>QXTE01000029.1:11796008-12427555 GCA_003942145.1 Platysternon megacephalum
TCCCCAAGTCCCGTAGCCTCCTCACCCCGACGTGTAAGAACGCGGGGGGGGAAGCTCCGTGCAACCTGCCAGTCCACCCCATTAGAGAGCCCGAGCAAAAGGCTCTCATTATTTTGAATGTTGTTCCTGCCCTGTTCCTTCACTCCTACCCTCCTCCCAAACCCCACCCGGACTACCTGGTTATTTCTCTCCCTATGTTCATTACCCCCCGTTAATAAAAAGTTCTTGATTTGTAATTTGAAAACGACACTGACTTTATTTTTTTTTAAATAAAACTGGGATCGAAGGGGGAAGGGGGAAGGGTGGGTTGCTTACAGGGAATGAGTGAATCAAGTGGGCGGGTTTTCAACAGGGACAAACAAACATAACTTTCACACAGGAGCCTGGGCAGCACTGAAACTTGTTTTCAGAGCTTCTCTGATGCGCACCGCTTCCTGGTGTGCTCTTCTAATCGCCCTGGTGTCTGGCTGCGCGTAATCAGCGGCCAGGCGGTTTGCCTCAGCCTCCCACCCCGCCATAAAGGTCTCCCCCTTGCTCTCACAGAGATTGTGGAGCACACAGCAAGCTGCAATAGCAATGGGGATGTTGGTTTGGCTGAGGTCCGAGCGAGTCAGTAACGAGCGCCAGCGACCTTTTAAACGTCCAAAGGCACACTCTACCACCATCCTGCACTTGCTCAGCCTGTAGTTGAACCGCTCCTGAGTACTGTCCAGGCTGCCTGTGTATGGCTTCATGAGCCACGGCATTAAGGGGTAGGCTGGGTCCCCAAGGATAACGATGGGCATCTCAACATCCCCAATGGTAATTTTCCGGTCTGGAAAGTAAATCCCTTGTTGCAGCCGTTTAAACAGACTAGTGTTCCTGAAGACGCGGGCGTCATGAACCCTTCCCGGCCATCCCACGTTGATGTTGGTGAAACGTCCCTTGTGATCCACCATTGCTTGCAGCACCATAGAAAAGTACCCCTTGCGGTTTATGTACTGGCTGCCCTGGTGCTCCGGTGCCAAGATCGGGATATGGGTTCCATCTATCGCCCCACCACAGTTAGGGAATCCCATTGCAGCAAAGCCATCCACAATGAGCTGCACATCTCCCAGCGTCACTACCTTTTTTAGCAGCAGCTCAACGATTGCTTTGGCTACTTGCATGACAGCAGCCCCCACGGTAGATTTTCCCACTCCGAACTGATTACCGACTGACCGGTAGCTGTCCGGTGTTGCAAGCTTCCACAGGGCTATCGCCACTCGCTTCTCAACTGTGAGGGCTGCTCTCATCTTGGTGTTCTGGCGCGTCAGGGCAGGGGAAAGCAAGTCACAAAGTTCCAGGAAAGTGCCCTTACGCATGCGAAAGTTTCGCAGCCACTGGGAATCGTCCCACACCTGCAGCACTATGCGGTCCCACCAGTCAGTGCTTGTTTCCCGGGCCCAGAATCGGCGTTCCACAGCAAGAAGCTGCCCCATTGCCAACATGATCTCCAAAGCGCCGGGGCCCGTGGCGCGAGACAATTCTGTGTCCATGTCCATGTCCGCATCACTCTCGTCGCCGCGCTGCCGTAGCCGCCTCCTCCTCGCCTGGCTTTTCTGGTCCTGGTTGAGCATAAACTGCACTATAATGCGCGTGGTGTTTACAATGTTCATGACTGCAAACTTGAGCTGAGCGGGATCCATCCTTGCCGAGGTACGGCGTCCGCTCAGTTCAACAAGGAAAAAAGGCGCGAAATGGTTGTCTTCCGTTGTTTTCACGTAGGGAGGGGGAGGATGTTCCCAGAACCGCCCGCGACAATGTTTTTTGTCCCATCAGGCATTGGGATCTCGACCCAGAATTCCAATGGGCGGGGGGGACTGCGGGAACTCTGGGATAGCTACCCACAGTGCAACGCTCTGGAATTCGACGCTAGTCTTTGTGCATGGACGCGCACCGCTGAATTAATCCGCTTACTGTGGCCGCGTACAATCGAATTTATACAATCGGTTTCATAAAATCGAATTCCGTAAGTTCGGACTAATCCCGTAGTGTAGACGTACCCTTGGAAAGACCAGCTCTTTCTACAGTTTTCAGAGCTCTTGTGTATTTGCTCCCCTCCTCCCAACTTCACTGGCAATGTTAAAGCGCTGCCACGGCAGTGCTTTAATGTGGCTTGTGTGGTCGCAGCGCTCTAAAAAACCCACCTCCATGAGGGGAGTAGCTACCAGCGCTGGTGCACTGTCTACACTGGCACTTTACAGCGCTGAAACTTGCAGCGCTCAGGGGGGCGTTTTTTCACAACCTTGAGCAAGAAATTTGCAGCGCTGTAAAGTGCCAGTGTAGACAAGCCCTCTGTGAGTCTTAAGCAGGGGTCGGCAACCTACCGATTTTTGATGGCACGTGGCAGCGGGCTGAGTGGCTCAGCCTGCCACCGCTCTGGGGTTTCCGCTGCCGGCTCCTGCCAGCCGGGGTCCCACTGCCGGTCCCACTCAGCGCCCGCTGCTGGCCTGGGTGAAGGAACCCCAGGCTGGCAGCGGGCTGAGACCCCGGCTGGCAGGAGCTGGCGTCCGGAACCCCAGAGCGGGGGTGGGTGAGCCGCTCAGTCGCTGCTCTGGGATTCTGGCTGCTGGCCCCTTGCCAGCCGGGGTCCCTGCCGCAGCCCCACTCACCTTGCTTCCGGTTGGAGTTCCAGCACAGACCCCCTGCCAGACAGGGTCCAGGCCTCCGGCCCTGCTCAGCCCTACCAGCCACCAGCTCCACTCACCTCAGCTGCCGATCTGGGGTTCCAGCCGCTGACCTCCTGCCAGCCGGTTAACAACTGATCACTCAGAAGCCTGTGTGCAGCTTAAAGTATCCAAATACGTGCCAGACATTGGAAAACTCAGCAAGGAAAAGCAAGGGCAAGGATCACACTAAACTGATAAGATCTGCATTTTAATTTAATTTTAAAAAAAGCTTCTGAAACATTTTGAAAACCTTGTTTACTTTACATATAACAGTAGTTTGGTTATATAATATATAGACTTATAGAGAGACCTTCTAAAAAACGTTAAAATGTGTTACTGGCACGCGAAGCCTTAAATTAGAGTGAATAAATGAAGACTCGGCACACCGCTTCTGAAAGGTTGCCGACCCCTGGTCTTAAGTAACATAACTGACATCTGCTTTTTTGGTAGTATCACTGTGAACTCCAGGGCTCCATTCTCTGCTGAAGGATTACTCGGATCCCTGCGGGGCAGGAGAAAGTGGGGCAGGGAGTGATCTGGACCCTTGAAGGTGGTAGATAACCTAGTATTCTTCTTTGAGTGATGGCCCCTATACGGATTCCAGACGTGGGTGCGCATGTGTGCCAGGCGCCGGAGCCGGAACTGTTTTGTAGGAGTGTCTGTTAACCCACATGTGCGTCGTCCGCATGTCCAAGGCTACAAGAGGCCCTGCAGCTGCTTGGCCAGAGTTGTATATAGTCGTCTTTGTAAAGTTCTTAGTTCATTAGCCTCCCCTGCTGGACTTCTTCCCCCAGTGGGGAGACACCCCCTCCCTTCAGGGGATTATGCCCTGAGCAAGCCCTCTTCAAAAACTGCTTTGTGCCCATGCTCCTTTTCTGTGAGCAATGAGCACCAGCGGTGTCTCGACTGCCTCAGCGAAGCCCACGTTGTCGCCCGCTGTTCCATCTGCCGCTTGTTCCTGCCTCGGACTAGGGAAGCTAAAGAATTTCGTCTCCACAAGTTTCTGATGGAGGAGACTATGTGCCCATGTGCGCAGTGAGATTTGGTACTGAAGATTCTGCCAGAATAGCACCTGTCACCACTGGTGAACACCCTTCCGTCTTCCTCCCGAGTACCGGAACTCTCGGTACTGCTGCAGCTGCCAAAGCATCACCAGGGGCATAAGAAGCACAGACATAGGCTGAAGGACAGCTCCCTGACAGGGACTCCTAAATGCTCCTAAATGCAGCGTTGCCTCCCTGAGTTGGGCTGGGTGAGAAGTCGCACGTTGACCTGGCTGCTCCGGCTCCCAAGAAGCCTCAGATGGAGCATAAGGCAAAACACCACTACAAGCCACGGGTACCGCCTTCCTGTCAACACCACTGGGCCCTTCCGGACTGCCACGCCCGGTTCCCTCTGCACCAGGACGCCTGGTACTGCTGATGCCCACGGCCAAGCTGATGCTCCCGTACACCGGTTCCCCACTGCGCTTCACCCCCCCCCCAAGCCCCCCGATCCTTAGTTGCTTCCCTTTCCAGCAGATGAACCTCTCCCGCTCCTGCCAGAGTGGTGCACCTCTTCCACCCACGCACCACCGGCACTGTCAGCTCTACCTTTCTGAACCCATCCTCGGAGTCTGACTGGTTTTCTGAGCCAGACCCCTTTTCCTCACCTGCACACTCTCACAGTCCGGATCCCAGGCAACACCCACCCTATCCACCCACGTACAACCCTTCCGCCAAGCCATGGTTCTGTTACCCCTGGAAACCACCGATGCCAGGTGATCCATATGCTTGGCTCTGCCTGGCCTCCCTGGGACCCCTACCAGAACCGTGGGATACCACTGCTGCCATCTTACCCGCCGTCCCCTGCCTGCACTGCGCTCCCCTCTGGGTATGATGAACCAGAAGACGTCATCATGCAGCCGGCACCACCGGTCCTTCCGATCCCCACCAGAGCGTCATTGTCCCTGGATGAGGCATTAATTCCGCCTTCCTGCTCCCCTCTGGATGACCATAGACAGTACCATGACCTACTTCGGCAGGTGGCGAGGGCTCTTGACCTCAGGGTGGAAGAAGTCCAGGACCCGCAAAACTAGTTCCTGGATATTCTCCAACCGCCAGGGCCCTCCCGCCCTCCCTATCCACACAGCCATCCTACAACTGTCACATTCAGTCTGGCACACGCTGGCCTCCTGTGCCCCTATTCCAAAGTGTGCTGAGTGGCGATACTTTGTCCCATCTCAGGGTACAGACGTCCTGTTTTCCCCCACCAACTCCCTCGTTGTGCATGTGGTGACCAAACACGCTCAACAGCAACACCGTAAGGCCACCTCCCCCCGCGGACATGGCGTCAAAGAAGCTGGACCTTTTAGGGGGAAAGGTTCATTCATCTGTGGGACTTCACTTCTGTATTGCCAACTACCAGGCCCTTTTGGTGAGTTACAATGGCCTGACAGGTCTGAAACTGCAAGCTTTGAGTATTTCTCCTGGTGGACAAACAGGATTTCCAGACACTGCTGGATGAGGGCAAACTGGTCACCAAGGTGACCCTCCAGGCCATGGTTGATGCTGCTGACACTACATCCCACCTCCTAGCGACCGGCATTGTACTCCACTGAGACTCCTGGCTCCAGTCCTCTGGATTTCCTAAGGAGGTCCAGACCACTCTCCAGGACCTTCCCTTTGACAATCAAAAACTCTTTAGTGACAAGACGGATGAATCCCTCCACTACCTCAAGGATTCCTGCACCATTCTGCAATCGCTCAGCATCTACACCCCTGCCTTGACCTGCAGGCAGCAAACATCCGTCCTTCTGTCTCCACCCCCACGCCACCTACCAGCCCTATTTTCAACAACCGCAGGAACCGTCTCGCCAACGTCCACACATTCAATGACCCTGCTACCTGACGGCTACCATTTCTGCAATGTCAATCCAAACCGCTGTTTTGACTCTTCCATCGAGATCCACAAACCCCCTCCCACTCCTCCCATGGCGCCCCTGGTCATCTTTGGGGGCCTCTTGCCCTATTCATCCACAAGTGGGGAAAGATCACCACTAATCTTTGGGTGGTGGACATCATTCACCCGGGGTACTTGATGGAGTTCCTCTCATTTCCCCCCTCATTGCCTACCCCAGGGTGGCTGTGGAGATCCTTACCACTGTGATCTTCTCTGAGAGGAAGTAGGCGCCCTTCTCTGGAAGGGTGCCGAAGAGCACACCTTAAGTTTCTCCCCAAGGTGGTCTCCCTGTTCCACCTCAACCAAAGCATCCACCTTCCGATCTTCTAACCCAAACCGCACAGCTCCCCAGAGCAAAAACGCTGCACTGTCTCGACGTCTGCTAGGCACTGGCCTTTTACCTCCAACGCACCCATGCCTTCCGTGCTTTGGCCAGGCTCTGCCATTGCGGAATGTTGCAGGGGCCAGGCCCTTTCCTCACAACACATCTCTAAATGGATCTCCTGTTGCATTGCAGAATGCTACACTCTTTCATGTTCCTCCACCCTCTGGAGCCATGTCGGCCTACTTCACGAACATATCTTGGCAGGACATTTGCAAGGTAGCCACATGGACCTCTGTCCCCACCTTTACTGCTCCCTACGCCATTGTCCTGGCAGTGGCGGCGGATGTAGCTGTCGGCTGAACCGTTCTACAGACTGTGATTTCTCCTGAGTCCACACACCCACCTCCACGCTGAGGACTGCTCACTATTCACCCATGTCTGGAATCCATATAGGAACCATCATCCGAAGATGGGATTTAGATTCCAATATCCACCCTCCATCCCCTCTGCTGTGGACTCCATTGCTTACGGTAAGAGGGATACTGGAGCGGCATTGTCCTGCACAGCCTTTTATAGCCACAGACACATGGATGATGTACATGCGGATCAAAAGACACTACTATAAAACAGTTTTGGCTCCGGTGCATGGCACACATGCCCACCTATGTCTGGAATCCAAATAGGGACTCTACACATCTTGAAGAACCTGCAGTTACAGTAAGTAACTACTCTTCTGTGGGCGGCCTCACTGGTACTGCTCTGCACTGCCATGCAGAAGACCAGGGCTGTTCCCCAGTGGGCCAGATTCTCCCCCTCAGGCCTCATGGGACAGAAAGGGAGGACAGATCTGTGGTTCCCGAGTGGCTGATATTTCACTGTCCTCCCCTTTTGGATGCAGGGCAGGCGGCACACCATATCTAGGAGGAGGAGTGGCCAGCCCAAGATGCTACCAGGGAGCCCCATGAATCCATGGCCTTCCATATGGCAGGACCTGGCTTCCAAGCCTTTTCCAGCTCCTCCTGCTCACCAATAGCTTTGCTATATGTTGTACGTAGACTACCATCCTTGTGGCTTAGGGCTTGTCTACTAGGGTGACCAGATGTCCCGATTTTATAGGGACAGTCCCGATTTTTGGGTCTTTTTCTTATAGGCTCCTATTACCCCCCACCCCCGTTCCGATTTTTCACACTTGCTGTCTGGTCACCCTATTGTCTACACTTACAGCGCTGTTTTGCTTAGTGAAGACACTACCGATGCTGACGGGAGAGCTGCTTCCATCGGTGTAGGTACTCCACCTCCTCGAGAGGCGGTAGCTATGTTGATGAGAGAAGCCCATTGACATAGTGCTGTCTACACCAAGGGTTAGGTCGGTATAGCTGCGTTGCTTAGGGATGTGTGACATAGTTATACCAACGTAAGTTGCCAGTGTAGATCTGGTAAGGAAAAAAATCCCAAGGGCCCCACCTGCTGACTTGACAAGCAGTGGTGAAGGTGTCCTATAAATAGGTTCCTGTGCAAATCAGATTTTTTGTTTTGTTTTTTTTAAAGAAAATTCACAACAGCATAAATGACAAAGTATTGAATTTCACAGAGTATGCACAGAAAGAATTAGTCAATTTGAAGGATGGAATGAATTTCACTGTTTCGTACCCTTTGTGAAATCGTGATTTACATAGGGCCCTGTAGTAAGTGAAGGCCCTGATAAAGGCCCAGTATGAGGCCTGAGGCCTGAACTGAAGTAATGGTCAAGACTTTGCTAACAAAAAGCAAAGTTAAGCTGTGAGCCAGAGGCAGGCCCTGCTCACAGAAGCTGGCAAGTAATAAGAAATCCTAACCATTTCCCTCATAAACAAGGATGGTGGTGGTGATGTGGGGCTAATTAGGAACTGAGAGGAGGGTATCATAGAATCATAGAATATCAGGGTTGGAAGGGACCTCAGGAGGTCATCTAGTCCAACCCCGTGCTCAAAGCAGGACCTAATCCCAACAAAATCATCCCAGCCAGGGCTTTGTCAAGCCTGACCTTAAAAACCTCTAAGGAAGGAGATTCTACCACCTCCCTAGGTAACCCATTCCAGTGCTTCACCACCCTCCTAGTGAAAAAGTTTTTCCTAATATCCAAACTAAACCTCCCCCACTGCAACTTGAGACCATTACTCCTTGTTCTGTCATCTGGTACTACTCAGAACAGTCTAGATCCATCCTCTTTGGAACCCCCTTTCAGGTAGTTGAAAGCAGCTATCAAATCCCCCCTCATTCTTCTCTTCTGCAGACTAAACAATCCCAGTTCCCTCAGCCTCTCCTCATAACTCATGTGCTCCAGCCCCCTAATCATTTTTGTTGCCCTCCACTGAACTCTTTCCAATTTTTCCACATCCTTCTTGTACTGTGGGGCCCAAAACTGGACACAGTACTCCAGGAGAGGCCTCACCAATGTCGAATAGAGGGGAACAATCACGTCCCTCGATCGGCTGGCAATGCCCCTACTTATACAGCCCAAAATGCCGTTAGCCTTCTTGGCAACAAGGGCACACTGTCGACTCATATCCAGCTTCTCGTCCACCGTAACCCCTAGGTCCTTTTCTGCAGAACTGCTGCCTAGCCACTTGGTCCCTAGTCTGTAACAGTGAATGGGATTCTTCTGTCCTAAGTGCAGGACTCTGCATTTGTCCTTGTTGAATCTCATCAGGTTTCTTTTGGCCCATTCCTCTAATTTGTCTAGGTCCCTCTGTATCCTATCCCGACCCTCCAGCATATCTACCACTCCTCCCAGTTTAGTGTCATCTGCAAATTTGCTGAGAGTGCAGTCCACGCTCATGCTGAATCAGAGATGGGTGTGTGTGTGAGGGATTCTCAAAGCCTATTCCAGAGCCCATAGGACTCTAATTTGATTTCAGTGCCAAACAGTTTAGTTAGGTGTGAGCTCCCTTCTACCATACAGAACAGTTTTTTGAATTTTAAGAAGCCTGTGTATAAATTTGATAATATTTTGTGTTACAATGGCTGATACAGTAACACAGTTGTAAGTAGTTTGTAAAGCAGACTGGGAGAGAGGTTTGTACAAACCACTGCAGTGGAACTGAAAATGCAGTTACCTGAAAAAATCTTCTCTGAAAAACCTGGCTCTGCTCACTGTTCACCTCCTGGGAGTCACTGTTCACCTCCTGGGAGTTATTGTGTAATAATAGCCTTTCATCTGCTCCTCAGCCATTCAGCCCTAGATGACTTGCTTATTTATGAATTGCAATATTGATCATTTGGTGCGTGTTCATCATTCCAGCCAAAACAAGTGGGTTATTTATTCTGAGCCATCTGGCACAGGTTAGACTTTTCATGCCAGTACATTGGTGATAGGTGTGTGTCTTCCCCCCCCCCCCCCCCCCCCCCCCCCCACACACAATGATGGACAGAATTGGCCTGTGTTCAGTGATGGACACTACACCTCCAGAAAAGCTGTAGACAGATTTGGGAGAGTTCAGTGAAGAACAGCCATTCTGATGAAAAGGTTTGGAAAACAAGACACCTGAGGAAAGGTTAAGGGAGTTGGGTATGCTCATTCTAGAGAAAATGAGCCTGAGAGGGTGTGTAGAGAACACACGAGGAATATTATAAAGAGGATAGGGATCAGCTATTCTGATTCGTCAAAAATAATGAGACTGAGCTGCACTAGGGAATATTTAGGCTACATATTAGGAAAAACTTTAACTCTAAGAACAGTTAGAAGAGTCTGTCAGAGAAGGCTGTGGAAGTGCCAGGACTGGATGTTCAAGCCTAGTCTAAACACCTATATATTAGAAGTGTTTTAGGAATAATCAACTCAAACTGCCATGATGCAGTGGAATGGATTTGGCATTCAGTTACTGCAAGGGGTTGAATATTTCCTTGAAGGCATATTCCATAACCTAACCACTCCTTATTCTTTAATGCACTGTTTATTCTTCCTTCTTTATCCTCCCACATCCAGGTACATAGAACATCCACCAGTTTCTGCCATTTGTTTTGGTCTTGTGCTGGTCTGTTCAGGCTTTCAAGTGTCACGTTGATAAATTTAGGTTCTTTCTTTATTCTGTGTAATATTTCTCTATGTTGCCCTCTTTTTCTCCTTCCAGATGGTATCAATGTAATCTCTTGATGTGGATGGTGTGTTGGTGGCATCCTTAAAGCATGTCCTAAATATGTCCATAGTCATCGTCTTGCCATATGTTGTGCTTTTTACTGGTTTGCTCTACTTAGAATTTCTGATGTTGTAATAAACTCTTTCCAGTGAACTCTGAAAATCTTCTGCAGGCATTTACTTTGGAATGAGTTGAACTTCTTATAAATTGTTCTTATGGATTTCCATGACTCTGCTCCACAGAGGAGGACAGACATGATGCCGGTGTTAAAAACATATTTTTGTATCACTGCCGATCTTGATACTTTCCCAAAACTTTCAATTTTGTGAAAGTTGTTTGCTGCTTTTGATATTCATTGCTTGACATCTAACGTGGTGTCACCATCATTGCACATCTCACTCCCCAGATAAGTAAAATGGCTTACTTCTTCGAGTGTTTCTCCATCTACTGTGATGGTTGCTTTTGGAACATTGATAGCCATATAGTTTGTATTCCCTTTGCAGATGAACAAACCAACTTGTTTTGCTGGGTCTTTTCTTCCATTAAAGCTATGTGTTGGACTGAGCAGGACAATGTCATTAGCAAAAACAAAGGTCATCCAATTGTATTTTATCATTTGTCCATAAAATTCCTCGGTTGCCTTCTGATGTTACTTTCCTTGTGATACAGTCAATGATCAGTGCAAACAGTAGTGGGGACGTAATATTCCTTTACCTTACTTCAGTTGTCTCCGCAAACCATTGGCTGATATATAATCTCTGACTGAATATTCAGTATTATCATATAGGTCTTTGATTATTTTAATTACTCTTGCTGGTATTCCAGAGTATGCCATAAATTTCTGGAGAGAGTCTCTGTATTAGGGTGACCAGATGTCCCGATTTTATAGGGACAGTCCCGATTTTTGGGTCTTTTTCTTATATAGCCTCCTATTACCCCCCACCCCCTGTCCCGATTTTTCACACTTGCTGTCTGGTCACCCTACTCTGTATCCACTGTCAAAAGTCCTCAAGAAATCTATAAAATGTATTGGAAGAGATGCTTCCACTCTGCACTTTGTTCTATGATATGTCTGACAACAACAGTATGGTCTACACGTGATCTCAGTTGTCTAAAACCTGCTTGCTCCTCTCTACGTTGAAAATCTATTTATTTTTTATGATGTTCCTGGATGATGTTGGATATGATTTTCCTAGGCACTGAGAATATTGTGATTCTTCTCCAGTTATTGCAGTTGCTAAGGTCACACTTTGGCAATATTGCTATAAGGCCTCTCTTCCACTGGGCTGGGTTCTTTGCCTCTTTCCATAGTCTAATCAAAATCACAAGGAAAGTCTGGAGAGCTGGATTGTCACTTGCTTTAAGTATCTCCCCAGGAATATCTTCTCCAGCTGCTTTCCGATTTTGAGTTTACTGATGGCTTTTTTAACTTTTTCCATTATAGTTGCTCCTAAAACAATATGAAGCTGTGGTGGTAGGTCGTCATATATTTCTAGTAATTTGCTTGGGTTTCATCTATTTAAAACAGCCTGACAGTGTTCATCCCATCTTTTCCTTTGTTGTTTTTCTGTGCTAAGAATCTTTCCATTTACATCTTTGGTAGGGCCTCCAATACTGTTAGTTTCCTGTTAGCTGTTTGATTGTCTTATACAAAGTTGTAAAAATCACCTCTTTAGCTAGCATCCTCAGCTCTTGACTTTCTGTCAATATAGATTTTTTCTAGCACTCCTTTTTACCTCTCTGTCTTGAGTCTGTATTCTTCTTGCCACTTATCTCTTCACATTGCTTAGCATTCATGAGTTTTTTGCTTTACACTTCTCTTTTCCACTGCTGCCCAGTTAGCATCACTAATCCATTCTTACCTTTTAGATTTAGTTATTAGGACTGCCTTGGCACTTCTAAATAGCACTCTCGGTGATTTTCCCCCACAGAGTATTGATGTTTTGATTTTCTTCAGTTAACTCCATTAGAACACTGAACTTGTTCTTCAGTTCAAACTGAAAAGTACTTCTTGTGTTTGGGTTTTTTAATTGTGCGCTATTGATGTACGGTCTTTCTTTGACCTTCTTCATTCTTTTTAACATGATCTCCAATTTAGTGACAAAAAGATTATGGTCCCTGCCCACATATGTCTGCCAATGAGCTACGAAATTCTCTAAATGAAGAAGTGATCTATCTGATTCTTTGTAGTACCATCTGAGGAGTTGCATGTTGCATTATGGAGTTCTTTGAGGGAATATTGTTCCACCTATCACGACGTTGTTCACACTGCAAATGTCTACTAATGAGTCACCATTCTGGTTTATGTCCAAACCCCTGCTGCACTTACCCATGACTTTATCCAATACATCATTTTATTTCAAACCTTTATGTTCAAATCACCCGTAGTTGCTACAGTGTCATGTTTTGGAACCTTGGTTAGTGTGAGCACATCCTGTAACAAATCATAAAAAGCATCTTTTTCCTCATCTGGCTTTTTGTTGGTTGGTGCATAGCATTGCATGACTTGGTTTAAAAAATCTGGTCTGAAAGTGAGCTCTAGTAATTCTTTCACTGACTGATTTCCATTCAGTCAATGGCTGTTCAGCGTCATTTGACATTAATATTGCTATGCTAGCTTTGTCTGTCATCCAGATTCCCGGAGTAATGATCATCTTCTTTGTTTCTCAAAAATTGTAGTTTGTTCAAACCTTATTCCTCTTGCACTCACTGATTCCAAGGACATCACAAGATGGTATCTATCCATTTCTTCAATTATTTAAAGTTTTAATAGTTTCATACATTTTCAAAATCTGATTTTCATCACTCATCTGGCATTGAACAAGGGACTTCTCAAGACATGGACATCCTTACAGGTTTGACCAACTCCTGTCATATTCTTCACATGAAGATGATCACTTATTCGAGCCTGCTACATGCCGATATGAGTCCTGGTGTTCGTTTCTGTAGTAATTTTTGTTTTATGTTTTATGTGATGAGGTTACTAGCCCCAGCCACAATCTTAGGTCCACGGCTTCTGATTCATTATTCAGAGTTGTCCACTGATTATTGTAGGACTGCTAATGAAAGCAGGGCTGTTGGCATTCAGAAGTTTATTGTAGTATTTGACTGAGAGAAAAACACATAGCAAATTGATACAGTCCAACTGTAGGTCAGATTGGGATTGCCTTGACATTTAAGGCGGTCTAAAAGAAGTGAAGAAATCTGTTGTAGAAAGAATCTCTACACGGTAGGTTGGATAAAAAAAATTTTTTTTTAAATCTATTTTTTTTAAATTATGATTTTAAAAAAGTTTTATATTTATATGTTTTATATTTATATGTTGCTAGTTCTATGTTTCTATGATCTATGATTCTTCACTTTCTTCCTTTTTTAAGCTTTAAACGGCTAAAGTGGGTGTTTTAGACTTGTCTCTAACTTCATAATTGTTAATAGAATTTCAGATTTTACATAGTTTTTTTTTTACTAAGACCTTTCACACTTAAAATGCTCATCTCTGCTGAATAAGACAAATCTAAGGCCTCATTAACATCCTTATTGCGAAAACAAAATACACTCAAACACAAAATTGGTAAGTAAATAACCCACACTGTTAGCAACCGACACCACTTTCTGAGGTATTGAACTTCCACAAGTCAAGAAAGCTGAAATGCTTTGAGCAGGCTATAACCTCCCCAACAGGGTTTGCAGTTTGAAGTCAGAGGGACTTGTGCACCCTAAGCGACTAAGTGTTTTGAAAATCCCTCTCTTACAAGCCTGAATAGACGTTTAGGAGCCTAACTTTGGCTTGTATTTTTGGCCAGTGTATATAACAGAAACTTTGATAATGTATTGAAAGTCCAGGTAACTTTTCATCGTTAACACTGAAGCAATTTGGAAGTGACAAACATTTATGCCATTAAGAGGAGAGAGTTTTTTTTCTTTTCTTTTAAAATCAATACTTATTTAGAAAATTTTAACAGGTTTACAAATCACCGCCATGTAAACATCAGAAATAAAATGTTAATCATTACAACTCTGAACTTCTCTTCTTGTTTAGAGAACCATTATGCAGTAGTGTTATTATTAAATCTCTCTATTGAGAAGAGTATTACCTACTACAGTGACAGCCACTTTACACCACTCACACCAAGTTGTTCCAGGGGATTTTATTAGATTGACTGAAACTGCTGAGTACTCTTATTGATAAACATGCCTGGTTTGATCAAACTTTATTCAAAAAAATTGTACGGGTAGGCTGGCTTTTCTGCACGTGAAAGTACTTCATCTGAGTATTGAATAAATAGTAACCAAATGTCTAAGAGAAAAGTTTTGCATAAAATAATTTTGTCCTCTGATCCTACAAACACTTAGGCACATGCTTAGCTTTAAGGTACACATGAGCAGTCTATTGACTTCAATGGAGCTATTCGTGTAAGTAAAATTATGTACCTGCTGTGTCTACAAGATCAAGGCTTTAATTTCAATATTTTGTTGTTTGCCTATAGCAGGGTTTGATTTTTGTTTTTAAAAAGGCAGTTATAATTTAGTTTGTGATCAATTTTAATCTGTTTCAGTAATACAGATTTTTAAAGCAATATATTAAAAATCAAATTATTTAAATCCCCTTGGTTTAATTTCACCCTGCTACAGGGCATAACTATTCATAGATTCCAAGTCTGACCTCCTGTGCTAGGCCATAGAACTTCCCCCAAATAATTCCTAGTGCATAGCTTTTAGAAAAACATCCAATCTTGATTTTAAAATCGTCAGCGATGGAGAATCTACCAGGACCCTTGCTAAATTGTTCAAATGGTTAATTACTCTCACCATTAAAAATTTGCACCTTGTTTCGAGTCTGAATTTGTCTAGCCTCATCTTCCAGCTATTGGATTGTGTTATACCTTTCTCGGCTAGATTGAAGAGCCCATTAATAAATATTTGTTCTCCATGTAGATACGTATACACTGTAAGCAAGTCAGCCCTAAACCCTCTCATAGTTCAGCTCAAGGAGCTCAATATATTTAGCTTATCACTATAAGGCATGTTTTCTAATTCTTTAATCATTTCTCTGGACCCTCTCTAATTTATCAACATCCTTTTTTAATTGTGGGCACCAGAACTGCACACAGTATTCCAGCACCAGTTGTACCAGTGCCAAATAAAGGGGTAAAATAACTTCTCTACTTTTACTTGAGATTCCTTTCTACACATCCAAGGATCACACTAGCCCTTTTGGCCACAGGGTCCCACAGGGACCCCCCAGGGAGGTCATGTTGAGCTGATTATTCACCGCAACCCCCAAAACTTTTTCAGAGTCACTACTTCCCAGGGTAGAGTCCCCCATCCTGTATGTATGACCTACAGTCTTTGTTCCCAGATGTATACATTTACATTTAGCGGTATTAAAACTCACATTGTTTGCTTAAGCTCAGTGTAAAAAGCAATCTAGATCGCTCTGAATCAGTGACCTGTCCTTGTCATTATTTACCACTCTCCCAATTTTTGTGTCATCTGTAAACTTTATCATTGATGATTTTATGTTTTCTTCCAGGTCACTGATAAAAATGCTAAATTAACGTAGGGCTTAGAACTGATTCCTGTGGGACCCACCTGGAAACATACCCACTCAACGATTCCCCATTTACAGTACATTTTGAGACCTAACCATTAGCCAGTTTTTAATGCATTTGATGTGTGCCATGTTAATTTTATACTGTTCTAGTTTTTTTTAATCAAAATGTCTTGTGGTACCAAGTCATACACTTTACAGAAATCTATTATGTCAACACTATTACCTTATCAACCAAACTTGTAATCTTATCCAAAAAAGACATTGTTAGTTTGACAGATCTATTTTCCATAAATCCATGTTGATTTACATTAACTTCCTTTAATTCTTTATTAATCGAGTCCCATATCAGTCACTCCATTATCTTGCCTGGGACCGATGTCAGGCTTACAGACCTATAATTAACCAGGTCATCTTGTTTACTATATTAAAAATTGGCACAGCATTGGCTTTCTTCCAATCTTCTGGAACTTCCCCAGTGCTCCAAGACTTATTGAAAATCAACATTAATTGTCCAGTGAGCTCCCCAGCCAGTTCTTTTAAAACTCTTATGAAAGGCTCAGAGAGGGAATGAAACTTGCTGCCTCTTTCATATTTTCTTTTCCAGTGTCCCATAGACAGGACCTACATTACACATTTGAAATACCATATACTACCCTATACACATATATAGATTCTAAAATGGGGACGTTCACATAGCATGCCTGTAAGCCCAATACCAGGGACAGAGTTATATGCATATGCATTTCAATAAAACCACAAATCAGGGTCCTGAATATTTAAAATACCCAAAGACCAGACTTCACTTTCAAGACTCTTCCTTTGGCCTTGGCTGAGGGATGCTGAGGAAGATGGGATCCCCTCCTTTGTGTGTGCAGCATGAATGGCAGGAGTATTGAGTCAGGATTAATAGACCTTTTAAAAAAAGCAACAACCCTCTTTCAAAGATTTTGGGTTTAATTCACAAATATTTTAAAGGAATCCTAGAAACTACTACAACAGTAGAAGGATTGACTGAAAATCTGTAGTAGAAACTATGGCCTCAGACTATAAAAAGGTTGTCAGTGAAATACCACGTAGCTGACCAACATGACTATTGGTAAGAGGAGTTCCTGAAGGACAGGAGATTTTGCCAAAAGTTTTGGGCAAGTTCTAGGGGACACTGTGTTTATAAAGTCTTCACTCTCACAAGCAGACGTCCAATAGGTAAGAATCCCAAAGCTGCAGTAATACCAGGTACTGTACTACATTGTTGCCACCGGTGGATCCTTGCAATTCTGGAATAAAGCATTAAATGTTGCTAGAAAGAAGTGTAAGCTAACACTCCAATAAGCTAAACTCAGCTTCTACACTGCTATTTTATTACAGCCACATACAGATGTTGCACCAGCCAAAAAAAGCTGTTTAGAGGAATTGGACTGAAGGCCATGACATTATACCCCACCCAGCTATTGCCGGAATGTGAGAACCATCCTTTATTTTTTCAAACTCCAGAAGAAACCATAAAGTTTCCCAACCTCAGAAAGCAGGAGCTAGGAGTGTACGTTGCCCTGGATTTGCTAGAAGGGTCAGGCAAGGAATGTTCTGTTATCACATATGCTTTCCTAATGAGCTTTAGGTTGTACAGATGTTTGAACAACAACAAAAATCAATTTAGTCATAACAAACAGAAAGGGCAGGGGGCGTTTTTTAAATCTTTGAGACACTTGAAGACAATTCTGCAGTACAGTTTGCTATTTTATTTCCAAGAGGTGTTATGCATTTCCACAGCATGCTCGTAATGGGGTTTACGTTTTATTTAGATGCAAGCAAATACAGAAGTAAAACCTTTTCTGTTTCTTGAGTCTCTTTATCATTGTGCTGTGAACTGTCAACATCCCATATTCAGACACTTACATTAATTGTGTTAACTCCCACCCCACTGAAATATACACCTCTAAATGGGAAGGAAAGGAGGTAAAGGTTTTGTTCAGACCACTGTAACAAGCAGAAACTGCACCCTTTATAAACTGCTGCCTCAAAAAGATGTTTTTTCCGTGCTGCCCTTCCAAGGTTCAATAGCACAGAACTGTAGTGAAGCTGTGTATTGCTAAGCCTTTCATTATGTTTATAAAATTTACTGCAGCACATTTATTTTTAAGTGAGGTACTCTGTCTAGTTCAACCACGAGCTACAGGGCTTGATGCAGGCATTACGGATGAGGTTCTATGGGCAATGTTACCCAAGAGATCAGACTAGATAAATTCTGAGTTTACCACTACAATGTAAAGTAGGATACCACTAGAACTAAATAGCAAAATACATTTTTATGAGGCAGTGATCCTCAGCTGCTGTAAATCGTCATAGCTCCATTGACTTCAATGTAACTATAATGCTTTACGCCAGCTGAGGATCTGATCTATTGTCTTTATTCACATACTTATTAAGGTCCCAATTGTGCAACTGGCTCAAAACTAGTGGATTGCTGTACCCACGTAGAGTCCTGTTGCAGTCAACCAGGCCTCACGGGGGAGCTACCTGTGTGGGGCCCTTGTGGCATCAGGCCCTGTTTCACATAGCTGAGTCATCTCCAACACTTTCCCCAGACATCAGTAAGAATGAGTGAGGTCCTACTGTGTGGCATCAAATTTGCATATAGCCATAATGAGGGCTTGTTCTCAAGAAACTAAAGTAAAGCTATAATTTAAAGCATGAAAATCCTCAAATTAAGAGGGAAATGCAACTTGAACTTAAAGATAAACTGACTATTAAGTAAGAGTTGATAGAGATGAGATTATAAACTAAGGTAAAATCTACTTCACAATATTGTCTTTCAAAATTCCTGCTTGATACAGTTGCATTTGAACACTTGCAGTAGATTGCTAATAAATTACTTTCAGCTATGTGATGATCAGATGAGATTGGAGGTGATTAGTTTAATAAATTTTGGAAATATTTATGTGGAAGTCCATCTTGTTACATCTGGCAATAATTTTCTTAGGCTTAATGATTCCAGAGGTTCGTGATTATAGAATGCAGCTTGTTTTTCTTTGTGACCCTTCCAATAACACTATAAAATTACATCAGACAGGCTTCCAAGTATATTCAATTTGCAGTGCTGAATCTGCAAGTTTTCCTTTTCTTGGTATGTATCATAAATGCATTTTACAAATGTAAGTGCATTTGCTCCTTTAGGCTTAGAATGTAAGCATTACAACTTCATATGCTTTGGTCTGTAATTCTGGTTTTCTTACCTTCTGAACCAATATGGACCCAATTTCACATGTTGCATGCATTGGCTTTTCTTGTTTTATGAATAACTATTGTCTGAGGTCTTTCCCACAGGAAGGTTTTGTGAAAAGTGGAAACATTTAAAAGCACTTGCAGATGTGCTTTATAATATTTATAATTTTTTTAAAATGTCCCTTTGTGGAAGAACTACTGTAAACAGCAAATTCCTATAGGGGATTAGGGCATGTCTACATTGCAGCTGGCTGTGTGCTTCCCAATGCAGGCAAACAGACGTGCTAGCTCTGCTTGAGCTAGTGCACTAGAAATAGCAGTGTAGTGGGGGCAGCAGCATAGGCTAGCTGCTTGAATACAAACCTGCCTGGATCCCTCGGGGACATACTCGGGCAGCCAGTTTGAACTGTTGCCCATGCTACCTCCAGCTATGTGGCTATTTTTAGCACATTAGCTTGAGCAGAGCTAATGCCTGTATGTCTACCCGCTGTGGAAAGCATGTTGCCAGCTGCAGTGTAGACATACCCAAAGCAATGCGGACAAAAATTTCTACCACAGCAACATAGCACTCTTACTTCAGAAATACTTTGGTAATGGCTTGAAAATGTGAAATACAGCATTGCAGATACTGAGGCGATATAGATAGCTCTTTATTACATTTTTTGTAGGTTGTTGACCAGCGAGAGCTGTTGGTGCTCAGCACTCTTGAAAATGAGGTCACTTATTTGAGGTTACTTAAGTGTCTAAATATAGACTTAAGATTCTAACTTTAGTTTCCCTCTAAAAATAAAAGCTTTGCACTATATGTAAAATATTACGTGCACACAGACACTGGCTGTTACTCACATAGTGATGCAATGTTATTTTAAAACTTTGCATGGGGAAAGTCTCTAGGAATCTGCACACCTAGGACCAGATCCTAATCATGGTTATACCTATGTATAGTAACTCTGGGCTAAATCAATGAAGTGAAATCATGTTACTCCAGATGTACACCAGTGTAAGAGATGTCAGAATCTTGTTCTGAGTACTAAACCTTTAAAGTTCACAGTGTTGCTGTCTCAAACCAGTGCTCCATTATCCATTACATGCAGTGCATTTAAAAAAGAAAAAACTGTTACTAGGCACAGAAAGGTAATAGTCATATAGCCCTTTGAACAAGTTTAGAATTGCAGATACACTGCTCCATATGGGGAGAAAAGGTCAGTTTCTATCAATACAGTTCTTCCATCCTGCAGAAAGATCATAATGGCCAGGATTTCTGAGCAGGTTCTTCTGTTACAAAATTAAGTGATTAGAGAAAGGTGCCATTAGGTTTTTGGAAAATGTGACAGCTCTATTATTAATTGGAATTGGTGCAGCTTTCCCCAGATTTGAAATTACCCTGGTTCAGCGTTAACTGTGTCTATACCACTGGGACAGCTGAAATCCTAGTGTAGACAAAGCCTTGGTGATATGTGTAAGAAGAAGGATAATCCAGTGGTTAAGGTGCTAGGCTGGAATTTACAAGACCTGAGTGCAATTTCCTGCTCAACCACAGATGGCCTATGTGATTCCCGAACTGTAAAATGGGGATAACAGCATGTTCCTACCTTGCAGGGGTGTTGAGGATAAATACATAAGTATCTAAGATAGACCGAAATGCAGGTGCCGCTTTGTGCTTGGCCTGGTGTATTTTCCATGAAAAGGACATTTGACCAGTTCTCAAGTACAAATGTTCTTGCACAATTGGGCAGTTTTCTAACCTGCCTGCCCAGTTCTATGCATCTCTGTTTGAACTGTTACAATTTTGGGTCCTCCGAGCCTGCTTAGGTGGATGTTATAGAATCCTGTCAATTACTGTAGCTGATTAAGGAAGTTTGGATGCCTCTTGTTGCTGCCCATGCTTCTGCGGCTATGCTATTTTTAGCATGCTTCTCTATGCAAGCTGGGAATCACACCCCCAGCTCCAAGTGTAGACATACCCACACACAATGGGGAGTTCTTACTAAGGGTGTCACTGTCGACTCAGTCTTTGAGGGAAAATTTAATATGAGAGTTTTAGGTGGAACACGGCGGAGACCAGGCTCTCAGTGGCTGCAGGACCTGTGGGCTAGATTCACTCTTAGATCTATGCTTTTGCAGTAGACCTGAGCATAAAGATCTCCAGGGAGTGGAAGTGGTGGCAGCACAAAGGGCCCAAAGCCTCTGTTGCATGGGGAGAGGAGGTTCGAGGAGGACCATGATATACAAATTGTGAGCAGTGCTGGCCAAGAAGGGGACGTGACCTTGCCTGCAAACACACTGATATCTGTGTCTCCCTTACAACAGCCTCCATCTGTGGAACTAATTAGGATTAAATCCGCACATGGAACCACCAGGGACGGTGGTGATGGAAATGCTTCCAGCCAAACCTCAGAGCATCTGACCCATTAACTTCATTTTTGGAGAAAAGGAAGAGGCTCTGTCCATTACTAATCTGTGTGGGTTTGCTGGATGTACAGCTTTAGGGCTCCTTCAGGGAAGGGTGTTTGGGGCTGTATGCTAGAGTAATATGCAGCCTTCTAATCCAGGTAGCAGCACCATTTAACCTGTCTGTTATGAGACTAATTTATACCATGCTGTGTACAGTGTATGAAGTTTGGTGGCTTTCCCCCAGTGCCCATGCACGGGGGGCGGGGGGACACTGATAGTGCAACTTGTGAAGTTTAGCTAATTCACTTTGTGCTTTTTAAAAAAAATGCAACAAAAATCCCTATCAAACTGCATATGGTTAGTTAGAGCCAGGTTGTGGGTTTAAACCACAGGCCAGAACAAGTGGGCATGCAGCAAATGCCCCCAGAAGCATTCTCCGTGACTCAGCCAGAATCTTAGGAGTTAATGATGCACGGTGGTGGGGGAGCGCTGTCATCCTGTTACAGGGTGCAGTATGCACTCCCCATTTCCCAGCGGTGCCAGTGCTAGGAGAAAAAAATAAGCCACAACATTTTGTACACAAGTCGTGTACATGAGAGAGTAAAAATAGCTGTTTGGGGAAAACAAAAAGCAAACAGAGTGATGATGAAAAAAAAGTTCTCCCAAAGAGGTCCCAAAATCCAGGGTAAAACTCCATTTTGGCTCAAAGCTCAGTTTGCCATTTTTCTCAGTGAGATCTTTCTTTTTCCAAAGAGAAATCTGCCACCCAGTTTGTCACCTTTCTATTTTTGCTAGTGTGTATATTGGGCTGTTGTAACTGCTGTTCTCACCAGGCTGGGTGTGTTCAATTGATACATCAGACACTGACTTTGTTGGATATGGAGCTGTTTTAGTCCTGTACAGTGGTGCTGCTGGTTTCACTCAGAAGCAGATTTCCTATTGATGGTTGCCATAGTCCTTTTCCCCAGGTCAAAGTCGTGTGTGTGTTTTAATCACATAGCTAATTATCCAGTACCCTCATTTGATTTGCTTGGTGCCATCCACGGCCCCGAACCTACAATGAGCTCCATGTGGGTGGACTCCTATTCTTGTGCAGAACCTCATAGCTTCCCCATTCTGCTGAGCTATTTGCAGGATGGTGGCCCAAATTAATATCTGGTGCCTGCTCCCCTGAGAACACTGTCAGCTCTAACCAAAGGAGAACAAAAGTTAGAAATTCATAGATTCAGGCCAGAGGAACCATGAGTCTAACCTTCTGTATAACCTAAAATAAATCTGAACCTTGTCTATAGTTATTGAAAGTTGTATGATCAATTAGTCCTGAAAACTCCGCTCCAAGGCACCTCCACATGATCAGGTGTGATGATGCAGGGGGGTTTTCAGTTTAGTGCCCCCTTTCGCTGTTCTGGTGCACAGTGATCTGTTGTTTCCTGTGGTCTAGTTCTCCAGCCAGATCACTACTCAGTCCATTCCCCTTCCAGAGTATACAGAAAAGTCCCAAAATAGTAAACTCAACATCTAATGGCCTTCGAGACCGTCTCCCGATGTTTATCTGTAACTTTTCGTTCGTGGCCTCTTTTAATGCCTGTGCACCCCCTCTTGTTCTGGCTGGGAACCAGGTAGGGGAACGCAGGCTCACACTCTCCTCCAGGGACCCAGTTTTGGGTGGATAAGGCATGTTTCTTTGATCCCTCCGCCACATTCCTGAGTTGCTTCTAACTTCATCCCACTTATCAACAGCTTCACCAGGTCTCTGGACTCTGCTATCCCTGCCTGGATCTGTGGTTCCTCACAGCGTCTCCTTAGCCAGCTATGAAGGTGCTTTCTCAAAGACCACTCCCTGCCCTCCTCTGCAGCAGCTGGGCTATACTGCAAGCAGCGCTCAAGCTCTTGCCTTTAGAGCAGTCGATACGTGTCTCCTTCAAGCAGGAGTCCCCCCTCTCAGCCCTCTCTCTGGGCTGGAGTTTGTGTCTCAGGCCTCTTGTCTTGGAACAGTCAGCTGCAAAGCTTTTTCCAGTTCCCTTCAGCTGAACACCCTCACCAAACTGGAAGGTCCAGCAGGCCAGCCTTCTCTGTGTCTGCCCTCCCTGGGAGGGAGAAGGAAGCCTTTATGCTGGCCCCTTCCTACCAGTGTATCCCTTGATCGGGGGAAAAGGGAGTCTGGCTCCAATCACTCTGCCAGGCCTTTAAAGAAACAGGACCTTTAAAGAAACAGGGCCAGGCCTTTAAAGAAACAGGGCCTTTCTCCCAGCCACAGCTTATCTCTCTATCCCTATCCTTTAGGTTCTTGTTTATTGGGTCTTTGAAAATCCTTAAAAGGCCATGCCAGATGGTGGGCTGGGCTGACCACTAGGCACTACTGCTCATAAGGGCAGGCCATGCTGTCACACCATTATATGTCAGCTTTATGTGTGGCAGTCACTATAATCACTCACTTTACATTGGCCTCTGAGAGGCATTGAACACTACTTGAAAAGCTTGGTGGAGGAAGTTGTATATGATGAGTGTTTTGCACCTATAACTTGGGGAGCCACAGGATTATAGGCATCATTTGTGCCCATTTATTGTGTCTTACTTATTTACCCACTACCCAGGGCTATTGTATTACCTTGTACCTATTTTATAGACAGATAAACTGAGGCACAAAGAGGTTCATAAGTGACATCCCTAACATTACTCACCATCTCGGGTTTAATCAGGGATAGAATCTAAGGGCCTGGTTCTCCAGCCCTGACTCTGAACAGCTCCCGTTGAAATTTATGGAAGCTGTTTGTTTGCAGTGGCTATGAACCATTCTCCAGGAGTCCTCTGCATTTACCACTGCCTCTGAGCTGCTGTATTAGTCTTTTGTTCTGACAGGGAGTACACTGTTGTTTATAGGGCTTTGATCTCCATTGGCAGGTCAGGTTGTAAGAATGACCTTCTATTCTCTTCCTGAGAAGGATAGGTGGTGCCCCCAAGTGGTAGACAAGAGAATAATACAAATGGTGATTGTGGAGAGAACTGTACACCCTGCACTCTTAGCCAGCAGAATGGCATAACCTGGTAACTAAAAATTAAAGGGAGAACAAAATAGACTATGAAACACACATGCACACGTTAGGAAAATTTTCTTTTGTGTCTAATGAGCATAGCAGCTGAGCAGCATTTTGGCTGGAATGATGACCAGGATCGTAATGCTTCTGTTTTTATCTTGCAGGCCAAGCAGGTGTTGAGTGGCTGTGGTGATGAACTGACAACATTCCTTGTGGAATGAATTCTCATTGGATTCCAGTGTAATTTGTAGCTGGCCAGCTGTAAAAGTAGCCCAACAAGAATTCACTGACACTTCCTTCCTCCTCTTGCTGAGCCGTCCACAGCAATTGTTTCAGTGTTTCCATAAAAGCGTCCTGTTATCCTTTGCCAAACTGAACAGTTCAACAGCGCTGGACCTGAGTGGTGGCTCCCCATGTGTGCTCTCTCTCTGAACATGGCTGGGGGTGACGCTGAGGGATGCCGTGATTCTGAAAGGAGGATCAGTGAAGCCCCGCATATTGAACCCAGAAAG
This sequence comes from Platysternon megacephalum, assembly GCA_003942145.1. Lineage (NCBI taxonomy): Eukaryota > Metazoa > Chordata > Testudines > Platysternidae > Platysternon > Platysternon megacephalum. Next base: position 11,820,793 of record QXTE01000029.1, read on the forward strand.
CCATCCTTCACATGATGGGATCCCTGGGTGCCCACAATGCCCATCACTCAAGAGAACGCTATGCTCTTCCTCCCCCTCCTGTATCAGTGGCTGCAAAACAGCCAGAGGGAGGAAGTGGAAGGGCCAGAGCAGAGGCTGTCTCGGTCTGCCATTCAGAAGCTGAGAGAGTACATACAGCTAAATTTTTCCGTGGATGACAGCAAATTGCAGCCTAGTGGTCCCAGCACTTTAGACATGGAAATCTGCACGCTCTACCTTACCAAGGAGATGGGCAAAAATGAGGCTCTTGGCTTAAGCTTTGGGAACATCCCTGCTTTTGGAGACTATGGAGAGAAACGGAGAGGAGGGAAAAAGAGGAAAGGGCACAAAGGCCCGGTGCTTGATGTTGGCTGTATCTGGGTAACGGACTTAAAGAAAAATAGCCCGGCAGGGAAATGTGGAAAAGTGCGACTGAGAGATGAGATTCTTTCCCTGAATGGACAATTAATGGTCGGCGTGGATGTCAGTGGGGCAAGGTAAGGGGCAAAGCAGTTACTGCAGATCTGCAGTGCATCGGGATTGCTGCATAACACAATGGGTTGTCTTTAATATTGATCTGCTAGACCTGTGGTCCCCAAACTTTTCAGGGTCATGTCCCCCCCTTATCTCTGTCCATGCCCCCCCCCCCCCCCCAAGCTGGGGCTGGGAGCAGGGCCATGGCTCGGGGGGCGGGGAAGGGAGGCAGACAAGGATAAGGGGATTGAGGCTGGGGCCACAGCTGGGGGTGGGTCTTGGACCGGGAATGGGGGCGGGAGCAGAGCCACAGCCAGGCTGCAGTGGGGGCTGGCAGCCGGTGGCTGGGTGCAGCTCCATTCCCACCCTCACCCCCACCCCCAGCTGGAAACAGAGCTGTGGCCAAGAGCTGAGGCTGGAGGCGGAGCCGCAGCCAAGCCATGGTGAGGGCCAGCAGTTGGACCCACGGCCTGGTGCAGGGATGCACAGAGGATGGGGATGGGAGCCAGAGCAGAGCTGGGTGGCTCTCCCTCCCCACTCCGCATAGGGGCTGGCCCAGCCCCATCCCAACATTCCTTTGTGCCTCCCTAGGGGGGCGTGCCCTACAGTTTGGGGACCTCTATGTTAGAGGCTGTAGAAGGTCTTCACAAGGCAGCAGAATAGCTCATGCTTCCTGTTGCTTGTGGTAGGGGTGAGGGGTGAGGTTCATTCACTGGTTTAAGATGGGGAAGTACAAGTGCAGTGGTGATAAACTCATTTTTGTTTGAGAGGGCACAAAATCTCTTCCCTCTAGGAAAAGGCTTTACGTCCAGCAATGGGTGGTTTAGAATGTGATGCACAGTGTCAAACGAGTCACCTGTAAAACTAAAATGGCCAGATCCTCAGCTTGTGTGCACCAGCATAGCTTCATTTGCTTCAGTGAAGATGTGTCAATTTATACCAGCAGAGGATCTGGCCTAGTAAGTAAAATCCCAAATGGGGGGAGAATGAATAGGATTGTTATTAGTAATGTCGCTGGAGCTGCTTGGAGAGAGTAAAAACTTTCACAGAAATTTTCCCATACTGCATTGGGGAGGAAAATATCAGTTAGCACTGGTTGGAAAATGCATTGTTTACACCATGCTATCAAAAGTGTGTTTTTTGCAAACAAGCAAAAAGACAAGGTCCCAGCCTCAGGGAGGTAACACTTGTTCTAAGGACATGATCCTGCAAAGTGCTGAGCATCTCCTGCCACCATTAGGTGATGAAAGTCCTCACTTCTTCCTGGCCTTGTCTACAGTTTTGGGAAAGTTCCCTACCATTGTCATTTCTGTCTCTGTTGAAAACTTCTAAGCTTGAGCAAGTGAGTGGATTTACAGAGCCTGGGTTATGCCCCAGCCTTTAAACAGTCCCTGGGAATTTCCCTTGGGTGTGCCAGACCCTCCAAGGAATACACTTTTCCACAAAAACATAGCACACTGCTTCTGTGACTCCTGGACAGGGCCTTTGGTTTCCAGCAATGACCTGTTTTTCACCATGGGTATGTCTACACTACCCGCTGGATCAGCGGGCAGCAATCGATCCAAAGGGGGTCGATTTATCGCATCTAGTCCAGACGCAATAAATCGACCCCCGAGCGCTCTCCCGTCAACTCCTGTACTCCACCACCACGAGAGGCGCAGGCGGAGTTGAGGGGGGAGCGGCAGCAGTCGACTCACCGTGGTGAAGTCACCACGGTAAGTTGATCTAAGTATGTCGACTTCAGCTACGTTATTCACGTAGCTGAAGTTGCATAACTTAGATCGACCTCCCCCCCCCCAAGTGTAGACCAGGCCCATGGCTCTCAACAGCAAGCCTAACCCAGATCAGACTCTAGAGAGAGGCTTTTCCTTGTTAGGGGAAGACAGTGAGTATCTGGAGTAATGCAAGGCAGTCTTTTCAAAACAAGGTAGCTTTTACCAGTCACCTGGATTACAGCTAGGGTGACCAGATGTTCCGATTTTATAGGGACAGTCCTGATTTTGGGGTCTTTTTCTTATATAGGTTCCTATTACCCCCCACCCCCATCCTGATTTTTCACACTTGCTGTCTGGTCACCCTAATTACAGCATTGGAGAGTCCATAGCATGGGAATGACAAACTGAAGACAGAGTCCATATTAGTGGGAGCTCTGGCCCGTGATCCATGCTCTCCTCAGATCCCAGTTCTCTCTCTTTGTCCCGCTGTCCCTGCTCGGTTGGCAGCAGTAACCTTAAGATGCAATCACTTGACACCTCTTGCCTTTGTTATCCAGCCAGAGTCTTTTTGCTCTGCTTCCCTGTGGAGTGGTTGGGAGAAGTAACTTGCTCTAGGGTTTGATGTTTGGTCTTTGAGGCGTCCATTGTCTCAATAGGGTTTTCCATTCAAATGTGGTGATTCCAGCCCTGACAGTCCTAGTGAATAGATGCATAGGCACCGGCTTCCTCCAGGCCCCAGGGGTGCTCAACCCCCTGCTCTGCCCCAGACCCCACTCCCACCTGACCCCTTCTCCCAAGCCCTCCACCCCCGCCCCTTCCCCCTCCCCCCAGCATGTCTCATCCTCACTCTTACCCCTCTCTCCCAGCGCCTCCTGCAGGCCTCAGAACAGCTGATCACAGCGGGTGGGAGAAATTGGGAAGGAGGGGGAGGAGTTGATTGGCAGGGCCACTGGTGGATGGGAGGCACTGGCGGGGGAGGGGGATAGCTTGCTGCTGGAGGGGGCTAAGCACCCACTAATTTTTTTCCATGGGTGCTCCAGCCCTGGAGCACCCACAGAGTTGGTGCCTATGACTAGATGTCTCAAGCACCTAGCCTTAATCTCCCATGTCCCAGGGAGAAAATTAATTCTTCCCCCCCAGGGGTAGTGATCATAGAATCATAGAAGATTAGGGTTGGAAGAGACCTCAGGAGGTCATCTAGTCCAACCCCCTGCTCAAAGAAGGACCAACCCGAACTAAATCATCCCAGCCAGGGCTTCGTCAAGCCAGGCCTTAAAAACCTCTAAGGATGGAGATTCCACCACCTCCCTGGGTAACCCATTCCAGTGCTTCACCACCCTCCTAGTGAAATAATGTTTCCTAATATCCAACCTAAACCTCCCCCACTGCAACTTGAGAAATTGCTCCTTGTTTTGTCATCTGCCACCACTGAGAACAGCTGAGCTCCTTCCTCTTTGGAACCCCCCTTCAGGCAGTTGAAGGCTGCTATCGAATCCCACCTCACTCTTCTCTTCTGCAGACTAAATAAGCCCAGTTCCCTCAGCCTCTCCTCATAAGTCATGTGCCCCAGCCCCCTCATCATTTTTGTTGCCCTCTGCTGGACTCTCTCCAATTTGTCCACATCCTTTCTGTGGTGGGGGACCAAAACTGGATGCAGTACTCCAGATGTGACCTCACCAGTGCTGAATAGGGGGAATAATAACTTCCCTCAATCTGCTGGCAATGCTCCTACTAATGCAGCCCAATATGCCGTTAGCCTTCTTGGCAAAAGGGCACACTGTTGACTCCTATCCAGCTCCTCGTCCACTGTAATCCCCAGGTCCTTTTCCGCAAAACTGCCGCGTACCCAGTCGGTCCCCAGTGTGTAGCGGTTCATGGGATTCTTCCATCCTAAGTGCAGGACTCTGCACTTGTCTTTGTTGAACCTCATCAGAATTCTTTTGGACAAATCCTGCAATTTGTCTAGGTCACTCTGGACCCTATCCCTACCCTCCAGCATATCTACCTCTTCCCCCAGCTTAGTGTCATCTGTGAACTTGTTGAGGGTGCAATCCATCACATCATCCAGATCATTAATGAAGATGTTGAACAAAACCTGATCCAGGACCGACCCCTGGGGCACTCCGCTTGATACTGGCTGCCAACTAGACATTGAGCCATTGATCACTACCCATTGAGCCCAACCATCTAGCCAGCTTTCTATCCACCTTATAGTCTATTCATCCAATCCATACTTCTTTAACTTGCTGGCAAGAATACTAGCAAATGCTTTGCTAACGTCAAGATACATCACGTCCACTGCTTTCCCCATATCCATAGAGCCAGTTATTTCATCATAGAAGGCAATCAGGTTGGTCATGCATGACTTGCCCTTGGTGAATCCATGTTGACTGTTCCTGATCACCTTCCTCTCCTCCAAGTGCTTCAAAATGATTCCTTGAGGACCTGCTCCATGATTTTTCTGGGGACAGAGGTGAGGCTGACTGGTCTGTAGTTCCCCACATTCTCCTTCTTCCCTTTTTTAAAGATGGACACTATATTTGCCTTTTTCCAATCATCCGGGACCTCCCCCGATCGCCATGAGTTTTCAAAGATAATGGCCAATGGCTCTGCAATCACATCAGCCAATTCCCTCAGCACCCTCGGATGCATTGCATCCGGCCCATGGACTTGTGCATGTCTAGCTTTTCTAAATAGTTCTTAACCTGTTCTTTCACCACTGAGGGCTGCTCACCTCCTCCCCATACTGTGTTGCCCAGTGCAGCAGTCTGGGAGCTGACCTTGTCTGTGAAGACCAAGGCAAAAAAAGCATTGAGTACTTCAGCTTTTTCCACATCATCTGTCACTAGGTTGCATCCCCCATTCAGTAAGGGTCCCACACTTTCCCTGACCACCTTTTTGTTGCTAACATACCTGTAGAAACCCTTCTTGTTTCCCTTCACATCCCTTGCTAGCTGCAACTCCAATTGTGCTTTGGCCTTCCTGATTACATCCCTGCATGCTCAAGCAATATTTTTATACTCCTCCCTAGTCATCTGTGATGCCAGGTGGACAGGTACAGAGTCATACAGATAGTTTGTAAACATATTACAAATATTTCCACATTCCTCCCAAGTCATTTAATCTCTCTGGGCTCTTCTACAGGTTGGGGTAAAGCGCTACCTTAAAGTGCACTAGGGAATCTTTAGTGCACACCAGCAGGGTCTACACAGACCAGTTAATGGGCAGCATGATAATGCACTTTAGAAATCACAATCCCCTAGGGTGAATTGCCCCCCGGTGTAGACAAACCCTCTGACTCACTTTCTCATCTAGAAAAGTGGTCCTTTCCCCCCACCCTTTGTCTGTCTGGTCTATTATGATTGTAAACCCTTCAGAGTAGGAGCTCTCTCTTACTTTGTGTTTTGGGCAGCACCTACCTCAATGGGGCCCTGATTTCAGTTGTAGCCACTAGGTGTTGCCATAATACAAACAATCAATAGTAGTAACAGCACCTATTGAGCTTCACTGGTATTCGTAAAGGTGGGAGGTGATTTTTCACCATGTCATCTAATTCTGCTGTGAGCAAGAGGCTTCTCGTCTGCTAAACAAATTGAGAGCATGCGATAAGGTGGTGAGAAAGATGGAGCTGTCTCTCACACAGTATCAGATCTGATTTTCAAAGGTGCCTGAACCCAGCCTCTATCTTGCAATAAAATGCCTCTGCAATTAATTGTGTGCAGAAGTGGTAGTATTATGCTATCTAACCACCTTACTGTGCCTGCAAAACAGGCCATTTCTTAAGAGCAGTCCTTAACCTATGGATGAGGAACCATGATGTGTTATTGCCCCTCAGACAGAATGACATGTTCTTTAAAACAAAGGTGATCTGTTGCTAGAGGTCAGGGATAATGTTACATTATTTTTCATGCCAAGGAAGGTAATGCTTTGTGGAGTCCGAGACTTTCAGGTGTCAGTTTTTATTTTTCCACCCCTGAGAGTCTCCAGTTGTGCTGTTTTTTAAAGGCTCTGTAGCAAAATCAGTAAGCTACGGAGACTACCGATAATTAGAATGTCCTTTTTTTTTATTTTCCAGCTCAGATGTTCTGTGAGCTCCCAGAGCTAGAAAAGCCCTGCAAAACCTCACTGGGAAGCTGGAATTCCTAGATTTTGGTTCTGTGTGGCAGTTTTGATTCTTGCTAGTTCATGAGATCCTACCCTAAAATGATCTATGATCTCTTGGACCAGGGAAAAATATAGGCCATTTAGCAGACAGACCTGGACATTTTCATCACTCTGGTCTGATCTGCCCCTGAATCATTGCCATTGTTTGACGAATGTGATACTAATGGAACAAACTTTCAGGGCCTTATGGGACATTTTCACTTCTGATGTTGTTGTGAATGCTTGGATTCATCCTCTGAGGCCTTGTCTACACTACAGGGGAAATTTGATCAAAGCTATGTCAATTTGAGTTACGTGAATAGCGTAACTCAAATCGACCTAGCTTAGATCTACTTACCGTGGGGGTCCACACTACGCGATGTCCATCAACTCCCCCTACTCTTCTCGATCCAGTGGAGTACAGGAGTCGACGGGAGAGCGATCTGAGGTCGATTAATTTTAGCGGGTCTTCACTAGACCCGCTAAATCGACCGCCAATGAATCGATCACTGCTCGTCGATCCCCCGGTAAGTGTAGACAAGCCCTGAGTAGCAAATGGCACTCCTAAAGCATAAGTGGTGTGTACTTATGGGGGGATGGATAGTTCAGTGGTTTGAGCATTGGTCTGCTAAACCCAGGGTTGTGAGTTCAATTCTTGAGGGGGCCATTTAGGGATCTGGGGCAAAAATCTGTCTGGGGATTGGTCCTGTCTTGAGCAGGGAGTTGGACTAGATGACCTCCTGAGGTCCCTTCCAACCCTATGATTCTATGCACAGGACTTTGTAGGTACCACCCTGTAAATCATGTTCAGCACCCTTTAAAAGCTGGAGGTTTCTCAGGGATCTCAAAACAGTGATGACTCCTGCCCATCATTGTAAGATGCAGTTCATAAATATGGTGGAGTGAAAGAGGGAGTCAACTTGTGGACTCTTTGCTGCCTCTAATTAGGCTTATTTCAAAATTGTATCACTCAGTGTTTCTATGTTACTGCTATAGTAGCAGAGCCTGTTCCTGCTGGTTCTTCAGGTTTCACTGAATCTGTAGGTGCCTGTAGTAATGGAGATTCTCAGCAGGGATAGGCAGGGCTGCCTCTGTGCTTCTCAGTGCTAGCCACTATGTTGGAATTCTCTTGCTTATTAAGGGCAACATCCTTGTTTGATGTGAAGGGGCATTAATTCTGTGCTTTGATGCGTGACTCAGTTTGCATAGTACATGCATGATTCATAGAGTTAAAATTCTGTTTGTGGCTCATGCTAAGGTTAGCCTGGGCTTGAGTGAGTGAGAACTGGGTTTAATTTTAGTTTGTAGTTATTGCTCTGAAATATGTGTACCAGAAACGCACCCTTGTTGCCCATACAGGGAATGATCATGTTGCAGTCTACATAAGGCACTCTTCGGTATATAGTCACTGTATTTTTTCTTCTTTTTAAATTCTTTTTTTAAATAATTTTTCATAAAGAAACAAACGATAAAAATACAAAAAAGACTGACAGCTTGTATAGATTACCAAATACCATACATTTCACCAGATAGCCAATAAAATTACACAATTATGCAACTTCACAACTTGTCGAAGCTGCAAGACCAGACAATACACAGACATAACATGTTAGGGTGGGGGTAACAATAGTTTTTTTTTTAAAAAGACACACACAAATAGGCAAAAAAGGGAAGGCAGGAACCAGGGGCAGGGGGCAGGGAAGGGGCGTAGTCACTCTTTAGATGCTTTTGTTCCACGCCATTTACAAAATGTGTCACAAAAGACAACTGACAATCTACAGAAGTTAGAGGGCCCTTTTTCCTACTCAAGCAGACTTAATCTGTTTGTAAAGTGGTTATCAAACCATCCATGTGCTCTTTCTGCATTTCCTTTCCCATCAATGATCACGTCTGCACCTTAAATAGCAGCCTATTACTTCTGCCTCATTCATCCAGTGTTGGCATAATCACGTCTGTGGACTGTGCTTCTTTAGGGCCTGAATCTGTGAGGGCTGAGCATCTCCTGCAAGGCCCTGAGCACCCTGAGCACCTAGTGGAGTCAATGGGAGTTGAGGTCAATCAGCATCTTGAGGGGAAGCATGCATCATCTCCAACGATCAGGCCCTTAGTGGTTGTGTAACTAATTTTGCCATTTCGCATTCGGAAAGCTAAGTCTGGTTTTAGTTTTGTTTTTTTAGTAATTCTTTATTTGGAAAGTTTTAACAAGTTTACAAATCATTATCATGGAAACAACAGAAATAAAACGTTAATCTCTGAGCTTTTTTTTTTTTGCTGAGCGTATCTTTCTGTTTAGAGAACTATTGTGCAGTATCATCAAATCTCTCTAATTGTCAGAATGCTACCATATTACAGAGTAAACATCCTTATATCACCTAGTGTGTGTTGTTTCTCAAGATCTTATTTAACTCAGTGAAAATACTAACTCTGGTCCTATTTATTAAACCAGTGTGTCTGTCAAACATTAATATTTAAAAATATAATTGGATAGGTGAGATGTTTATTGCAGACAAATGTACTTTGAGCAATGAATAAATGGTAACCAAAACTTTTAAGTAGCTATTTGTCCTCTGTCTGTTTTGTGAGATATTTACTTGATGTATTCTTCCGCAACAGAAACACCCCCATTTTTTTGAACCATTCCTCCAATTTTGGGCTATTTTTTCCCAGTAAGAGGCCATAAGTAGTCTAGCAGATGAGAGATTAAATCTTCATTTCTCTGAGTGTGATCATGTCAGCTAAGAAGCCCCAGGAGGATTACCAAAGAAATGTTTGGTAATGAACACCCACCAATTTTATATGTTTAATTGCAAATCACACCACCAATACTTTTGAATGACTGGACATGTTATCTTTTTAGTTTTAATATCAAAACTGAAAAGCTTCCCTCAACTAAAACAGGGAAAGGAAAAGAGAAAAAAAGTAAGTTACAGTTGAAACTGTATTTCAGAGGAGTCCACCCACCACCCCAAAATGACGTTACATTGCTTTACAAAAATTCTACACCTCCTAAAACATCCAAATATTAGAATGCCTGGAAATTTACAGTTAAGGGGTCCAGTCAGTTTTCTATCACCCACAAACCCAGGATAATTTTGACAACCATGACTTGAAAAATATTTTTCCGTTCTTCACACCCCTCATCCCTCAAATTTCCCCAAAGAATTTTACCATGGGATGAGATGTGGCATTTGAAATTGCAGGGGAATTGGTTTCTTTTCAAAGAAGTTGGGGTCCCGACGATTACAAATCAGACTTGTAATGGGGAGATAACTTCAAGCCTAACTATTTAGGGTAAAGTACTGGCCCCATTGAAGACAATGGCAAACCCCCTACTGACTTGAGTAGGGCCAGGATCTTACCCATAGCGTTTACTGTATTTTATATTCAATGGTGTTTTTAGCTGTGAGGGTTGTAAAGCTTTTCTAATTAAACTGATCAGTATTATTTTGAGTAGAATCTTGCACATGTTAAATATACAAACTTGATAAAACTCAATCCAGGCTTTCTCTCCCCACTTCTCAGTAGTGTGATAATGTGATGTTGAACTTCTAGAGACTTAGAATTAGAGCCAAATTACCCCTGCCAAAATGAACAAAATACATTATTACTACTGCTGGAATTCTGCGCCACTGCGCAGTGCAGAATTTGCACAGAATTAATGTTCCTGGCAGAATTTTATTTTTTCATGTAGAATTTGTGATTTCCATTAAAATGCTTTTCCCCCCGATTTTTTGTTTCTCAAATGTATTAGTTTCATATACATGTAATGTCTTTGCGTGTATATGAGCCTAAACCCACCCCCTCCTCTCCCACCTAGGACTGCACCCCTCCCCAGCACTCCTGCGTGCGCCTGGCATGGGGGTGCACATACCACCTCCAGAGACAAAGGGGTGTTGGCTAGCGAACCATGTATCCAACCCAACCCACACAGACACTCTCCCTGACACACACACTCTACCCTGGGTCTCCCTTCCCCATGCTAACCACCTGTTATCCTACAACTAAACTACTGCTAACTCACCAACCCTCCCTCCTGCTACAGTGGCGTGACCCAAAAACCTTACAATACACATAGAAACTTGAACTTGGACAAGCCATGACTGACAGACACACAAAACAGTCTTTAAGGATGCTAGTGCTCTCTTAGGCCGGGTTGTTACAGAACTTTTGTATAACATACTTTTGTATAATGGTTTTGTTTAAATTAAATATTTAATTTCACTGAAACAGAAGATAACTGTCAACAAAGATGCATCAAGTTCTGTGTTAATATGCCTAGAAAGGAATCTATTTGTCAAAAAACATTTCCTGAATCTTTTTTTGTTGTCTGTATTGTGACAGCCATACTTGCTGACAGGTACACCTCTACCCCGATATAACGCGACCTGATATAACACGAATTCGGATATAATGCGGTAAAGCAGTGCTCAGGGGGGGCGGGGCTGCGCACTCCAGTGGATCAAAGCAAGTTCGATATAACGCGGTTTCACCTATAACGCGGGAAGATTTTTTGGCTCCCGAGGACAGCGTTATATTGGGGTAGAGGTGTATTTTGAAATAAATTACCAAAATAATTGAAACTGGCCCATGATTATATTGTGTTATTTTGATAAATAAAATATGCAGAATTTTAAAATATTGTGCACAGAATTTTTAATTTTTTGGTGCAGAATTCCCCCAGGAGTATTAGGTAGATTTTGTTTGCTAACTTGTCACAACTGGTGCGTTGCAATGGGCTTCTCAGTCATTAGTGTGAGTTAGTTAGGTTCTGTTTTCTTACAGTTGCTTCTGGTATTGTATGCACCACATCCAAGAGCTAAATTCTCTTCTGCACTCCATGGGGTAGTGGTCTTCAAGAGCATATAACTCTTCTGGAGCTCTGTACACAGAGAGAGTGCAGAATAGACACCAGTACATCTGCTGTATGGATTGGAATGGAGAAGGTAGATCTAAAACCTTTCTGAGTAGAATTGGTCCAAAAATTGGGAGGAAAATTTGCAAAATACTTTGAAAATTTTGGTCATTTTTGCTCTGCATGTTTCAAAAAGAATTTTTTTGTGTATTTATAATTTTTCATGAACATTTTTATTAAAGATCTTTGTTTTTGTCCCCCCTTCTCTTCTACTTCTCCTTTTTCTCCTTTCCCCTCCTTTCTTCCTTCTTCCACATTGCCACTAAAAAAGCGGGGGGAAAAGGGGGAAAACAACAAGCTAAATCCCCCCTCCCCCGGAACATTTTGAAAAAACATTTTTTGAAAGTTATAGATTTCAAGAGCAGCCTATTTTTCAGTGTGGGTGGGGGGAACTTCATTACAAAAATGTGACCTGTCTTCTTTCAGAGGGAAGTGCTCTGATTATTCTGCATTTTATCACAAAGGCACGGCTTTCTGCCACGTTGTGGTGAGAGCCACGTTGTGGTGAGATGCTGGCAGTGCAATAAGTGTTTTGCCATAATCACTGTCTGTTTTCCCCATTGGTGGCTGTGGCAATCTTTGGAGCAGCCACAAGGGTTTAAAATGATGATTGATTTGGGGCAGTGGTTGAAAGACTTCTGTTTTCAGTAATCACAGAAATAAATTTCTTGGCCCAGATGTTCATTATAGGCTCAGTCATTAGAATTTCCTTATATATTCTACTACACATAGATGCATACACACAATTTATACAGTGAAAAAATTTAGGGAAAGTTGGGATGATTTCCCTGCCTGATAGAATCATCCTGTCTGATAGCTGTTGTCATTCCCCTTTTTGCCTTGTGGAATAAATTAGATTGCACCATTTAAAAAAAAATGCTCCAGAGAAAAGTACCCCAGATGCCACCAAACACTTGAAATCTGACAAGCGGATCACTGTGCTTTACTGTAAATGGATTCAGTATATTTTTTTCAGGAACAAAGTATAAACACTTTCAACAAAGTGCAGTTTAAGAGGAGTTTGTTTGCCCAGTGTTCTTTCCTTGGTTATGTGTATGAGAAAATATTTTTGTTTTAATGTGAAAACAAATGAATAAGTTTCCTGACCTCTCGCCCCAGGACAACGGGCAAAATTATTATGGGAACTTCCTGTTAAAATATTTACAGCACATCACTGAGTTCAGAACATTGTTTTCTCCAAAGCCTAAAACAGTGGCTTCTCCTCATAGAATTGAAGGGATTAAATTTCACTCGACTAACCTAAAAACCGAAGCTGCTGTAGGTCATTGTTTTTGTCTTCATTTTATTTACAATTAGCAAACCACAGTGGGCTCCAGTTATGGGACCGGGGTCTGCTTAGCACGAGTGTGCAGCTTGAAATGCTTTGGTAGCCCCCGGCAGATGTGCTCTGAAGATAATGAATCAACAGCCCAAGAAAACCTTGGCTTGTGCTATTCTTTTCAAATTGAATTTGTATTGTCAGTGTGCGATGGATCTGTGCAAAATGAGAAATAATCTGCACTACGTGATGCTAATACTCCTCAGACACAGTAGATCATCCCCCCGAGAGGATTTAAACTCCAAATGTTGGTGTGCAGAGCCCCAAGTGCACTGTGGGGCTTCCCCAAAGCACTGTGATGATGGATGTTAAGCCCTTTCAGAAGCTAGTAGGACTAGAACATATTTGTGCGGTGTTTGTCTTTCTTTAAGTCTCCAGGAAAGATAGAGGCAGACCAGCTAAACACGTTGAGAAATAATTTGCAAGAAGAAATGAGCTTTCTCCAAAATCCTCCTTCAAGAGTAAAGGACTTAAGCGGAAGGTCACTAATCCCCAGCGCCGGCAGAGATCATAGAGCTTGTTTGCCTTCTTTGCTTTGTGAATGGGAGCCCGGGTTTGCTGTGCTCCCCCTCTCCATTCTCTCTGCTCACATAACGTCTGGCTTCCCCCTCCCTCCTCTCCTTGCACGGTCGCTCTACTGTTGAGACAAGAGCCTTCTCCCCTGTTGCTGGAACATACTGTTTATCCCTGGCTCATCAACACAACATCACTTTCCAAATCTCTATTGCCCCGCCTCTTACTTCCCTTCTTGGTTGTTAGCTTTCTGACTGAACAACATTGAGTCCAGTCTTCTGTCTCATGTCCGTTCTGTATAGGGTGACCAGATGTCCCGATTTTATAGGGACAGTCCCGATTTTTGGGTCTTTTTCTTACATAGGCTCCTATTACCCCCCACCCCCTGTCCCGATTTTTCACACTTGCTGTCTGGTCACCCTAGTTCTGTAAAGTGCCTTGGGATAGCTGGTACAATAATTGCCTTCCCTCTCCAGGGACAGGAGGATGGGAAGCCTGGAGCCATCAAAAGGCGGAGGAGAAGCTCACTGGAAGGGAGGCTATAATGAAAAAATGGGGTTGGGAGAGGGACCTTTAAGACTAGGGCAGTTCAGAGATTCTGGCTCTGATCTAGTGACTATTGAAGGCAATGGACAGATTCCACTGATTTTGAAGGGTGCTGGATCATGCCTACGTGTGTTCCAAACAAATACCTCCACTCCCTCCCCCCCCCCCCAAATATTTTGGCTACAGATAAGAGTCACTCGTGACTGTCTTTTGCACCCTAGTCGCTCTACCTCCTATTCCCCTCCAAGACCCTGTGGCAAAATATATATGAGTGGTCTCTACCTGGTGAGACCTATAAGTCCTCCTTCAGCCAGGACTGCAGAAGGGGAACAAACTTTCCTTTGGCCTCCTGCCATGCCCGTCTTCACTTTCTGGGGGATGTGTTTATTTTGAGCTGTGTGCTGAGTCAGCTCTGGTAGTTGCCTAGTTGCTGTAGTTCTCTTCCCCCTGGGCATCCAGTGGGCAGATAGGACTCTCCAGGCAGGCTGGAGTAGGTCACCAAAAGGCTTGGGAGGAGGCTGGTGATGCTGCCCCTGAGTGTGTAAAAGGCTTTGAGGTAAATAACAAATCTGATAAGTTCATTAGCACCAGAGTGCTAAAAAACCCTTTATTAAGACAGAGGCACATCAGTGCCGAATGCATGGTACGTATCTCCATTTCAGTATATGGTCTGATCATCTTCTACCTCTGAAAAGTGCTTGCACTACAAGATGTAGTGAGCAAGTTGCCGTTTTCACTGGGAGTTCCAGTCTTGCAGCGGGTACCTCTGCTTCCCAAGCTACAAGGCAGTCTCTGACGATCCATGCAGAATTCTGCATGAATCTCATTAATCTGCAAATTGCACAAAATATGGCAACTTGTCTCTGCCCCTCAGCAAAGAGCAGGTGAGGTTTCCTATCAGGAGAGCATTGCTATTTTCATACACTCGCTGATGGTGCATTTGCTAGCACAGCACAGAGTGCTTTAGCCATGCATAATTAAAGGCGTAATTGTTCAAATCAACGCATAGAGAACATTTTGTGCCCATTCTCCTCACTCTTTCTATAATGCTTGTGTGCTCATTCACTGACTCACAATGTTCGGTCATTCTCAGTGGTATTTCTAGTCTGCTAATGATAAGCAACTACATTTAATATGTTGGAAGTCAAAGGAAGTTTGCATAGGGCCAGGTTGTATGGTTAAGGCATGAGCCCTGCATAGAGATGTAGACTAGAGCTGCCCTAATTGAGGGGGGGGGGAGGGCTGACCCAAACACAGGGGGATGGGCAAGCTGCCACACTTATTACGAATATGCAGCATGATCTCCCTTTTCAGCTGTGTTGGCTGGTGTGGTGGGGATATAGGAAAAAGCTTGGCCACGCTTCCCCTCCATCCTGCTTGAGTAGTTGTCCCAGGGAGACGTCCCTGCACTTAGAAGAACTCCAAGATTCAGTGCTCCTGCATAGGGGATAGGGGCTCAAGAGGAGCGGAGGAAGGCTATTGCACCTTCCCACCCACCTTGTGTATCCATGCATGACAGCTCCCATCTTGAGTGACATGCAGGTAAAAGCATGAGCTGCCACCGCTTGAGCTAGAGAGTCCAGGCTCTCTCGGTGGGGCTGTAAGACTCTCATCCTATGTGGAGCAGCCATAAAGGGGGACTCACGACACACTGACTAGTGGGTTACTTATGCAAAGGTCATGCTCAGTCTCAGGCCAAGAAACGAGGCACCCAGTATCAGCATGCTGTTCAGGAATAGACGTGAGAAGGATACAGATGGAAAGTGGAGTCTGCTCAGCAGAGAATGCAAATGACTTTTTTTTAAAAGAAAAGAAACAGCTTGTTTGGTGAACGATTTTGGGGCAATGTCTCTTTCGTTCTGTTGAAGAGCTTTACACTCTGCTTATCCAATATGACACTTCCCTCCAGGCGAAGAGTGTTGTCATGCACTCTTGGATGCTCATTTCCCCCTCTTTGAACCAGGTGCAGGATATGGTATGATGGGCTTATGTACCAGACACAGGCCAGCCTTTAATAGCTCTCTCCGTTTCCATTGCTGACTTTGAGTGTAAGGCGGCACACTCCGCATAGCAGAGACTGTGCCTTCAGACAGAGCTCATTATATGGCTGTAATCAGCAAAATGATAACATGAGCAAGAACAAATCGAGCTATCTGGATATGATGTGCAGGTTGCGGCAGCTCAGGAAGATGTAGGTTGACACATTCTTACCCTGTCGTTACAGGGGTAACATAATTAACTTGCAGCCAGTAAAAACAGCAGCAAATCCTATTCTACACCACACAGTGCTCTGTGGCCAGAAGCCCTGCCAAATATATGCTTTGTTACAGCCTCTTCCATAAGAAACTGACATGAGTAGGAGGAAAACTTATTCAGGCTATGGTAAAACAGAAGAGCAAAATTAAATGGGAGAATTCTTGAAAAGTTGAACTAAGGGGTTATTTTTCCTGCTGATGACTAAGACCTACTGGCACATTTTAGAAAGGATTCATGCATAAGTATGTATGTGTCTGCTCCTTGGATTTTATAATTAATTAATTGGTTTTTGCCTGTATGAACCATGTACATGTGTAACCCACACACCTCCTGGGTGTGGTGTTCTGTCCCATGTAGTGACACCGAGACCACTTAGAGAGAGAGAGAAAATGAATTTGCTCTACAACCTTACCTAATAGCTAGTTGGCTTTTAGCTCATGTGGTAGAGGCTCATGTACTAAGCTCCAGAGGTCCCTGGTTTGATCCTGGGGTCTGTTGGCATTACACGTGCACTTAAATATTTCAGAGCCATGACAGCCCTTTGGTTTCCTGTAAGTCCCATATGTGGAAATTAGGGATGGCTGTAATTCTCCTGGAAAAAATGAGAGCTAATTGTCTGGTGACTAGAAGGAAAAATTATTGTTGTGATTGATTTTTCCTGGTCAGTTACTAAAGAAACCTTGTCCCTGGGACAAACGAGTCCAGACTAGCTAACTGGTAGGAAGAAAGGGTTTACTGATGCCCTTCTAAATTACCTCATGTTCAAATAAAAATAGATATATTGCCCATCCTTATGTTATGCTAGGGCCCATGTGTCTATGAAAAGCCCACAAGTTCTGCATGGACAATATCATTATTTTTATTGCATGGTGCCTAAAGGCCAATCGAGAACTGAACCTCATTGTAACCAGTAGACTCTGGAATACCTTCTGACCAGTAGACTCTGGAATACCTTCTGAATGACTAGCCAAGCTAATCGCCAGTTAATTAAAGGAGCTGCAATAAAGTGCTTTATCATGAAGCTGTGAAGTTCTCTGCTGGAAAATTAGTTGCAGTGATAATGACAGTAAGTCGGTTTTGGACATTAAGTTCTTGTTAAAATGGTTTTAAGACGTAGACTTTTGTTTTAATCCACAAGATTTCCTGGTTTGTACCTTAACAAAACCCTTAACAAAAATTCAGACACAACATAGATTTTTCTATTTCCTCCAGGGGGCAATGTCTTATAAATATTTTGAGCAACAGGGTTGTGTGATTTTTGTTTTGTAGCACTGGGCAGTCTAGCTTAATGTATTTTATATCTCATACAGCATCAAAGAGAAACGCTTCTGTGCATACCTTTTTGTATACATGATTAATATATATTTCTGTGTGGGAGTTTTTACTTACCAAATACAATTGTGGCTCTGTTCAGGGACTATAGCATGTCTAAGCTTTGGGAAGACTATAGTGCAGAAAAAGGCATGTTAATCAACAAAACTTGAGAGCTGTGCTATTTCATAAGGGTCTGAGTGTCCTTTTATGCTGTTGTAAGTCCACTGACTTCAACATGGTTACTTCTTATTTAAATGGGTGTAAGAGAATAGTATCAAATGCTAAGCAGTTACCATGTAGTCCAATGTAAATTGTGAAACCCAGAAAATCTAAAGGGCTTTCTTGAATTGCTCATCACCCTACTAGTAACTGAAAGTTGAGGCTGAAATTCAACCGTTTCTCTAACTTGCTTGATAGATGTATAGTAAGGGTCCAAGTCTGAATTTGTCGTTGTGCTCCCAAACTCTCATGGGAATTAGCGGGAATCAAGGGATGCTGGATTGGCTCTAGGAGTTGATGTACATTAGTGGAGCATAGGTGTTAAAGATCACTCTATGTTGGAATATCTTTGCAATACAATAAGGGGAGGCTCCGTTTCATCTAAGCACTGGCACATGTGCTTAAATCCATCCCTATTCATGCAAGCACTGAAGCGTTGCTGCATTGGAGCGAGTATCTAGCTCTCAGTTGCTGTGGTTTTGTAGGTTTGTCATTATTTTAACTTTCTTTTTGCAGTTTAATTTCCCTTTTTATGATAGTAACTATTGACTTTCCTCTGTGAAATTAGATTTAGGGGACCAATAACATTCAGATCCTTTCCCCCCACTCAGTGGTAACTGGGTCTCTGGAATTTCACTGTACAGTAATGGCCAATTGGATTAACCTGCACATATTCACAAAGTTCTTGTGTTAAAATTCCTTATGGAATGTTCACTCCAACAAAGTAACTAGGGAACTATAGTTGCCAAGTCTTCTAAATTAATAAGCTGTGTTTTCCCGCCCCTTTCTCTCCCTCCCCCCCCCCCCCCCCCCCCCCCCCCCCCCCCCCCCAATACAGGAAAAGCAACCAATTCAAGAAAAATATTTATTCCCAGAAATGTTCTAGTTGAAAACAATGGGCCATGAGTCAACTGAGCAGTAGTCCCATTAACGTCAGTGGAACTAGCCATCTGAGTAAAGCAAACAGGACTAGCCCTCTTTGGTTTGAGTAACAGGAAGACTAATAAGTCTGAATGCAGAACTTCCCCCCGCTCCCCCGGCCCACCCCATAACTCCTACAGTTTAAACAGGTGGAAGCTTCTTTTTAATTTCAGCTGCTGGCCAGACCATTCCCTGTTCTGTTTTGGTAGATTTAGACATCAGATTAGTAAAAATAAAGGTTCTTACAATTTATAGTCTCTGGGAAAAAAAGACATCAGCCCAATTTTAGATTGCTTGTAGAGAAATAAGTGTCCTGAGTTCCATTTCCTGAGCCACATGTGGGTGATTCATCTGACACATGACCTCAGGCCTGTATGTATGTACGTCACACTGATTTAGTGCATGTGGTCATGTCTCCCCTTAGTGGCTGGTCCTGGGAAGTATGACAGCCTAGTGCAGGGGTCGGCAACCTTTCAGAAGTGGTGTGCCGAGTCTTCATTTATTCACTTTGCTTTAAGGTTTCGCGTGCCAGTAATACATTTTAACGTTTTTAGAAGGTCTCTTTCTATAAGACTATAATATATAACTAACCTATTGTTGTATGTAAAGTAAATAAGGTTTTTAAAATGTTTAAGAAGCTTCATTTAAAATTAAATTAAAACACAGAGCCCCCCGGACCAGTGGCCAGGACCTGGGCAGTGTGAGTGCCACTGAAAATCAGCTCGCGTGCCGCCTTTGGCACACGTGCCATAGGTTGCCTACCCCTGGCCTAGTGCTTAATCACTGTTAGGGAATTTTCTTTACCTTCAGTTATAAGGGCCTGTGTTTTGGGGGTTCAATCCCCTCTGATGACCTGTGATGTCTGTAGGTATGCCTCCATGGATATATTACACATGGAGTGCTGCAGGTTACCAAATAAAGGGCTAAAGGTCATTGTTCTGCCTTCTGCTCTGCCTTTTGCTCTCTTGTTGTGGAGGGCTTTGGAGAACAGTTTTATTGCATAGAAGAATGAGGCTTAGTAGCCTTGACTCTGGTATCACTCCCACTAGGATAACTCCATGGTCTTTGGTGGAGTTACTTTTGGTTTACTTTGGTGTAAGTAAACCTGACCAAACTATAAGCAGTATTGTTTCCGAGTTGATTTGTTTTAGTTCATTACCTGCATTCAGAAAACAAGTAGTGAGCACAGTAGGACAGAAAACTGTGTTTCATAAATTATCCAATTTAATTTGAATGAGCAATGTGGTTAAAAGAAAACTGATTTCAATAATTCACCAGCGATGCTGCATGGAGAGAAATAATAAAGCTGATGTATATTGATGTGGAATGCATCAGAAGTTAATGGATGGAGCTCGGTAGTCAAAGTCAACAAAAGTTTACCACAGAGCTCTGTGTATGTGGCTTGGGTTTTAAATAATATATGGAAAAAACTAGAGTCTCGGTGCTTATAAAAGATTATTTTATGGTGTGGGTGATTAAAGATAGCACCTAAGGTTCATATGCCAGACCCTGGAAAACATCTTTGAGGGTCATTATACAACAAAAGAAATCTCAGGCAACTTGGTGCAGAAATAAACATCTGTCTTGAGGGATATGGATTTCAGAAGAGATTGGAAAGAAATAAAAGAAGCAAAGAGGTAGAAATAGCTTTATGTCTGAAGAAAGATGGGGAAATAATTGACGTCAGACCCTGGAGGAGCTTTGAGTGGGACGGAATCATTAAGCCTTATAATACTTACAGCTGGTTGAATAAGAGACCAAAGTATGTGTTTAATATATTTTATTTATTGGTTGAATATGGTATTTGCAGAATATGGTTCAGCCAACCCTAATAATCAAAGATAATGATCATATGTTGATGATATACTTGTGTGCAAACATCATCCCTCATCTCCCATGCCCTGCTGATTTCTCTAACCTTGAATGTTCTCACATCTAATGATTATATCTGTAGCAAGATTGAAGAATATTGGAAGTCATATTTTTCCTTATTTGGACAAGCTTCCTATAAAATTCTCAACATATACTGGAATATTCGAAGCCACCCAGATATATATTGCATTGGACAATCATGCATCCTACTGAAACCACTGCAAGAGCTCCCTGACAAAAGATTACATACCTAGACTACCAAAATGCATGCTGTGGTCCTAATTATCTTCTCACCTATGCCCGTGTAACTAAGATCAGAAACAGGCATGTAATTGAGGTAAATTCCTCTAAAACTCTATCTTGTGCCTCTTGGTTTCTTGTTTGTGAATTTTTCATCTTTTTTTTGGTAATTATACACCGATTGCCACCTCCCTAAATTACCATTTGCACTGGTGAATATGTTAATTGTATAAGTGAATAACTTTTTTTATCTATATACTTGTATCTTAAATCGGTCATCAGTTAGTGGGAGCTTCCCTGTATAACATGCACTCCACCCCACACACAACATACACTTTTTCTGTCATGTTGGAAATTTTCCTTAGCTTATGGAACTGCTGACTACCTGTCTGTACTGGAGGTACTCTAACACAGGATTGCTTTCATAAAGGGTAATAACAGGATATCTTTTAAAACATCTCTTGCTCCAGACAGACATTTGAGCTATGTGGGTAACCTTATGAGAGATGTACTGATAATTATGAAATTTAACAATTACTGTCCAGTACTGTCTGGTACATCTATGAAGCAGAAATGTAGGAGAGTGAGAAGACTTATTTACCTGTAGGGTTTGTTACATTAGTTAAAGAGTGGAAAAACTGAACTGTATTTTTCTAAATTTTTCCTCCTGGCTGGAACTCTGTCTCTTTATGCTCCTGGTACAGACTTTTAAAAAAAAAACCTTGTTGTGTGGTGTTATTCCAGCCAACATGCAGCTGAAATTTGGTTTCCAGATACACTATTTTAGGTTTTCTATAAATAAGGAGGTTCAAAGCCAACCATGCTGGAGCTGCCAATTTTGTTTTGAGCAAACACTCTTTAACAAAAGACATTCATAGTTTTTTTTACAAAACTTTGCATATTATACACTCACCTGTTTATCCTAGAGAGCTGAAGCTGTTCAAAAGTCTAGTACATAGTTCTGCATAGCAGAAGTTTGTTTACCTGGGAAAAAATTCACCAGGACTCTGGGAAACGTATTCGTAGAGATGAAATTGTATCCTGTTCAATTAAAAATCCTTTTTCGTGAGTAGTCCTGTGCAAGTTGTAACAGGCTCCTTGGAAAGCAATTGAATCAAGATAAGCATGCAATATTTTTTTAAAGGATTAAATAGAACCATATAATTATTCCCATGACTGGTGTGTTTTCATAGTAGGAACAGTTTGGTAAGGACAGGTAAGTTTTAAAGTTTCCCCCCTCATATATCCTCTCTCACATGTATACTTCATGACCTCGGAACCAAAAGTAGGAGTGGGCTGATAAAGTTTGCGGATGACACAAAGTTGGGAGGTATTGCCAATTCGGAAAAGGATCGGGATATCCTGCAGGGAGATTTGGATGACCTTGTAAACTGTAATAGGATGAAATTTAATAGTGAGAAGTGTAAGGTTATGCATTTAGGGATGACTAACGAGAATTTTAGTTATAAGCTGGGANCTTAACCAAAAGAAGGCTGAGGGGAGATATGATTGCTCTCTTTAAATATATCAGAGGGATAAATACCAGGGAGGGAGAGGAATTATTTCAGCTCAGTACTAATGTGGACACGAGAACAAATGGATATAAATTGGCCGTCGGGAAGTTTAGGCTTGAAATTAGACGAAGGTTTCTAACCATCAGAGGAGTGAAGTTCTGGAACAGCCTTCCGAGGGAAACAGTGGGGGCGAAAGACCTCTCTGGCTTTAAGATTAAGCTTGATAAGTTTATGGAGGGGATGGTTTGATGGGATAACGTGATCTTAGTCAATAGGTCAATAACGTGCCATCACTGGTAATTAGTACCAAGGGTCAATGATGGGATATTAAAAGTCTTTTTCCTGAGTGTCTGGCTGGAGAGTCTTGCCCGCATGCTCGGGGTTCAGCTGATTGCCATATTTGGGGTCAGGAAGGAATTTTCCTCCAGGATAGATTGGCAGAGGCCTTGGAGGTTTTTTGCCTTCCTCCGCAGCATGGGGCAGGGGTCGCTTGCTGGAGGATTCTCTGCAACTTGAAGTCTTTAAATCATGATTTGGGGACTTCAACAGCTGAGTCAAGGGAGAGAATTATTCCAGGAGTGGGTGGGTCAGCTTTTGTGGCATGCATCATGCAGGAGGTCAGACTAGATGATCATAATGGTCCCTTCTGACCTTAAAGTCTATGAGTTTTCCTTGCTTAGTAGTCTTCAATTACACCAGCGTGGCCCATTGCTGCCTCTGGAGATCTTGATGTCCTCATCTGATTAATGATGGATAAATGTCCACATCCCAACCTCCACATCCCAACTGGCACCAGAGGGCATGCTGGCAGGCAGTCTCAACCAAGGCAATGAGACTGGTCCTTTCTCAGAGGTCAGAGTTGAAGCACGTTGCTGTAGAGAGTGGAGAAGTCTGCACTGCTGTTAATCATGATGTTCTTGTTCTGGGAAGAGAGGACAGCAATCTCTAGGGTTTGTCAATCCAACACCTTTTGTAAGTACTAAATTCACACACACAATTATGTGGAAAAAAAGTGAATGATAGATGTTGTTGAGATCACTGAAATCCTCATCATGTGCTTTTCTTCAGCATCCACCTGAGAAACTGAAGGTTACATCCTGGAGAACAGAAGCCTGTGCCTGGGGGAACGTGAAATGTTAAAAGGTTTCGTGACTTTCATTTTTGCTAGAGTAGTTGTTGATTAGAAGTTTTAACCTTTAGATTGTGGTGGATGCTGTAGACACTCTTGTATAGATTGAGAACCCAATCGTCCTTTCACTAAACTCAACAGCAAAACCTGCTCTTGATTTCAAGGAGGGAAGGATCAAGTCTCTAATTAGCAAAATGAAGTCAACCCCAATGTTAAAAATTGAAGAAGAATATGAAATTCCTTTGGATTAATCTAAAACGCTATTCATAAGTAGTATAATAGTAGAAGGGATAGTACGGTCAGACAAGAAGTATTCTTAATACCCCTGGAAAAAATAATGTTCCTATCTTTCAATGCAGTTGTTTAAACATAGGCATTTTATTGGAGCAGGGAGGGATCTCAAATATCAGATAAAGGCAACATAGATTTGGAGGATCTGTTTCTGATTTCACTTATATCAGTCGTAAGCCACTGTTCTTAAGAGTTACCCTTGATGTATGCTGGTTTAGAGCAGAAGAATGAGGCCTACAGTATCTGTCATCAGACGGTAAATTTCACAAACTGGGCATATAAGAAAATACACCAGCCCCAGGGAGTTCAGGTGAAGCAAGGGACCAGTCAGAAACCTCTGATCCAAAGAGACTGAGGGATGAAGTGAGGTAAATTTAATTAACATATCAGAAGGACCCTGTCCATGAAGTGCCTTAAACATCATACGCAAGATCTTTTTGACAGTACCAGATGCTGCTGAGAGATGATGTGGAGACTATAATGAAGGCATGCTGCACCCATCCAACCCAAGACGGAAGCCTAGCAGATTAAATTTGTATGAAATGAAGCCTGCAGATTAATTTAGCAGGAATAATTGAATTTGGGCATTAGAGGGTCCTGAATCAAGGAATCCAATTTAGATCTCATATTTAAGGGAAAAAGGACAAATTCTGGCAATATTCTTAAAATGGTTTAAAAATGAAATACATAAAAACAGCGACAGTATGTTCCTGCATATCAATCCAGAGTCTGATGAGAGCGATCAAGAGAGACACAATCCTCTATAAGTCTCGTGTATGTTTTAAGGAAGATTCTTGAAGCATTAATAAGTGACGGGTGTATGGCACATTTCAACATGCACTGGGTAGTACACAGAGATAAAATGCAGGATACTTGGCAGTGTTTAAAAAGCAAACGAGATCTTGGGTTATACTGTGCCTATAATATGGTATAAAGCACAATATATTGCACTGATGGAAGCTATTGTAGCCTGAAATAAAAGCACATTTGGAACAATCTCTGCAGCTCTGGTTAACATATTAGAGTCAGGGCATTGGTGAGACTAATATAAATGACTTCAGGATGGAGCTAGAGATGCTAGAGGGGGCAGCCACTGCTGTAACCTGGGTTATTTTGTGTGTTTAAGAGGATGGAAAGTGTTAGTTGGTCCTTTCCTAGGGAGCAGCGCTCATGGAATACATGTTTCCCAGGGTGAAGCTCACCCTGTAGAGAGGGCCAGCAGAAGCCCCATTTGCCACTTGAATCCCACATAAGTACTATGCTGAGGGCAAAAGTGCTAGATAGGCCTTGTGCTGGCTCTCGGCACAGGGTTGAATTTCATCCCTAGCACTCAACTATTCCTATGGTAACTCTGAGAATGTGGCAGGCCAATGCTTCCGTTACTTGAATGAGCTCTTCTTGCGTTTGTCTGTGTGCTCTCTATGCTGGTTAAAGGGCTGATTGCTGACAAAAAGTTTGTTCTTGGTCCCCTATCAATTTCTGTTCAAACAGTTTAGCTGTTAAGTGCCCATGACCAGAGACTGAAAAGGGGATTGAGACTCTGTTTCCCATGCTCCTTCTGTCTCATACAGGTCTCACCAGGTCTTGATCATGCTTTGAAAGTGGCTTAGTCCCGTCTCCGTTGTCTGTTACATTACTTTCAGCACCAAAGGGGGTGGGGGGTGAGGACTGGGTATCAGCAATGGATCCTTTTCCTGGAGTAAGTCACTATATATCTTTCACTATCACTCACAATGCTCAATGATGGCTCTGAGAATGAAGTCCTGCTGATTTGCTATTTCTCTGCTGGATCTTCCCATCAGTCAGCTGCACTTGTTTGGTAGGTTTACTTTTCTGACAACTAATATTAGAAGAACTTTTGTATACAAAGCTAAAGGATTTCTATAAAGGGGATAGAGGCTCTCTGCAAAACCCATCAATGCTTCAGAAGCAGCATGAAGTTGGCTCTAGTTAGTTATTTGGTGTTTTTAAATACTGTTTCCAAATATAAACCTGAGCCATTACTGGGTAATGAAATGTCTGGCACATTGTGTGCTGTGTGTGGTCTCAGGATGTTTTCTTGGAAGATGCAGATTGCTGCTCTTGCAAAATCCATTTGATAACTATGATTCCCCTTCCCCACCATGGTTGCTGTACTTCTTGTGTAACTTTTTACACTCAACAGAACTGGAGTTAAAATAGTTTGTCTTTCTGAATTATCTCTCTGGAGTAAAAGTGTCCTTAGGTTATGTTCTGAAATGCTAACCTTTGTACAGACGAGGAAAGAAAAATTCAAAAAACAAAATGTTCATGTCTTTAGTTACACAAATAATATTGGGAAGAGGTTAAAGAGTGAGAAAGCTGTGGTTTAACCCTGAGGGGAAAAAGATAGGAATTTAAATATAGATCTACAAATAATAAGCATATATTTTAAGAAATATTCATGGAAATATTCTCATCTCAATACACAAAAGAGGATTATCTGAGATGAAATGTGCAGATCTGCATAATGGACACAATCATGTTCCCATGGAAGCTGATGGGAACCCTTCCACTCACACCAGTGATGCAGGATTGGGCCGAAAGTTCATGTGAAGTTAGAATCTGGCCCTTCACTCTTTTGTTTTTAAAGGACACTGTCAACTCTAAATTTGGATCCCAAATGAAATTTTTCTAAAACAAGCTTAGATAAAACCTAAGAGTAGTAGAAATATTCCCAACAGTGTTTAAAAGATTCCAATGAAAACAGATTACTTTAAAACAAATAAACATGAGTGGGGTCCCGCAAGGATCAGTTCTGGAGTCAGTTCTGTTTAATATCTTCATCGGTGATTTAGATAATGGCATAGAGAGTACACTTATAACGTTTGTGGACGATACCAAGCTGGAAGGAGTTGCAAGTGCTTTGTAGGATAGGATTAAAATTCAAAGGGATCTGGACAAACTGGAAAAATGGTCTGAAGTCAGGGCCGGCGCACCCAATAGGCAACCTAGGCGGTCGCCTAGGGCGCTGCTATTTTGGGGGCGCTGGCGCCCCGGCCACCCGTTGAAATTTGGGGGCGGGACCTTCCGCCGCCGCTGTTGGGGGCGGCATTTCGGGGGCGGGACCTTCCGCCGCCTAGGGCACCGGAAGAGCTGGCGCCGCTACTGTCTGAAGTAAATAGGATGAAATTAAATAAGGACAAATGCAAAGTGTACTCCATTTAGGAAGGAACAATCAGTTGCACACATACAAAATGGGAAATGACTGCCTAGGAAGGAGTACTTCGGAAAGGGATCTGGGGGTTATAGTGGATCACAAGCTAAATAGGAGTCAACAGTGCAACACTGTTGCAAAAAAAAAAAAAAGCAAACATCATCTTGGGATGTATTGGGAGGAGTGTTGTAAGCAAGACACAAGAAGTAATTCTTCTGCTCTACTCCATGCTGATTAGGCCTCAACTGGAGTATTGTGTCCAGTTCTGGGCGCAACATTTCAGGAAAGATGTGGACAAATTGGAGAAAGTCCAGAGAAGAGCAACAAAAATGATTATAGGTCTAGAAAACATGACCTATGAGGGAAGATTGA
The DNA here is from genome assembly GCA_003942145.1 of Platysternon megacephalum. Taxonomy (NCBI): domain Eukaryota; kingdom Metazoa; phylum Chordata; order Testudines; family Platysternidae; genus Platysternon; species Platysternon megacephalum. The sequence continues at coordinate 11,847,756 of QXTE01000029.1, forward strand.
AAAAATTGGGTTTGTTTAGTCTGGAAAAGAGAATACCGAGAGGGACATAACAGTTTTCAAGTACATAAAAGGTTGTTACTAGGAGGAGGGAGAAAAATTGTTCTTCTTAACCTCTGAGGATAGGACAAGAAACAATGGGCTTAAACTGCAGCAAGGGAGGTTTAGATTGGACATTAGGAAAAACTTCCTAACGGTCGGAGTGGTTAAACACTGGAATAAATTGCCTAGGGAGGTTGTGGAATCTCTCCATCATTGGAGATTTTTAAGAGCTGGTTAGACAAACACCTGTCAGGGATGGTCTAGCTCAGTGGTTCCCAAACTTGTTCCGCCGCTTGTGCAGGGAAAGCCCCTGGTGGTCCGGGCCAGTTTGTGTACCTGCCGCGTCCGCAGGTTCGGCCGATCGCGGCTCCCAATGGCCGCGGTTCGCTGCTCCAGGCCAGTGGGAGCCGCGATCGGCCGAACCTGCGGACGCGGCAGGTACACAAACTGGCCCGACCCGCCAGAGGCTTTCCCTGCACAAGCAGCGGAACAAGTTTGGGAACCACTGGTCTAGCTAATACTTAGTCCTTCCTTGAGTGCAGGGGACTGGACTAGATGACCTCATTTCAGCTTGACTGTTACCTAGCTCCCATTTTAGCAAATGCAGAATTGCAAATGTAAATGTCCAGTCCTATGATTCTATGATTTACAAAGAAAGGCTCGGTAAAGCAAAATAACTTAGCTGCAACACATACACATTTTTATTTTACTGCTGTAGTTATGTAAAGAATGTTTGGCAGAATGTTCTCTTACAGTAGGAATATTTTTTATATGTGATAATTATTTTTAAAATGATCAGTCTATAAATAAAGCTTGAATGAAAAAAAAAACCCCCAGCTATAACATGGTTGTTTGCTAACTGAACAAATGCTTCCCTATAAACTTGCATAAACAACTCCATTGTTGAAGGGCCAGGTTTCTGGTTTATGTAATAAATTTGGAACCAGAAAGGCACTTGTGCAAAGGAGATGGGGAGGGCTATGAATAATGTCACCCTTAAAACAGACACAGTGCAGAGATGAGAGTTCCTTAAAATTCCACTTTGAAAGAATGAGAGCTCTCGTGTTTTGAATGTCAGCTCCTGTTTAATAGTCTGGAAGAATGTGTAATTCCATGGGCAAGTTAATTATAGAAAGGCAAGGGGGGATGTCATTTGATTCGTAAAAAATCTACATAAGAATGGCCATATTGGGTCAGACCAATGGTCCATTTATCCCAATATCCTGTCTTCCAACAGTGGCCAGTCCCAGATGCTTCATAGGGAATGAACAGAACAGGGCAATTATTGAGTGATCCATCCCGTCATACAGTCCCAGTTTCTGGCAGTCAGAGGTTTAGAGACACTCGAAGCATGGGATTGCATCCCTGACCATCTTGGCTAATAGCCATTGGTGGACCTATCCTCCATGAATTTATCTAATTCTGAAACCAGTTATACTTTTGGCCTTCACAGCATCCTCTGGCAACAAGTCCCACAGGTTGACTGCATGCTGTGTGAAGAAATACTTCCTTATCTTAGTTTAAACTACAGAACTATAATTCATGGGTGTCACCCTCTGCAGCATGGCAGGGGGGACTTGCTGCCCCCATGGCTCCCAGCTCCAGGTTCTCTGGTTGGTGGAAATTTTGATAATACAGTGTCGTCGGAAATGGGTCGAGTTAGGACTTTTGACCGATGCACTTCTCCCACAAACACAATGGTACCAAATATGACACACCTAGAATAATGATGTACCTAGTAATGTGAGAAAACATTTTAAAATCAACTTTTTAAAATTATCCTTTTACAACGATATGTCAAACATGCAGCCCTCACAAAGTTAAATTGTGGCCCTCGAATGACGGTACCGTGTTGCATGTTAATGTTGAGAACATGATACGTGATTGATTTTTTTTTTTCTTGAAGGTTACAGATTACTGCAAGTGGAAGGAGAGCCTTGGGTTGATTTGCCATCATTGGCAAAAAAGAAGCAGTTCAGTGGTACTGACTTTCAGTTTTGTTTATTATGCCAAAAGAGGTGTAAAGAGGCACTGCGGTTAAGATGTCAGCATCCAGCCAGAAATTACTCGAATTCATCTGCAAATGGGATGTGGATCTGGGGGATTTTGTACAGTGACATAATATTGTGAACCAAATTCTAGTGAGGAAGCACACACACAAACACTTGTTGCCCTTCGACAATGCTACCTAGATGTCTTGTTTGAAAAGCACACTGATGTCTTTGAAGTCATTTCCCAGGGCCACGCATCCAGTGCACATTCAGCTCTCAATGACCTATTGCACATGATGGAGAGCTGCCATTTTACAGAATGGATCAAGTAATTTGATAAGATTGAATCAGCGATGGAGCCAATTTTGGGGATGGTGCAGCGATTCATGAAGATGGTTGAGTCTTTGCTACCTTTTATTTGATCTGTTAGGACTGCTATTTGAAATTTGCATCTCGCTGCACTGGAAGACTTTTTGAAATACTTTTTTGCTTTCGATTTAACCAGCTATTCTGCGATGATTGGCTGGTACCTCGCTGAAATAAAAAGTGTAGAAAAGTCTGACCCTGACATACGGGAGGAATTTTGAAAAGGAAGTTGGGTTGTTAAGGTTGCCAGTTCCCTTCTGTGCACTTGGTTCAGATGAAGCTCTAGAACACGAAACAGAGCAGTGAAAGTCGTTGTGGGGTTGGTGGGCATAACACAGCCTCTAAATGCTCTTTCTTGGTTTTTCCAGACAACCCCAAAACTCCATCAAATTTCAAATGAAACATTAAGCATGGCTGGGATGACTTCCCCAGAAGTAACCCAGCACCACCTAGACTCATTAGGTGCTGTTAAATGCCAAAAAAGGGGCAATTTTAAATTTACAGGATGAGCTTCCTTACATTGGCAACCCATTCATATATGACAGACCAGAGCTCATTAATATCATTATGAAAGCAGCCTTCAGGAGATAGCTAAAGATGTTAATTGGACGAATACTTTGGGTCATGACTTGCATGAAGCCTTCAAAACCCAAAGAATTGTCCAAGGCTTCATCAATCTGTGGGCTCCTAATCAAGAAGAACAGACTAAAGCTGTGCTTGACTGTAAAGAAGAAAGTAGAGTAAAAGTAGCAGGGAACATTATAGAGCTAACTGCAGACAGGTCACTGTTTGCTTGTCTCTTGGTCGTGTCTGTGTCTGAGTGATGTTGATCTACGTGAGACTTTGGGAAAAGTACTGTATGAGTTCTCTGTGGTATCTTAGTGTAGTTTTTCAAGGTACCCCAGCTTCTCCTGGCTGAGCCTCCTTATCTTGTCTTCAACCAGGTCAATACCTGGACCGTCACCTCTAAAAGACAAGCAGCCCTTCAATGTTAGGGTTCTCAGTCTGCTTCAGTCTCTTGGTTACTTTTTTTGAGGAAGGCTAGTGCAGGGCTATCTCCCCTTTGCTGTCCCAGGCCTTTCTGCCTCCTCTTCCTTCTCTGTACCCTCTCCTTTATAGCAGGGCTTTTTCCCTCTATTGGTTGCAGGTCTGGGTGCCTGTCTCCATGATTGTCAGCTCTGGCAGGTGTGTGGGGCTGTGATCAAGCTGTTTGCTTGTGAACAGGAGAGGTTCTCCTCCCCCATCTGTCTAGGCCCAGTATGGGGTTTATAGACCCCATTACAGTGGTACCATGATTGATGTTTGAATGTGATGGAATCATGCATTATGTGCCAGGTGAAAAGCAAACTAATGCATATCTTGCATGGTCTTCCTAAGCCAGCATCTATTGACAACATGACCTGTACCTTATACCAGCAGAGGCCTTTCATTGTAGCAATCATAGATGGTAGGCTGAGGTACAAGCTCTCGACAAACCAGAAACTGTTAACAGCTGCTGAGATTTGGCTGAACACTTCATTATGAGGCTACAGAGAAAATACTGGACCTATGTCAAAGTCCACCTCGTGTTTGACACACATGCAGAGGGATCAATTCAAATATTATCAGAAAGAAGAGACTCCATGGTATTGCAGCTGTCCAGTACAAAATCACTGACTTCATGAACATCTCCAAATGTCACAATGAAGAAGCTACGTGCGAGTATGGGGCAGAAGGATGTTAACTGCATACCTTGCAGGAAAAGGGCAACTAAAATGATTAGGGGTTTAGAGAGGGTCCCATACGAGGAGAGATTAGAGATGCTGGGACTCTTCGGCTTGGAAAAGAGAAGACTAAGGGGGGACATGATAGAGGTATATAAAATCATGAGTGATGTTGAGAAAGTGGATAAGGAAAAGTTATTTACTTATTCCCATAATACAAAAACTAGGGGTCACCAAATGAAATTAATAGGCAGCAGGTTTAAAACAAATAAAAGGAAGTTCTTCTTCACGCAGCGCACAGTCAACTTGTGGAACTCCTTACCTGAGGAGGTTGTGAAGGCTAGGACTATAACAATGTTTAAAAGGGGACTGGATAAATTCATGGTGGCTAAGTCCATAAATGGCTATTAGCCAGGATGGGTAAGAATGGTGTCCCTAGCCTCTGTTCGTCAGAGGATGGAGATGGATGGCAGGAGAGAGATCACTTGATCATTGCCTGTTAGGTTCACTCCCTCTGGGGCACCTGGTATTGGCCACTGTCGGTAGACAGATACTGGGCTAGATGGACCTTTGGTCTGACCCGGTACGGCCTTTCTTATGTTCTTATGTTCTTAAAAATGCTCCAGCATGCAAAGAATTGCTCGAAGAATTTCATCATTGCATAGCACAATGAAGCTGCTGCCTCGCACTGTTCAGTGGAGATTTTTTGTCGTTTCCAGGAGGAGGTTGACACTCAAATTATCATGCATGCCATCAATGCCACAGAGAAAGGTGCTATTAAACTCCAGATTTTTGCACAAGACACAGATGTTCCAGTGCTCTCTCTGAGACGCTATTAAAGACTTCCGCAAGATTCTGTTTTTGTGCCTGCTGCTGGGGAACAGAATTGCTGTATATCTCTCAGAGAGGTGTTCCTATCATGTGGCCCAATAAAGTCACTGCATAGCCAGGTTTCCATGCCCTTTCAGGATGCGACACTACTGGAAGGTTGGCTGGAAAGACCAAATGATCTTACTAGAAGGCATTTGATTCAGCCTCCAATAACTCTCGCCTTGCTCTGAGGGTACTCAGAATGGCTGAGACAGTCACTGATGACATCCTAAATGCACTGGAAGTGTTCATATGCCAAGTTTACCATTTGAAGACCCACATTACAACACTTGCAGAGCTATGCTGGTGGATGTTTTCCAAGAAGCAGACAAACGGAGAAAAATTGACACCAACAAGGGATGCATTTATGCGTGCTATCAGGAGGACAAATTATCAAGCAATGAAATGGCTCCAGGATGATCAAGCGCATCCTATTCGGGCATGGATGGGTCTTTTGGAGGATGGACTGATCACACCAGTTATGTGTGAAATACCATGTGCTCCTGAATCAATCTGTCAGCTAAATAAATGCTCATGTACAAAGATTAGATGCTCACCACCCTACAAATGTTTGGCCAGCAGCCTGCCTGGTAGAGATGTGCAAGTGCGCTGCAGATGAGGATCAGTTTGACAACATGTCTAGCAGTGGTGCCCTAGACAGAGATGACGCTAATGACGACTTTGATGAGGACTTTCAGTCTTGCATGTCAAGACTAACTTCCCTAGTATTACCAAAGATCAATGTCTTTTTTTATGTAAGCCATGCATCCCTGTGTGAAAGTATCATTTTAAAAGTTAATTTTTAAACATTTTCTCAAGTATGTATGTACGTAATTGTTCTAGGTTTGCGTGTTTGGTACCATTGCATTTGTGGGAGAAAGGGCTTTCGAATAATACCCAACTTGACCCATTTCGGATGACACTGTATTATCAAAATTTCCACCAACTGGAGAACCTGGAACTGAGGGAACAGCAAGTCCCCCCCGCCATGCTACAGAGGGTGACACCATTGAAATTATGATTCTGTAGATTTTTACGAATCAAATGACACCTCTCTTACCTTTCTATCACTAACCTGCCCATGGAATGAGAGTTGACTACATTATGCTCCCAGACTGTTTGTCAGAGTGGAATGTAAACTCTTTGGGGCTAGGGCCTTATTCGTATTTGCTTTGTAAATTACCTAGCTTGCTGTTGGCGGCTGTAAAATAACAAATATTAATAACAAAATGATAGGTGAATGATAGGTTAGCAGTACTGATAATTACACTTTGTTTTTCTGGGAGTGTTTTACCTATGTCGGGCATTTCCTCCAGTAATGACAACAGAGACTACCTCTGTTTGTTGCTTACAAAACTACAGTTTGCTGTGAGAATGTATTACTAGAATGAGGTTACGGGATTTAAAAAAAAAAAATTCTTCCTCTTTGTATGGCAGGAGGAAGGGAAATGAGTGAGAGCTTACAAATAATACTAGTTTAGCCCTTGCAGTGGCTGGCTGCCTGTTCCCTTTGAAAAATCCATTTTCAACTAAAAAAAAAAGGTGTTTTTTTTCTTTTCAAAAAACTTTTTTCCTCCCTCCAACCAGTTCTAAAGCTGGTTGGAGTTTGTTGATGATAATCAAAAGCTTTTAACAAAAAAGTAACTTGCCCCTGGTCCCCCCAAAAAGAAAGGGTTAAATTTAGTACTGTTTTATTGGCTACTTCCAAGGAGATGTGTATGGAACAAAAGGGGCATAGCCTCAGGCGTGCTGGAACAATTTGTATAGAGCCATTGAACCAAATTGTAAACCCTGTATATGATGGAAACCACTTCAAGCCAGCAGCACCCCCCGCACCTTTAGTTCCAGCACCTATGCATAAGGCTACAATTTAGTCATGGGTATTTTTAGTAAAAGTCATGGACAGGTTATGGGCAATAAACAAAAATTCATGGCCCCATGACATGTCCATGACTTATATTATAAATACTCCTTACTAAATATTGGGGGGGAGGCCTCTGGAGGGCACTGCTGGGGGGTGCGCCCTGGGGGTCCGCTGCTGGGGGAGGATTTGGAAGGCCACCTGGGGACTGCCAGCAGCGGCTGCTCCGGCTGCCCCGGAACCATCCGCAGCGGCTGCTCTGGCCACCCCAGCGACAGCTGCTCGGCGGTCCCGGGGCCAGCTGCCAGGGGCTGCCCGAGCAGAGCGGTTGGCTGCGGGGCTGCCTGGCTACAGAGCCGGTCCAGCAGCAGCAGGTACGGCTGTCCCTGGGGCCACCTGAGCAGCGACCCAGGAGTCAACCACTTGGGTGGCCTTGGGGTTAGCCACACTGGCCGCTGCAGAAGTCACGGAGGTCTCAGAAAGTCACGGAATACATGACTTCTGCAGCCTCCGTGACAGACACGGACGGAGCCCTACCTATGCATGGCCTGGATGGCTCTATGAAATGCTGATCCTGGGCTTCATCTCTGGCTCTTCAGGGCCATTTACAGCTGGCGTTTATTGGCTCTTTTTGTTAGTGTGTGTGGTCAAGAAAGGGTTAATTATTTGCAAGGGGAAGATTTTCTCTGCTGTGTTTTCAGGCACATAATGTGATAGTATCTGGTCTCGTACTGGTGGAAGCCTGTTTATGGCTTTCTGATGGCAGACTGCATGGAGAGTTAGGGAATTCAAAGAGGCTGAGTATACTCCAGTCCGGAGAACATATGGATGTCAGCAGAGTGACTCCATATTCACACTGGTGGCAGAATGTGGCCTTTACAGTCTTGGCTCTGCTCTGATGGGTTGAATTTTTGTTGGTTAATTTTAAGCTTCCTTTGAGTCATTTGTGTGGTTTCTGGCTGAATACTGAGGTTTGTTGTTCCCCTCCAGGGAAAAATGGAACATCATGATGTTCTCCTGGATATAGATACTTATTGCGTTATCATAGGAATTTAATTAATTAATTTTGCTCCCCATTAGATCTATGAGAGTCGGGAGCCTTTAGAAAATGTGTATTATGTAACATGCAATATGTCAGCGCTGTCAAACATCCATTGTCAATGACACATCCTGTTTCAGAAGCATCTGAGATTATTTTTACCATCTTTTTTAAAAGAATGAAGGGTTTCTACCACTTATAGCTGGTAAGGTATCCAGTATCTTTTTAAGTGTGAAAGGAATGTAGTGCCATTTTAGACAACATATGTCTACACGGGCACTTTCGTCGCTAAAACTTTTGTTGCTCAGGGGTATGGAAAAAACAAACGTTTTCGCGATGAAAAGCACCAGTGTGGAAAGCGCTTCGTCGACGGGAGCATGGGTAGTGACGAAAAGCGCCAGTGTGGACAGCGCTTCGTCGATGGGAGTGCAGGTAACGATGAAAGGCACCAGTGTGGACAGCACTTTGTCGACGGGAGCATGGGTAGTGACGAAAAGCGCCAGTGTGGACAGCGCTTCGTCGTTGGGAGCTGCGCTCCCGTCGACGAAGCTACTGCCCTTTTTGGAGATGGTTTTATTTTGTTGATGAAAGAGCTCTCCCGGTGATAGAGCGGCCACACAGTGCACCTTACAATGGCACGGCTGCAGCGGCACGGCTGCACCACTGTAAGGTGCGCTGTGTAGACATAGCCGAGAGCCGTGAACTGTCCTTATGCATCTCAATGAAGTGTTAACTCTTAATCCTGATAATGGCATGTTATGGGTCAGATTTCTGTATCATTTAGGTGTGTAGTTGTCTCTCAGGTAACTTGTGCACACAGTTACCTGATTTGGATGCAAAATGCTAACTGCATATGGAAACAGATAAGTAAGAAGCAAAAAAAAAAAGCACTGGCCCTATAAATGCCTCGCACCATTTCCCCCCATTAAGTGATGATGAATGCAATGATAATGTCACTATCTGAGGCTGTATTCCTGAAATTTTCCTTGCCTAGGCAGTACTCATTGAAGGACTGGGACCTAAAAGATTAGTTACTACACAAAGGCCATATTCTGCTGTTGATCTTTGTGCCAAACGTCTGTGAACTGCAGTGGGAGACAGTTAGTGGAGGGAGGTAATTATATAGCCTTAATTTTGTAGCACTGGTACGTGGTCTGAAATGATAAATGTCACTACAGAATGAGTTTGACACCCATTTCATATGCAGTAGGTAAAGTACTGCAGTGGGAGTGGATCTGTTATTCTGAGTAGTCCTGCTGGCTACCTGTATACAGCCATTTTTATTTCTAAAAACTTGATGTATGTGTTGATACATTAATCCTTCTACTTGTAGTAAAACTTATGACTAAAATATTGTTTTGACTTACATCACAATAGCTGACTTTGAAATGCATACCAGCTGCTTAACCTATTTTTTATAGATCATCCAGTTTTCTATAAGAACATAAGAAAGGCCGTACCGGGTCAGACCAAAGGTCCATCTAGCCCAGTATCTGTCTACCGACAGTGGCCAATACCAGGTGCCCCAGAGGGAGTGAACCTAACAGGCAATGATTAAGTGATCTCTCTCCTGCCATCCATCTCCATCCTCTGACGAACAGAGGCTAGGGACACCATTCTTACCCATCCTGGCTAATAGCCATTTATGGACTTAGCCACCATGAATTTATCCAGTCCCCTTTTAAACATTGTTATAGTCCTAGCCTTCACAACCTCCTCAGGTAAGGAGTTCCACAAGTTGACTGTGCGCTGCGTGAAGAAGAACTTCCTTTTATTTGTTTTAAACCTGCTGCCTATTAATTTCATTTGGTGACCCCTAGTTCTTGTATTATGGGAATAAGTAAATAACTTTTCCTTATCCACTTTCTCAACATCACTCATGATTTTATATACCTCTATCATGTCCCCCCTTAGTCTTCTCTTTTCCAAGCCGAAGAGTCCCAGCCTCTCTAATCTCTCCTCGTATGGGACCCTCTCTAAACCCCTAATCATTTTAGTTGCCCTTTTCTGAACCTTTTCTAGTGCTAGAATATCCTTTTTGAGGTGAGGAGACCACATCTGTACACAGTATTCGAGATGTGGGCGTACCATGGATTTATATAAGGGCAATAATATATTCTCTGTCTTATTCTCTATCCCCTTTTTAATGATTCCTAACATCCTGTTTGCTTTTTTGACCGCCTCTGCACACTGCGTGGACATCTTTAGAGAACTATCCACAATGACGCCAAGATCTTTTTCCTGACTCGTTGTAGCTAAATTAGCCCCCATCATGTTGTATGTATAGTTGGGGTTATTTTTTCCAATGTGCATTACTTTACATTTATCCACATTAAATTTCATTTGCCATTTTGTTGCCCAATCACTTAGTTTTGTGAGATCTTTTTGAAGTTCTTCACAATCTGCTTTGGTCTTAACTATCTTGAGTAGTTTAGTATCATCTGCAAACTTTGCCACCTCACTGTTTACCCCTTTCTCCAGATCATTTATGAATAAATTGAATAGGATTGGTCCTAGGACTGACCCTTGGGGAACACCACTAGTTACCTCTCTCCATTCTGAGAATTTACCATTAATTCCTACCCTTTGTTCCCTGTCCTTTAACCAGTTCTCAATCCATGAAAGGACCTTCCCTTTTATCCCATGACAGCTTAATTTACGTAGGAGCCTTTGGTGAGGGACCTTGTCAAAGGCTTTCTGGAAATCTAAGTACACTATGTCCACCGGATCCCCCTTGTCCACATGTTTGTTGACCCCTTCAAAGAACTCTAATAGATTAGTAAGACACGATTTCCCTTTACAGAAGCCATGTTGACTCTTGCTCAAGAGTTTGTTTTTCTATGTGTCTGACAATTTTGTCCTTTACTATTGTTTCAACTAATTTGCCCGGTACCGACGTTAGACTTACCGGTCTGTAATTGCCGGGATCACCCCTAGAGCCCTTTTTAAATATTGGCGTTACATTAGCTAACTTCCAGTCATTGGGTACCGAAGCCGATTTAAAGGAAATGAGAACTGTAAGCATTTAAATAGGTATATCTCTATTTATTTATATTTTATCTCCTAGAACAGGAAGGGACCCTGAAAGGTCATCGAGTCCAGCCCCCTGCCTTCACTAGCAGGACCAAGTACTGATTTTGCCCCAGATCCCCAAGTGGCCTCCTCAAGGATTGAACTCACAACCCTGGGTTTAGCAGGCCAATGCTCAAACCACTGAGCTATCCCTCCCAGAGCAGTGGTCCCCAACGTGGTGCCCACAGGCGCCATGGCGCCCACTGTGGCATTTATGTGTGCCCGCCTAGTGCCCAGCAGGGGAGAGAAGCTGCGGCCCCGCGCCTGCCGGGGACAGAGAACTCCGGGGCTGCAGGCTGCGGGCGCCGGCGTTCTGTCCCCGGCACAGGGCCGGCTCTAGGCACCAGCGCTCCAAGCACGTGCTTGGGACGGCACTTTCCAAGGGGCGGCACTCCGGCCCCGTTTTTTGTTTGCTTGGGGCGGGAGCCCTGCCGCTGGAGAGCCAGAGCATCGTCCCCTGGAGCCGAGCCCGGGCTGCGGCAGCAAGAGGGGCTCCCGGAGTGCATGAGGAGCCGGGGAGGGAGGGAAGCGGGAGCCGGGATGCAGGGAGGGAGGAGGGGTCCTGCCGCCACCGCTGCTGCTCTGAGTCTCCCCAGGGCGGCGCGGCGTTTCCCTGCCCGAGTGGGCTGTGCAGGGCGCCGCCGGGCTGTGCAGGGGCGAGTGGCTGGGCAGCCCAAGCTGCCAGGGAGCTGCCCCCTCCTGCCCCCGGACCCAGCCCGCCGCGCACCTCCACCGCCTCAGCCCCGCGCTGCTTGCCCCAGGCCCCCACAGCGCCAGGGGCGGGGAGAGGCAGAGCCCGGCTCCGAGCGGGGCAGGGGGGGATACTGCCCCCGCCGGGGGACCCCCGCGGCTTGGGCACCTGGGGGTCAGTATCCGTCCTCTTGGCTCTGCCTGCACGGGGCTGGGGAAGCAGCTGTCAGCGCCTGCCCCTCTCAGCCCTTGCACCCCCCCCATCCCGCTCGCAGCCTCTGCACTTGTACCTCCCCCCATCACTCCTTCGCCGCACCCCTTCCCCTTGTACTCTCCCTTCACCCGCACCTCTCCCCTTGTCCCCTCCCCTAGCCCCCTCCTCCTGCACCTCCCCCTTCCCCTGTTCTCCCGCAACCCTCCTGATACCCCCTCTCCTCCCCCCCCCTCCTCCGCCAGTACATCACACCCCACCTCTCTGCCAGTGTAGAGTCCCCAAGCACACCCACACCCACTCCACTGCCTGAACCCTCTTTGCTAGATCCCCATCCCTTTCAGGGTACAAGGTTTGAGGGTTAGTCCCTATGCCTTCCATGTGCATTTGGAGCACTAAAGATGGGGTTGCAGGGGACTGGGGGGGGGGGGCGAGATTTATACTAAAGTGAAATAAAACTAGGAGAAACGGTTTGATCCCCACTGCAAGTGTAAACGGGGATTGCTGTGGTGAACGAGGCGGGCATGGTTCGGGGGGGGGGACCCGAGGCCGGGGGGGGGGGGGGGAGGGGGAGCCCAGGGCGGGGGCGGCAGGGGGCGCGGGTGGGGAAGGGCACTGGGGGGGGGGGGGGGGGGGGGGGGGGGGGGGGAAGCAGCCAAAAAATTTTTTGCTTGGGGCGACAAAAAACCTAGAGCTGGCTCTGCCCCAGCAGGTGTGGGGCCCGCCTAGTGCCCAGCAGGGGAGAGAAGCCGCGGCCCCGCACCTGCAGGGCCCGCCTAGTGCCCAGCAGGGGAGAGAAGCTGCGGCCCCGCGTCTGCTGGGGACAGAGAACTCCGGGGCTGCGGGCGCCTGTGTTCTGTCCTCGTGGCTTCTCTCTGGATTCATATATTATGTAATATTAAATATGATGTTTTTTGTATTATTTAATGTACAAATACAAAATAAGCCTTGAAAAATTGTTGGCGCCTGCCACACGCTTCTGAAAACATGAATGTGCTACTGGCCACAAAAAGGTTGGGGACCACTGATTTAGAGAAATGGATTCAAAGCATGTTTAATTTCACTGTAGCTCCTGCATGTATGTTTCTTGCTGCAATTCTGTTGTGTAACTTGTTACATTAATGCTCCCTAGTGAATTACTACAAGCAGCCTTATGTCTTATAGAAATATTAAAATAAGGGAATTAGTTTTCCTCCTTCCACCTACAGAACACCTCACTGCCCATGTGCTGTGTGGCCCTGATCCAGTTCACAGTGATACCAGTATGTCCTGAATTAATGCACTTTTAAAATGGAGAAATATAATGTAATTCTGAATCATAAAGGTAACTGTGATTTCTCTGTATTATCCATTATCTTTAACTATGCACATGGCAAGGTGGCTGTCACCCTAGTATTACCTGGCTCTGCTGGCCATAAAGAAAAAGTACCCACTCAGAGACATAGCCCACAGCAAGGCATGGTGTGCATGTGAGTATAATGCCAGAATTAAGGTTGTCCTGTGGAAAAAAATCTGATCATGTAATCAGAGTCTATCATAATGCATATGCATTAGGTGGCTGAATTAAGATTGCACCGGCAATCTTGATTCTGGCATTTCCTACCTTCTGAGTGCTTGAGTTTGCAAGCTTAATGTTCTGTAAATGTAATTTTTTGTTGTATATAATTTTACATAAAGGTAGCATTGTGTTTGAAGTAAATGAAGGATCTCAGAGTGCATTACTAGCTTAGCAAACTGATACATTTAGAGATCACTTCTCCGATGTCCATCAAAGCATATGTCTCCTCAGAAATTCAAGCTGTAATACCGGCTACTCCATCACTGTTATTATGTTCATAATAGAAAAGGTGAGGTCCTGCTCTGAAAAATGACTGTAAGAGTCATATGGCATGGTTCCTTATTTATTGCTTCTTGGTGATTTTCAGAGAAAATGTATTCCATTTAAAAGTAGAAGACCAAAAAAAAAAAAAAAAAAAGCCTGCCCTCCACACTCAATCTGAAAGTCAGGCTGAGATCTTTCTGGCTCAGGAATTGCCAACAACAAAGATTCTACAGTCAGAGCTTATTTAACAATTTTCTAGTTGATGCAGGAAGCAGAACAGTATCCAACTCTGTCATATTTGAGCTCTATTGGCTCTGTAGGGCTACTGGAAGTAAAAAGTAATACATCTTTTTAGCTACTCTAAATAAGCAGATATGTTTTAAATAGACACAGAGAGCAGATCTACTATGTCAACGGGGTCATTTTTACCTCACCACATTTTGAAATAGAACTGCATTTTAAATGTTAGCTCGCAGGCATCTTGATTAAGTTAAGTAAAACATTTGCAAGGCTTCAGTGCAGGATGGTAGTGGGGAAAAGATTTTACCCTTCCACTGCTGAGCTTCAACGTGGCCTGCTAATTTAGCTGTATATATATTTTGTAAACTAGGATTGAAGATTTTCACATGCAGTACAATCAAAACAATACACAGCCGTAACCGGCACAGGAGTGTAATCAAAACAGTGTACAGACAGAAGTGAAAAATACAATATCCAGTTGAAGCAGAAAGGTAATTTAAGAAGCTGGAATGCAATTGTCCAAGTTGGAAACTGGCCATAACTCTTGTGAAAAATTGCAACGCGATCTTAAATGATCACAAGTGAGACGGTGTTCGGTTTTGTGTCTCGTCAGAAAGACCTTGCTTCCAGCAGCAAACACCATGTGTCATGACAGTGTCACAAACTGTAGCTTCCTTGCACCCTCAGCGGGGAATTAATGTGAAACTGGGAAGAGATCTTGCATGCAAATCCTCTTTAAATAACTGTGGTCTGGAGGGAGCGCTCTTTGCTTTCAGCAAGGGTTTGACGGGAGGCATCGTGTTCAGGTTTGACTGGCACGAATTGCCTGCTTACAGGTCTAACAGAAAAAAGCAGAGCGTGCGACCACCCTGCCCCGCAAACGGGCTGCTGTGGCTGTAGTAGTTCATTTCAGCCAGGACGCGCTCCCTGGATGGGATAGAAACAGTTTAGCAGCCTGGGTCGTGCTTCCTCGTGTCTGTGCAGCTGGCCGCGTGGGGAAAAGCCCGCTCTGCTCCCCGGGGAAGAGCTGGTTGCTGGAAGTTAGCTGGGGAAGGGGAGGAGAGTATTGCACGGGAAGGTAGAAAGGAAATGCTTAGGCTGGGCCGGCGGAGCAGCCTGTAACCTAGCAGCGTCGGGCTGCTAGCTCCCGTGGTAAATCGGATCGCACTTATCGCTGGGATGGGAAACCCCCGGCTGTCCTGCCCTGTGGCCCCCAGCGGAGCCTGAAGCGGTTCTAGGATGTGCCCGCCCAGCAGAGCAGCAACAGGAAGAGCGGCTCTGAAGTAGCCACCGGCGCTTTGGAAACGGCTCCCTTCTGGCTACCCCTCAGCTGCCAAGGAACCGCCCCCGCAAGCCCGACCCTCGGCCCCGCGGGTGTCCGCCGAGCGCCCCCGGGGGAGGTGCCGCTGGTCGCGCTGCCCGGCCGCGGCGCGGTGCAAGCGGCAGCGCTGCAGGCGCAGAGCGCTCCGGTCTTTCCAGCGGCTCCTCGCCCAGGCATGTGGTTCAGCCCTCTGGAAACGCGGCCAGCCGAGCCGGGCGGGAGGGTAAACGAGCCCGTCTGAGCAGCGCGTCCCGGGGGGCCGCCGCCGCTGCCTGAGCGATCTCCTGTCGCTGCTCGGGGGCCGCTCGGCTTGGCCGCCAGCAGGTGATTACACTAATGAGCGGCCTCAGGGGATTGCGGACCCAGCCTGGCGGGGATTAACCCGGAGACGCCAGCTGCTCCGCAGAGCGATTTCAAGGAGGCGGCGGAGAAAAGGGAAACCATGAAGGTGAATTAAAAGCCAAGAGGTAGGAGCCCTGGTGTGAATGTCCGGGGGCTGCGAGCAGTGGCAGGGGGGTCTCAAAGAGGGCTGGGTTGAATGTCACTGGTGGCTGAATTAAGATCCTGATTACAACCCCAGCGCCGAAGCAACCCTAGTTTTAAAAGCAAAAGAGCCACTCACCGAATTCTGCCGATGAATGTTTGTTTGGGTTCTGCCTGCAGGGGTAGAGTCCTCTCAGCTGCTAGCTCTATAGACTCTTCGCTTTGGGGTTGGTATTGGCTTTGCATACTGCACCTTAGCCGAATTGAGGAACCACTTGTGAGGAATTAGGGTAACCTGCGTTGTGGTACGGTAGGCAATTCATCTGCAGTTGAGGAGTCAATCTTAATTCCTCTGCTGCCTTGAATCGGCTCTGTCTGAAGCTACATTTAAACTCAAAAAGTACAGTGCAAAGCTGAAAAATCAGTAGTGACCAGAACAGTTGTAATGCCATGACATCTGGGAGCTGACACCTTCCTATCAGTGTTTCCCTTTCATCTAGGCTATATTTTTGGAGATTAGGGTGGAGCTGGATTAGACGTTGGGCAAAAACTTTGTTTATGATCTCACATGAGGTTATGATTTCCTGTGGGGACAGAACTCTGCCCAAAACCACTAAACAGTTCCTTTGGAGAAAACCTTTACAACTAAAGACACAAAATGTTTTCCTGTTGGACACACACATAACAGATTTTAAAATGAAAGCATTCTTAAAGATTAGTATAGAAGAGTCTCCCAAATGAAGTTTCACTGCAAAAGTTTCTAATAATTAAATATTTTCCTCCTGCATTTCAATTTGTGCAAAAATATAGATTTATTATTATTTCCAAAAGCATATAATCATCTGCAAGTTTCAGTACCCAAAACATGGTGGCTTTTTTGGTAACTAAAATGCCTGTTTGTATTTGTGGATTTTGTATGTGCAACGAACAGGCATTGTTAATTTTTATTTATTAAGATTTATTATATATTCATACAAATTCAAGGCATCTGCTCAGCCCTATATTTTGGCAGAATCCTCTTTTGCAGTGGAACTGGAGGGACATTATAAGTGAAACTAATAAGTAAAATATGTTTTAGAAATAAAATACAGATGGGGAACATCTAAGTGTTGTATTGCACAACAGGGTGCTCTGTGTGTGTGCCATTCATCTCATATAACTAGGTTTTGTGAATGTGTCTGCAATCTTGAGTTGTATTTTGAACTGTTCTGGAAAAGTCACTTAGTGTACAAACTATTAATATACATACCATGCTAGCTAGCATCTATGCTGGTATAGTTCTGGCTAATGGTGCCTCTGATCCTAAAACACTTATGAAAAGTGTCTTTCCGTTTTTATAACAAGTTTTCTTTTGAAAATATAAATTGTTATATAAGAATGGCCTTAGAGCTATTCAGCTAGGCTGTGTCCCGCTCTTCCAGAACAGTCTCCCATCAAACACATGCCTCTTGCATCCCACATCACTATCCTCGATTCCCAGTTTGCATTTCCATCTGACTGGTGCTAACAGTTCATCACAACAGAGACTGGATGTCATAACTACCCTCCCTTTTCTTCCATGATGGGAAGTTTCTCTTTGGCTCCACTATCTGGCTTAAAAGGGATTTGCCTCTGCCTTTAAGAAGCAGCTGTAGACAGACAGGAGAGAGCTGGGTGGCATTGGTCAAGTGCAGGTGAGGAAGGAGGTAGATAGAACCCTGAACACGTTCCCTCACAGAGGTTTGCAAAGATAGGAGCAGTCCTGCGCATAGCACATCTCTTGACAATCTTGTGGTCTTTATAGCAAATTCTGCTATTGGAAGTGCATGTAGCTCCTGTTGGCTATTTCATGGGAGCTGTGCCTCCATTCGAATATTGAATAGCCTTTAGGAAGAGAGGAGAATTGGCCTCTCTATTCTTTCACCCGTGGAACTCACAAGGGAGCCCTTTTGATTAGCCTAAGCACATCTGTTGTGATAAGTGGCGAAGCTTGGCTTGCATCCCTGCTTCTAGACTTCAGTTGCATTAGAGCCTATTACTACAGGGGCCTTTCAAATCAGTTTTACATGGCAAGAGGCACTCCGCACCTTCAGGATCAGAGCATGAGTCACTTGCTCTACTCCTTATGCCAAAGAAAGACTCTTAAAGTAGAGGATAAATTATACTATGGTGTTGAGAATCATGAGTTAGTGTTTCATTCTTTACACCAATCCGTCAGAATGGTTAGTCCTCCAATCTGTCTCAGTGCTTTATTCATTCATGCAATGTGTTAATTATATTTCTTTTATTTAATGATTTCTCTGCAGTCAGACAAGCGTGTTGCCTGCAGATTATTAATCCACTAGAAATGTGGCAGTGTATCAGGATCTTGCTGTGTTTTAGCGGACTGCATACCTATGCATGGACTTTGAATATGAGCAGAGAGAATCCCATTCTTTTGACTGCATACATGCCACATGATCATTTTATTGTGAACTTCAAATGTATACCTTATTCCTTGACAAAGGAACATCTTCTCAATGTGGTAAGAATAGAACTGTGGTTTTTTTTTTTAACCATTTTGTGGAGTTGGACTATCAGGAAACCCTAGGATGACAGATATTTCTCTCCCCATCCACCAAGTCCCCAAAACACCCCAAGTGAAGCAGGTTTGGATGTGCATATGTTGTTGTTTATGATCTCCTATCAGGTATGAAGAAGTTTGTTCTGATATTTGCCAGGGGCCTATCTGACCCTGGGCCAGCCCTGTATAGGAAAAATAATAACTCCATATGGTATGTGAAATAGCAAAGCCATCAGATCCTCTGCTGTATGTACCAATGCACATTCCGTGGATGCTTGTACTATGTTCTAATGTCCTCACAGACAGACATGCTTCTGTAGAAGCCATTTAACACTTTATTCCATTACCACCTACTACTATTAATATTAACAAATGACATTGGCTTTGAATAAGTACTAATAAAGGCAGCATGGTCTAGTGAATTGAACCAAGAACTCCTTTGTAATGATCCTCACTGCCACTGACTTACTGTTTGACCTTAGGTTAGTCTCTTAAAATATGTTTTTTGCAATAAAGCAACTATGTAAAAGTGAGTTTTCTTTTCCACAGATCTGCTTTATGTGTGTCCTAAGTCATATCTCTTATTTCATTGACAAAATATGTTTTTACTACATTTTCACCTGTGAAGACCACAGAACCAATTACAGCCATGGAACAAGAGAAACATTACCTGCAATAAATCCCAATTATGGAACCTCTACATGCAGCATGCTGTCCCCCTGAATGATTTCCATATTAAAATTGTTCAGTTGGCAAGTAAAAAGTGTTTTCTAACTGCCAGTACTTCAGCTGGGATATGAAAGCCAAGCTGTGTATATAAATCCACCCACACCTTGAATATTGTGTCCGGTCCTGGTTGCCCCATCTGAAAAAGATCTAATGAAACTGGAAAAGGTGTGAGAAGGGCAACAAAGATGATCATGGACATGGAATGGCTTCTGTAGTGATCTTGGGGTTCATTAAATAACAAACCAAATGAATGAGAAAGGAATAAAACTTTTAATAAAATAAACTGGAGAGCTTCTGCAGTGAGGGGCTGTATGCAGCCAGGCTGTGTTCCCAACCTCTGCCTCCAGGGCACATCTCCAAATTCCTATGTTCATAATACTGTCCCTTACGAGGGAGCATCTCTAAATAATAATCTTCTACAAACATATCTCTACGTCTTCCCTTTTAAAGAAAAACAAATTAACTCTCATATAAAATAGCTAACAACAATCTAATGACACATGCATTAAATTCTTAACTCATGTAATTTCCATAAGCCCAATGTTTCACTTTCCTGAAATACCCCTTTTCCAGGCAGGTTAGGAAGTCTTTCAGGACATTTAATCTCCCGCTCTGATCATCTCCATATCAACCTTTGGTTAGAGTCTGAATTGTTCTCTTGTTCCTTGACAGTTTCTCCTTTGTACATTGATACAGGATCAGTTAGATGGGAAATGCCAGAGTCCACATCTACTGTCAATGTGTTGGAATGTTCTGAGATTATTCATAAATCCCTTCGATTACGTCAAAAGGTGTCTCCCTGGGCAGTCTATACTACATAAGACCTTAGATGCAGCTGTTCTTTAATGGTACCCCTTTGGCCCCAAGTATTAGAGGTGCGATTCCTCAGGCACACTCTCCAGCTCGGTTAAGAGATGCGAGATCCTGGGCCCTTTTGTCAAAATAATATTTCTGCTTCCACTTCTGATTTTCTTTCATCTTCCATATGGTTTCATTGTTCTGAGATTTCAGCAAGCTATCAGTAATTGGTAAATTAGATCTGATCCTTCTTCCCATTACCAGCTGAGCTGTGGAGAAAAGCCATTCTCCAGGGGTGTACTTCGGTAAACCAGTAATGCTTTATACATATCACCCCCACTGTCAAAAGTCTTTTTCATAAGGTTCTTTATTGTCCGTATAGATCTTTCCACAAGTCTATTTGATTGGGGGTAATTTGAACTTGATGTTTTATGATGAAAATTGCAATCTATGGCAAATTGCCTAAAATTTGCAGTGGAAAATTGCAGCCTATTATCACTAAAGACTTCATCAGGAATTCCATCTCTGGAGAAGATTCCCTTCACGTCAGCTATCACTGACTTACTATTAGTACTGTGAAGTGTGCAAATTTCTGGATACAGAGAATAATAATCTGTGATTATTAAAATAACCCTTTGCCAGGTGAATAGGTCAGTGCCTACTTTCTTATAAGCCCTTTGTGAAACTGGATGAGGTCTCAATGGCTCTGCCTGTTGGCATGGCTTATATTTCAAACAGGAAAAGCAGTTTCCCTTCCACATTAGTAATGTAGTGATTGGTCCCCGGCCAATATAACACCTCCTTGTGCTCGTTGTTTGCACTTCTCAATTCCTTAATGACCCTCATGGATCTTCCGTAACATTTATTTTCCAAGGTTCATTGGAATTACAACCTTACTGCCCTTGAAAATCACCCTAAGTTCATGGCTGCAGTTCCGATAGTCTCTTATACTTGGACAGCAACTGTTTATTTCTTCAGGCCACCCTTTATTATCACTTCTTTAAGGATTCCCAATGATTCATCTTTCTCTGTTTCCTCTCTTATATGTTGCAGTTTCCTGTTAGCTATGGGAGTTGACTTTACAATTGGATCTACATAGACTTACATCTCTGTCTCTAAAGTCTTCTTTGGTTTCATGGGAGCCACTGCTCTAGAAAGTGCATCTGCCGCGAACATCATTTACTGGGCGTGTAGGTCACAACCAAATCACACTTTTGCAGCTTTATCAGCATTCTTTGAATCCTTAAGGTACAGTCATGTAGCAGTTTGCTAAATAACATTATCAGGGGCTTGTGGTCTGTTTCAACTCCCACTGTCTGTCCATAAATATACTGATTGAATCTCTCACAGGCAAACAGTCTTCCTAAAAGCTCCTTTTTGATCTCTGCATATCTGGTTTCTGCCTCAGTCAGTGATTTGGATGCATATGCCACTGGTTGCCAACAATCCTCATTCTTCTGTAAAATCACTGCACCTAACCCAGACTGTTACACATCTGCTGAAATTTCAATAGGCTTTCCTGGTGCATAGAATTTCAACACTGGTTTTTGTATCAGTTGTTGTTTTAAATTTTCCCATGATTCCTCCTATTCTGCACCCCAATTCTATTCATTTTTATTCTCTAGGCGTTTTCTCAAAGCTGCTGCTTTGGTAGATAGATTAGGTATGAATTTTCCAAGATAATTACCCATTCCCAGGAACCATTGGACCTCTTCGACTGGGGTCATGGCATCATTTCAGTGGCTGAAATCTTCCTTTACACCTTCATTGGAAATAATGTCCCCAACAAAAGTCAGTTCTGTTACCCCTAAAACACAGTTCTTCCTATTTAATTTGAGGTTTGCAGCTCTAGTTGCATCCAGGACTTTCCAAAGTCTATGATCATACTCCTCTTTTGCTGAACCCCAGATGCTGATGCTGATAGCTCAATGGATAACAACATTAATATGTTCATAGATCATATGTATGGTTTTGTGGTACACTTCTGGTGCTGAAGTTATGCCCAAGGGTAAGTGTAAGAATCTGTATCTTCCAAATGGGAGTAGTAAATGTGCATAGTTTTGAGCTTTCTTCAGGTAATTTTAGCTGCCATAAACCTGAGGATGCATCCAATTTACTGAAATATTGAGCATTTTCAAATTGAGCCATAATCTCTTCTCTGGTTGGTAGTTGGAAATGTTCTCTTTTTATAGCCTTGTTGAGATCTCTGGGATCTAAACATATACATAGCTGGCCATTACTTTTCTCCATGATGACGAGGGAGCTCACCCATTCTGTTGGCTCCTCAGTTTTTTGTATTCCTTGCATTGCTTCCATCCTTGCAAGCTCAGCCTTGAGCTTTTATTGCTGAGTGCAAATGGCACCTTTCTACATGGATGGATAACTAGAGGGACCTGCTTGTTTATCCGGATTGTATGTTCACTCTTCAAGCAACCCAACCCTTAAAACAGGTCATGATATTCCCAAAAGAGTGTCTCATAGCCAGGTTCAGTATGATCTTGTAGTGAGAGCACCCATTTTACTAGACTGAGTTTCTCACATGCAGCCAGGCCTAAAATTGGTGTCACCTCTTTTGGCACTACTATGAACGGGAGCCTGTACATAGTGTTTTTATAGTTGATGCTAGTAATGCACCGCCCCTTCACTGGTGTATTTGTTCTAGAATAACCAGTTACTTATATTTTTGTTGGTCCCAGTTTTGGTCTTATTTTCAGTCTCTCATAATCTTGTTCAGACATAATATTAACCTGAGCTCCTGTGTCCAGTTACAGTGGAATAATTGTATCATTCAGTGTCATCGGCAGTATTCAGTCCCTCTCATCAGGCTTGCTAGACCCCAATTCGCCTATAAAGAACTCCTTAACCAGATTGTCTGTCTTTAACTGAATGCACTTGACTTTTCTACATTTGGGATCTGCAGCATTTTGCAAAATGATTATTTCCCCCACATTTATGACAGTTTCCCAAAGGCAACAGTTTGGGGCCATGCCGTGAGCCACACCTTCCACATAACCATCTCTATCCAGTCTTCCCCTTAGCAGTGGTTTTCATAGCGAGTGGCTCTACTTTCTGATTTGACCTATTCTGGCTGTATTCTTTAGTACTTAGTACATGGATAACCCCTTCTGGTGAATTCAGCTCTTTGGCTTGTGCTTTCACAATTTCTGCTGCCCTGCATCTTTGGAGAGCTTTTTCTAAAGTTAAATCTCCTTCAAGGAGTAGTCTCTCTCTTAACACATGGTCTTTAATGCCACAAATGATTCTGTCTCTGACCAGAGACTCTGTCAACTCACCAAAGTCACAGGTTTTACTGAGTTTCTTTAATTCTGTGATTTATTGCTCTACGGTGTCATCAGTTTTTTGCATGCATGTAAAAATTTGTCTATGAAATGTTTCATTCCTTTTTGGCATGCAGTGGTCCTCAAATTTAGTCAGTATTTTATTTAACTTCATGCTTTCACCTTCTGCAAACTTAAAGTTGTTATAAATATCCAGTGCTTCCTCCCCAACAACATGCAAAAACGACAGATGATTTCACTTTATCATTTTTTCCCCTCTGCCCCTATGTCTGCTAAATACAAATCAAATCTCTGTCTGAATTTTTTCCAGTTCTCTGCCACATTGCCTGACAATTGCAGACTGGAAGGAGATTGCAACACATCCATTTTTGGCTTTTTTGTCCCCCCTTCTTAAGCCAGTGAAGCTACTATTGTGCTCACCAAATACATAGAAAAGCCTCTGTTCCTGTGCTCCACGGGCTTCTCTGGTGGCTCACTTTGTCTCTGCTTTCAGTTGCAAACACAGGAGTTAACTTCAAAATGACTGCAGTTTCCTTCTCATTCAGCACTTCTGACACCCTGTTACGATTTTGGGGTTCATTAAATAACAAACCAGTGAACGAGAAAGAAATAACACTTGTAATAAAACAAACTGGAGAGCTTCTGTAGTGAACTACTGCATGCAGCCATGTGGTGTTCCCAACCTCTGCCTCAAGGGCACATCTCTAATTTCCTATGTTCATAATACTGTTCTTTATGAGGGAGCGTCTCTAAATTATACTTTGCTACAAACATATCTCTGCAGCTTCCATATGAGGAGAGACTAACACGATTAGAGCTGCTCATCTTAGAAAAGAATTAAGGGGGGATGTGATAGAGGTCTATAAAATCATGATTGGTGTGGAAAAATGAACAGAGAAGAGTTACCCTTTCCCACAATACAAAAATCAGTAGTTACCCGATGAAATTAATAGGCAGCAGGTTTAATACAAACAAGAGAAAATACTTCTTCGCACAATGCACAACTAACCTGTGAAACTCATTGCTGTGGGATGTTGTGATGTCCAGAAGTATAACTGGTTCAGAAAAGGACCAGATAAATTCATGGAGGATAGGTCCATCAGTGGCTATGAGTCAGGATCGTCAGGGATGTAACCCCATGCACAGGATGACCCTAAACCTCTGACTACCAGGAGGGGAAGATGGGAGGAGCTCTCCAAAACGGCTCTATTCTGTACATTCCTCCTCAAGCTCTGGTATTAGCCACTGTCAGAGACTAGATGGACAATTGGTCTGACCCGATATGGCAGTTTGTATATTTTTTTCTGGCTTATGCACCACCAGGAACTCTAATTCATCTGAAGTGCTTTGTAAGTCCAGTTAAGATGTCGTGCCTTGCATTGACAGAGCTGTGTATCTTGACAACTTTACAGAGCACCTGTCTAGTCCATCGGGCAAGCAGTGCTTTACTGAGAAATGAATGTTTACTAAATTCACACACACACAGCTGAGTTCATTTTGATCCTCCAGAATCTCCTTACTTTTCTCTCCTTCTATCCCACCTCCTCCTACTCAAGACCTGGCATCATGGCAACCTTCATTCTGGCTGAGAAGGGCTGGACAAGGCTCTCTGTGGAGCCCATCCCTCTCTACGCTCTTTCCCAACCTCTGGGGCAAGATTCTATAACCTCAACTCTAGTTAACCTGGGTTATGTAAAATTTCACTCCCCCATGGAATGCAGTGAACTCTAGAGTGGAATGCTTTGCTAGGCTAAAGCCTTTGAACAGTTCAAGAGAGGAAATGAAGAATAATTGATTCAGTTTTTATAACTATGGGGGAAATTTAGGAACTGTAGACCAAGCTGTAATTACCTGCATTGGAGTTTAGCCAGGACTACAGGGGGGGAAAAACCTACTCTTGCAAAGAGAGTAATGGAATTTTATGACATGTGGCCAGGTGTCTTTGTAGAGTTTAAGGTTAGAAGGGACCACTAGATCCTAGTATGACTTCCTGTATATCACAGGCCACCAACCCCACCCAGCACTCGCACACTAAACCCAACAATGGAAATGAAACCCACATAAGACTGTTAAGTACCAGAGGCAGAGAGTAGGTGCACTGGTGCTTGAGGGCCCTGCAATGGCAGGGAGATGATACTCTGATAGTCCTGGCAAGTGACCTGCACCCACACACTGCAGAGGAAGGCAAAAAACTCACAAGGTCACTGACAATCTAAACTGGGGGGAAATTCCTTCCTGACCCCACATATGACAATCAGTTGGATCCTGAGCATCTGAGCACAAACCAGCCAGCCTAGCGCTTGAGAGAGAGAGAATGCTCGGGCCCACCTTGGAGCCCTGACCCTCCCTGTCAGGTGTCCCAACTCTAGTTGTGGCCATCCATGATGCTTCAGGGGAAGGAGATTTAAAAAAAAACACCTCCCAGAATATATGGGGTGGAGGGCGAATCCGTTTCTGACCCCTGCCGATGGCCAGCTGAAACCCTGAAGCATGAGCTCTAGGAGCATAAGATATAAACTGGAAACCCCAGGACTGCTGAGCTCTGTCCCCCATCATCACAAACAGCACCATCATACAATTACACTCATAAATTTGTCCAGCTCTCTCTCAAAACAAATGGTTTTTCCCTACAATTCCTGTTGGGGGGCTGTTCCAGAATCTCACCCCTCTGGTGGTTAGAAACCACTTTCTGATTTCCAGCCTGAATTTGTTCATGGCCATTTGTTCTTGTGTCTGCATTGTCCTTTAGCTTAAATAGCTCTTTACCATCCTTGGTATTTACCCCCCACCCCCAACCTATTTATAGAGAACAATCATGTCCCATCACAGCCTTCTTTTTTGCAAAACTAAACAAAGCAAGCTCTTCCAGTCTCCTCTTATAAGAGAGGCCCTCCATGCCCCTGATCATCCTAGTAGCACTTCTCTGCACCTGTTTCAGTGTGAATTCATTTTTCTTGAACATGGGTGACCAGAATTGTACACAGTGTTCCAGATGAGGCTTTGCCTTGTACAATGGTATTAACACTTCTCTATATCTACTGAAAATACCTCACCTAATACATCCTAGGATTGCATGTGCCTTTTTCACAGCCCATCACACTGGTGGCTTGTAGTCATCCTGTTATTGACCCGCACACCCAGGTCCCTTTCCTCCTCTTTCACTTCCAGTTGATGAGCCCCCAGCTTGTAGCAGAAATTATTATTAGACCCTAAGTGCATGACCTTGCACCATATAATATTGAATTTCATCCCATTTCTGTCACTCCAGTCTTCAGGGTCATCCAGATCTCCCTGTATAATATTCCGTCCTTCTCTGTATTGACAATGCCTCCCAACTTCTTATCATCAGCAAATTTCATTAGCACACTCCTACTTTTTGTGCCAAGGTCATTAATAAAAATATTGAATAAGATTGGTCCCAAGACCAATCTTTGAGAAACTCCCCTAGTAATCTCTGTCCAATCCGAATTCACCTTTCATCACAACCCATTGCCTTCTCTCCTTTGGCCAGTTCTTTATCCACCTTACAATGCTTGTGCAGATCCCCATCTTCCCTAATTATTTCCCATGTGGTACCATGTCAAATGCTTTACTGAAGTCCAAATATATTAGATCTACTGCACCTCCCTTATTTAAAAATTCAGTTATTTTCTCAAAGAAGGAAATCAGGTTAGTCTGGCACGATCTACCTGTGGTAATCCCATGTTGTATTACATTTACCTCTATGCATTTAATTATTTCCTTCACAATTTGCTCTTCCTTTTACATTTGGACCAAGCAATGTAATTTCTAACAGCAGCATGCTGGGATATTGGTTGAGTACCATCACCTGACTTGCAAATACACCTCTACCCCTATATAACGCGACCCGATATAACACGAATTCGGATATAACGTGGTAAAGCAGCGCTCCGGGCGGGGCGGGGCTGCGCACTCCGGGGGATCAAAGCAAGTTCGATATAACGCGGTTTCACCTATAACGCGGTAAGATTTTTTCGCTCCCGAGGACCGCGTTCTATCGGGGTAGAGGTGTATCACTTTAAGAATTTGGGTTTACACTGGAGTTCTATCCAAGTGTGGAGAAGGCCCATCTCTATTTAACTGTTAGATCCAATAGGGCCATAGTCCATTGTGATGCAGCTGCAGAGCCAGCACAAGGAGATTAAACATGAAAGTTGTCAGTGTTGGTATTTTAATTCTTGCTGATGGAGTGTTTGGATTTTGACTGGATGGAGATTTGAACTCCACAGGGTACTTTGGTAGATGATAATCTTTTTAAGGTAGCTCAGCATTTTGGTCTCAACTGCTTGACTCAGATTGACCTTGTAAGATGTTTGAACAATGAGGAGTACTTGTGGCACCTTAGAGACTAACATTTATTTGGGCATAAGCTTTTGTGGGCTGCTAGAACCCACTTCATCAGATGCATGGAGTGGAAAATACAGTAGAAAGATATATATATATATATACACACACATAGTACATGAAAAGATGGGGGATGCCTTACCAATTCTAACGAGACAATTCAATTAAAGTGGGCTATTATCAACAGGAGGAAGAATCACTTTTCTATTGGTAATCAGGGTGGCCCATTTCAAACAGCTGACAAGAAGGTGTGAGTAACAGTAGGGAAAATTAGCATGGGGAAATTAGTTTTTAGTTCTTGTAATGACCCATCCACTCCCAGTCTTTGTTCAGGCCTAATTTGATGGTGTCCAGTTTGCAGATTAATTCCAGTTCTGCAGTTTCTTGTTGGAGTCTGTTTTTGAAGTTTTTTTTTGTTGAAGAATTGCCACTTTTAGGTCTGCTATTGAGTGTCCAGAGAGGTTGAAGTGTTCTCCCACTGGTTTTTTAATGTGTTAATTCTTGACATCTGATTTGTGTCCATTTATTCTTTTGCATAGAGACTGTCTGGTTTGGCCTCAACTCCTACTGAAGTTAATGGGATCGGAGATTGTTCAGTAACTGGCAGGAGCAGGCCCATTGCTTCTTTCTAAAAAATGCTGTGGAGTTATTTCTGGGTGTTACTACAGAACTAGAACTTATCCCCAAACCATTGTGGGTGGATGGTCTGGAAAGGAGCTGAGTTGGATTGAATTGGCATGACTGACACTGGAGATGTATTGACACGCAGGAACCCCACCCCAATGAAACAGAAAATATCAGCTTGAAAGGTTTTCTATTTGTAATATGATAGTGTCCAGAGACCCCAATTGGAATCAAGACCTGTGTGGTGGCTACTGTGCAAACATAAAATAAAAGAAGGTCTTTGTCCCAAGGATCTCACAGTCTGAATAAGGATAAGATGTGACAACAGTGGGGTGTAGGGATAAAATGGGGGACTGTTAAAGGGGAAGAGGAACACCAGGCTGTAAGTACTATTGAGTACACAGTATGAAGGTTACATAGCTTTAAAAAAAAAAAATGAACCAGAGCTGTTAATGACTCGCTAACAAGCTAGCTCCCAGTACAGGGGATAACAGTGGGGGGCTGATTAGTTTTTACATGACATATATCTGACAGGGTGAAGTTACTGATTCTTTCCCAGACTTTTTTCATGTACTTAAAGTACAAATATTTGTTGAAAATGTTGTGACTTCCTGGTTTCATCAGCACTGACCAGTGACCTAAAGATAAGTGGGATTAGCTGAGTTGATCTACTGAAGTCATCAATTTAGGGACATGGTTTGTTTGTTCTTTAAGTGGCAGCTTTAATATAAATTACTTCCAGTCCTTTCCTGATATGCTCAACTGATGGGAAACTGGGAAACATCTACAGATGAAATAACTTGTGATCAGCTTTTTTGGTGGAGGGGAATGTGAAGAAGTGGGGCTGTTCTGTAGTTTATGGATACAGTATGTTCTATATATTTGTAATTGGTTTTATGTATGGATACATGGGGTTAATTCAAGATGAGGCTGATTGCATATAGCTAGGAAAGAGCACCATGGCTTCAGATAGCCACCCACCTACCAACACTTAAGGAACAATGCAAGAGCCATTGGCTTTGAAGTTCTGATACCCTGCTGAGTTCACCAGACTGGTTTGGGGCAGCAGGAGCAAAAGGCTGTGAAATGGAGACGCAGGACTTCTGGCCAGACAAAAGTGACCCTTTCTAGGGAGGGAGCATTTGTTTGGAGGAGACAGTAAAGGGAGGTCTGCGCCCAGGAAGGCAAGCCTCTAGGTAAGCCACATCTGTGTAGAGACTGATGGCTGGTTTAATAACCTTTTTCTCTTACGTTATGCTTTGCTCCTGAGATTTGTTAAGATTAAAGAATACCTGGCTTTCAGAATGCTATCTGGTCACTCTTTGCACTGTCAGTCACAAGCTTCCAGAAGGGAGAACAGCAAGTGCCGAATCCAGTTGGACCTGCTGGCATAAGCATGGTTAATGCACTGGATTCTGTAGCCCAAGATCCAGTCTGAGTGGGAGAATCCACCCAGGAGAGGTAAAGGCACAAAGCTGGATACTCATGAGGGTTGTGAGTGATGCAACTAGCCCTATGACTAGGGGTGGGGAGACCTGCTTTTGCATTCCAGCTTTCAGAAGTGTGGAAATGGCTACATAATATGGGGTAGGCAGGAAATTTAGAGGACAGTATTGAAGCTCTGGCAGAAGTAAAACACCACAGTTCGCAGCTGAACCCTTGTAAGAAAAGTGTATTGAGGAAATGGGCTGCTCTGTTGGCTGCTGAGGATGTCATTCGGAATCAGCAATGGCCCACCAAGTCCTCTCGGGTTTTGAAGGAAAAACCTCCCTCCTGCCTTAGAAGACTTTTTGAGGGGGGCTTGACATTCCTCTCTCACCAGTTTAACATCAGTGAATTTATTTCTGATTTACACTGGTGAAAGGGAGATCAACATCAGGCTGTGACTGTTTTCTTCTAGCGCAGGCCTTCATATTTCTTTTGTCCCCCCAGGCAACAGAAGTTTTGTCTTTGGAAATGGCAGTGGAGTTTCAGATTGAGGGTTCTTTTAAATCCATGTTTTTCCACCATTTAAAAAAAAAAAAAAGGCAAAGCAAAACCAGCAAATTCTACACTGCTCTTACCTACTGTTTTATAGGTAAAGGACACTCCTCTTCAGTCAACAAGGCTTTTGTTTTACCCCTTCCACCTGGATTCCGAGTCTGATCTTTTACTCCCACAATTTTACATACAAACATGTCCCTGGATTTGCTTTAAATCTTCCACATGGATTGTGGATGTATTTGTTTAGTATCATCCTAACGTCTGGCTGTGGATGTGTTCCTTGGAGAGGAACTTGAACACTGCATGTTATAAAATGGCACTGTAAAAGAGTAAAAATCTGATTTCTATAGCCTGGATGCTGTTGATCCAAAACTGTTTTGTGCTTTGCTACGTGTATATATTTTGGATCTGCCACACTTCTGAACCAACTCCCAGTGGGGACCTTAAAGCACACCAAAAATCTATGCAATGAAAAAGATGAGCAAAAGGGAATAGGGGTGAATGACAAAATGATAGTAAAATGTTCCCACCTCTGTTTTTAATTTATAATTTAGGTACAAAGGCAGACAAAGCCTCTAATGTCTCCTTAAGTCCAGCTGTTGCTGTCCTTCTAAACCAGGGGTAGGCAACCTGTGGCACGCAAGCTGATTTTCAGTGGCACTCTCACTGCCCGGGTCCTGGTCACCGGTCTGGGGAGCTCTGCATTTTAATTTAATTTTAAATGAAGCTTCTTAAACATTTTAAAAACCTTATTTACTTTACATACAACAATAGTTTAGTTATATATTATAGACTTATAGAAAGAGACCTTCTAAAAACGTTAAAATGTATTATTAGCATGCAAAACCTTAAATTAGAGTGAATAAATGAAAACTCGGCACACCACTTCTGAAAGGTTGCCGACCCCTGTTCTAAACTGTAACTGTTCCTGTTACTTAAAGGCCACGGACCATCTTCCAATCCAGCTTTTAAAGCAAAAGTTTTGAGCAGTCCAGGCATTTCTGAGGTTATCCTCAAGGGGAAGAAGAACTTCTAAAGAAACCGCCTCTTAGCCATGGTGCTTGACCAGCTTTCCGGAAACAGTTGTTAGAGACTCAAAAAGCTGAACTGGGATCCATTTCACAGCTGCAAATTCAGTTTCTCTCCAGTAAGATTAAAAGTGCAAAGGAGCCCAGCTGCCTACAAAGGGTGACAGCTGGCTGAGCAGAGAGGGTGCTCATGTGGCAAAGTAATAACAGTTTTACACTGGCTCAAGTGAGCCTAATTGTCCTTTAAAAAGAAATCTAAAGTGAGCTGAAGATGGCTGCTTGCATTCTGCATGAACTCTGAGACAGCCCCCTGAGAATACAGGGCCATATGCCGAAAGACTTAAGAACAATTGGTGGAACTATTTTTAATATAAATTAAATGGATTTTTAAAAGCCACAACATATGAATAATTTCAATTATGTGAGGCCAGTGCTTGAAAAAAATCCATTTGTCAGTGTCTAGTTAAAAAAATGAAAAAAAAACAAAAAAAAAACTTCCCCAGGAAAAGTGTGAGGATCCTAGGCCATTAATTTCTGCAGAATTTAAGTTTTTTAATTTAAGAAAATCTCCCAAATGCTAACCAATGAAGTGGTGTATTCTCGAGTCTGCTCCATTTCCCTCTCCTCCTAGTCATAAGGTTCTCAGAGCAGCCTCAGAGTGATGATCAGACTCTGGTCAATGAGCAGCCGTGAAACTGATGAGAATCGTATCTCTGCTCATCTTTTCTATAGCCTTTGGCTAATAGGTTTAATCCTTTTGCTAGCAGCGCTCTAAATTTTTCAAACCCATTATAATGACATGGAGATTAGCTGCTATGTTTACTTAGACTTTTACTGTTTTCAGTATTGGAGGGTATGAGTTTAGCAAAAACTGTTGCTAAACTGAGTTTAGCTGTTGTGGATGTGAAGTCCCTGTGTGAGGGGTTCAGCGGTAAGAGATGGCCCGGAACCCAAAGCTTGTTACTTTTATGTGCACTAAATTAAATGGCAAGGTTAGCAATTAAGATGTGGTGTTTTGTGAATTAAATACACTCTGGGGATATAGTCTTCTTTCAACATACCCATATATCGTTAATTGGAATTATACCTATGCATCATTTAAAGCATATTTCCTATTTGGCTGCCAACACTAGTATTTTGAGCATTCGCTGTATTGACCGTATTGGAGGGATAAACATCCGTGGGTCCCCATTACATCTTGTACTTGTAATATAAATATCAGTGGTGTGCTTACATAATGCAAAGTTCCTGGTGGTTTCTAACTAAGCCTGCTTTTTTGTTACAATGTTTTCTTTTACTCTTCATTCTGTTCACACTTACTACTTCGGTGGATAGTGAAATATCTCAAGTGTCTTGCGAAAAGCATCAATCACTAGTTTTGTAGTTTGACACTGAATTGGCCTGCATGAGCTTTTGCTTAACTTGGAGTTTTTAATGTGAAACTGGTTATAAAATAGAAATTTTGAAATACTGAGATTAAAAATCACCCCTTTCAAACCTGTCCGTACCATTTATTTTAATGAGTTATATACTTGAGAAATAAGCATAAACCATGGTAATGATATCATTGATCCATTCTTGAGTCCTTCAGAAATGGCCACACCACCCCAAGTTCTCAATACCTCTGGTTCCCCATTCACTACAAGAGCCAGTTCAAAATTGCCCATATATCATTGAGACACCACCCTCCCTTCAGTACATTCGCCACACCCTCATCTCATCTCACCCTTTCCCACAATACAGCCTCACTTCCAATGGTGCAAGAATCTTCTCTGCAACATCTGTTGTCTGAAAAAACCTCCCATGTAGCTCTCTTATCAAATCACACCTGTAAACATCTCCTTTTCCCCTTGCCCTATACTTCTTAATGTCCACCTGTGTCTCTGTTGTCAACACTGTAATTGTTTGTTGTATTTATAATAGTTCTGTGAAAAGGTTATAGGAAAGACCCTATATAGTGTACCTGAGCCAACATTGTTATCAAGCTGTATATAACAAGATGGTGCGGTATCAGAATTACTGCTTGACCACTGCAGTTTATGCAAGACATGCCGGTATGAGCAGGGCTGTGCACCCTCTTCTTTTAGTACAGTGGTACTAAATTGTGGCTCTTAACAGGTGAAGGATGGCTTCAAATTATGACTTTGTTAGTGTCATCATTTTAAAATTTTTGAAGGAGCTCTTCGTTCTACAAACGTTGGGTGGATTTACATAGTAACTTTATATGATTTCTAACTTATAAACCAAAATCCACAACCTCTGAAGAAAATTGGGGTCGGCATTTTTCATTTATACCCTTATCAGCTGTAAAAATAACTATAGAGTGGAAAAATGTCAAGCTAGTCCCCTCTAAGCATTGCAGGCATTACTGAAATAGCATTGTTATTGCCTGTAGTCTCTTATCAGAGAGTATCCTCCAGCAGAAATCACTTTTAAAAAGCTTTTTCCCCCCAGTGCCAAAAGTACAGAACAGATATTCTCTATAGGCCCCATCCCATTCCCATTGAAATGGAGGAGAGGCTACCCAATGTGAGTTAGATTTGGCCCTACCTAAGCTCATAATGCAGCTTAATAAGATACAGCCTTTGCACCTATAATAATATACCAAGCAGGCCATAAAATGAAGTTAATTTTATAAGGGTATATTGTGAATACCAAGGCTAGCTATTAACCTAAATAATTAACAGGGACATAAGATGGGGTGAGGTCATATCTTTTATCGGACTAACTTCTGCTGGAGAAAGAGACAAGCTTCCAAGCTCCACAGAGCTCTTCTTCCAGTAAAGTTATTAAAAGGCATCTTGGCACTTTTAGGGGCATTTACTTTGTAAGTTTCCAAAGTGTGTGTTGCTTGCTTTCTAAGTTCATCATTGACTTTCAGTACACACTGGGGTAGGACCAGCCCATGCAAAATTATATAAGCATGGCGTTCAGAATATCACTGTTATGCTGTTTCACAGGATTTAATTAACAGTTGAGTCATTCCAAGTTGCTGCCATGTGAGAAACCCAGATCTGAGGCTCACCTGGGTCTTTTACGCACTCAGTTAATGAGGGTCATGACTGTGGCAGTTTGAAAACTACCAATATTAGTTTTGAGTATGAGATTTTGCTCTTTTTCTTGTACACTTGTGCAGAGATCTGTGAATTTCATTCTAGTAACCCAAACCATAAGCTGTGCTTAATTCATTTATGGAGCCTAGTCCTATACTCTTCAGGAACAGCTATACCTGAGTAAAGACTATATGATTGTGTCTTTGATTTTTTTAAGTGGTATATTCTCTCATATTGGTTAGATCAGTGGCTTTCAGACTTTAAGACTTAATGTACCACAATAGCTTCAAAGTGCTTGGCGTACCACCTTGGTAATTTTAATCAATGTGGGTATAATGGATTCTTAATCTGAAACAATACTTTAAAACAAACCATATATCAGATGGTATGGTTTATGTACCGTCACTTTATTGTACACATATCACAATCTCAGAATTGAATTAAATCATAATAATTTTAAAAACATGCTTACTTTGCAGTTTTTCTCAGTGTAACAAATTTCGTTGTCCATTGATTATTGCATGGGTGCAGATGCACATTTTTCAGAAACCGCAGTGCCTTGATTGTACAGGGCTTGCAGTGACTGAGTAGTCATGGATCAAATATTTACGTTGTCAAGAATCAGATGCTGTTATTGGTTAGACTGTGCTCAAGGAAGGTTAGCAGTCTCACTGGAATGCACAAGAAAGATACTGTAATGCAAAAGACGAGCAGCGGAAATGTTGAATTTGTGTTATCAAGCTAAGATTTATTATGTTTGCTGTTTCATATCTTAGTCTCATTTAAAGTACACACTTACACATGACTTGTTGATATGTAGTGTGCCAAATCTCTTTAATTGAATTTACTAAATACAAGACACAGGGCCAAAGTTCTCCCTTATGGAAAAGCTTTATAGTAGCACTTAATGGGGGGACTCCAATAGGACAATTGCTAAACAAACTTATAGGGCCAGATCCTTAGCTGGAGTAAATAGACATAAGCCAATTTACATCATCTGAAGATCTAGCCAATAGAATTAAACTCTGAGGCTTTTCCACAGGGTTGTCACAGGTGAATACAGATTTCTGTTCAGTTACATTCCAGCAAGATTTTTGCCCATGGGTTGTAAGTCATTTTTAAAGAAAAGTGGCAGATAACATATTTCCACTGCACAAATAATTGCTATGATGGCTTTTTAAATAGCCTAAATGCTGAGATTAATCATTGCTATAATGACAGTATTTGTGAATGGAAGCTTAATATAGTCAAAACAATACGAGCAGGGAACTTTCCCTTCATTATAATAACTTTTGCCAAATTCCCAGTGTTTAGAGATTAACCTCTGATGTTTAGAACCTGAATTATGATTGGCTAGAGGACATTTGCAGCCCTGTAACTAAATACTGATGTATAAAATGGTAATTGATTCCTGGAGTAGCAGTACCAAGCCAAATCACATTCTTTGTAGATTCAGGTGCAGCAACTGGAAGCTATACAAACGCTGGCTGTCAGGGAAAGCTAAATGGACTGGGGCTAGAGACATGGTACTAAGGCTCTTGGATGGATTATTATGGTGTTCAGATGAATTACATTTATACTTTTTGATACAATTCATTTTTGGGAAGCAATTTAACATGCAGCTATGACTCTCCCCAAGTTTGTTTCACAGCCGTAAGTGATTGTTGGATTGTTTTTATTTTGCTGTTGTTTTTAAGCTGCTTTGAGTTATCAGTGGGATCAGACTTGACGGATCCTGCAAAATCACTTATTTAAAAACTCATACTTGCAAGATACTATGGTTGTAGAGTTCTGTATGATAGGGCATACTAGCGTATAGCATATTCCACCTATACTAGTCTAATTCATTTTATGAATTAACTTTTTTTGCTAGTTCATCAAACTTTCTTCCAACTTCCTTCAGAAAATTACGTATTTAGAAAGTTATTTTTCTTAATTAAAAAGGCTGCTGCTGTTTTAGACTTGCGCTGTTATTTGTATCACTCCTCTCTGCACAAAGCCCTAATAAACTGGTTTTGTGTGGGGAGCTAACCAAGTAAGAATTGAAGGGCTGGACTCCATCCTCACGATTCATAGCTAGGCTGTGAAGCTGCCATGTAGCTGTTCCAGCCGATTGGCTGTAAAAGAAGGCATGGAATACTTGCCACAGCCTCTCCCAGTGGACTTTAGGCCATTGCAGTTGAGTAATTGTGGATTCGATAGTCCTATCTATGCTAGCCTATTCAGAGAAGGTCCAGAGTCACTCCAAGGCCACCCAGAGGGGGGGCCAAGTGGGGCAATTTGCCCCGGGCCCCCCCGCGAGCCCTGGCCCGGCGGCGGTCCGGGTCTTCGGCGGCATTTCGGCGGCGGGTCCTTCAGTGCTGCCGAAGATGCGGAGCGACTGAAGGGCCCCCCGCCGCCGAAATGCCACCGAAGACCCGGACCGCCGCCGGGTGAGTACAAGCACCGCAGCTCCCCCGCTTTGCCGCAGGAACCCTGAATCCTCTGGGCGGCCCTGCCAGAGTCTATTCTGATGCATATAGGGTGTGCTGGAACCCATGCCTGGATGCTCTGGCTATGCCCAGGTGATTTAAGTAATGCAGAGAGCTTTGCACGCCCCCTCCACACTAGCGTGAATTTCTTCCTGTGTTTGTAACACACTTTTAGAAGCGCTAATCTCATGTTCCCGACCTGTGGTATGGCATTACAAAAGCCTAGCACAGAAACTGGACACAAATCTGGAATACAGTTAAAACATAGTGTGGTCCATCTAGATCAAAAGGTACACTACTTGTATTGGCTGACTACTGTGTTGCAAATACATCTCCCAACATAGTAAGAATCACAGACATAGACAGGAATTAAGTCTCGTAAGAAAAACTCCAAAATATAGAAGTAAAGGTCTCCCAACACAGTGTAGGTGGGACCTTAAACCTCAGTGCTGACCTATGTTGTGCCAGTTGACACACACCCCAGGAAACCTATCTGCTTTTGCATATGTGGGGTCGTGTCTAATAATGATGGTATTTCTAACATACTCCCTTTTATCCAGGCAGTGGTCCTCCTTAGCAATTATTCTGGAAAGTTTTAAGGCAAATGTCAAGTTTTTAGAGGAGACCATTTTATTTTAATAAAGTATACAGGCTGCAAAAATAAAGCTGTGCTTCACTTTTAAAAACCCGTCTTTATTTGATGAGAAGCAATACACAAGAAGTTGCAGGTGATGCTAGTGAATTCAGTTCTCGTGAAAGGCTGTGTACTGAGGACAGACTGGAGGCTCAGGTCCAAAGTCTGCTCTCATCTATACAGGTGCGATTCAAGTCAATGGGAGCTGCACCCATAGAAATGAGAGAACAGTTTAGCCTTAGCATAGCACAGAGTTGACTCAATGAGCAAATGAACAAGACCAAGAATGCAGTTCCCAGTTTCTGTGCTCATTCATAGCCAGTCATGGGTCTAATTATTGCCAGTTGTGATATGGACATTCCTGACTGGTGAAGCTATGAGTCAGTTTCCAGGCTGCTGTGTAGCTGCTTCAGAACTGCTTCAGAACTGTTCCCTTGATTTGGTGGTTTTCTTATACAATTGCCTATTGTTCCTTAAAAAGAATCCCATAGTTCTTCAAGTGAATCTTGGCATGCCTGTAAATGAGGCTATTACTTTTCTCAGATAGGGCCAAATTCTAATCCAGTGGCATTCAATAGGAGCTTTGCTCTTGACTTCATTGGGTCTAGGATTTGGCCGTTAGAATGAAATTAGAGGTTGCCACTGATGTTTTGTATATGTGCATCCAGTTAAAACTTCACCTCGAATAACATATCCAATAAATATTGCGTCCTGGGCTCCAACTAGTTTATTTACTAGGAAATTTTATAGTGTCAGAAAATTTTCACCTCTGACTGAATTTTGCTTACATAATTCTCTTTAATATCATGCTGTGGGGTGCAGTATAAACACATAACTATGATTGAATGTATAGCAGGTATTCTATGAAGCCTGAAAATAAAAGCTTGATAACTGATCTTGTGGTTGTAAGGAAAGTTGGAATCAAATTGTTACCTTAATTCCCGTGAAGATTTAACAGGAACAGATTTTCTAAAGGCCTTTGAAAATGTATGTGTAAAATAGGTAATTGCACAAATAAAGTCCTGCTTGCAGGTACAAATATGAGGATTGTGCAATGAAATGGGAATGCACAAGTACTGCAGGTACATTTATGGAGACCTCTTGAATATTTGATCCTCTGAGTTTGTGCCACTGAATTTTAATTGATTACCAACCGCCTTAGAGAATTAAAACTGCAAGAAATATTTTTAAAAAATATGTACTTTTCACTATTGATTCAAATTGTTTACTTCTTGCATCACACTCATCTTCAACAAAGAAAATAGACTGAGTATCTTGGAGTTTTCCCTTTCTAATGCACTTGTATGATGTGGTACTTAGGGACTGTGCCTGTAAGGGATGAGCTTCCCAGACAGAAAGTTTGGGTGGTGTGCTCGGAAGCACTTGGTATGGCACGGACTGATCACTGAACACCACACTCCATGATGCATTGTCTGGATTGCAAACACTCCCAGAGAAATTTTTAAATCCAAATGAGAACTCTTGTCAGAACAATTTAAAAAGAAATCATGGAAGCATTCTATTGATCTTAAATGATGTGAAGTCTTGTTTTTATCAAACCTCAGTTTTTCATTTCAGTGTACCTGACAGTTATCCCTTTAGTAATAAATAATCTTGTACGTTTTATGAATGACCTTGCCACTTTCTCCATGACACGCTTGAACTCTATTGCCTAAAAACATAATTATTAGGAAGTACTATGCAAGAGAGTGTGATCCAGTGCTTTGTAGGTGAGGAGACAGGTTCTTTGCTTGGTTTTGCACTGATTGTGTGATCTTGGGCAAATAACTTAGCTTCTCTGTGCCTTGGTTTCCCAATATGTAAAATTGAAAGAATAAATTCTCTCTTTGATCATTGCTCGCATAGGAAGAAAATCTAAGGGTAAAAGGAGCTCAGGAGAGCAGACAGTTTCTGAAAGAGACATTAAAAGCAGAACAGCAAATTATCCCGATGTGAGGGAACATAGGAGACCAATATGGCTCCATGAGGAGTTCTTTAATGACCTGAAAATCAAAAAGAAATCCTACAAAAAGTGAAAATTGCTCAGGGTGAATACGTAAGAATAGCACAAGTATGTAGGGACAAAATCAGAAAGGCTAGGGCCCCAAATGAGCTATACCTAGCAAGAGATGTAAAAGGTAATAAGGAGAGGGTCTATAAGTACATTAGGAGCAAGGGAAAGATGAATGAAAGTGTAAGTCCTCTACACAGTGGGGAAGGAGAGCTAATAATGGACGACATCAAGGCGGCTCAGGTATTTAATGCCTGGTTTGCTTCACTCTTTACTAAAAATGTTAATGGTGACCAGATACTCAACAAAATTAATATTAACAACAAGGGGGAGTTAAGCAGTCAATGGGAGAGCGATCGGGGATCGATTTATCGCGTCTACACTACACGCGATAAATCGATCCCTGATAGATCGATCGCTACCCGCCGATCGGGCGGGTAGTGTAGACGTACCCAAAGAGTAGTTATCAATGGTTGCCTGTCAGACTGGGAGGATGTATCTATTGGTATCCCAGGGGGGTCTATCTTGGGTCTGGAAATATTCAGTATTTTCATTGATGACTTGGTTAATGGAGTGGAGAGTATGTTTATAAAATTTATGAATGACAAACTAGGAGAGGTAGCTATCTCTTTGGAGGACAGGATTAGAATTCAAAAGGACTTTGACAAATTGGAGAGTTGGTCTGATTTCAACAGGATGAAATTCAATAAAGAGAAGTGCAAAGTACTTCACTGAGGGAGAAAAAATATCAAATGCACAGCTACAAAATGGGGAGTCACTGGTAAGGTAGCTGTACCGCTGAAAAGGATCTGCGGGTGGATCACAAATCAAATATGAGTCAACAATGTGTTACAGTTGCAAAAAAGGCTAATATCATTTTGGGGTGTATTAACAGGAGTGTCGTATGTAAAACATGGGAGGTAATTGTCCTGCTCTACTCGTCACTGGTGAGGCCCCATGTGGGGTACTGTGTCCAAATCTGGGCACCACACTTCAAGGACAAATTGGAGAGAGTTCAGAGGAGAGGGGGAAAAAAAGGGTTTAGAAAACCTGATCTGTGAAGAAAGGTTAAAAAAACTGGGTATGTTTAATCTTGAGTAACTAAGAATGAGAGGGGACCGGATTATATGTTAAGGACTGTTATAAAGAGAATGGTGATCGATTGTTTGCCATGTCCAATGAAGGTAGGATAAGAAGTAATGGGCTTAATCTGCAGCAAGGGAGATTTAGGTTAGATATTAGGAAAAACTTTCTAACTATAAAGTTAGCTAAGCTCTGGAATAGGCTTCCAAGGGAGGTTGGGGAATCCCCTATTGTTAACAGGTTAGACAAACACCTGTTAGGGATGGTCTAGATCAGGGGTAGGCAACCTATGGCACGCGTGCCGAAGGCGGCACGTGAGCTGATTTTCAGTGGCACTCACACTGCTCGGGTCCTGGCCACTGGTCCAGGGGCCTCTGCATTTTAATTTAATTTTAAATGAAGCTTCTTAAACATTTTAAAAACCTTATTTACTTTACATACAACAATAGTTTAGTTATATATTATAGACTTATAGAAAGAGACCTTCTAAAAACGTTAAAATGTATTACTGGCACACGAAACCTTAAATTAGAGTGACTAAATGAAGACTCGACACACCACTTCTGAAAGGTTGCCGACCCCTGGTCTAGATATACTTGCTCGTGCCTCAGCACAGAGGTCTGGACCACATGGCCTCTCAAAGCCCTTCCAGCTGTACATTTCTATGATTTTGTGACAAATATATTATTAATGACATTAGGTAAGTAGTGTGCCACTGCCAGAGGACTGTAATACAAATATTAAAATCTGGGATATAGTTCATTTTTTCCTCTCTTTTTGGCTACTGATTGATTGACTTATAGTTACAGCCAATACATTTTTAGACAGATGAGAAACAGATTCTTTTTGTGAAAAATTCTTTTTGTGTCTGCTTAAGGAATGCTTTTAATACTTGGCTTGAGAATAATTTATTTTTTCTCTTTTCTCTTCAGAAGATCATTTTATATCTCATTTTTACGTTAATACAAAGTTAAAATGTCTGAAAAGTTCATGCCATTTTTATACATACAGTTTGTATACTGAGAAACACAATGTGCTTACACTCTGTTCTTAATCTTATAATTTGTTTAATCATGGAATTGGGTGGTAGTATGCATTGCTGCTGTATAGACATTCTTTCTAAAGTGCATGCTTTTCAAACTCTGGTTTCTATGTATACTTTTTGTGTTTTTGAATGAGTATTACCTTGAAAGGAATTAATACACTAAATCACTAATATTTGAAACCTAGTGTAAATTAAACAAGTACAAAACACAGTATATAATTAAATAGAATACAAGTATAGAGTCAGAAGTAAAATACATTCTAAACTATACATGCATCTTAAAATTCAATCATATGCAAATAGGCTAAAATCCTGGGAGGATTTAGATTCAGGGAAGGGAATCTCTTTAAATATGCAGCTAAGTTTGGGGAAAAAACTTTAGAGCAGAGTAGATGTAAACTGCTACTATCAGCAGACTCTGTACCCCAGCTGCTCCCTAGGCTTCAGAGCCTGAGCCACAACGTCGAAGCACTTTCTACAGCTATTTTTAGAGGGCTAGCACGAATCTGTCCACCTGGACTGGGAGGCTAGCTCTGAGATAGTGTTGTTTGTGTTTTTGCTAATTCTAAAAGTACCCCTTGTATCCTGGGCTTCACTCAGACTTTTGTGGTCATTAATTAATGAGCTGTTACTGTTAACTTTCCTGTTCTTCACTCCTCCCTGTTGCCCTGACCTCAGAAATCAGGCCACTTTTACTTTGGTGCAGTGCTTAATTTATAATGAAAGAGGTGCCAGAACTCAAGCCATTTTTTGTGCAGTCATAACTGATGAAGCAAGCCCAGAGGTGCCTGGGCTATGAATGGCCAACCCTACAGGTGCTGCAGCCCCTGGGATGGGGTGGGGGATATCCGCATGCTCCCCACACCCCAAGCGCCAACTCCACAGCTCCC
Organism: Platysternon megacephalum; assembly: GCA_003942145.1. NCBI lineage: Eukaryota > Metazoa > Chordata > Testudines > Platysternidae > Platysternon > Platysternon megacephalum. Next base: position 11,890,019 of record QXTE01000029.1, read on the forward strand.
ATTGGCCGGGAACTGCGGCCAATGGGAGCTGCGGGGGTGGTGCTTGCGGGCAGCAGCAGTGCATGGAGCTCCCTGCCCCGCCTAAGAGCCGCTGCCAAAGGGATATGCTGGTCGCTTTCGGGAGCCGCCCGAAGTAAGCGCTGCCTCTCTCACCCCCTCCCGCACCCCAAACCCCTGCCCCGCCAGCCCAGAGCCTGCACTCCACACCCAAACTCCCTCCCAGAGCCCGCACCCCCTCCAACACCCTGCCCCAGGCTCAGCCTGGAGCCCCCTTCTGCACCCAAATGACCTCCCAGAGCCTGCACCGCCTCCCGCACCCCCCTCCTCCACCCCAACCCCCTGCCCCAGGGTCAGTCCAGAGCCACCTCCTACACTCTGAACCCCTCAGCTGCACCCCCAGCCCGCACCCTCTCCTGCACCTCAACCACCTGCCCCAGCCTGGTGAAAGTGAGGGAGGGTGGAGGAGAGCCAGCGACAGAGGGAGGGGGGCTGAAGTGAGCAAGGGCGGGGCCTCGGGGAAGGAGTGGGGCAAGAATGTTTGGGTTTGTGTCATTAGACAGTTGGCGACTCTTAAGTGCTGGGGCTCAGCCGTGGCAAGCCCGGGCACAAATTAAGCACTGCTTAGGTGCCTAAATATGGATTTCGAGCCTGAATTTCCAAAAGCGACTTTTGTTAGTGTTTCTTTAGTGCCTTGGTTCTTGGGTGTCCAGTTAGGCCTGATTTTCAGAAATCAAGAGCTGAGGCCCCAAAATCACAGGTCACTTTTGAAATTTAGGCATAGGTATCTAATTTTAAGTACCCATGTTTGGAAAATTTAGGCTTTGATCCCCTTTGATATCATTATGATGACCTGGCATTCATGGAGGAACAGATGGCCCTTGGCATTAGAGTAATTCTTCAGACACGACATTTATGATAGGCTCTACAGGTAAACAATGCCTGTAATGGTGGCATGTATGCTCTGCTTTGTGAATGCACTTGTGGAATCTGTATGTGCAGATCAGACACAAGCAATGGTGCAACAGCGCTTATTTTAGATGATAAAGTCTTCTTCCAAGATAATGGGGGATAATACTTAATCCTGCCTTAAGTGCAAGGGACTGGACTAAAAGACCTCTCGAGGTTCCTTTCAGTCCTATGATTCTGTGTCTTCCTGCAGGTTTGTCTATGCACGATGTCTAGCACCTTGGGGCGCTGATCCTGAATGAGGCATGATATGCTGGGGATGACAGCAATGCAAATAATGTAAACAACAAAGTCTGTAATATGTTGTTTTCTTTAGAATATCTTTCAGGCTCCGGGAGGATTCTGAAGTGTGTTTCAATTTTCTATACACTGTGGGGAAAATGTTTTTATTTATTTTTTTCATAAAGCTTCAAAAATTAATCCAAATGATATATGAATAATCCTAAAATGTATGGATAAGCATAAAAACATTGGGACGAGAGGTGAATTTTGGGAATGGTCTGTTTGATACACACTGTGGCTTCTGGACTCTTTCTTCTCAGTGCTCAGTGGTTTGTTCCTACAGTGCACTATGTGAAATTTCTCATGGTGCTGCAAATCACTTGAATTTTTAAAGGGACTTTAACATCTGAACTCAGAGATGTACAACAACACAACCCTGCTTCCTCCCTGTCCCCCTGCATCCCCTCAACCTATGTACAGTAGATGACTTGCTGAGACAAGCAAAAGAAATTGCAGAATTTACCAAGAGTGTGAAAGGACAGATGTGAGTTCTCCAGCTGGTGACTAGAGCTTTGGTAACAGCCTCCGGATGTTGACAGTGCTCAGTGTGCCAAGAAATGTTAAAATAATGCTAAGGTTCAGACACAAACAAAATATGGCACAAGCTCTGTGCTGAGCTCATGCTTCAGATTTCTCGGTATGTTTCTAACCTGTTATGGCTCCTTAGCTCATCACCAAGGCCTTATCCACTTTTCAATCCCCCTTTAAAGACCCATTTCTGCTGTATTGCTTACAGTGAGTTGATTTGGCTTCTGTGTAAAATGTCTGTTATTGTTTCCCTTCCCCTAACCTTTGTCTGTCTGTCCTTAGATTATGCGGTTCTTGGAGCAGGGACTGTTCTCCTTCAGTATTTGTGCTGCGTGCATCACAGAGTGGGTATTTTCCTGAACATATAAGAGTTTTGGGTTTGGTTCGTAATGATAGTTCCTGGAAAACTTGATAGGAAACCTATCGGCAGTAAAACTGTGGTGTGAACTAACCTGTGTTTCGATATGTTCTGTGGTGTGCTTTGGCCATGTGGGAGCTGTTTGTGAGAAATAGATCCCAAATGGTCAGTATTTTTTGACGTGCTCTGGGGGAGATAGAAACTAAGGAATTTCATAATTGAAGGGAGAGCCATGTGGTCTGCCTAGAGCACCTCATGGCAGGATTGCCCTGTGTCTCAGGAAGAATTCCCAGTGGTGTTTCCCATTAAATCATTATTTCAGGAGGCCTTATTAAGTCTTTTTTGATGTTGTATGCTTCCACTATTCATCTGGCAGCCTTTTTTCTGCAGCCAGTTGATGCCATGATAGAGAGTTCCTTTTCTAGTATTGACGATGTGCTTTTCAGCCCTCCGCTCTATTGCAAAGGTATTAAATTAAAACCATTAGAGATAGTAGATAATACGTTCTTTCCTGCCTTGTTCTTTTTTCTAGCTGGAAGGAGCGAAATGCCCCATTTATATAGTCATGTTTCTCACTGAAATATGATTATCTGGTATCTACTGCTCTTCAGAAAGGCTGGTGGTTCAGAGGAGGTCCTGCAATTTAAGAAGTTTACTTGAACTTGATCTGAAACTTTTCAGTAAGTCCCTACCTCCCTGTTGCATCCATGTCTTTCTCTCTCTGCCTTGTATGTGGGAGGTTTTTTCTCCCATCTCAGAAGGAGTCTGAGTAGGTACTCCAACACTGCTAGCAAGAGTCCTAGAGCTAGGGGAGGTTTCCTTTCTCATTTCCTTATCACAAGAATCTTTGAATGAGGAGGTTCCATGCTCTTCGCTTCACCACAGCCAGCCACCAGGGACAAACTTCTACCATTGGCAAGGGAGCAATTGTAGCCCTTCTGCTGTCCATCTTGAAGCTGCAAAAAGAAACAAGAGTGGGCAGAGATCCTGCCTGCAAAAGTTGAGGGGAGAGATGGGATGAATTGTCCTACACTAAACTGGCCTTAAAGCATTAAGTCTAGCTATAGTTGGTCTTGCCTCAGAGCAGGATGCTGGATTAGATGATCTGTCGAGGTCACTTCCAGCCTTTCATTTCTTTGATACTAAGATTAAAAAGAGGTTTGGTTTGATGGGCAAGGTGACTAATTTATTTGCTCATCAAGGGACTGATTTAGGCATAAGCTATAGAGGTGGCCACATAACAGTACCATATATCAGGAGCTTCTGGACTCTACTAGAAGCTCCAGTGCCGGAAGAAGCCATGGGAAGAGAAGACTTTTTATACTTGAGGACCCCATCTGTGAAATCAGTGGGAGAAGAGAAGACAGGCAAATAGGCCAGGCTTGGGGAGTGAAATGGGAGGTGATCCAGAGAAAGGAAAGATTTGGGTTAGCCAAGGAACTGGGATGGAAGGGGATGTAACTATCTCTGCCTTGTGTTGGGGGAGCCAAAAGATTCTTTGCTTATGGCACCTGTGCATAAAGGTCTGGCCTGTGCCAATCCTGTTGTCTTTGTGGAAACAGAAGAAAATAAACATGCTACAGCAAGTTTGTCAAGTCACGGTTTAATTATTAGGAGCTACCATTTATAAATGCAGTCCACCAGATCAGGAGACGTCAGTGTCTGAAAACATTCAGTGTACCTCACACATGTCAGACATGGAATCTATTTACTGAATTTTTTGCAGACAAATCGTTTTTGGCACTTTATAAAGTTTGCTTCCATGTGTCCTAATTGGCTAAACTCCTAAATATATTCAGGAAGGATTTTTTCCAAATACATGAGACAGTATTTTCAGTGTTTCTTACTGTCTGGGTAGCACGGTGTTTCTGTGACTCTCTCCCCCTCTCAAATTTTTCCCTGGTAGGCAATGAAATTATTTGATAGAGACATTACATGTAATTAAATTAAATATTGCATACATATGCAAAAGGAGTGGATAGCTTGGTAGCCTGGAAAACACCTTGATGAGCAACAAATTACTTATTTTTTGACCAGCCCTTTGATATCTGTGGATCAGCTCAGAGGGAGTAGCACAACATGCTATAAAAATTCCCTGGCCCACCTGTGCCACAACAACTGTTTTTTCTCTATATCCAGTAGACTAAAAGCCAGGGCTGGCACTAGGGGGTAGCAAGCAGGGCAATGGCTCGGGGCCCGACGCCACAGGCGGCCCCACAACACTAAATTGCTCAAGCTTCAGCCTTGGGCGGCAGGGCTCAGGCTTTGGCTTTCTGCCATGGGCCCTAGCAAGTGTAACACTGGCCCTGCTCTCTGGTTTATTTTGGTGGACCCCCTGAAACCTGCTTGCGGCCCCCCAGGGGACCCCAGACCCTTGGTTGAGAACCACTGTTCTAGAGCATAGCTTTTAGAAAAACAGCCAATCTTGCTTTAGGCCCCTCTCGGCATTGGGGCCCCGTTGTGCTGGATACTGTACGTATATAAGGGGAGAGAGTGTCCTTGGCCTGAAGGGTTTATTGTCTAAGTGCTCCCTATAGTGACTTCATCTCCACTTCATCTCCACTTTTCTAGTTAACGTGGGTGAGTGAGAGGACCCAAGAAGCCATGGAACCTTATAAACAGATGATACTTGGAGCAGGAGGAGTCAAAAACCAGGTGGTCTTGAGGGAGATAGTTGAGTATAGTATATGGAGCAGGTGGTACACAATAAAAGGTGGGGAAGAATCTGGATGGAATCTTGCATGTATACTCCACACAGGGCCCCATAAAACCTCAGGCCAGCCCTGGTCTGTGCTCTTGTTTTTACCTTTCCATCCCCTATAGAAAAGTTGTAGGTTGAAGAGTAAGTGGGTGGCTCTCCAGAAATACCCCAAAGTAATGCTATAACACTAATGTATATTATTGGTGCTATTTTTTCTGTAGCACAATTGATACTTTTCAGATCTATGTAGTTCTGTGTAAATAATAATAATAATAATTAATAATAATGATAGGATCTCTGCCCTGAGGAGCTGCTGATCTTCTAATTTAGACAGGTAACAGAAAGGAAGTAATCACTCACTGTGCAATGTATAGGGAGATTCCCACAGAGACCAAGGGAAAATCTCTTGGGACGGCCTTAGTTATCAAATATTTGGATCATATTTGTTCCTAATTTGTGGTGTTGTATCTTAGGTTTATTTTTAATTAAGATGTTGCTCTTAGTTTCTCTCTTCTGTAAACTGTTGATGCCCTTTTGTCTCAGTTGATTTGATTCATGTCCTCTCAACCCACATGCAAAATCCTTGCCAAGAAACCTTAATTGAAGAAGGGCCTGATCTTACTTCCACTAACCTTGATGGTAGTCTTGCCATTCAGTTCAGTTAGGAATAAGATGAGGACCAAAATATGGATTTAAGGAACTCCTCAAAGGTGTCTGTTTGGCACTGGCATAAAATTTGGCTAGGGGTTCTGTGTGAAGTGGGTATGTTTTCTGGGAGCAGCAACCTGCTGGGCTCCATCTGGTAGGCTGGGTTGTAGTTTCAGGAAAAACAGGCAATTAGAAGGGAGGCATTGGTTTCACCTGGTTGGCACAGGGAACAAGCTGGGGTCCTCCCAGTAAATTACAGTTTGCAGGAGGTGGTGACTCGACTTTCTTTGCACAACAAGTTAGGATGTTTGTCCGTTTAAAGTCACGTGCTGTTCAGCTTGCTCACTGCCAAAGGCTATTCTTTTCCTATTGTAACTCAGAAATACGTTGGAAGAGATCCGCAGTCCGCAGATCTCAAAAGGTTGTGTGTGTGTCATTTGTGGATAAAGAGTGTGGGGAAGAGGAGGGATCCTCATGGCTAAGAGCTGAATTATGCCCACTGGAGGGTTTCTCTCCTCAGCCAGTCTCTGTAAAGTCTGCTTTTAGTTATTTCTAGCCTGACTTTTGAGAAGCCAGTGTGACTTTTGAGAAGCCTAGTTGAAAGAACATGAGACTGGGAACTGTGGAGTCGTGAGTTCCCAGCTCTGCTATTGTTTCACGGGGTGGCCTTGGGCAAATCACTTAATCCTGTTTCAGTTTCCTCATTTGCAGAACTGGGATAATACTGTTGACCTACCTACCTCACAGGGATGTTGTGAAGATTAAGTAAGTAATGGTTGTACAGAGCTTTGAGGCTGGAAAAGTGATACTGGCATGCTAAATGGAATTATTTGTTATCATTCTTGCTAAACCCACTTCGACTGAGAATGATTTATTGTTTATCACCTCACCACGGCTCCTAGACTATCCCTGCTTTCCTCCATTTATGTAATCTACAACCACACCCTTCCCCTGTGAAGGGATAAGCACAACTCAAGGCAGCCTTGAAGAGCAGGTGAGCATTTGCGAGGCCCTGAGAAAAATAATAAGCATGTGTCTGTTCTAGTGGCATGCAATTTTTGGAGAGATTTAATAGCAAATGACGGAGAGAGAACAATTGTGGTTATTTTGAAAACAGTAATACAAATACCTGTTGTTAAAACTTACCTTTAATTCTGCTCTTAATGGCTGACAGATGGTGGGCAGCTTGGATTTAGGCACGTTAATAATAAATCTAATCGTAACACGTAGTGTTTCTCATCCATAGACCTTAAAGTGCAATTAGTACACAGGTGTGAAAGTATCATCTTTATTTACTGAGGCACAGAGAGATTAAGTGACTTGCTGTAGGACATTCCATGAGTCAGTGGTAGAATGAGGACTAATACCCAAGTTTCCAGATTCCTGGTCCACGACTACCCTATACACTACCGCACACTGCCTTCCCTGGTAGAGAATAGGTATCCTTTGAATTACTGGTTCTACATTTGTGTGTGTAGGTCACATGTGTGAAGTGGTAAGTGTTGAAAATCTACAGTGATTCATTTAAATATTTGTAAATATGACCTAAAGTTTTGTTGAGTTGCTCATTGATGGTTGGTCAGAATTATGTGTTGGAAAAGTAAGAATAGCTGCTGGTAGTAGAGACTAGTTCATGCTATTCTAAAAAATGATACAATGTAGTCCAGTTGATTTTATATAATTAGTTTCTTCTGTTTAGATTTCAATGTCCATTTCCTTTTGTTTATTTCATAAATAGATCTCTGAACTTTTTAATGGATTATATGAAAGACAAGCAGCCCTTTAAGCTCTGCAGGTGTCCTGGTTTATGCTAAAGTGGTCTGCTTTCTTTTTGAAGTATACAAGGTATACTGGAGCTGCTTTTCCTCCTTGTCCAATTAAACTAGTTAATTAAATCTCCCTTTTTATTCATAGCCTGCATTTTTAACCTTTGCAACTGAGCTCAGTCTGCTACAGGAAGTTCTTTGCATTTTTCAACACTGCAGATCCCTAGTAAACAGGGCATTAAATCCAATCCCATGCTGACTCCTTGTATTCATCTGTCTTTCCTGGAGCCTAGTACCTTCATGCTGGTCATTTCCTATGCTAATAGTTACTTGATTGAAATGCCAGATGCACTGCAATTATACTTTTCAAAAAAAAATAAATCCTTTTACTTCTAACTAAATAAATGTTGGATTTAGCAAATGCATTTGTAGTGTAGTCTACAAGCACAAAGCATGCTAGGGCTGAAACTGCATAGCATAATTTGATAACAAAATAAAACAGTGAAGTTATCATGAGTAAAACAGCAAGATCCCCACAGTAATATTAACCTCTGTTATTTCTCTTTTCTGTTTTTATTTTGCATCCATTGTTTGATCATTGGCTGGTTTGAATGCTTCTCTTGCTCTTTAATTGATGGCATTTTTGCAGCACTTTGACTGCAGATGCAGTGTATGAACTGCCAAGCAGGGACTAACACCTTTAGAAACTTTTCCAAGTGTTGATGCTTAATTAATTTGATACAACAGTGCTATGGAGAACATCTAAAGGTGTTACAAGTCATTCTTATTTTCTACAGAAAAGGTATTCTAGTTGTCTTTTCTCATTTGAATGTAAGCTTTGGGTTTTTTTCAGTAGGAATGGAAAATGGCAAAGACTTCCAAACCATTTCTATCTCCGTATCTATAACATGTCAATCTGTAACATACTGTTTAACCAAATTTAAATAGCTTCTGTGGTTGTTTAACTTTCAGCTGATGTAGCCATGTTATAAGAAACGAGAGAGCGTTCTGAGAGTTACATGCAAAAAAGGATATGGATGGAAACAATTGCGCACATAACATTTTGATTGCTACCTGAAACTGTAAAATGTATGTATAACTGCAGAGTCAAATCCTTTAGTCCTTACTCTCACCAGCCTCTCACCAGCCTTCCACCAGGACAAATTGGCCTGAGTTAGAACTGTAGAATTTTGCACATACTATATATGGGCTCACATGAGAATTAATATTACTAAGTGAACATATTGCTATGAACGGTTATACTTTCTTTTCTGACTTCTGTACCTTTACATTTCTGTATTCATTTTGCCTTAACATAGCACCCAGAGTCCCCAATGAGAATCAGGCTCCCATTGCAAAAACACTTGGGTAGACATAATCTGTGCATTGTAGCCTTTCCAACTCCCAGTAATGTAAATTGGAGACTTTCCACTGAGTTTACAGGGTGCTGGATCAGACCCTGGCAGGACAGTCTTTGTGATATGAAAAATGTGCTGTTTACACAGAAAGTACGTTGTCGGTGGGATTGGTCTGTTGGTGTGCTAGTTAATATTCTGACTTCATAATGGACGTACAATGCTACCAAATGAAATGTCTGTAGAGGATGGTAGTGGTGCTGTCTATATGTGCAATTTAAAGACTCAACATGTGAAAGTGTGTTGAGGTTTAGACAACCTGAATAATAACCACCATACATATACAACCAGTACAGTTGATGGAGGGTAGGGTATGCCTTCCAAGCGTGACATGGAGCAAGGCTGGCCACTTATTTTCTAAGAAAGTAAAAAATGAGGCAGAATAAAAAGCTTGAAATATGAACAGCTTGTTTAAAAATAGATGTGGTAATCTTCAGTTTCAGTAGACCAGGATTTTGTTGTTCTGAGATGGACAGTGCAGTTAAAGCAACTTGTTGGTCCCCTTGGATTGTACATACTAGAGATACTGTCTCAGGATCCTGGGTGAAGGTAGGTGGGACTAGTGGCAGTAACTTGATAGACAGGAACAACCGCTGAAGTTTAGAGTCAGTATCAGGGTCAATAGGTTGAGGGTCAAGCCAAAGATTAGGCCAAAGGGCAGGTTGGGGATCACTTGAAGGATCAATACTGGGTATTGGGGTCTGTGTGGGTTGTCTGGGGTTTGAGCAGGAGTCAGGGTCCAAGTCAGAGTCGATGCCAATACCAGGAGTTCAGGAAGAGAGAATTCAGGGTGGTTGGGGCAGCTAGCTGCATTGTTACCTGGACACTTTCTCGAACACCCCTTGGGTTTATATAGGGTGGGGAGCCACTCAGGCGCTATGAGGCTGCTGTTTGTCGAACCCCTGGAGATGGGACCTCCTGTGGTCTGGGCCCGCAGTGGGTCATGAGTAAGGGAGCGTGAGCCGGTTACAGCTGCTGCTGGGTGACAATGTGGAGGTGTTCGATGTCTGACAACTCTGCAGGTCTGGGTTTGAGACCCACTGGGCCGTACAATATTATTTCAAAATCCATTGGTACATCATGGTTCTTGTTTCTTATTTTATTTAAGGAACACTATTTTCCCCCCCTCCCCCCCTTATAACTGTGTTGAAGAAAATCAGACTAAATAGCAACTCAAAATGGTATCATTTATGCGATAATGAACAGAAGTGACATGGGGATAAGGTCTAAAGGTCATGTATTGCCTTCCACCTGCTGTGATGTCAGGGTCTTCTCCATTTTGCAAATCTGGGGAAGTTCTAGAGATATCACTGTCCCTGATATCAAGGACCAAATAACATCTGGCCTCTGTGTATGTGTATGCAAGGGGAAAAGAGGGAGGGCACAGGGGGTGGCTACCTAGGAGTCACTTAGGAGTCCTTGGGCAGAGGGAGCTCAACTGGCTAAGGAGGGGAGCACACCCAGTGTAGTCTTTGTACAGCTGCTGCAGAAGCTAAAATGCAGCAGGACCTCCAGGAGGCTGGTATGGAGCAGTGTTGTCTCCCATAGTTCCTGCTAAGGTGTTGCATGCTGCACTGTTGTGGGTGTGTGGCTCTGTGCCACAATGTAACCCTAAATCCTGCCTTTTGTTTTAGGAATTTGATTTCTGTTTGGTAAACAGACCCATTTGTCTCTGAGGTCACTGTGAGGTCAGTATCATCAAGGGGCTGTGAAAGCAGGGCTTGATATGGAAGTCACACAGTTTCATTGTAACAGATGGCTGTTGGAATTGAAACTGAACAAATGAAATTATTCAGGTTATAAAAGAAATTGCGTGATGCAAACCCAGCACTTGGGAAATATACTGAACTGTGGGGAGAAAAAATAAATCTGCACAGAAGTTAACTTTTTCATTTGCTGCAAGAGAAAGAGATGGGCCTTGAACCAAGCCTCCTGATCCTGGGTTTCAGGTCAGACAGGATCCTGAGCTGAACTTTGCAGCTGTTCCATATTTCTATAATGAGCTGAACTAAAGCCATGCCCTTTAATTTGCCCAACTTTTGAAGAAGGGGAATTGGCTTGGCTTGGACTTTGGAAAGGGCATAAACAAGGTATCTAGTTCTATTTTTTTTTTAAACCAGATGTTCATTTTATTTGGCTTTTACCCTGTAAAAAAACACGTTGGCTGCATCAGCACTGAACTTCCTTCCAAGGTTTTTCCTGAGAAGAATGACAAGTTGGGATGGTTTGTTTTTCCTTTGACTGAGCTGTCGGTGTTTTATTTTCTTGCCCTAACTAGAACTCTGCCAGTCCCTTTAAAGTGTACAGGTGCTATACATATTGTGGTGTATGGAATTCTAAAATTGTGGTGACTCTGTGTGGTTACTGCACCTGTATGGTCATCAGTAAAATTTTCAAAAATGCTTAAGTTCCATTTTCAGAGAAATCATCTGGTTTCCAGGCTATTCTTTAAAAACCCGTCTATGATTGGTTGGTTTGGTCACCACAGTGTTTTCAGCTCTCGTGATTTTATTGTGAGGCTTGTGGTATTTGGTATTTTTGAAGGGTTCACACGAATTTCTGATTTCAGCCTTCATTCTTAAGATGTTTTGCTCTTATCCAAAATAGCCATTATCTCCCTTTACTGTCAGTGGGACCGAAGCCACAGGCTAGCCTCAGCAAGATCTCTGCCATGTCGATTTGACCTTTGCAGGGGAAATTGAGGGTGGCCTGCGCAAAGCTGACCACACTCGCCCATTGTTTCCAAGGGGGCCAAAGTCAGGCTTCTCTTATAGAAGTTGATGGCTCCTTAGTAACCATGTGAGGGTCAGGCAGTGAACAGAATGTGGAGGTTTTCAGGATGAGATTGTGGGAGAAATAAGGAAGGGGAAATGTGCTAGGGAATGGGGTCGGAAACTGAGAAGTCAGAACGTGGGTGAGTAAGAGACAATGAGCTGGATGCGGGGGAATATGAGGAGTAGGAGGAAATTATACCAATTTTCAGAATAGCTTTTGGGGAGAGTTCTGATTTTTCTCTCTTTTGCATGGGATGCTGAGAATTCAAAAAGTCCAGTCTTAGCAAGAGGAGCTGTTTTTTTCCCCCAACTGAAAGTGCTTACCCAAAATGCATTAGTTTAGCAGCCAAAACTCTACATGCACAGATGCAAGGGAGTTTAAAAAAACATTCATGAGAGTTGAATCGTACTATCCAGCTGCTACAATCAGACAACTTTTTTGGACACTAATGATATTGGTGTACTGTGAAGAGCCCAAGTGAAAAGAGGCTCATAAAATGGACCAAATCCTCAGCTGATGTAGTTTGGTTAAACTTCATTGACTCCAGTGCAGTTATGCCAGTTTACACCAGCTGAGGTTCTGGCCCCATATTGCTGGACGGTGGGTTGTTTTGGCACTTGCACAGAGGATTTTATTTTTCTGCTGATACACTGGAGCGCAATAGGTATGCACATACGTGTTCTATGAAGGGTTAATATTGAAAAGGTTGTATAGCGTTTCAGCTGTGTAACTCTTGTTGAAGTGAATGAGTTATATAGCTGACATAGTGGATTAGGCCTCAAAAGAGAAACCTTATACAGTGGCAAAGCTTCACATGAGTTTTACGCAACTGTTATTGTCTGTCAGTGTAAATGCTGGGACAATGGATTTTGTTTTTGTAATGTAAGCAGCTTCCATGAATGGAAACTGGCAGCAAAATTTGGAACTGGATTGAGTTGACCTGTGATGGCCTTTTGACATGTCACAGCTAATTTAGTATTTAGATGTTTTAGATTTCTTCTTTATAACTTTCAGTCAAGCTGACGGTTAAAGCAATGCTTCTTTTATAGTTAAAAAGGCCATTCTTATTTGTTAATTGCATTTAAAAACTGCTTACCGTTCCTGTTCTCTGGACCCTAGGTCCTGCCTACGCTATAAAGGACCTCTGGAGGTCCCTTCCAGTCCTATGATTCTATAAAGGCCATTTTTCTCTCTTTATTAATTATGAATCATTTAATAAATTCATTAGGCAGCCAGGCAGTGTTTTCTTTTTTCCCTTTGGGGGGAAGGTCATTTATATGACCTTACCACATAGTAAAAGATGGTGACATATGTGGTGTATAGATGAAAATAAGATATGAAGAGAACTTTTATCTCCAGTTGAGACAGGAAGATCTAGGATTTTTTCTAAACATGATCAGCGGAAACAAAAATTCCCCAAACTTTTCCCATTACTTAAAAAACAAAACAAAAAAACCCCCACTGATATCTTTTGTATTGTAATAGAATCACAGAACTGGAAAGGCCTTTGAGAGGTCATCTAGTCCAGTCCCCTGCACTCAAGGCAGCACTAAGTATTATCTAGACCATCCCTGACAGGTGTTTGGAGATTTTTAAGAGCAAGTTAGACAATGATGGACATTCCACAACCTCCCTGGGCAATTTAATATAAAGATCCGGGACTTCAACCTAGAACTTCGCTTCACCGAAGAAAAAAAATCTAAACATGGAAAAATGATTAAATATTGAGAAAAACATTGCAAAATATAAAATAAATAAAAAAAGGAGAGGAAACTTTGAAGCTTATATACAGAGCAAATGCCAGGACTAGCAAAACTAATGCTGGTCCTAGATTTACCTATTGATTTAAAACAAAAAAAATAGTAAAATAAAAAATACAAATTAATGTTTTATAAACCCTGGGGAAAAGAATTTTCAGCACAGTACAGAAATTTAAAGCATTCCTTTCTTTACCTACCCTGACAGTCAGGAATTTTTTCCTAATGTCCAACCTAAACTTCCCTTGCTGCAATTTAAGACCATTGCTTCTTGTCCTATCCTCAGAGATTAACGAGAACAATTTACCTCCCTCCTCCTTGTAACAACCTTTTATGTATTTGAAAACTGGTATCATGTCCCCTCTCAGTCTTCTCTTTTCCAGACTAAACAAACCCAGTTTTTTCAATCTTTCCTCATAGGTCATGTTTTCTAGACCTTTAATCATTTTTGTTACTCTTCTCTGGACTTTCTCCAATTTGTCCACATCTTTCCTGAAATGTGGCACCCAGATTGGACATAGTACTTCAACTGAGGCCTAATCAGTGCAGAGTAGAGTGGAAGAATTTACTTCTCATGTCTTGCTTACAACATTCCTGCTAATACAGCCCAGCATGATGTTTGCTTTTTTGGCAAGTGTGTTACATTGTTCATTCATATTTAGCTTGTGATCCACTGTGACCCCCAGATCCCTTTCTGCAGTGCTCCTTACTAGGCAGTCATTTCCCATTTTGTATGTGTGCAACTGATTGTTCCTTCCTAAGTGGAGTACTCTGCATTTGTCCTTTTTGAATTTCATCCTTTTTATTTCAGACCATTTCTCCAGTTTGTCCAGATCATTTTGAATTTTAATACTATCGTCCAAAGCACTTGCAGCCCCTCCCATCTTGGTATCATCCACAAACGTTAAAGTGTACTCTCTATGCCATTAATTAAATCATTGATGAAGATATTGAACAGAACTGGACCCAGAACTGATCCCTGCGTGACCCCACTTGATATGCCCTTCCAGCATGACTGTGAATCTCTGATAACTACTCTCTGGGAACAGTTTTCCAACCAGTTACGCACTCATCTTATAGTAGCTCCATCTAGGTTGTTTGTAATTTGGCAAATAAGAGAGCTTCTGGGCTTTTATTGTCCTAGAAAAAGCATACAATAAAGTGGACAGAAGGATCCTCACAGCAGTGCTGAGGAAATGTTCAGTGTCTGAGGATTTAATAACTATGGTGAATGTTCTATATAGATTCCCTAAAACAGTGATCTGAATATGTTTTGGAATGACCAATCCCTTTGAAGTAAAAGTTGGACTGCATTAGGGGTTGGCTCTAGTCTGCTGCTATCATATTGATGGACTTATGTCAGCAGGAATGTCCCAACGGGAGAAGGTGAGAAGCTACTGTATACAGGCAACATTGCAATAAGGGAATCCTCAAAAGAAGACTTAGAGGAAATAGTAAACACCTAATTCAACTGGGAGTGATTTTTGCATGCTAGAGGCTGTGGGTGAACAGACCAGAGTGGTGGTTCTCACAGCGAAGCAGTGTAAAAAGCACCCCAGGTTGGAGAGTTGAGGGGGATACAGCTGTCCATCAGTCCAAATTGTACCCTGGGGAATGTCACAGCAGGGTTACCATGGTGGTGTGAGGTTAATGCTGAGGGATAATAGGAAATGTGGTGTGACACCCCTTTTCACCCTGATTATTTGATATCCTAGGTGCTGACTCCATGGGTGCTCTGGCGCTGGAGCACCCATGGGGAAAAAATGGTGGGTGCTTAGCACCCACCGGCAACCCACCTATCAGCACCTCCCCCAGCGCCTCCCACCCGCCGGTGAACCCTGCGAATCAATGCCTCTCCCTCACTCCCCGTGACTCCTGCCCACCGTGAACAGCTGTTTCGCAGCATGCAGGAGGCTGGGAGGGAGGGGGGAGGAGCGATGACGCGGCGTGCTCGGGGGAGGGAGCTGGACTGGGCAGGGTGGAGCAGGGGTGGGGTGGAGTGGGAGAAGGTGGGACGGGGCCTTTGGGGAAGGGGTGGAGTGGGGATGGGACCTGGGGTGGAGCCAGGGGTCAACCACCCCCCGGCACTTTTGGAAAGTCAGCACTTGTGTTTGATATAGAGGTAGTTTGTTTGAAAAGTCAATAGCTACTAAAACAGCATCATGGAACCAAATGGCAAAAACCAAGATTGTACTTGTAGCTACCTAACTGATTTACCTGATGGCCACATCCCCATCATAACAAACCACTCCCTGTTCCACTGAAGTGAGGGCTCTCTCCTCCACTAAACATCCTCAGGAATGGGTTTATATCACTTTTAGTTCTCAAAATAGAGAATTCTTGTTTGCTTGTGTCACATCTTCTAAAGGGTTAACTCTGAGCCTCAGACTGTTTGTTCCTGTTGGTTGTTCATTTGCCTTTTGGTACGCTCGACACCTGAGCAGAGGCCTCCTCTCTTCCCTATGGCTGCTTATGTATTTCAGAGAAATGGCACTCAATTAAAAAGATCTCTCAGCCACGTGCTTCCCTACATAGGGGGAAGAAGCATTGTGAAACTTCTCCAGGTTGTCATGACCGGGGCTTGGGCGGTCAGGTCCGGTGCTTAGAGCAGGGGCAGTCAGGTCTGGTGGTCGGAGCAGCGGCAGTCAGAGGCCAGGATCAGAGCCAAAGATCAGAGCTGGAGTCAGAGCCAGGGTCAGGAACCAAGCACTGAATGGGGCAGAGCCAGAGTCATAGTCATTATACTTAATCCAGGTGTTGGGATTGTAGTCGAAGTTCAAGGGTAGAGGCAGAGGGTCCAAGCCAGCGTTGGGAGTGAGAGAGCAAGCCAAGAAGCAGATCTGTTGCTATAGCTGGCAGGGGAGTCAACCTCATTGAATGGATGTTTCTTGGAACTCCTCCTGGGCTTCTGGACCAATCAGGGGTCACAAAGGAATCTGTCAGTGTTTCTTCCAAGGTGACAGGTTTCAGGTGGTACTTCCTATGGTATTTCTCTCCACAGGGTCTATGTGATAACACATATAGCCTCATCATGGCTGCCAGGTATTGGTGTGGAGGTGTCTGCCACCCCACAATCCACAGACTTGGTTTCTAGTCCCCACACAACAACCCCACACCGATGCAGTGAGTGGGAGAGTTTGCCCCCTCACCATCAATGGACTTTGGAGGGTTTTAACCTCCTAAACGTGCAGATATTTCAAGATCCACAGAGGGCAGGAACATTCACACAGCTAACCAGACCTCCCTCTCTCTGCGCCAGCAGATCTCCATTGGGTCCTAGCCAGCAGCTTCCCCATACCACCCTGCAGGGGACTTTACAGCTGCCCAAGAGTTATTAGGAGGAGTTACCACAAGCAGTGCTCACATGGATTCTCAGCGATCTTCTGCCTTTTTCTTGTGCAACTTGCTGCCCTCAGCGCTGCGTACATATCCCCTGTTGCCCTATGGTAATGAATGCACTTTGTCAACTACATTTTTAAGAATGTAAAACTGTCTTATGGAAAAGGCACAATTGTTGCTTTCATGATGGGGATTCTAATCATTTAAATAAAATGTGACACTACAGAGCAATACTTATGAAGTAATAAAAGTTATTGATTCAATACTGTCAGTGTGCATAAGACCTTTGTATTTCAAGTACATCTTTTTGGGAAAGTCCAATAGGAGGTAATAAGAATGCTAACTATTCTTTGAATCTTATTGATTTCTACAGCAATTGCTTTAAAAACCTATAATATTTAATAGAGTGATAAAATTCTGTTGGATTTTTTTTAACCATCCTATAAACTTTGCTATTAATATCCATAAAATAGTTCAAAATGTTATTGCCACTATTAAATGCTATAGGATTTTAGAACAATTGTTATCTATTATATTTCTGTAGCCCCATTTGATTTCATTCCCACGAAATTCTGTAGGTCTTTTCTGTAAGAGTTGGGTCTGATCCTTAATGTTGCTGGGCTCCTGCAACTCAGTGGGAGTCGATGATAATTGAAAGTATTAATTCAACACTTGCTAGAATTGGCCCATTTAATAGAATATATTGATTATTCTAAATTACATATGTGTGGGGGCTGTATTACCTGAACTAGCTGTATTCATTATCTCATCTTAATCTAATGTGTAAAACATTTGGTACTTGTATGGCATTCACATGTAAAGTTTGTGTATGTATATATTTGTTCCACGTGAGAGTAAAAATCCTGCAAAAAATTGCCCATGGGAAAATAAGTGGTACCATATTTCAGGGCAAATACTGTGGAGAAAGGAGGTCTAGTGTTAAAGATTTGCGTATACAGAGGCTGTTAACAGCTCTTTAGCATCAAAATAACACCAAATAAATGAGAGAGGATCAACAGTTGTTAAAAATTCAACCCTAATGCATAATGGCTCTCATGGTCATTGTGGGAACAGGACCTGAATGAGGATGAAGATGAATGTGTGTCCTTTGTTCCTGACACATGTGTGTGGTTGCTAAAGTGGTTGTTAATGTTGTGCTTGGTGACAATGTGTTCAAATTAGCTGCTGCATGTGCAACTTTCATTATCAGAGCAAAGGGAGACAATTTTTTATTTTCAGAAGCAGACTGAATGCCAGTGAAAGCAAGATGCAAACTTGGCTTTAGGTTTAACATAAAGTTCTGTAGATAGAGTTTAATATTTGCAACTAAAACATGTTTTACTACTTTTATAAAATATGTATTTAAAAATAAAGCCTCCTTTTGGGTATGCTGGAGAACGTTCACCATCCTTCTAACAGGGAGTAAGTAAGGGGTTCCCTATGCAACTTATGTTCGCAGCCTCACAACCAATATTTTTGATAGTGGTTAGTTAATGCTGCCTATCCTGTGAGGTGTCTGACGCAAAGGAAAATACAGAGCGGACGGATAGGGCCCTATTTATGGGTGCACTTGAGCTCTGCTTGACACAGCACCTGAGTTTGGGAAGTGGCAAACATGGCTTTGAGCCATCTTTGTACTCCTGAGTGAAATCCTGGCCTTATTGTAGTCAGTGGCAAAATTCCCATTGACTTCAGTGGGGTCAGGAATTCATCTTTGGGTTAGGTTAGAACAGCCTCTGGGCTACTCTAAACTCTGTTCTGTTGCAGTGGGCCCTTTAAGCAGATGAAAGTAGCTGGAGAACAGTGGTGCTTTAGCCATCTTCCCTTCCCCAGCCACACCTTTGACATATCCCGGCACTATGGGCTGTGTCAAAGAGTTGATATATTGGCTCTGTGTTGCCTGGGGAGCCCATTACACCAGAATTTTCTCTGGCACCGGATTCATCAGTCTAATGCCCCTCTGCAGTGCTAGCATGGCATTAATGTGCTGCAGTTGACATGTGAATCAGACCCCCAGTTAGTCCAACAAGAAATTCCTGGAACTGCACAAAAAGCTTCCTTACAAAATGTATGGGGCTGGATTCTAATCTCATTTACAGTACTGTAAATCTAGTCACGGCACTGATTTAGTGGAGTCACTTTGGATTTATACTGATGCAATGGAGGTTAGACTTTGATTTATTGTGTGAAATAAGATTTTGCTGTTACTGCACAGTTCTTTTGTCCTGTATACCTGTAAACAGTTGTTGGGTTAGGGTCTGCTGATGCCATTTCCTTTGCAGGCAACAGGTACAAAGAATAAAATGAAGCATCTTTATTTCTAAATTAACAGGATACACGCTTACAAGCTGTTTGTTCTTTTCGAACCGAAGCATTCATTTTGGTATCTCTTTGGTTGCATTTTCATTTCATGAATGTATTTATGCAAAACACTCTGACAAGTCCAATTAATACATTCAGTACCATTACAAAACCCCCGAAATAACAAGTGGATTAGTTATATGACATGTGTAAGCTAATAATTCAATAGCTGTGATTTCTCTCTTAGAATTGGCATTTTACCCTTCTGCCAGGGCATGTGTGTATTGGAGCACAGCAATTGCTGTTTAATCCTGTTTTGAAATTAAAAGAATGACTTGCAGCCGGTTGGAGCAATAGATGATAATTCTCTTATGAGCATAGCTGAGCGGACAGCATTCTTCTTAAATGAAAAATGCTCAGCATAGAGTGGGCGGAGTGCACTAGTATGCTAGGTGGCGAGGCAGCAGAAAGGGCAGGAGGAGGAGAATTCAGTTGTGTGCTAGACACATGGATCACCAACGGGAAGTACGGAGCGGGACACTGGTATGTTTTAACTGCTTTGTTTTGGTTTTTTTTACAAGAAGTAAATTTGTAAAATGGCAGTTGCAATAGCTGAAAGATTAATGAGAGTACAGGAGGAAAATAAATGTTGCTTTCACTGTGACGCCTGCCACTTCTGATCTAAGGCAGAGGAGAGTCGTGGGGTTGGTCTGTTCGGCAGGTAAGAAGCAGGGATGGGCAAACCTCATGGAGTCTGAGTTTTGGGAACCTTGCAAACTATTTCTTTGGGTTTGACAGACCTTGTGTGAGTTTCCAAAATGTGTTTTGCCGGTGAGTCTCCTATCTATACATATACAGAAAATGTTTCTAGATAATGGAAAATGTGTCTTACATATAAAGGGGAAATGTGTCCTGTGCATTAAGCACAGACAACCCCCACTCCTCCAAAAGTTAGGCTGGGACAGGTGTTTGGCCTGGTATATGCTATCTCTACTGTATTCATTATATTTTTGAACCTCTTGACTATTCCTTTATTCATAATTTCTTTGTATTTGTTTTTCACTCTATCTGTCCATTCATATTTATGTCTCTCTCTGCTCTTCCCCTCTCCCCCCTCCCCCAAATCTCTCCACAGTGGCATGTGAAACCTAATACCATTTTGAGTTGAATGTTCAAACTCTAGATGTATGAACAGGTTGGAAATTTATTATTTCTTTGAACTTATAAATGAAGTAAAATGAATTCCTGCGTGCTTGGTAGGAAGGGGAAAATATTCAGCTTGAAATATAATTGTCTTGGTGTTTGGTGCCTATAGGAAAAAATGTGTATCAAGAATAGTTGTTCTAATGCTATTCAGTCCCAAAACACAACTTTAATTATAATCAGTGCTACTGCATCTAGGTTAGTATTTATCCCAGATAAGTTAATATGAAATGAGTTTGCAGATTCCCTGGAGAAGCTGATATATGAATTGAGGCACAGTAAGCTCTTCATTTTTCAGAGCAATTAAAGGTGCTGTTTATTTTCAGCAAAAGTGGGTAGTTGTGCAACTGCTGTAAATCCCCTTTGGTTGACTGGAAGCCAACATGAAGTCTGATTGTGCGATCAACCTCTGCTCTAATGCTCTGTGCTAGGATTGGCTGGGGTGGCCCTAGCCGTTTTGCCATCCAGGGCAGAAAACGTTTACAGGGCCCATTCTTAGCAGCTGGGGGAGGGAGGGAACCACACACACGCTGGCCAATCAGAGTAGAGCAAAACTGGCTAGCCGATAAAAGAAAAAAAAAGCACAGGGATACGGTTCCCCGTAGAAATTAGTGCCCAGGGAGACTGCCCTGCTTGCCCACCCCTAGGATCAGCCCTGAGGATTGGTGCTCTGGTGAGGTTCCTGAGATTTCGTCACAGTGACATGTTGTAAATTTGTGGTGGTAGCTTGACCTGTCGAAGATGTCACATAATGCATGATCCTGTTCCACTTAAATCAGTGGGAGTTTTGGCATTCACTTCAGTGATCAATGGCAGGATTAGGCCCATAGTAATAAAGAGAAGGATAAGGCCAATGATGAAGAGCAGTGTTGTGTCTCAGCAGGAGACTATTGGCAGGATGGTTGTGAGTGACATGAAGTCTCTTAGAATGAGGGAGGAGCTGGGTAGGCAGAGGAGGTGAGTAGGGTTGCCAACCCTCCCATTTTCACCCGGAGTCTCCCGGAATCAGGCCCTATCTTCCGGAGGCTACTGAAGCCAAACCGGGAGATTTTAGGTACTGAAAATCCAGCGGCACAGCAGGGCTAAGGCAGGCTCCCTGCCTGCTCTGGCTCCGCGCAGCTCCCGGAAGAGGCTGGCACGTTCCTGCGGACCCGGGGGGAGGGAGGGGGAAGGGGAGGCAGGGTGCCCCAGCGCCGACTCTGCCGCTCCCATTGGCTGGGAACTGTGGCCAGTGGGAGCTGCAGGGGCGGCGTTTGCGGGCGTAGGCAGTGCACACGGAGCTTTCCCTCCCCTCCCCCACAGGGGCCGCAGGGATGTGGTGCTGGCCACTTCCGGGATCGGCGCGGGGCCAGGGCAGGCAGGGAGCCTGTCTTAGTCCAGTTGCGCTGCTGATCGGGAGCCGCCTGAGGTAAGCGCCACCTGGCCGGAGCCTGCACCCTTCACCTTTCCCCAGCCCGGAGCCCACTCCTGCACCCAAACTACCTTTCAGAGCCTGCACCCCTCACCCCCTTCCGCACCACAACCCCCTGCCCCAGCCCTGAGCCACCTTCTGCACCTAGACTCCCTCCGAGAGCTTGCACCCCCTCCTGTACCCCACCCCAGCCCAGAGCCCCCTCCTGCATCCAAACTCCCTTCCAGCGCCCGCACCCCCTCTTGCACCTCTGCCGCAGGCTCAGCCCGGAGCCCCCTCCCCCAGCCCAGAGCCCGTACCCCAACCCCCTACCCCAGCCCGGTGAAAGCGAGTGAGAGTGGGGGAGAGTGAGTGACGGAGGGAGGGGGGATGGAGGGAGGGGGGCGGGGCCTTGGAGAAGGGGCGGGGCAGGGGCAGAGCCTCAGGGGCGGGGCAAGGGTGTTTCGGTTTGTGTGATTAGACAGTTGGCAATTCTAGGGGTGAGGCTTTTGTATTCCTACAACCTACGTTTTTAATTTAATTTTTTATGTTGTTTCTGTGCTGAGATCTTGAATGCCAGGTTGTAGCTGGGGGTAAACTAGTACATCAAAATGATAAAGTTTAAACTTCAGAACAGCATGCTTTATAGTGAGAATGTTGATTCTCCCCTCTATGGGCCTTTGAGGTGGTATTCAATATGTGGCCACTTGGGCCAGCGGAATCAGATGAAGATGAGAATAAACCATTATGAACACTAGCAGTCTGCAGTAGCAGCTTGGGAAACAGGCTTGTTGTTACTGGGACAAGCTCATGACATAAATAGATGTGACAGCCCAAAGTCTTGTCATCTCTTGTGCTCACAAAATAATGTACTCTCTTACTGTGTTTGTCAGTTGTTGTCATTATTTGTAACACCTGTGCCCTGTAACTAACGGAATTGTTGCAGCAGATTATGGAGTACATCAGTCCAAGTGCAGAAACCAGCACTGCATGAAAAACATTAGTTTTGCAGGTTGCATGGAATAGTTTCCAAATACTACTACTACCACTACTGAGCTTTTGAAGATTGTGTGTGTGTAACAACCCCTCCCCTCCCAAAAACTGCGTCAGAAGAAAGTGGTTTTAGGTTGCAAAGTCAGGGAGAGGAAGGTTAGGAAATACTAGATGTACATTTGTTCGTGCAATCTTAATTCTGCCCCATTGAGTCTTCCTCCTGTGCACTGAATGAGGCTGGGAAGCTGTATCATAAGGCATATGCACAGTGCACCGAATTAATGTTGAATAGGCAACCATAAATCTGGCATTTCCTAACTTTCGAGTGCTTGACTTTGCAACCTAAATAACTTCCTTTTGACATAAACTTTTGCACATGATTTCCTAGATTTTATTTTTAAATAAACAAAAGTAAAAACAAATTCTGTTATGTGCAACTGTAAGAACCCATCCATCATATGTTATCAGCGGAACCTTCAGCACCGTAGATCAGATTGCTACCACTTTAGATAGAAGATTTAACGGCATTAGTTGGCAGCAGTAGAAGGCTATTATCTCACAGGGATATTAGCTACTGGTGACACATGCTGGGCCTGGGGCCTGGTCTGAACTGGCTCTTTCTCTTCTCCCTGCCCTGGAAGGTTTGACTTCTGTCCCACATGGTGCCTCCAGAGGAGGGGGACTGGCTGCTGGGGCCATGTGCAGCTCCAGAAGTTTTATAGGGAGGGACAGGCCAGCCTTTCTCAATTTCTCCCACCATCCAGGTGTTGAAGTTCCTGCTCCCATGTGGCGCCATGGGGGTAGGGTCGGTAGGATGGGGCATTGGGGCCATGTGCTGGGAGGGAGCCTGACCTGGCTTGGCTCGTCCTCGGTTCTCTCCTCTCCTCCCCCAACCACGATTGTACCCAGGTGTTTCCAGTGCAGGTAGGTGGTGGTGGCAGTGGTAAGTTGCAGTTGTTGCTTTAGTGATACCATGAACCCAACTCTTTAGAATATTTGTGGTCAGTTGTTATTTTGGCAGGCTGCCAGAATCTTCCTGAGGCATGCAGGCCACGTTGTGGAAATGGCTATTTTTAATAGTTTATACCTCAGCTCACCCTGAATGGAATTTCCCAGGGCAAAGAAAAGGGACGTTTCTAGCCCCAGGGCATTGCCCCTGCTGAATTTCAAAGGCCTGCTGCAAACCGTGGAGGTGTGAGAGTTTCTCAAAAAAAAAGTTTGCAAGAATCTTTCGTAATGGGAAGGGTTAGGCAGCCTAAATTTAGCGGTCGCTATCAGCTCTCTCTCTCCAATTTATATTTACATAGATACACACAAACAATTCTACAATAATGGTCCATCTTATAATATTTATTTATTTATCATTTTTAAAACATTGTGCTTGTACTAAAGCGTTGAGCTCCAACAATAATTAGACGTTACAATAACAACTACCCAGCAGCATAAATACTAAGATACAAATAAATTAACCAGCCAGCAGCCTTAAATCATCAACACAGAAGTATCCTTTTATAAGGTGTATAACAGTATTTGTATTTCAGGGTTGGGATTGGGACTCTGAGCCCCTATCCTCTCATATATGGCCTAATTGTGTCACTCTTACATTGAGTAGCACATATTCACACAAGTTGTTCTTTGGAAGTCTGTGGGACTTCCTGAACAAGCCCTTTACAATGAGCTGCTGTACTGAGCCCCAGAGCATGCCATCCACCTGCAACTCAATGGCAGCCAGTGGGTGCTGGCTGTTACAGCTGCCTTAGGTAAATTGGCTCGGTTTGCCCAAGAAGACTGAGAACTGCTATATTAACTCTCACTGGTGCTGTTTAACTGACACTGATAGGATGATAAACCTGCCTGCAAAAAATAAAGAAAGAAAGAAAACCATTGCATCTCTAATGCACAATACTCAAATGTGAAGTGTTTGTGCATATGGGAGCATCTGTAGGGATAGTTTAGAGATGACTACACAGAAATACAGTTTCTATGTAATAGTTTTAGGGAGAGTAAGTCTTTTATTCTTGCCAAATTTAAGGAATAGCTAAGATTTGTTTTGGGAAGCAGGAGGGGAAGGGTTTGGAGTCATTGACAGAAACTGTTGAGCAAGCGTGATAGATAGTACTGCATATTGGATTGTAGTGGAGAGAGCTTGTCACAACATGTAAAAGAAGCACAGTTCAACAAATTAATAGAAATAAAAACAGTTTGTTCCCTGGATTTACCGTATACTTCAGGGGTGGCCAAGCTTACTGACCCTCCGAGCCGCATATGACAATCTTCAGAAGTTTGAGAGCTGGGACACATCTGCTGGGGCTTGGGCCTTCAGACCTGCGGGTGGCGCCTGATGGGGCTCCGGGCTTCAGTGTGGACACGAGGAAGTAAGTCAGGAGTTAGATCAGAGGTGGGCAAACTACCGTCCTGCCCGGCCCCTGAGCTCCCGGCTAGCTCCCGGCCCCTCCCCTGCCGTTCCCCCCTCCCCCGCAGCCTCAGCGCGCCGCACCGCCAGCGGGCAGTGTGGCTGGCTCCAGATGGGCTGCGAGCTCCTGCTGCTCTGAGCAGCGTGGTAAGGGAGTGGGGGGGTTGGATAAGTGGCAGCGGGTCCCGGGGGGGCAGTCAGGGGACAGGGAGCAGGGAGCGGTTGGATAGCGGTTGGGGTCCCGGGGGGCAGTTAGGGGCAGGGGTGTGGATAGAGATCCAGGCAGTTGGGACAGGGAGCAGGGGGAGGTTGGATGGGGCAGAAGTTCTGGCGGGGGGTCAGGGGACGGGGAACGGGGGGGTTAGATAGGCGATGGAATCCCGGGGGGCCTGTCAGGGGGTGGGGGTGTGGATAGGGGTCAGGGCAGTCAGGGGACAGGGAGCAAGGGGGTTGGGATCCCGGGGGGGCGGTTGGGGTGAGTGTCCCGGGAGGGGGCAGTCAGGGGTCAAGGAGCAGGGGGTGTTGGATGTGTTGGGGATTCTGAGGGGGGGGGCAGTCAGGGGCGGGAAGTGGGAGGGGGCGGATAGGGGGCGGGGGCAAGGCTGTTTGGGGAGGCACAGCCTTCCCTACTTGGCCCTCCATATAGTTTCACAACTCCGATGTGGCCCTTGGGCCAAAAAGTGTGCCCACCCCCGAGTTAGATGTAGATAAAGGATTTGCTCCCTGCATCTAAGCTTCATTCAGTGCAAAAGCGTGTGGCAGAAGGGTCATCAGGTAACTGGTTACAGGTGGAAGGGCAGGCGACTTCTGCAGAAGCTTTACACAAGTGAAGAGTTTCCTTCTGCCAGGAGAATTTACTGCTGACCACTTAGGGCCAAAATCCATCCCTTGTGTGATATATTAGTGGTGCAAGTGTGCTGGGTTGTAATGAGGAATGTGGCTCAAAGCCTAAATCCTCATTACATATTGAATATTCACTATCTACTCAGCTTTTGTTGCTGCTGCACTGACGGTCCAGTCAGAGTCCGGAGACGGAATAAGAGAAGAAACTAAAGAGGAGGGCGTGGGACAAGATGCGATTTGCATGACCCACGAAGCTCTGGAAAGGGGGAGAGGGTTTTTTTAGTGTTGGTACAATTCTAAAAAAGTTTGGGCCAAAATTTCATGAGCCCCAGAAATGCAGTGACAATGGGAGCATGTTCATTCCTTTACATGGAGCGGGTATGTATTTAATCTTCTCATCATGTGCTGAAACCTTAAATATTTTACCAGTTAGCCTTAGAGCAGGTGCGTTTGGTTATGCACGTGTGAACAGGTTCTCACACACAACAATAGGAAGGGAGTTAGAAAATAAACTATACTGCGCTGTATGATACAAGACTTTGTTTTAATTGAGTGTTGTTTGTGTGACAATCTACAACCAGCTAAAATAATTATTTGAACTGTCTTATTTCACTTAAGATGAAATGTCCAGACACAGGCTGCATTTGATAAATGTAGATTTGAAACCCTTTTAATAATCCTGAATTAGATTATGAAATGTTGTCTCTGTGGCTAAGCAGCAAAAGCCGTCTGAGTGCTGCTCTGTAATGGGATTCATTCATTACCTGCAATTATTACTGTGAGTAAATATGTACTTATTTGTCTTTCAATGCCTGTGTATATACTCTGCAAAAACAGGTGTTGCCTGCTAGTTGACTTCTTTTAATTTTTGTGAAATGGAAATCATGAGTGTGATTAACTGCCTGAATGCCCTCCTGGTAAACATCTCCCAGCTCAGATTTAGAAATTGCAACGAGTCCTCATAGGAGTTATGGATGTAGAACTAAAATGGCTGACCATCACCATTCTGAGAGGGGGGGGGGGCACGAGGGGGCGCAGGAAATGTGATAGCAGGCACCCTTGAAAATGGTACACTCCAACTTTTTCTGAACATTTTTTGCCTTCCCAACATTCGTCCTTTATTCACTTTGGATTGGTGAGATTGTGGAATATCCACCTAGACTGCCCCTGCACCAAATCAGAGCCCTGCAGTTACCACAGTTGAAGGAGCCAAACCAGAGACATTTAAGAAGCACGTTTAGTAAGTCAGATCATGGAGTCAGGAGAATATTTTGCTTTGTCAGTTACAGAGCTTCTTAAAATTTGTTTAAATTTGAGGTGTTTCAGTCATATATAGGACATCAAGTTCCATTGCACAGTTCTTAATATAACATGAGGCAACATGTCCACTCTTTTTCCTCCAGCACTTGCCCGCAACTCTTTGGATTGAGTGTTGGCAAAAAAACAAAGGTTGTGATAACCACAGGTATTTCTTTGTAACAGATACTGGGAGGTTTGGCTATGCTTCTCTGATAGAGAGAAATAAAAGCAAGGGGGGAAGATAGCACTCAGACGCTTTGGCTTTGCCATTTAAAAGCGTTGTGGAAAAAGGAGGGGCAGAAATGCAGAGAGACTGTCTGGGGTTTGCCAAACCAAAGTCCTTTACACAGCCTCAATTACAGGTGAATAGTAGCTGAGTTTGAGTTATTCTCTGAAGGGTGGGAAACAAATGTGAAAGGAGTGAATTAAAACAGCCACAAACCATATATTGAGAACTAATTATAGGTGATTGTACTTTATTGTAGCTTAATTCGATTTGATCCTATTTGAGTCTGTTGCAGCAAAGGTAGAAAACTGACACATATCGCATGAAATCAGCAATTAGTCATTTTAAAATTAGCTTGTTTTTCTGATAACTGAAAATATTTGCAGACAATGAATGTGCCATTAGTTACATGTCTACTGCTGAAATGTAAGCAGTATTATCAATCCAGACCATGCAGTCCTGTGATGGCCTGATTGGATTAGTTCCCTGCTTTTCACACACTGCTATTTGCCTCCAACCAAGTATTTTTAAACATAATTTGCCTTTTGAATATTCATTCTTCTGTCTGCTGGGATCTTCCTTTGGGGCCTGATCCCAGGAAGTACTGAAGGCCCACATATCCCATTGCCTTTACGGGTGGTGTTTTGTTTTTTTTACGTTCAAGCCCTTTGTCAATATTAAAGCCCAAAATCTCAGCAAAATAAATATTGAGACTTGTTTAGCAAATCACTCCTCTATCTGCAGGTAACATAATGATTAAATTGGTTACATGGATTAAATGAGTTGGTGATCATAGTGCGGTTCCTACGGGCTCTGTGTCCACATGACAAAATCTGTTACCATCACAATTGGCACCTTCAAGCAGAGATGCCAACATCTTACTCCCGGAGGCACTCACTGGTCTTCTTGGCAATCACACTTGTGGGGCAGTGTGGAAGAGGCTTGTGCTGCTTCTGCCCATGCGCTATGTTCAGTGGCTAAGCAGAGGGCTCCAGAACTTATCTTGGCACATTTCATGAGCACTAAGAACACTTCTAAAATATCTTTTTTACAATGTGGATGGAAAAGAAAGGACCTCTATGTTCTCATTGTGTTTTCCTAATATTAACTATTCCAGTCCATGTTCTCCTCATACCTGTGATCTATACATGATTTAGCCGTTGGCCATCACCTTTGGGAGAATGCCCATTAAATTTTCAATTTTCAGTTTAATTTTGGCTTAAACAGTACTTCTATCTAAGGCCTTGAGATGGGCCCTGGTAGCCTAGTATGTGAGCACCTCACCGTTTTTATCTGCACAACACCCCTGCAAGATGGGGAACTATCGTCCCTTGTTGGACTTGCCAAAGTCATACAGGAGACCAATGGCAGGTCAGGGACTTCAACCTAGCTCTCCTAGTACAGGCTAGCACCCAGACCATCCATCCTAGAGGTCTGCCCAGGCCTAATTTATAGGCCCAACCTGGACCCAAGCCCACGCAAACCAAGCCTTAGAGGGTTCTTGACCCAACCCTGTTCCTTCCCCCTGAACTAAGTCCTTATCGCTCCTGCTGCCACCTTTTGCCCCTGTGGTTGGCTTTCCTTCCCCTGCCTATGGCGCTGGCATGGCAGCAGCTGCATGTGCCAGCCGCTGCATGCCCTGCTCCTGCCATCCACTGCCCCCGGTGCACTACGGAGTGAGAACCACTGCAATGCCTTGGCACACTCACTCTGCAGCATGCACACACTGCAGCAGGAGCAGGGCAGGCATTCGCTGCTACACCCGCCCGATGCGACCCAGACCCAGTACTTGAGCTAGAAAGTGACGGACATTTGCTGTTTCAGATGTTCTGCTATTTGCAACCTGTGGATGTGCTTGGTGGCAGGTGATGCAGCCCCTGGGAAGGTGACCCAGAAACCACCTTACCCAATTATCTGAAGCACTATGTAAGCTAAGAATCTGGTCACATTTTGCAAGGCTTAAAGTTGATTTCCCAGTAAAAGGAGCAGGTAGAACATGCTTTCTTCTGCAGCCCACAAAATGTAGCCAAGTAGCCAACTCCTTGGTATTTGACCTTCAATGGTGAACCTGTTGTCACAGATCCTAGTGAGCTCTCTTTCCTGGTCTGCTGTGAGGTGGAATCGTAGTCTCATAAATTGTAAAGACATATTCTCAGTTCATTATACCTGTGCAAACAGACGTGTGTGGAGTCTCATTCCAAAAGTGGCCATGATGTATTTCTGGTGGGAATTTAATTCCACAGCTGGTCCATACAAAGAGAAAAACCTGGCTCCTACAGGTTTCAGCTCTGGGACATTATTATTACATTATTATCTTATTATCATTCTCATTTTATTGATGGGGAAACTGAGCCGAAAGAGGCTAAGTCATTGCCCAGGGATTCAGGGCACGTCAGTTCACTACTGGACAACACTGCCCTTCTGAAAGTTAAGTTACAAGCATTTTTTAAAAATTCAGTAGCTTTATTCTCATTACTCACTGATTCCCTTTTTGTAAAGCTGTTGTTGAATAATGTGCCATAAAGACTCATAGAACTGTGAATTCAAGTTGTTTTTTTCTTCCCAGTGCACAAGCTTCGGCTTTTCAGAAAACCAATGTTGTTTAGAGAGCCGCCGCTGATGTGAGACTGTGGGAAATATTGCTTATTCTTGGCAACAAGTCATCATCTCAAAATTGCTTACCATCAAAAGGAAGTGGGAGCCCTGTTACCTGCCCCCGGCCATTTGAATTAACTTGGTCGATATTTTTAGAACAGCTCAGCTTGTTGATTGACCTTCTCATGTTATTTCTACATTTTGTAATCATCTTATTAATGCAGGTAGAGAATATTGCATCTCTTTTTCCATATGTCAGTGCGCACACAGAATCTAAGACAGGAAAGGGCTTGTTGAGTGTGACAATATGAGTAGAAACTGCTTGCCTCGTTATTGTTATGTACTAGCTTCTTGGTCGTCACATTAAGTTAATACAGGGGCCAGATTCACCCAAGGATCTTACATTGGTTTCTATCAGTATAAATCATGGAGGAGGCTGCAAGGCAGAAATTCTGCCCACGGGAAGTTGCAAAGATGAGAGGTGACAACCGGGGTGTGTGTAAAAGTCGTGGTGCAGGCCTAAGAGGGGGTGTGACCCAATCAGCCAGGGAAGCACTGATTCCTGTTGAGCTAAAATCACAACTTCAATCTGTTCTTCCAGCCAGGCTCTTGGAGCTCAGGGCTGTTCTGGACTGGCTGTTTCATGTTGTAACATACCTTCATGATGACATGAATCACTGCCCTGAGATGCAAAGACTTTGTCCTAAGCAGCTGTATATTTCCATGGCTTCTTGTCTTCTGTGTTAGAATTTGTTTCCAAGATGCTCACAGCTAGATCAGGCAATATTTTACTATCATCAGTCATTCACCTACTCCTATCTGATAGCCAATTTAGATAATTTGCCTTTTGGAAGGGTAGATGGCTTGTTGATCTCAGACACAGCTTAAAATACCCCCAAAACCACAACTTTGAATCTTGTCAGGATCTACTCAGCCCTTTATCCTTCCAAGGTAGAGAACACTGAGTTTCAAGCAGTTTACCGTGTCACAATCTTTCAGGAGAGAACAAAAAGCCAGTGCCCTGTCTGTGCTGCATTGAACATTATAGGTCCCATGGCACTTTGCGTAAAGGTTTGAAATCCAGTCTCCTTGGCCAAAATTTCCCCTCCTTGCTCACTCTTGTGAAGATATCAGTGTGTATACAGTTTGTAAAGCATTGTTTGTAAAGCATTTTGGCATCCATCAGGATGAAAGGCCCTGTATAAATGTAAAAGAGCACTATTATTAGACAATAAACATACTTTTAAATATTTTGTTTGTAAAAGAAACCCAGATGTTTTCTGATGGCTGCCGAGTCTGCTTTGGTTCTCCTATGGCTCAGTGTGACCACTGATGTTTATGAAAGTGTCATTGCACAGCTTTAACAAATGTGATGAGACAGAGAGAGTTCATTGCAACATGTGCTTGTCAAGTCTGGGAACGCTTTCTGTTTACTTATCCTAAAATATCCTTTCCGAGTCAGACACTTCACACACATGCCATTGAACCTGGAATAAACCCGGCTTGTTTATCAGTTTTTATAATATCAATAATCAACTCAGTGGTGTAAGGGAGAAATGAGAGTTGGGAGTTTAAAACACATTAGTCATAGAAGGTAATGGATGTGCAGTTCCCGTCATAATTCTGAAGGAAAGAGAGTATTATTACACACCTATTGTAGTAGTAACCAGGGACACAGCTCCTTACAGGCAGGCATGCTGCAAGGAAGGTAACTGTACACAGCTGCTCTGTTCTTTGCCTTAGGCCTGGTCCACACTAGGGGGGGATGTCGAAGTAAGATACGCGACTTCAGCTACAAGAATAGCGTAGCTGAAGTCGAAGTATCTTACTTCGAAGTACCGCGACTTACCTCGCGTCCTCGCGGCGCGGGATCGACGGCCGCGGCTCCCACGTCGACTCCGCAACTCCGCTCGCCCTGCTGGAGTTCCGGAGTCGAAGGGAGCGCGTTCGGGGATCGATCTATCGCGTCCAGACGAGACGCGATAGATCGATCCCCGATATATCGATGGCTACCCGCCGATCCGGGCGGGTAGTGTGGACGTAGCCTTAGACACAAAGTGCATCAGCAGTGATTGTTTTACCTTTTCTTTCTTTCTTTTTTTTTTTTTTGTTTGTTTTAGTTTTAATCATTTGTAGTTGTTATGGTTCTATAGTTTGACAGATAGATGATTTCTCTCCCAAAGAAAGGAACATATCAGCCCCTACTTCTCATGACTATCTATATTATACTGATATTGTACCCTAGCTAATATGAATTAGGAGAGTGAGATCAAGTCAGAAAACGGTTCAGACTGTCATTAATTCAAAGCATGAAGACAAGGATGTTTCAAAGTAGATGTCTCGGAGAATGTCCTAGCTCTTACATTGGGAGCAAGGATACCTGGGTTCATTTGTTCTATGTAGTTAATCCCTATCAGGGTTTTCTATAGTGTCCATCACCAGAGTGTCTCAGTGCTGGGTTCTCTTCCTGATTTTTGTGCGGCTATCCTATGATAATTTGGACTTAACCTCTCTGCCTCAGTTTACTCATCTGTTTAAAAAAACAGAAATAAAGCAGTACTAACCTACCACTTAGGCAGTTTTAAAATATGTTGCTGTATCACACTTGCTGCAGTGCAGAAGACTGGAAATCTACAGTGCAATGGCACTGCAGCACTGGTAGCTTCATTTAGGACAGGGGTCAGCAACCTTTCAGAAGTGGTGTGCCGAGTCTTCATTTATTCACTCTAATTTAAGGTTTCGGGTGCCAGTAATACATTTTAACATTTTTAGAAGATCTCTTTCTATAAGTCTATAATATATAACTAAACTATTGTTGTATGTAAAGTAAATAAGGTGCTTAAAATGTTTAAGAAGCTTCATTTAAAATTAAATTAAAATGCAGAGCTTCCCAGACCAGTGGCCAGGACCCGGGCAGTGTGAGTGCCCCTGAAAATCAGCTCGCGTGCCGCCTTCGGCACACGTGCCATAGGTTGCCTACCCCTGATTTAGGATATGTCTACACAGCAGAAGCTACGTATGGAATCAGCCTACCCAAGCTAGCTTGAATCCTGCTAGCATGGGCAACTATAGTAGTGAAAAGACAGCACAGTGTGGGTAGCATAAACCCGGCACAGGCTCTGCGTACATACTCTGCTCGCTAGCCCACTCTGCACTGTCTTCACTACCATGGTTACCCATGCTAACTGGATTCAAGCTAGCTCAGGTAAGCTAGCCCATACACACCTTTTGCTGTATGTATCCTTAGCAATGTCTCATAGGGTATTGTGGAGTTCGTGCATAGTCACTCATGGTTGCTTAGCATTTGTGATCCTTGGAAGGTGCTATAGAAATGCAAAATATATTCGTGCTATCTGTATTTATTTAAGACAATTAAGTGCTCTTCTAGAAAAAAGCAGTATTGAAAGGTGTTTTGAATCCATTACAAATACTGCAAACTGGTCTGTAATTAATTGCCTTTGTAAGTAAGGTACAAGGAAAAGTCTTTCTTTGGATTAGAGTCTTCCTGCATGTTGTCTCTGTGGCCCTCCTCCTTTGTGCAGGGGAGCTGTGGTTTTCTTCTGTGTGAGGGGGCCCTCAGCACCATCCTGAAATGATTTGGTGAATATCAGCATTGCTACAGAAAATTGGGCAGATATGGCTCTAGTAAAGCCTTCTATTTCTGTAACATATTAACAGCGTTGTGTTATGCGCTAATAAAGTGTCTTGCATTCTTCCAGATCAGTAATATGAAGACCTTGTGGTATGTTGTCAAGGCTAGTACTTCCAAATCTGTGATAAGAGGCGCACACACCCCATATAACGCTGCAACTCTGATCTTGGACTTTCTGAAATCCATCTGGTATTTGAATTTTTAAAAACCCAGTGAATACTCTGCTGGTGCCAGATTAAGTAAAAAGTTTGTCTGGTTTCTGCTCTTTAGAAACCCTGACAAGTGGAATTTTGGATCCAGCATCACTTTTGCAGAGGCTTCTGCAGTGCAGAAGCTGAACAGTTACTTTACTGAATCCAGCCCTGATTTGTCTTCTGGCGTAGGATGCTCCTAGGTTCATAGAGAGACAGAAATTAAAAAAAACACGGCGGATCCTCACCAATCATTACATTTTGGTAGGATCAGGTTAATTTCTTTTCCATGCTTTTGTTAGTCTACTGTTATCTTTTCTGGTTTATTATATCTTAATATTAATGTAATTAGTCTTAAGTTACACAAAATACTTTAAAAATAAAAAAACTTTCCTATTTCTCCCCCCAAAAACAAGTCAGATAGTTTTCTGTGGCATGATTGTCATTGGACACCATCAAGTCTATACCAATCAGGACATAGGAAAGTGTACTTACTGCTTTGCCCATTCTGAGCTCTGCAGGCAGGCTTCCTTGATTCCTGCCTTGCATTGAAGCAGATCAACTTTAAGATCAGTTTTAGGGGATTTTCCGCCTTCCTCAGACTTAAAGATAGAAAAGCAGGAAAAGAAGCTGGAAAGGAAAAAGAAGCCAGCTAAGTAGGCAGAATGTAGTTAGAAAATTGAAATTTGGCTTAGGAGTTTGATTAACAATCTTATCCTTGTTTTAAATAAATAAAAAAAAAGTCACTCTATATTAAAAGACCACAAGTGATCTGGACCTTGGTTGTCTATCTCCACAAAAAGATAGCTGAGTGTTGCACCATCAGCATAGTTCTTCCAATACAGGTCTGATTGGGCGTTGATTCAACAGTGACTCAGAATGAACAGTGCCACCTACTGAATCATCGACACCTGTTTTTCCAGCACATAGTTTTCCCTAAGCCTGGAAGATGACAAGATCATCGCCTGAAGTGATATGGCTGCTGGCCTGGTTATTGCTCTTCAGAGAGACTCATTTGTTCTTCTGTGTCAACTTGTTTTCATCTTTCATAGAAATATAGTGCATGCATGGAACTGCCCTGTAGCAATCAAGGGAGCATAGAAACACGAATTGCTACAGATTGCATGACTGGAGTATGTGGGCCAGATCTTAATAAAGTAAAGCATTGTAGTTTCATGGAAGTCAAGGGAACTACATCCATTTACACCAGCTGAGAATCTGGCTCTGTGTCTCTAAGCATATCCTTGAACCAACGGTGGATTGAATATTTATAAAATGACCCTTTAGAATATTATATCCTTTCCCCAAAGCGTTTATCTTACATGTTATGAATAAAACTAACAAGTCACAAAAGAATATAAAATGGTAGAGATCATATTTTGTTTTGCTGTATAAAATTGCTTCATTTGCAATACATTTTATAACTTTATTTTTTCTGGACTTAACAGGTATTTGTCTGCTGTATTCTCTGTCATTTTATCTTGTTGGTGAATTTATATTTGTCTGATGGAGGTATTGTATTACCAGTGCTTAAAAAAGCATGCGATTATTAATGCAAAGAAATGTATGTATGTGAATGGCATGGCAGCCAAAACAGGCCATAGGCTTATTAGAGCAGGAGACACTCTTCTGTTTCTCTCCTTCAGGAGAAGCAATGCTATCAAGTTTATATGTGATGGATCAGAGTGCAATGGTATTGCTGCAAGCAAAAGTCATGAATTTTAATCAACGTTGCTGGCTGCCTTGAAATTTGAGCTTGAAAGATAAATGTGAAAACCAGGCAGCCCATACTGTTTCTGGAACAAAACTGCCCCTCTTCCCTTGATTTGAGGGGGGAGGAAAAAGGCTTAACTTGATTATCAAAATATCTGTTTATTTCTGGAATGTTATAATATAACCCTTTGGGTCCAGTCTCCTCTGGATGCATTAGTGACCGAACCCTCCCAAGATTTTCCACCCTAGTATAGGCTCTTGTACTGTGTTGCCTACTTCCAGCCGATTGAGAAAGAAAGACGGTTTTTATTTTTTATTTTAAAAAATGACTACAGTGCTTGTGAAAGGTGCTGAATTTATAATCCTGGTGACTGAAGTCCTCTGCATGTTCACTGAGAAGATACGGCATTGCCATTATCAAAACAGACTTTCCCGCCCCACTTACTCATTGTGCTTCAATCTTGTTCTGCAGGGGCCATCTCTGATGAGATGGGGCCTGTGGTTACCATGTTCCTTCAATCATTGGTCTCCCTGATGAAATATAGGCACAAATTTTTAAAAGTATTTAAGCATTGTTTAGTTCAGCATTGCAGGGCCTAAGTGACTTAGGGGCCTAATTAGTCTAATTTTCAACAATTTGGGCTCCTAAGTCCCATGACCTTTTAATTTAAATGCCCGAGTCACTTTTGAAACTGAGAGTTAGGCTCCTAAGTCACGTAGGCCTTGCAATGCTGAGTGGAGCAATGTCTAAATACCTTTAAAAATCAGAGCCTTATTGACGAGGGCCAGTTGTGAAGGTGGGATTTTCTGACCTAACCATAAGGAAGAACTGGACTGAAACTACCAACTAACCAGTGCCCTCTCCGGCTTCCATTGCCTCTTCCATCTCAGCGTGCCACCTCCACTCACCCAGCAATGCCCAGTCCCTTCTTTCATTCATTGAGAAATACCAAAGATTCAACCACCAAAGTTTGCCGCTCGCTCGATCACTCACCCTTGCCACTCAAAAAAATCCTCCTCACTCATAAACTGGCTTTAGGCTTCCCATGTTCCTCCCCTGCATGCTCCCTCTGAGCGTCTCTGGCAGTGCAACCAGCCCAGCTCAGCTGGATGGCAGCTGGGATGGGGGTGGAGGGGGGGCAGCACAGCTGGTCAGCATTAACAGTACAGATGTATTGTGCAAGTCTGTTGGGGTGGGAAATCATTCTCTCATGTGCTTGGCTGGCTGGCTGTTGTTCACATGCTCAGGATCTAACTGATTTCCATATGTGGGGTTGGGAAGGAATTTTCCCCACGTCAGTTTGGCAGGGCTCTTGAGTTTTTTCCACCTTCCTCTGCTGCCTGGAGTGCAGGCCACATGTCAGAATTGTCTGGGTATCTCTCACTTAATTCCCAATGCAGGGGCCTCAAGCACTGGTGCACTTTGGTCCCCCCCCACTCTCTGCCTGTGGCACATGATAGTTTCCTATGGGCTGTAATACTTTAGTCTAGTTGTGGTTGTTCAGTTTAGTGTGCAGGTGCTGGATGGTGTTGGTGGCCTGTGCCATATAGGAGGTCAAACTGGATGATCTTGGGGTCCCTTCTGGCCTTAATCTCTTTGACTCTGTGACTCTGACGGTCAGTCCCTGACTACTTCTTTCACATCCACAAATGCCATATTATTTCATCTAAAGATCCTTACAGCTTAGTTCCTTTTACTGGCATCTACTTTCACTTCTCAAGAAGGTGATGTTACTGTACGTTTACCAACAGCTCCACATTAGTGAATGTTCATTGCTATTGGAGAATGGTTTGTTTGATATTCTTGGAAGCATTTTCTGCTTTCACCAGCAAAGTAGGCAACGTAACCTAAGTTAGCATGGGACCTACCAGAAGGGATTCATACAAACATGTTAAGTACAAATTCAAGCTTATTTGTACTCTCAGTTGGTTACATTCTTGGATTGAAAGCCAAATATTTAAAGAATTTAGGTTGAGGTGTATGTTGTCCCTAAATACACAAGAGCCCAAATTCACCCTTGGAATAAATGGGTGCAGCTCCATAGAGGTGGTTGTTTTTCGCCTGAAGTAGAATACAGTGATGTAAAGCGTCACTCAGATGGTGAGAGTGGGAGTGATAGTTTGTAAATATATGTGTTGCTACTTATGGCTGCTACTTCCACAGCTCAGATCACCTGGCTCTCCACCAGAATAGACATCATAAAAGGAAACCCACCTTATTTCCTTGTCCTGTTATTGGACCCAGTAGGTACATCATCGTTTATAGCGTATTGTTTTGCTGTACTGGGGCAATTGGAGCCTACTTACAGAAACAGTGGATTTGCCCCAAGGTCTAGGGCACATATACCCAAGCCAAAACTGAAGATGTGTATCTCAGGGTAAAAGGCTGCATTTTAGATGCAAACACTGTGTGGGCTGCTGCACAAGTGAAGCCTGGCTGGTATTTTTTGTTTCCGTTGGAGAGGGAAAAATGTTTTCTTTGTTTTTTGCTACGCTCTGTCATCCCATTGTGCTGCCTAAACACCTGTCTCGCATTCAAAGTTTGAATTGTGGAAGATGACCAGCTGAGTGGTTTTTGCCGGTTGTCATGAATACCAAAATGTGATTAGCCTGTTTCCAGGCCTTTTTTTTTTTTTTTAAACTCCCTGTTTCAAATGCATCTTCTCTAATTCATATGCAAGAAGCATTTTGGTGATGAGGAATATTTTCTCCATGAGTATGGCATACCTTTTAGGACTGTTTGCAAAATAGCCTTATTTGAAGCAAGAGCACAGAACTCCCTTGTGAATCTGAACATCTCACAATTTCTAATACCAACTGCAGAGATCATTTGCTGATGCTTCAAGGTGTTTTAATATATCATTGCATTTGGTAACAATTTAGCTAGGCAAAGAATCATGTTAGAAAGTGCATCAATACCTAGCGAAATATATACCTGTTGACTGTATTTGCAATATCAACTTTATAGGACAATCTGTTTATAATCCAAACTTTTCTCTTGCTCGCAGCTACCTGGCTGATCAGTGCTGGAATGGCGGCTTTATCTACCTGATCATGTTCCGTCGCATTAAGCGCAAAGCCCCTCTTCCTCCATCAAATGGCAACAACAGCAACAGCTGTGAACCCAAAGCAAAGCCTACCTCGGAGCGAAGTGACAGAGCCGCTCAAAATGGGAAAAGAACTAGAAAGTTTGGGGTCATTGCCAGAACTCCATCCAGTAAGGACAGCAAGGAAAGCAAAGACAGCCAGAATTCAGAGCAGGAGAATGGACACCACACGCCTATGGCGGTTGACGGCTCACAGCCAGAGGCATCTGAAGCGGCAAGCAACACAGAGGATCGGTTTCGAAATGCAGACTCTGAGGGACGGTACAGGTCTCGCCGTTCAGATGGTGGGGTGCCAGACCTTAACCCAAGTGACCTGCCTACACAGGTATGTGTTTTGGTTTGGGCTTTTAAAAGAAAGAGGCAGGGCCAGTTCGAGCAAATTGAAGGTTCCAATACATGTATTAGTTTCAATAAAATGGCCGCATGGCCCAAGACTCACTGCGCAGCCTTCTTTTCACAACCCCAAATTCTTGCTCCGAACTAACTGGTAGGATTTCATCCTTCAGGGCAGGGAGCAGAGGTAAGTATTGTGTTCAGAACTGCTGCATGTATTTGTGACCTGAGTGAGGGGAGGAGAGTGAATAAAGGTTTCCTGTTAAGTAGGATGGTGGGGTCCAAACAGGGCTGTGAGAAAGGGGACGACCCCTGGATTCAACAGGGCGGATCAAGTTGTTATCACCCCAGAGCTCTTATTCAGCAGGAAGCAGCTTGTGCTTGCGATGCCCCCATGACAGCGGGGCACAAGTAATAAACAGCACATGAGCATTTCAACCTTGTGATGAGCCTCTGAGGCTGCTTTGGCAGTAGCCAAACTGTAGGAGAGACTAGTTTTTAATGGTTAAATTAGAACTAAAAATCTTCATTCATCATCATGCTGAATGAGTGAACATTTAAAGAGAGCCCATGTATTAGTTTGTGTCTATAAATTGTTTAGACGTTTATCAGTGGCTGTGGGAAAGTTTTATTGTATATTTTGCACTATGCTTAGGAGATGATGCTGTGTGTTGTTTTATCAGACTAGGGTAAGGGCCTCTTTACTGCTTCTCCTGTGATTTTGAGTAGAAGTATATGGCAACAAAACATGAGAAAGACCTTAGAGGTTTAGCATTTCTGGACCCAGAAAAATCACTCAAGTCTTGATCAGATTTCACATACAGCTTTCACCAGAAGAGTTGTCACTGCAAGGCTCTGAGTCTTTGGCAGTCTTCCTAAAGAAATTGATAGACTAAACACGTGAATACTACTGCGCTAAGGCTGGGACTTATTGTGTCAGCTGTTTTTGTTTAAAGAGTTCAAAGCTGGTAATATATTAATGCAGTATTTCATATTGCTAAATTCCAGTGAAGGGAAGTGTGGCACAAACATGCTGCTCAAACTAATGATTGCTGATATTACGTATTTACTAGGGGGTTCTTGGTTCAAACGTGAAACCACCAGGAAAGCTGAATCCAATAAAAGAATAATAATAATCCTAAAACCAACTAAGTCAGAATATCCTCTCTTCCTGTCAACTAATCAAATGATCCTGTCTCAGTGCAAGGGTTGGACTAGATGACCTCTTGAGGTCCCTTCCAACCCTTCCCTACATTTCTATGATTCTATACATTAAATTCACTGTGGTATAACGAGGAAAATGTTATTTGCAAAGTTTGAAAAACCTCATAATTTGAAACGCCGTATAATTTTGTTTGTTCTTTTTAAAAGAAAAAGATATGGATCAGAAAGATCCAGACCTGCACAGTTTTATGGCTCCCTGTCAATTTAGAACATAATTTAAGCATGATTTTTAATATGGCTAATTTAAAAATGCCTTCTAAATGAATATGGTTTGTGTCTGAATTTCTGAGTAATAAAGGGCTGGTCCACACTAGGGGCGGGGATCGAAATAAGATACGCGACTTCAGCTACGAGAATAGCGTAGCTGAAGTCGAAGTATCCTATTTTGACTTACCTCCCGTTCTCACGGCGCAGGATCGACGTCCGCGGCTCCCCCGTCGACTCCGCTAACTCCGCTCGCCCTGCTGGAGTTACGGAGTCGATGTGAGCGCGTTCGGGGATCGATGTATCGCGTCCAGATGAGACGCGATACATCGATCCCCGCTACATCGATTTCTACCCGCCGATCCGGGCGGGTAGTGTAGACGTAGCCAAAGAGTGTTAAAGATCAGCTCAGAGAGGTGGAAAGCCACTATATTACAAATAAGATTGGTGGTCTTGAGCCACTTAAACTTATTTTGAAGTTTTAAGACATCTTGGTCTGAAAAAGTAAATTTCGAAGTTCAGAACAGATATAGAATATGAGAAATAAATGAATATTTAATGCAAAACACATACAAGATGCATTTGAATATGTAAGTCTAGCCCATTCGCATAACAGGAATGCTGAGTCATGAACAGAAGCTGAAGAAAATGCTGTTTGTCAAAACTATCTAGCACAAGATTGCTGTATACTTATTTTTAGTAAAGAATAAAATTGTCAGACACATAGAAGAACATAACTTGTTAAGCAAATGTCAACATGGTTTCTGTAAAGGGAAATCATGTCTTACTAATCTATTAGAGTTCTTTGAAGGGGTCAACAAACATGTGGACAAGGGGGATCCAGTGGACATAGTGTACCTAGATTTCCAGACAGCCTTTGACAAGGTCCCTCACCAAAGGCTCTTACGTAAATTAAGTTGTCATGGGATAAGAGGGAAGATCCTTTCATGGATTGAGAACTGGTTAAAAGACAGGGAACAAAGGGTAGGAATAAATGGTAAATTTTCAGAATGGAGAGAGGTAACTAGTGGTGTGCCCCAAGGGTCAGTCCTAGGACCAATCCTATTCAACTTATTCATAAATGATCTGGAGAAAGGGGTAAACAGTGCAGATGATACTAAACTGCTCAAGATAGTTAAGACCAAAGCAGACTTTGAAGTACTTCAAAAAGATCTCACAAAATTAAGTGATTGGGCAACAAAATGGCAAATGAAATGTAATGTGGATAAATAAATGTAAAGTAATGTACATTGGAAAAAATAACCCCAACTATACATACAATATGATGGGGGCTAATTTAGCTACAACTAATCAGGAAAGAGATCTTGGAGTCATCGTGGATAGTTCTCTGAAGACGTCCATGCAGTGTGCAGCAGCAGTCAAAAAAGCAAACAGGATGTTAGGAATCATTCAAAAAGGGATAGAGAATAAGACGGAGAATATCTTATTGCCCTTATATAAATCGATGGTACACCCACATCTTGAATACTGCGTACAGATGTGGTCTCCTCATCTCAAAAAAGATATACTGGCATTAGAAAAAGTTCAGAAAAGGGCAACTAAAATGATTAGGGGTTTGGAATGGGTCCCTTATGAGGAGAGATTAAAGAGGCTAGGACTTTTCAGCTTGGAAAAGAGGAGACTAAGGGGGGATATGATAGAGGTATATAAAATCATGAGTGGTGTGGAGAAAGTGAATAAGAAAAAGTTATTTACTTGTTCCCATAATATAAGAACTAGGGGCCACCAAATGAAATTAATGGGCAGCAGGTTTAAAACAAATAAAAGGAAGTTCTTCTTCACACAGTGCACAGTCAACCTGTGGAACTCCTTGCCTGAGGAGGTTGTGAAGGCTAGGACTATAACAGGGTTTAAAAGAGAACTAGATAAATTCATGGAGGTTAAGTTCATTAATGGCTATTAGCCAGGACGGGTAAGGAATGGTGTCCCTAGCCTCTGTTTGTCAGAGGGTGGAGATGGATGGCAGGAGAGAGATCACTTGATTACCTGTTAGGTTCACTCCCCCTGGGGCACCTGGCATTGGCCACTGTCAGTAGACAGGATACTGGGCTGGATGGACCTTTGGTCTGACGCAGTATGGCCATTCTTATGTTCTTGTGTTCTTATGTTTGTGCGTCCTTCATTTTAGCTTCTGGTCTCACATTTAGAGTTTGGCGAATTTAGATGTATGGGTACAGCTCTTACATGTAGCATCTTCTCTAGATAAACATACTAGTCTCTTAAGCAATCTAATTATAAGGCATAACCACGAAAGCTTATGCTCCAATACATCTGTTAGTCTATAAGGTGCCACAGGACTCTTTGTTGCTCTTTAAAGAAATACTGTACCACTGAATCAGTAGTTAATTTATTTATATTTAATAAGCTAGTAAATTGTGCTGTATTTTAACATTATTGGTAAATATCCCCTTGCTTTCACTTATATAACAATTATAATTTCTAAGAATATTTCTAAAATTTAAATTAAAAACAAATACACTAAATCTATCTGGCAGGAGCTTTTTAGCACCCTCAGGCCCCCTGGAAGGCCCTTGATCCATGAAGGGACTCAATTTGATTTCAATGGGAGTTGTGTGTATTGATTAAGAATAATCAATATATGAGCCTAAGTAACAATCTGTCACATCCTGTGAAAATTTTGAAGTTAAATATTGACATTTCTGAGCCTACATCTTCTAGGTCTGATGGGATAAGTTGAAAATGTGCTTCCTAGGTCAAATAAAGACCAGGGAGGCTGGTTGTACTTTGGCTACTTGGTAGCACTGTAGTGGTATTTAAGACAGATAGTACTAATCAATTTGTCACTTCATTTCTTCAATGCAGTGTTTTAAGAAGAACTACACTAATCTTCTAGCCTTCTAATGCCTGAAAAACATTGGGACACTAATAAATATAAATGGTGCAAGAGAGGAG
Organism: Platysternon megacephalum; assembly: GCA_003942145.1. Classification (NCBI taxonomy): domain Eukaryota; kingdom Metazoa; phylum Chordata; order Testudines; family Platysternidae; genus Platysternon; species Platysternon megacephalum. Next base: position 11,933,175 of record QXTE01000029.1, read on the forward strand.
ATCAGAATTCTGACTCTACATCTTGAGTATATTTAGTGAAGGTTACTTCAGATCCAGTCCAGTTCTCACTGAAGTTAATGGAAGAACTTCAGTGGGAGCTGGATCAGGCCTTTAGAGACCATAAAGAAATCTGACTGAATATGAAGTGTACTGAAGAATAGAATGGGCAATAACTAACTCCTTGGTTACATTCTCTCAAGGCATTTAAGAGATTAAAGTCCTTTGAAAATTCACATTTAAAAAAAAAATCTTCATTGCTTTTAAAAATACTGAAATGTCCCCATTCTGTATAGATTGTGGGTTAAGGTGAGATTGAAATCTTCACGCACAACTAGTGTTTATAGTTGGAGGATATACAAAAAATGTGCTTGATTAGGTGCTCTACTAAGAGGAAGGTGATTAAAGAACAGGACTGGGACCAAAGGAACCTGGATTCTATTCAGGGCTCAGGTATCAAAGTCACTTAACCTATCTGCAAGTCAGTTTACCAGCGGGTAAAAAGGGGACGGTAATGCTTTCCTATCTCCCAGAGGTTTGGAAAAGCTTAATTCATAAATGTTTGTAATATGCTTTGCGATCCTTGGATAGGGTTGCCAACTTTCTAATTGCAGAAAATTGGACACCCCTGCCCTGCCCCTTTCCTGAGGCCCCGCTCCCGCTCACTCCATTTCCCCCCCTCCCCCCCACTCCCTCACCCTCACTCACTCGCTCATTTTCACTCAGGCAGGGGTTGGAGTGTGGGAGCAGGTGCGGGCTCCGGGGTGGGTCCAGAAATGAGGGGTTCAGGGTGTGAGAGGGGGCTCCAGGCTGGGGCAGGGGGTTGGGGTGTGGGAGGGGTGAGGCTGGGGATGAGGGGTTTGGGGTGCAGGAGGGGGCTGATGCAAGGCAGTTGGGATGTGGGAGGGGGTGAGTGCTCCATCTGGGGATGTGGACTCTGGGGTGGGGCCAAGGATGAGGGGTTTGGGGTGCAGGAGGGGGCTCTGGGCTTGGGCAGGGGGTTAGGGTGCAGGGGAGGTGAGGACTCAGGCTGGGGGATGGGCTATGGGGTGGGGCCAGGGATGAGAGGTTTGGGGTGCAGGAGGGAGCTCCAGACTGGGACCTGGGATGAGGGATTCAGAGTGCGGGAAGGGGCTCAGGGCTGGAGAAGGGGTTGGGGTATGGGAGGGGATGAGGGGTGCAGGCTCTGGGTGGCACTTACCTCAGGCGGCTCCCAGGAAGCAATGGCCAATGGGAGCTGCGGAGCTGGTGCTCAGGGTGAGGGCAGCACATGGAGCCCCCGTGGCTATCCCTATGCCTCGAAGCCGGAGGGACATGCTGGCTGCTTCTGGGAGCCGCGCAGAGCTGGGTGGGGAGCCTGCCAGCCCTGCTCCAACTGGACTTTTAACGGCCTGGTCAGTGGTGCTGACTGGAGCCGCCAGGGTCGCTTTTCGACCAGGTGTTCTGGCCGAAAACCGGACACCTGGCAACCCTATCCTTGGACGGAGGTGCTATGTATTGACAATGCAAAGTATTATACAGTGAGCAGTAGTTACATGAGCAGCTGATTCACCAGATTTTGATGAAGTAGAGACTACATGATCATATTTTAGCCGTGGAAAGTTATTGTTTTAATATGCATATGAGTAAATCAGACCGGTTGAAATACATCTTTAATTTTTATCATGATACCTATAGCTTAGCTGGCTCATTTTATGACAAACTGTTTGCTACATTCTGTCATGTTATTTGCTTCCTTGTTTAAATTATTTGTCTCAGTAAAAGCTGAAGGACTTTGAATTATGCCTCACTTTGTAGTTTGGAAAGGCTGACAGCTGCTATGATGCTTTCTGCCATTTAGCATCTGTAAATACAGTACTGCAGTTTGCCTTGCACATTTTGGGTAATGGAAAGGCATCTTCACTTGGCCAAACACAAGAATAGGCTAAACGCACAGTCTAGCAGCAAGAAATAGAGGCATGAAGTGATGAATAATAATAATAAAAAAGAATTTCTAATCAACCTATTTTACCGAAGTGAAAAACTACTCTGTGCCAGATCCTTAGCTAGCATGAACCTGCATAGATGTATTGAAGCAGATGGAGCTAAGTTGATTTACAATAGCTTTTTGGCAACCTAATTGGAGATTATTATTTCATCAAGATTATTCTGTATTTATACGATGCATATTTTAGGCATAAGTAACTTGGCTTTTAGTTTTCATCATAGACATCTTTAGCTGTTTAAAGATCTCCTCTCGGGCTGTTTCTGTTCGTGGGCCTTTTATTCTTTTTATCATAATGTGATTTATTTTGCATTAGCTTCCAGCTGTCTTCAGTGTGAATCTTCAGGCTTCTTTAGCTGCTGTTGTGATGTCTCGAAGCTTTAACTTGGTCTATGATGAAAATGTCCTTCCTTTGTCTGTCTAGACTGTAAGCTCTTCGCGGCAGGGGCTGTCTTTTACTGTGTGCCTGTAGAACACCTAGCACGATGGACTCTTGATCTTGGATGGGGCCGCTAGGCATTTTTGTAATACTATTCCTGATACAGCAAATGATTAATTTATAGCCAGTCAGTTTCCATCTTCCCTTAAGACAACAGTAATTACAGATTTACTGGAGAAGTCTCCCTTGCTACTAAATTTCTATTAATCTATTCCAAACTTTTTCATTCTTTGCATAGATTTAGGTAAAAGCTATAGCTTTGGTAGCTGCAGTTTTGCATTTTAAAGAATTGCAATTATTGGGGTTACTCTATGCCCCAAACACCTAGGGTGCCAGTAGCATGCCAGGTGTACCCTGACTCCAAGGCAAGTACTGTAGGTGCTTCAGTAGTTGGCTTTGCAGGCATTAGCTCCAGTCCAGTCTCCATTCAAGCAAATAAGCATTTGTGGGTTTCCAGGCCAGGCTCAGGTAGTGTCTCGCATTAGGGTCCCTTTCCCAGCCATTGCTGCTCTCCCATAAGTCCCGCACAGACCTGCACCCAGCTGTGACATCTGGCAGTCAAAGCCTGTTCCACATGCAGCTCAGCCCACAGTTCCTGGAGCTTCTCTCTGCTCCCTGATGCCTTGTGGCTCCCACTCCCAAGCAGAATGCAGCCACGTCATTGTTCAGGACCTTTCTACTTACTAGGCCAGGAGAAGGCGAGTGCAGTGGGCAGGGTGCTGATGGAAAGCATAGTCCCAGCTTAGTCAGGGGGTAGGAGATGTACAGTGAAGAGGGGGCTGGTGGAAGGTGTAGTCCCCTGCTTTGGAGATCCATCACACGTTAATCTAAATGATAAATGCATTTTGTTCTAGACTTAGCATGCACCAAAGCCCTTTTGGGAGGAATCAGATGTAATCTGGTAGCAATTATTGACAAAGTGTTAATGCATTTTCTTGACCCATGGCTCACGTCATTAGAAATGAAGTAACTAGATAGGTGGTACAGGAGTGGGTATGGTTTGCATGCATCTTATTATTTGTATTACCGTAGTGCCTAGGGGTCTCAACTGAGACTGATGCCTCATTATGGTAGATCCTGTACAAAGACCTAGTAAGAGACAGTCCTGGTCCCAAAATGTATACAATCTAAAGAGAGAGATTTCTGCCCCTACGTGAGTGTTGGTGGTAAATATGGATAAATATCCATAACTACTGTTTTCCAGAATGGAAGACATAACTTTAGCTGAACGTATGTTCCTATCGTTTTAAGCATGAATGATTTTGTGAAAATATTTGAAACCAAACTGACTTTACTGATATTGCACAATATGTTGTTTAGTGCTATAATACTATAGTTGTAAATCACTATTATAAAGCTATGTATGTTTGCTCTGATACGGTACTGAAATTATTACATAAAGCGAAAAGATCCTTTCAGAATTCTAATATGGATAGATGCAAAATGAGTCCAAATATCTGTGATAAGTATCAGAATTTACTTCAGTGCAGTTGCACCCATATTGAATTTAGCCCACTGTGATAAGTGATATTTTTCTTCAAGAAGTTTTAAAAGACCCAGTTGGCCATGTCAACCTAGCAACATAATGAGCACATGCAAATATTTGTGAAAATGCAAAGGAATCCTAATCTTTAAATGTCTGATTTTTCAGAGAGTAGCATTGCATAAAACCCTCTGATCAGTGAGAGCTGAGAATTCCATTTGCCTCTCTTGGAATAAAATTTCAGTAGAGGGCAAAAGGAAAATGAAAAAAGGGGAATAGCTTTAAGAGGCGCAGGCCATGTGGTGACAGTTCAAGACAGCAAATGACTCCAACAGATTTTTTTTAAAGAGTGATTATGTAGTTCAGGTGCTTGCAATGGCCAATAAAATGTTTAAAGCCCCAGCCAAGAAAATGATGTCAGCACCCAGTCTGCCAATAGAGATGATTCCCCGGAGGTCATTCTGCTTCTAGTATCAGAGTTTTCATCCTGTCATCTGCAATACCTATTTTGTGGATCTACGTTCTAAATTATTTATTGTAAATATATTGTGTCCCAGGATCTTTCTCTTGCTGCTTTCTTCCTTTGGATGGAAAGCAAATACATCCTTCTCACCTTTCAGTAAAAAGCTTGGTCCCGTCCAAGTGAGTGATGAACCAAACTTGCTGAGATATCAAGCATCAAGGCAGCCATTTTAACAACTCAGCTCTTTAAATTATGCAGATCAAGTCTCTTAAACCAACATCAGTGTAGAACAGTAGAGTAAACCATTGGCGTGAATCACAGTTGGGGATATGCTGTTGGTTACTACATATTCCTGAGACACCGAAAGTTCATATTGTCAAACCTGCGTAGTTGACATTAATGGCTGGATCTTCAAAATGGCTCCAAAGAGACCAGAGGCAAGAGGTCTTGTGTTAGATAAGAGCTGTGGGTGTGGATGATGGTTCATGAGATTGAAAATGGGCTAGAGAATGGTTCACGGGTAGGCCATTAGCTCGCATCTAGCCCCTGTTTGGTAGTTGAAAAGATTGTATTGGTGCTGCCCATGTTGTACTTCTTAAAAAGGTCTTCAACTTCCAGTGCTGAAGCAAAGAGCTGGGTAGTAGATCAATTTCAGAAGCAGTCGGTCTTGGGGAACTTACTAGGCATTAGAGATGGGCAGACTATTCACATTGAGCAAGTTATTAATTAATTTAGCCTGCTTGCAGATTGTCTACAAACAGACTTTAAAAAAAATGAATTTGTCCATTATTCAAAATAATCTAACTTGCTTCACTAGTAATAAAAGCAAGGTCCCGTGTACACACACCTGCCTCTAAAAATATGAAATAAAGGAACAAGGCAGAGTCCCTTCTAAACAGACCATTCTTTAAAGTATTCCAAAGAAAATCAGAGAATGAAATCTACCTGCTATACATTATTGAAATAATTGCTCCATTAAAAACCTGAAAAAAATCATATCAAGTTTCCATTGCTGAGAGCATGAGTCAATAATAATAATATTTAGGATGCATAGAATGATGGCTATTCACTAATTCTTCATGTCAACACACTTGGCTGGATTCACTAAACCTAGTGTATGGAGGAGTAAATTAATCTACCAGCTACTGCCTTGTTTCATGCACCTGAAGGGGGGATTCAACCCAAGAGAGGGCAAGCAGTGGTATCTTTGCTTTCCCTCAGTGCTGTTGTGGGAAGCTACTTTAATTTCTCCCAAATGCCCCACCAGTGGAGGATGCTGTGGGGAATGCCTCCTGCCTCGTTTTGGGGCTTTATTGGCCCTCTAGTGTAAGGGGCTGTGACTGCATTGTACCATCAACAATGATCGGCCTTCTGCCTTGAAGGCCTTATGCCAGGGATTACATCCTGGGTTGAATCTGGTCCCCATTCTGTTTTGCCCAGTACAGGATTTATTGTCTTGTGGTGGTTCTGCCCTGAGTGAAAAGCTGACAGTGTGATAACCAAGTCGATGTTGAGGGACAGGGGATGGATCACTTGATGATTGCCTGATTACCTGTTCTGTTCATTCCATCTCAATCACGTGGCATTGGCAACTGTTGGAAGACTGGACATGGGGCTAGATGGACCATTGGTCTGACCCAGTATGATGTTCTTATGTAAGTCCTTTGAGGTCCACTGCAAATGCTGCTTCGGTATTTAAGAAAGTCTCTGTGGCTTCAAAAGCAAGCAAAATGGCAGCTGAAATTCAGTGTTGATAAATACGAAGTAATGCACATTGGAAAACATAATCCCAACCAAACATACAAAATGACGGGGTCTACATTATCTGTTATCACTCAAGAAAGAGAACTTGGAGTCGTCATTTTCTGAAAATGTCCACTCAATGTGCAGCAGCAATAAAATTAAAAAAAAAAAAAAACCCCAAAGAAACCTAACAATGTTAGGAACTGTTAGGAAGGAATAGATAATAAGACAGTAAATATCATAATGCCACTATATAAATCCATGGTACGCCCACACGTTGAGTATTGCATACAGTTCTGGCCAGCCCAAAAAGATATATTAGAATTGGAAAAGATACAGATAGACAACAAAAATGATTAAGTGTATGGAACAGCTTCTATATGAGGAGAGATTAAAAAGACTGGGACATTCCAGCTTGGAAAAGAGATGACTAAGAGGGGATATGATCGAGGTCTATAAAATTGTGACTGGTGTGGAGAAAGTGAATAAGGCGGTGTTATTTACTCCTTCACATAACACAAGAACCAAGGGTCACCCAATGAAATTAATAGGCAGCAGGTTCCAAACAAACATAAGGAAGTATTTCTTCACACAACATGCAGTCAACCTGTGGAACTCATTGACAGGGGATGTTGTGAAGCCAAAACTATAACAGAATTCAAAAGAGAACTAGATAAGTTCATGGATAAGTCCATTGATGGCTATTAGCCAAGATGATCAGGGATGCAACATCATGCTCTGAGTGTCCCTAGCTTCTGGTTACCAGAAGCTGGGAGTGGGCTACAGGGGATGGATCACTCGATGATGGCCTCTGAAGTGATTCCTCATTCCCTCTGAAGCACTTGGTATTGGCCACTTTCAGAAGACAGGATACTGGGTTAGCTGGACCATTGGCCTGACCCAGCATCGCCATTCTTATGTTCCTATGGTAAGTCCTTTGAGGTCCACTGCAAATGCTGCCTTGTTATTTAAGAAAAACTGTGGCTTCAAAAGGCAGCTTTGTGGCAGAGGAGGGAGAACTGTTTGTTTCCTATTTTTGCATCATGCGTCAACTGTGAGATTCTTTAGCAGCCGTCAGTACTGTAAATCTTGAAAAGCCAATATAATTTAAGATGATATGTGATTACTGCAACTTTCATAAACCTCTCTGTTTTTATTTAAAGTTTTCAGCTTATTTATGAAAGGGTCTGCTGAAACAATTACTATGGCCTGAGCTGCTGTTTTTAGACTTCTTTCCTTTATATTTTCCATTTTGCTGTCTGGCTTTTGGACTACATATTGCATTTCTGTTTCCATTTATTTACACCTTTCGACTGCCAATTTTTTCTTTCAGATTTCAAAGCAGGGTTTCTTTGTGTATAGATTTGTAGCTTCTTGAACACCACATACTCAAATTCAATCAAGCTCCTTTAAACTCTTACAATTAGCTGCAATGTGGAAAAGGGTCTATCATATTTTATTTATTTTAGTTGGAGGAAAATGTTCCCTTTTGTTTTATTAATGATGGAATCCAGCACTTATGAAATCAAATGTTTGATGTCGTGTGCTTGGAGCAGGCATAATGCAAGCTTCCACAGATAGTGCTGGTGATGCACTTCCTTCCTGATCTATAACACACTAGCAATTCCAGATGAAGACTTGTTCTGAATAAAGACTGCCTAATGTGCAGTGGTTTCGTGATATAGAAAGATGGCCTCCAGAGACTGTGTTGAAACTAGCAAACTCTATTCTCTCTTGTGTTCTGTTACATAAGATGACCCATTTTCACTTGTAATTAATTGTAGAATGATATTAACACTGTTTTTAAACAGTTTGATTATTTTAAAGTATGCACTTTGAAGTTTATGATCTGTGAGTGAAAATCTGATCCAAAAACACTTCGCATGTTGAGAAGAGCCAAGTTAGAAAAGCAGTACAGCCGCATAAGAACGACACAGCTATAAAAACAGCCACAGAAAAGTATTAGCCACTTAAATGGTCAGGAAGTAATTTGGGCTACTTTCTCTTTTTCCTAGAATATATTAGCCCACTCACATGAAGTCTGAACTGAAGGAGGTGAGCAAGATACAGAGTGCATCCTGGGGATTAACCATTGAAACCAGTTACCAAGGGAAATGTTGGATTTTTCCATCTCTTGATGCAGAAAATCAGATTGGATCACTTTCTAGAAGCTGGAGGAGTACTTGTGGCACCTTAGAGACTAACAAATTTATTTGAGCATAAGCTCAAACCCACTTCATCGGATGTGTGCCACAAGTACTCGTTCTTTTTGCTGATACAGACTAACACGGCTACCACTCTGAAACCTTTCTAGAAGCTGTACTTTAGCCAACATACAAGTTCCTGGTCTCAGTACAAGGGTAACTGGTCCCTTCTCACCTTAAACTCAGTGAATCTGTGAAATACTGAACACCCCCAATGTCAGTGACTGGACTTCACCTCATGGGATGAGGCTGGATAAACTTGTTTTTCTAGCTTGGCTCTTTGATACCCTTGAAATGCTTTGGCTCTGTTAGCATTTTGGTTGGGTGGGGGGCTGTTGCGGGAATTTCTTACCTTTACAAATGTGATGACTACTAACTACTCTGAATTTGATGGAGAAAGTGACTAGAAATTTTCATGAAAACATTAAACTGACCAGCATCAAGAAGTAAATGTAGTTGAACCATTAAGTAATAGTGACCGCTATGATTAAATTCAACATCGTCTGGGGCAGGGATTATACTAAACACCAGCACGGTGCCATTAAACTGCAGTATTGCCTACTCTTGTGATGCTTGGAGTTTTCCCTAAAGCCTTGGACCCAGGAGTCGTATAATTATACCAGAAACTCTGCTTTCATTTAAAAACAAAGTACGTTTCCTGTCCCCATGTTTCCAGAGAAAAGCTTGAAAATATGAACCCTAAAAGTTCAAAAGCTAGAATGCAAATAAAAAGAACTCCAAATGTAGAATTTTAAAAAACTCATGATTTTTTTTCTAGCAAATCTCATGATTTTTTGAGGCTGACTCATGGTTCTTGAGCACTTAGGATTAGTAATACTGAAACTGTAGACAGAGAATTTAAATTAAATGAGGAAGCTAGTCATAAAGACCTTGAAGTCAAAATCAGGGGCATTAAAATCCTTACAGGCAGTATGGAGGTACTTCAGTTTGTCATTATGCAGTCACAGAAGGTATAGATGCCCACCCCTACACAAAAAAGGGAGTAGTCTACAGTAAACAAATAGCATGGACATTCCCCAGACATCTTTTACAAAGATGTTAGCTGTGTCAGGTTCATTGACAGCCCATTAGCTCCAGGTAAACAGCTAGTGAAGACAAGCCCCAAAAGACAGTTACCAAAGAGTAGGAGCAAATGTTTAATGTTCAACATGCAAAAATATAACAGCAAGTTGCCCCAAGGGGTGTATGTGTGGGAAGTGTTTTAACTGTGACTGGTGGTGGTTAATATATTTATTAATGATTTGGAAAGGAGGTGAACAATGAAATGGCCAAATTTCCAGATGACACACACACATTTTTTGGTTTTTAAAAACTAGAGAATAAGTTGCCTAACTTCAGCCATTTTTGAAAGTGTTGGCTTGAGAACATTTAGTTTAGAGAAGACAAGTACAAGATCATGTCATAATACAAGACCAGAGGGAACAGCCAATAGAATTGAAAGTTAACACATTTTAAACTGTTTTAAAAAAAAAAGGAAATATTTTTTGCACACATCAGTCTGTTTTGTTGTTTTAGCTGGGGTCAGATTTGGCCACCCTTTCTCAGGCTGAGTAGCCTCTTACTTCACAAGCAGTTGTATCGATTTCAATTGAACTACTTATGTAGTAAAGTAGCACTCAGCCTGACTGAGGGTAGCAGAATCTTGCCATTTGCCATCATGAAGCATGTTGCTGTATAAATTACGTGCCTGAGAACAGGTCAGTTAATCTTAATTTCTGACTTTTTTTATGCTTAAATTTGTAAAATGCTTAGGAATGCAAGCTATGGCACTACATATTGTAGCTCTTTGTATTGGCGTTCTAAAAAGCTTTAGCAAATCATTAAACAAAATTTTATGATAGCACTGTTAAACTTTATTAGCAACTGGGGGCTTGTCTACATGGGGACACTCAAGGAAAGTTAATCCAAATTACCTAAAGGTGTGAATTTAAAGCGGTTTAGGATATGTCTACACTAGCACTTTTGTCGGCAAAAACCACACCAGTGACCAGCATAAGTTTCACCAACAGAAGCGCCGGTATGGCTAGCGCTATGTTGGTGGGATATGCTCTCCCGCTCACATAGCTACTGCTGCTCGTTGGAGGTGGTTTAATTATCCGACAGGAGAGCTGTCTCCCGCCTGCATAGAGCAGCTACCCGGGAGACTTTACAGAGGCGCAGCTGCAGCGGGACAGCTGTGCTGCTGTAAGGTCTCTAGTGGAGACCTAGTCTTAGTTAAACTGCATTAAACCCTGTGTGGACACTCTCATTCAGAATTAAAGTGACCTCAATTAAGTTTATCTTAATTAACTACCCACATGGGGATTTAATGCAGTTTAGCTAATCCATTTTTAATTCACACAGTTAATTTGGATTTAATTTTCCTGAGTGTTGCTGTATAGACAAGCCCTCGATTCTAAAATGTAATTCCATGATTGGTCACTCAAACGTGCAGCCTGTGTTGAAGTTAATTGTCATCTCTGTAGCTTAATCTTGGTTGAGGGGAGAATTTATGTTTCTCTGCTAAACTATTTTTATTATGAGAGAAGCCAATTTATTATAGCAATAAAAATTCTCCAGAGTGTGCTGGAACTGTATAGCTCCACTTTTAGGGTGGATAAATATACTTGACATTAGTTCTTGTCTTTAACAAGTTATTCCATACTTCACTCTAATTTTCTTCAAAGTATTCCTCATTCTGTCATGGCCTATTATTTAATCAGGAGATCATGCTTTGTTGATGCTCAGGTGAGCAGTCTCCTTGAAGTGAAGTTATACACAGACTCAAATGTTTTCAGGGTCAAGCTCTTAAATTGTATTTTAAGCACCGTTTTTAACTCTCCAGACCCAGTTTCCTTACCACTGATGGCTATATTCTATAGATTCTATACCATTTAGCTATCATTTTCCTTTTTGTTCCCAGCCATTTACACACATACTGGACCTGACCTTGCTGTTTATGTAAAACTCCTGTTGGGGTTACATTGCTCTTAAGAGCTTCAGAAAAATTGGGCCCAAAATACTTATGCTACAAAGCCTCACTGTAAAACTTTCCCACACTGAACAAGGACTCCGATATACACTGCTTCCTAATATCATGCGTGCTGCTGCCAAGAATTTTAGGTTCACCAGGGCATTTGACAATGCTGCGTCTCAGAAACAAGTAGCAATTTTTAAATGTTCCCCACAGTGTTTAACTTTATTCACCGTGAAATGACAATTTGATCATGGACCTTTTTTTGGTACTGCACTTTTGTGTACTGTAAAAATGTTGGTTGTGTACAGAGTAGGGTAAGTCAGAAATAGATAAGAGAGAGAGAGATGACATTTAAGAAAGAAACCAAAGCTGGGTGACTTCAGCAAGCTGAGAAAAGTTGTCTCACAGTTATATGCATTTCTGCATAGCTCCCAAGTTTGTAAAACTCACAGATTCTATCATAATTATAATCTCATCAACTCCTGTGTAAGAGATTTCAGGTTGTTTTTTATACATTTTTTTTTCTCATTTGGCTTAGTAGTAATCTCAAACTCTTCCTTTGGGCTTGGTAGAGCCTGAGAGCTATCCCAGTCAGTTCAATGGACATCGTCGTGACTCCTCAGGGCCAGGTCATTCATTTGTGTTCTGTTTCGCTCTGAGCATGTTTAGCCATTTGGATAGGTGTCTGTTTGTTTGTTTGTTTATCAGTTGAAAGAAATAAAAATAAATGTATGTTTTACTGTCAGTTATTATTTACAATCCAGAGTGTGCATACCATTGGCAGCACTAATCATGGGCACTTACGAACTGCAGTTGTTAAACTGAAGGTGATATTTCTAAGTACACCGCTACCTCGATATAATGCGACCCGATATAACACGAATTTGGATACAACACGGTAAAGCAGTGCTCCAGGGGGACGGGGCTGCGCACTCCGGCGGATCAAAGCAAGTTCAATATAACGTGGTTTCACCTATAACACGGTAAGATTTTTTGGCTCCCAAGGATAGCGTTATATTGAGGTAGAGGTGTATAGGGAATACTGCAAGTGCCTCTAGAAGGGTAAATACAGCAGTACGGAGGATATCCATGTTGTAATGACATCCATGCTATCCTTGTACCCTTCCAAATATAAGATACCGCACAGCCCTGGAATAACATCTCACTGTTCTGTTTAGTTATTGCAAATGTTTCTGACTTTCAATTAAAACGGTTTTGGACTAAGGCCTCGGCCCTGCAGGCTGCTGAGTATTGCTGAATGGAAAACAGTGCAGCGGTAAAGTGCTAGCACCTGGCATCAGCCCTGTGTCTGGGCAGAAACACTTCAGTACCATGCAGAGAAATAAACTCAGTGCTCGCCAATGAGAACAGACTTCTGCGCCGAACCTCTGGTCTGTGGTACCTGCTCCCATCTCAGCTTCCTTCACCTTGGATAGTAGATAACAAAGGACTACACTCAGCAACTCTAGATACTCATGCACCATAAACAGACAGGAGACTTGGGTACTGATTCCAGGCTGAAGTCAGTGGGAGTCTTTTCATTGCTTGCAGTGGGCTTTCAATCAGGCCCATAGATAGCCCTACCTGTGTTCATCGCTTTCTCCCCACCCTGATTAACTGAATCTTGGTTATCTAGGTATTTTCAGGACACTATTTTATTATCTAAATACAAAATTCAAGGACTCTTTAAACCTTTTCTCTCAGCAAGAAGGATGCCACATCTGGAAGATGCACATGGTGAAGGGGACAGACGGGCTGGGGATCCAGATTACAGGAGGAAGAGGATCAAAGCGATCCCCTCATGGCATCATTGTTGCGCATGTTGAGGAAGGAGGCTCTGCTCACAGGTAATGTAATGTTTGTTCCTTCGCAAGGCTACGTAGGTTTGATTGATCTGTTTATGCCACTTTCAGCAGAACTCAAAAAAGGGGTAAGGGAAGTTGGCTCACACTTCCGTAAAAACATTTATTTACATTGGGACAGAGAGTGGGCTAATAAAATGACAAATATTAGAAAGTATTTTGGACCCAACTAAGTTGTGCTTTATTCATTTTTCTGCATGCTTGCATTTAAATATAAATTTTCTGCACAGCTTGGCTGTAAGAACCTTTACTTAGGCTCAGAATGCTTCCCCCTTTTTCTCTATAGGGATGGTAGATTGACAGCTGGTGACGAGCTCCTAATGATCAACAGTCAGTCTTTGGTTGGACTCTCCCATCAGGAAGCTGTGGCTATTCTGCGATCTGCTACAGGTCTAGTGGAGCTGGTGGTAGCTAGCAGGGTAGGTAACTTTACATCTCACTCTCTTCATTGCTGGAATTCTGTATATATATATTTTAGAAGTGTCTGTTACAAACATAAACAAGGCCAGATGTTCAGTAGTCTGGGTGTGCAGATTTGGACATCTACATTTTCGTGCACAGAGATAAAAATTGCACATGCACTCACAATAAATCTATGGCAAATAAACAGTGGGATATACAAGACAGCTCGTTTGCTTGTACAATCACCGCACGTGCCTATGCATTTCTGGCAAACAGCATTTTCTTAAAATATGTAGCCTGCAGAACAAAACAAACTCTTCTCGGCTTCTTTAAATTTTCACCCATATCTTACATATCTGTCTATATACTTCTGTAATACCTGAGTGCCTGACGTCTCTAGATGTTGTTCTATGTATTTGCATTCTTTATTTTTTATGTTAGTAGCTTGAAGTAATTTTTTTGCAGTTAGTGATGTGACGTTTCATGCAAATAAGATTAAACTAATTTATTAACAGAGCTTAGTCTTTCTTCATCATAGGAGCGATTAGAGATGCGGATCATCATGTAGGCTGAGCATTAAATATGTGCCAAAAATGGGGTGGTCACTGTTCTTCTAGCCTAGTTGATCCTTTAATTTGGTGGAATATAGATTTTAATTGTACATACAGTAGAGAGGCTTACTCTCTTCTGGATGTTCTTTGATAACTCCTTCCAGTGCCCAATGATCACATTTATCAAAAAGAGAACATGTCCCAGAGTGTTCAAGGACAAAAACCAAGATGCATGAACTTAAAATTTATATAGTATTTTAATTAGCCACTGAAGTGCATCAAAGTCCTTTGTCGGGATTACAGTTTAGTATTAACTCTGCCAGTTTTCACCTTGACGACCACGTACTTTGAATAACATGTTCAGTTAGACACTTGGGCTATCTTCCAAAGGGGGCATATCAGCCTACATGAATTCCTTCTTAAAATTCCTTCTCCACTTGTGCTGCAATTACATCTATACAATCAACAAGAATGTTTGCAACATAAAGCTCTTCGGGTTCTGACCAGACTTTGTGTCAGCACAATCTCTATAGATTCAGTTTTCACATTCCTGGGAAGAGTATTTGCTAGCCTGACAAATGAAGTATATAAATCTTTGCTTTGTTTCATATAGTAGTCATTCATATTTGAGGATCAGATTTCTAATCAGCCCAAGATAAGAAATAAAGTAAGTGTAGTGAGCTCCATGAGATCCCCTTGGACGTTTGTTTGTATGAGGAAACTGCCACATAAGCCCTGGAGTTGTCTTGACAGAGAGAGAACGCTCTTGCCCTGTACTTTGTGTTATTATTTACACTGGAAAGTAAGCAAGATAATGGAGAATCAGGGCCTGAATGTTCTAGATTCTGGACTGAGTTGAACTGACAGCATTGTGAGGGGAATTTTCATATCACCACTATATGTATGTGTTGTAAGTGTGTGAAGTGTATATATGTATATTTTTTTCCTGTGAACATGTTATAATCTGCCTCCTGATGTCTCTGAATTCTACAAAACACATGGAGCTTGTCTACGTGCAAAAGTTATTTCATTTTAACAATACCAATATAATTAAAATGGTNAATTAAAATGGTACAACCCCCCCCCCCCCCCCCACTCACCCACCACCTAGTTTTCCCCAGTGTGGCTGCATTGATACCAGCAGATCTTATTCCTCTATGGCAGGGGTAGGCAACCTATGGCACGCGTGCCGCCTTCGGCACGCGAGCTGATTCTCAGTGGCCCTCACACTGCCTGGGTCCTGGCCACTGGTCCGGGGGGCTCTGCATTTTAATTTAATTTTAAATGAAGTTTCTTAAACATTTTAAAAACCTTCTTTACTTTACATACAACAATAGTTTAGTTATATATTATAGACTTATAGAAAGAGACCTTCTAAAAACGTTAAAATGTATTACCGGCACGCAGAACCTTAAATTAGAGTGAATAAATGAAGACTCGGCACACCACTTCTGAAAGGTTGCTGACCCCTGCTCTATGGGAAGGGGAATGAATTATACTGGTATAAGGCACATTTGAACTGGTATAACTGTGTTTACATCAGAGGTGTAGCAGTATAACTATTTGGTTAAAAAAAACAAACAGCCCAAAATACCGCTGTGCAAAGCAGTTACAGTACATGGGCACAGAAATTGTGTGTAGACGCATAGAGTATGTCATGCCTATTTTCCTAGAATACTCCCTGGTCTTTGTTACACATTTGTTGAATGAAATGGACTAGCCATTGTGTAATGACTAGGGTCTATGTAAACCCAAAATTATGTGGAACTCTTCTGGCTTTTTGTTTCATACAAACTCCCTCCTTGTTCATTGGAAGGTTCACTGATCTTCATGAACCTTCTGAATGAATCTGGGCATGGGAACAGGAAACTTTAATTTTTACAATTGAAACTTGAAGTTTTAGCACATTGAAATATATAATTGGATTAAATTTGAAAAAATGAGTAATTTGCTTGGGTTTTAATCTGGAGAGCAAATGCCTACTATCAAATAGCAAAGCTTCATTATGTATTTGAATGGTACACTGTGAGACACATAATGTGTATTTTGTTGTGTTCCTGGTAGGAAGGGACTGAAGAGGAGTCTCTCAAGTATCCATCTACAAGTTTGCCTGACTTACTTAGTACCTGTTCAGTCCAAGATACCGCCTCTTGCACTGATAACAAAGAGAATGAAGAGCCAGAGGACGAAGATGCCCAAGGAGTGAGCGCGTCTCCTGAAGCACAGGTTGCTGTAAGTGTGGCTTTGGTAATCTTTTTACTTTACTTGATTTTGATCTGTAGTCATGCCATGTTTTCCTGCAGCCTAAAATGTAACCATTCATTTGTGTAAAAAAATCTTAATTAAACTAACTCTTCCTTTATGTTAAAGATGGTCTACAGAAAACTAAACGATGTGCTCAACTTGAGATCATGATATCTTTGTATTACCGTCTTGCAGGATTGTGTAAAGTAGCACTGCAAACTTTTATGTCTCTTAGTTACACACGAGTCCGAATATGTTTTTCTGTAGTTAAATTACATTCCATTCACTTTTAAATGGAAGCTAAGAGAGGTCAACTGAAGTGCCGTGGCTGTGGTATGTTTGTTTCCTCTCTTTGTGTAACCAAACTCTTGAAGATCTGGATCCACAAAGGGGCTTTAGGCATTGTGACACTGAGTGTCACTAACTTTTAGGTGCCTAGAACATCACAGGAACAACACTGATTCACGAAGCCTGAGTTAGGCGCGCCTAGGCTCCCTGTACAAAGGATGAGGAGAGAGAGGCACCTTAGAATGTGAGCCACAAAAGCCAGCACGCTAGGCAGGGCGCTACCTAAGCTAGTCAGTGGGAGATACCGACGAGACAGGGATGTGTCCTAAGCCCTGCCCCTCTTTCAGAGAGAGGTGCCTAAATCCAAGCTGCTGGGAGGTGCCTGTCTCAGCTACTGATCCACAAATGGGGGGAAGATTGGCATTCCTCTGCCTAACTCACGTATGGGGCCTGATCCATGCTCAGTGGCCACCTAACACCACAAAACAGCCAGGGGGAGGACCTTCCTCATTAACCTTTAGCCTACTAGTTAGGGTACTCACCCAGCATGCGAGAGACCACTGGTTCAAGCACAGGTGCTGACTTTTCAAACTGCCGGGGGGTGCTCGACCCCCCCAGCTCTGCCCCAGGCCCTGTCCCCCTTCCCCCATGGCTCCACCCCGGCCCCGCCTCTTCCCGCCCAGTTCCGTCCCCTCCCCCGAGCGCGCCATGTCCCCGCTCGTCCCCCTCTCCCTCCCAGCCTCCCTGAACACCGTGAAACAACTGTTTGAGGCAGACAGGAGGCGCGGGGAGGGAGGGGGGAGGTGCTCATCCACGGGACCCTGGCAGGCGGGAGGCGCTGGGAGGAGGTGTGGGGGAGCTGATAGGGGGTTGTCGGTGGGTGCTCAGCACCCACCATTTTTTCCCCCTGGGTGGTCCAGCCCTGCAGCACCCACGGAGTCAGCACCTATGGGTTCAAGTCCTCCCTTTGCCTGATGAGGAGAAGAGATTTGAACAGGGACCTGCCTCTTCTCAGGTGAGTGGTCTAACCACTGGACTGCAGAGTGATTCTCACTCTCTCTCTAGCCCAGGGCCGGTTAGGGGAGGGGGTCGTGGCCCGGCCCCCCCCTCCTCTCTGCCCCCCCCCCCCGGGACTCCTGCCTCATCCACCCCACCCCACTCCCTGTCCCCTGCCCACCCCCGGACCCCTGCCGCGCCATCCAACCCCTCCTCTCATTCCTGACGGCCCCCCCGGGACTCCTGCCCCATCCAACCACCCCTTCTCCCTGTCCCCTGACTGCCCCTGGAACCCCCGGCCCTGACTGCCCCCTGCCGCCCCATCCACCCCCCCCTCCTTCCTGACTGCCCCCCCGCCCCGGGACCCCTGCCCCCATTCAACCCCTGTTCCCCCCCCCCCGACCCCTATCCACACCCCCGACCCCTGACCACCACCCCGAACTCCCCTGCCCTTTATCCAACCCCCCCTGCTCCGTGCCCCCTTACCGCGCTGCCTGGAGCACCGGTGGCTGGTGGCGCTACAGCCGGGCCACGCTGCCGCCACCACCACCACACNGAGTGAATAAATGAAGACTCGGCACACCACTTCTGAAAGGTTGCTGACCCCTGCTCTATGGGAAGGGGAATGAATTATACTGGTATAAGGCACATTTGAACTGGTATAACTGTGTTTACATCAGAGGTGTAGCAGTATAACTATTTGGTTAAAAAAAACAAACAGCCCAAAATACCGCTGTGCAAAGCAGTTACAGTACATGGGCACAGAAATTGTGTGTAGACGCATAGAGTATGTCATGCCTATTTTCCTAGAATACTCCCTGGTCTTTGTTACACATTTGTTGAATGAAATGGACTAGCCATTGTGTAATGACTAGGGTCTATGTAAACCCAAAATTATGTGGAACTCTTCTGGCTTTTTGTTTCATACAAACTCCCTCCTTGTTCATTGGAAGGTTCACTGATCTTCATGAACCTTCTGAATGAATCTGGGCATGGGAACAGGAAACTTTAATTTTTACAATTGAAACTTGAAGTTTTAGCACATTGAAATATATAATTGGATTAAATTTGAAAAAATGAGTAATTTGCTTGGGTTTTAATCTGGAGAGCAAATGCCTACTATCAAATAGCAAAGCTTCATTATGTATTTGAATGGTACACTGTGAGACACATAATGTGTATTTTGTTGTGTTCCTGGTAGGAAGGGACTGAAGAGGAGTCTCTCAAGTATCCATCTACAAGTTTGCCTGACTTACTTAGTACCTGTTCAGTCCAAGATACCGCCTCTTGCACTGATAACAAAGAGAATGAAGAGCCAGAGGACGAAGATGCCCAAGGAGTGAGCGCGTCTCCTGAAGCACAGGTTGCTGTAAGTGTGGCTTTGGTAATCTTTTTACTTTACTTGATTTTGATCTGTAGTCATGCCATGTTTTCCTGCAGCCTAAAATGTAACCATTCATTTGTGTAAAAAAATCTTAATTAAACTAACTCTTCCTTTATGTTAAAGATGGTCTACAGAAAACTAAACGATGTGCTCAACTTGAGATCATGATATCTTTGTATTACCGTCTTGCAGGATTGTGTAAAGTAGCACTGCAAACTTTTATGTCTCTTAGTTACACACGAGTCCGAATATGTTTTTCTGTAGTTAAATTACATTCCATTCACTTTTAAATGGAAGCTAAGAGAGGTCAACTGAAGTGCCGTGGCTGTGGTATGTTTGTTTCCTCTCTTTGTGTAACCAAACTCTTGAAGATCTGGATCCACAAAGGGGCTTTAGGCATTGTGACACTGAGTGTCACTAACTTTTAGGTGCCTAGAACATCACAGGAACAACACTGATTCACGAAGCCTGAGTTAGGCGCGCCTAGGCTCCCTGTACAAAGGATGAGGAGAGAGAGGCACCTTAGAATGTGAGCCACAAAAGCCAGCACGCTAGGCAGGGCGCTACCTAAGCTAGTCAGTGGGAGATACCGACGAGACAGGGATGTGTCCTAAGCCCTGCCCCTCTTTCAGAGAGAGGTGCCTAAATCCAAGCTGCTGGGAGGTGCCTGTCTCAGCTACTGATCCACAAATGGGGGGAAGATTGGCATTCCTCTGCCTAACTCACGTATGGGGCCTGATCCATGCTCAGTGGCCACCTAACACCACAAAACAGCCAGGGGGAGGACCTTCCTCATTAACCTTTAGCCTACTAGTTAGGGTACTCACCCAGCATGCGAGAGACCACTGGTTCAAGCACAGGTGCTGACTTTTCAAACTGCCGGGGGGTGCTCGACCCCCCCAGCTCTGCCCCAGGCCCTGTCCCCCTTCCCCCATGGCTCCACCCCGGCCCCGCCTCTTCCCGCCCAGTTCCGTCCCCTCCCCCGAGCGCGCCATGTCCCCGCTCGTCCCCCTCTCCCTCCCAGCCTCCCTGAACACCGTGAAACAACTGTTTGAGGCAGACAGGAGGCGCGGGGAGGGAGGGGGGAGGTGCTCATCCACGGGACCCTGGCAGGCGGGAGGCGCTGGGAGGAGGTGTGGGGGAGCTGATAGGGGGTTGTCGGTGGGTGCTCAGCACCCACCATTTTTTCCCCCTGGGTGGTCCAGCCCTGCAGCACCCACGGAGTCAGCACCTATGGGTTCAAGTCCTCCCTTTGCCTGATGAGGAGAAGAGATTTGAACAGGGACCTGCCTCTTCTCAGGTGAGTGGTCTAACCACTGGACTGCAGAGTGATTCTCACTCTCTCTCTAGCCCAGGGCCGGTTAGGGGAGGGGGTCGTGGCCCGGCCCCCACCTCCTATCTGCCCCCCCCCCCCGGGACTCCTGCCTCATCCACCCCACCCCACTCCCTGTCCCCTGCCCACCCCCGGACCCCTGCCGCGCCATCCAACCCCTCCTCTCATTCCTGACGGCCCCCCCGGGACTCCTGCCCCATCCAACCACCCCTTCTCCCTGTCCCCTGACTGCCCCTGGAACCCCCGGCCCTGACTGCCCCCTGCCGCCCCATCCAACCCCCCCTCCTTCCTGACTGCCCCCCCGCCCCGGGACCCCTGCCCCCATTCAACCCCTGTTCCCCCCCCNTGCAGCTGCGCTGCCCCAGGAGCTCACAGCCCCGCCGCCCAGAGCATTGTGCCAGCGGCGGGGCTAGCTGAGGCTGCGGGGGAGTGGACAGCAGAGGGGGGACTGAGGGCGAGCCTCCCGGGCCAGGAGCTCGGGGGCCGGGCAGGACGGTCCTGGGCCATAGTTTGCCCACCTCTGCTCTAGCCCAATTCATATTTAATTATTCAATTATTTAATTAAAGTAGAACAACTTCAAAGATTGAGGGAGACCCACCTCAGGATAGCTCATGGCTCCTCTTCTTGCTTCTCAGCTGTTTTATGCTGAGCTGTTAGGTGACTCCTCCTGAGTACGCCTTCTGCGTCAGGCCCCACATGTGAGTTACGTGGAGGTGCACCTATCTTCTCCTGGTTCATAGATCTCTCTGAGGCGTAGGTGGGAGACTGGCATCCAGATCCTGAGAATGAGGCAGCCATGCGCATGGCAAGAAACATGGGCACCTAGGGAACTTGTACTGCAAAAACGTCAACACTGAGTTAGTTTAGGCACCTACAGGGTTAGGCACCAGCCAAGCAGGGGTGTTTTGAGGATCGAAGTGGTGCCTACAAACAGGACTTGGACACCCAAGTCTGGGGGTTAGGCACCTAAGTGGATCTCTGTTGAAGTTCTTAGGAGGGCAAACGCCGATTGAAGTCAGTAAGATTTTGTCTGAATAAGACTTTCAGAATTTGGCCCATAATTAGAGTTCTATTTAGATAAATGCTCTAAAATGATAACCTCACTTGCATTCCATTCAAAGCTCCATTCATCAGAAAGGCTAAATGGATTATTATTTATTACTATTATTTATCTGTATTTTGGTAGCACCTAGGAGCCCTGGTCAAGGACCATGACCCCATTGTGCTGTGTGTACAAACACAGAACAAAAACACAGACCCTTCCCCAAAGATCTTACAGTCTAGGTATATGAGAAGAGAAAGCAGTTGGAGATGGGGTAACCTTGTTCTTTTTGCTGATACAGACTAACACGGCTGCTACTCTGAAACTTGTTTTCCATAATATTTATAATAAATTCTGAGAGAGAAACATTTGAAAAAAATTGACATCACATTGGATTAATTTAATCTTGGTTGTTGGATATTATTTTATATTCTTACATAAAAGAACAAGAGTGTTTAGAATCACTTGCTGAGAAAAGTGACATAATCACAGACAGCTCTATTAGTGCTATTATTCACTTAATTCTGTGTGTGTTATCTCAACAGGGCTCTGGTCACTTTGGTTTCTAGGGCAGGGATGGATTCAATCTTGTGCGTGAAAAGTTGGGATTCTTGAGTTTATTACTGTACAGACTGTCCCTCTATTCAGCTGACTGAATGCACGATACAAAATGCATGATAGCGGTGACAAAAAATACCCCCATGGATTAATAAAAGGATGCCCAGGACTTTGTAGGGCTTGTGTGCTAATTTGGGTGGGCGTCTAGGACAAAAGAATGATTAAAAAGTCATTTTGCAATTCTTACAAGATATTACACATTCAAACTACAGTAAGGGCTTATAAAGTTGTGGTTCAGTAAAGCACTGAACATTAAAATCAATTGTTGCAAATCTTTATTATGTATGGGTTAAGGGACACAGTCTCCTAGAATTCTAGTCAATTTCCAAACACAGTTAAAAGTAATTTCAGTCACTTCACCTGCTCCTGAGTCCCCGGTGCCCAGGTTTGTATTTTGCAATTACATTTTTCAGTGCTGTTGAAAGTTCCATTCCCCTTCCCTTGTTAGTGTGAGAGATTCACAAAAGTACTAGAGGAAACGGACTGTAGGGGAACACAGTGATACATAAAGATCTTGCAAATGAGCAAAGTAAACAAATGGGAAAAGTAGTGAAATAAATAAATAAATATTGTTTTCGCTAATCTTCTTCAGGTCTAGTAGCCGTATGTGTAAAACTGGTCCAAGGGAGGTACGATTGTTAAATTGATGGTGTCTTTTAGGGCCAAATCCTGTTACGTTCCTCAGGCCAAGTAAGAAGAATCCTCCCTCCTCTTATCCAGGAAAGGGTGCAGAATATTTTTGCACCTAATCTGTGACTGCTACTCCAGCTGCAGGATTGCAGCAGCTGGCCCCTGTGTATGGACAGCGTAGTCGTAGACCCACAAATTGCATCCAGGGCCTGCACTCCCTCGGTGGGCTTTCTGCAGCCTACCAAGGAGTGCTGCGCAAACTCTAGGTGCAGTCTTGCTCTGCTCCGCCTCCCTCTGCACAGTAAAACCACACTTGTTTTACAGCATGCAGGGCCTCCCATATCCTTTCAAGGATTTCCCAGGAGGATTTGCTTTTTTTAATTGACAAGGCACGGAGTCCGATCAGGATGTCAGTATAATTTGATTCCCAAGCATGTGGCATAGTATAACTATATACATTGTTGTAGAATTTCTACAGATACAGCAATGATTTTTTTCCACATTTGGTAATAACCATGTGATTTAGTCCCTACTGTGGTATAGGCCCAATAAAAGTGAAGTCTGATTTCAGAAACCTATGAAAAACATGTAGCAAGCGTACACCTCCTTGGCTCAGGGTTTTTGGTATATTTTTCTGTACTTAAGTGCTGTAAAAGAGCCATGATTTACAGATGCTGAAATAAAAAATATGTGAATGGAATCTAACAACCTGTTTAATAATAGCCATCTTTTGTGAAATAAAAAAGTTTCTTCAAATTTACAGGGTTGGAAGTAGAATGACTGTGGTTGTGGAGAATGAGGGAGTTATGTGCATTATTTTTATGAATATCAGATGGACCTCAATTAACCTGTTTGGCATTAAATCAAAGGAGACTGTTGGAGGGAAACAAACAGGAAATAAAACAATGGCAAAAATAAGGGACAATCCAGAGAATATCAAGAGTCCTTGTGGAAACAGTTGCGGGGCTGTTAACTGGAGAATGCCTCTGCCTAGTTCCAGCCATGCTGGCAAGGTTTACTATTCTCAGGCCTGAGCCTTGGATCACAGGGGATATTAAAACTTTCAAGATACAGGTGCCCTTGGGAAGAATGGGGGTTGAATGGGTTGTCAGCAGCTGCCTGGGGGAGACGCATGAAAGGAAGAAGAGAAGGAATGCAGCAGGACAGTCTGTTTCTGCCAGCCCAGAGATGGAGGTAACTGGGCCGAATGGAACTCACTTAAGCTTGCAAGGAAAGAGTACGGTTTAGATAAGGGGAAGTATATATGTAGGTCTTTTTTTTTTTTTTTTTTTAACCCTTTGCTCTGCGTGCTTGTGTACCTTTGAGTGAATGAATAAATCTTTGTTTTGATGAAGCTGTTTTTGGATCACTTTAATCAGCTGCTGTCGCAGGCTGCAGAAGGAAAAGGGCTTATAGGTGTCAAACACAGTTGGGTCTATTGGGTTAACTCGGTTGGTAAACAGAGGTGCTGCTGCCCAGAGACCCACTCAAAGAGAGATTGGACACTGTGGTTCCATCCAGAGGAGGGTGAAGATAGCAAAACTGCCCCAGAGGGGTGCACTCATCAAGAGGGATTAAAAGAAGTCTAAAGCGCAGCTCTCCTCATCAGCATGACAGTGGCTCTTTTTGGTTTACCCTGTGCAGCGACTTTTTAAATATATTTACTTGATAATTCTTGTGTTCTTCACTTTTTAATAGTTTGTTGCTTCTTTTGTCTTGTATTTCTCACAAACAAACTTAGTGAGTATTATTTGCATATAAGGGAGGAGGGTTGGCCTAATAATTATGGCAGAAACTAGATCTGCTTGTGTCAAACCAAGGTAAAATCAGTGTGACTCCTTTGACTTCTATGGGGGGATGCTACTCCAGATTTGGAGATCATAAAATTGTGACCTGATTCCTGGGTTTGAATCCCAATTCTGTCACTGACTTGAGTCAAATCTCATCTCTCTGACCCTGAGTTTCCCCACCTGTAAAAAAGGGATGATAACACTTGCCTGCTTGCGGGGACTTGAGGTGGGATACTACCAATGTGACATAGTCAATTTTTTAAAAATAGCTAAAAGAAGCATTTTTAGGGGTAACACCTTCCCTAAGGTCTCCCTGCCAATATTTTGTAGTTTTACAACTACAGATTCCTATATTTTAAAAATATTTTTCTCTCCCCTGTTGCTATATGTGAAAGACCTACACAGGAAAAGGGGAAACTGACCATGAACACAGGGGAACCAGTGAAACTAACCATGTGTAAAGCACATAGTAACTAATAAACTGTTTCCTCTAGTCTCTTTCAGCTCTAGTTACCTTAGGAGTTATTGTAACAAACCTGGGTACTAACTGTTCAGCTCAACATGATTTTAAGCTAAGTTTGAGTTTAGATTTGAAAGATGCTACAAAATTATAGGACAAGATTTTTTGTAAACACTCAGCATTGTCCTGTCTCTGCTCCCATTGACTTCAATGAGAGAAGTTAGTTCAGCACTGACCACTTCTGAAAATCACACCCTTAATTATAACCCTGATGTATAACTATCAGTGTGTAGCAGACGAGGTGCAGATACACTGAACGAGACATAGTAAAGGACAGCTCTATATATATCTCTTTCAGGGCAAGTATTGCAGTTTTATAGGACATTTGGGGGAATTGAAAAACATGATGCAGCTTGCCTGTGCACAATGAGGTTTATGATGAAGATATGTTTGAATTCAAAAGGGCATTGCCAAGTGTCAAAACGTAGCCATTGGAACTGAACTGAATATGGTTGCCACATATTTCTTTTTTTAATTCAGCTCTCTTCAGGTGCTGGATTGTCAGGATTTCCCCTAAGATTTGAAGGAACTTGCTCTCTTATCTTTGCTCCCAATCTTTCCGGCCAAGCAGTAGTCAGTCTGGAAGGAGCTCCGTAGCACACAAATGAAGAGCTCAGTAGCACTTGGAGGCTGCAGTTTAAAAATATCACCCTTGTGGCTTATTTAAAATCCAAGCGTTATATTGCCCTAAAGCAAAACTTTTATAAATACAGTTTAATTGGAACTCTTTTAGTACCCAGTCTGGCTGTGCAAAGGCCCATTTAACATGGAACATCCCTTCAAGTTCTAACATTAATAAAACTTGTGCCACCAGGCAGAAAAAGGATTATATTAAAATCCTGAGAGTGCATTTGTTTCCGTGATGATCTAGCCAAAGTGTTCCTTAACTTCAGACATGCAATTCTGAGGTGAGGCCATGTTAAATTGTCTCAAATCACTCTTGGGATTTTAATATAAAAAAGTATGAGTCTCGTGCTTGTGGTGCTGTTTATATTAAATTTACCTATTTGTATGTGTGTAAGCAGGGAGGGGCAGGTAAAATATTATTTCCGTTTGGGGGGGGGTGTTCATTTTTGTTCTGGAAAGTCTACCATATTGCTTGAACTTTTAACCTTCTGCTGGGTCACTGTATTGGTGGAAACAAAAAAGACACAGGAAATATCACTAAGAGGAAAATAACTTTGGCAAGAGTTTCAGATTTTGGTGAAGATTTTGGCTCCCTCAGTGTTTAGGTGCCCAACTTGAGACTCCTTAACGGGGCTTGATTTTTTCAGAAGGTGGCTGCTTAGAACTTTCTGAAAATCTGGCCCCTTATGGCATCTGAAGCTGAGCACCCACAGTCATAGTCACTGTTGAAATTCTTGGCCTTTGTTTTTATGTCTGGCGCTATTAGCTTGTTAAATACAAAATGATAGTTAATCAGATTATTATTAATAATAATTGTTTGTTATTGTTACCTAGACTTATATAGCACTTTTCTTCAGTAGATCTCAAAGCCATCCCCATTTTACAGATGGGGAATCTGAGGCACGGATCAGGGAAGTGACTTGACCAAGGTCACAGAACAGGCCAGTGGCAGAGCCCTGGGAAAATAGTGTTCATTTGTGCATGCACATGGGGGGCTAAATCCAGGCCTCCGGTGCTGCAGTCTCCATTGTCAGGGGAACCCATGGGTAACAGGATTCTATCTGGGAGCTAGGCCAGGCCAGAAGATGGTTGTGGGGGATCCACATAAAGGCCTACAAAGATCACTTCAGTCGTTCTGGTTGTGTGAGCCTCCGCTGCTTGACTCAACATCTGTGGCAGTGCAGGAGGTTTCCTACCAAAGTCTCCTGGCTGTACAACTGCCCAGGATACAGCCTCATTATTGGACCAGGGAAATGCTCCCAGCTGTGTGACTGTTCGGTTCTTGTTGCATGAGTTTTGGTAAGGTTTGCTTTGGCCTTAAATGCTTGCCGTGACTCAAGGTTGCGAACGTACTGGATACAGAGATTGCTGTGACCCTCCGAGATTGAACAATCCTGCTGTAACAGAAACAGGATGTCATCGGTTAAAGTTTAAATACCTCTGATGTGTGACTTGTGAATGTGTTTCTTTATTCATGCCAAAACCCACCTTATGTTTTTGGCAAGGTATGCATCCGAAAGAGAATAAATCAACCTGTTTTGTGAATGTGCAGAGATGAGTTCATCCCAGTTCTTTATTTGAGCCTTAGGAATGTTCAGTTATTTCCCATTGTGAGTCTCTGTGTCTTACTGGAGAATCCGTATGTAATTACCTCTAGCTGTGCGAGTGCAGTAAGGAAGAGGATAACAATGCCATAAGTTTAAAAAAACACACTGGGGTCAAAAGTTCTTTTGGAAACACTGAAACAGATATTTCAGAGAAAGCATTAGCACTGCAAGGAAACAGGAAGCATAACTCAACAATTAACTGTGTGTGGGGGGAAGGACCTTAATTACTCAGAGGACTCCAGTGTTCAGTCCCATTAGGGCATTGCAATTCCAGAAATCAACCCTGAAATACAACTGTAAATGGAATTGCTATTTCCAAAAACCCTTTTTGTAAATAATATACTGTACGCTGGAAGGGATTTTGTTAGGAGAAATAGAGAAGAGAGAGATTTGGGGTCAGATTATGGCGAGCCGCTGCAGAGGTGTACTGGGGAAGGGGTACAAGGAGCCTTCCCTCGTTGCAACCCTGTGCCAGACACAGCTGCAACTCCTGCACTCTTCTGGTATAGGGGCGTCTCCCTGATAGTGCCTCCTCAGGCACCAGTCACCCCAGAGAGCCTTGGCCCCACCCCTTCTTAGCATCACCTAGAGAGTTGCCAGCTGTGAATGCTACACTCCTTTTGAAGCACTCCGCCGCTGTGTGCCAAGTTACTCCAGGAGGCAGTGTGCTTTCCTGAGGTGCATTACCTCCTAATGTGCCAGATCAACCCCCAAGTCCTGCGTACATAGGGCTGTGACTAACAATAGATCTCATAGTGAATATAGCAAAGTGGGAAAATGTACATTTTTAGGATAAACATAGTGAAAAGTCTCGACAAGAGATGGCTGCAAAAAAGTCTAGGGGCCAAATCCAGTTTGCCTTGTTCATGTGAGTATTCCTGGTGCATCCAAGTAATCCCAACTGCCGTATCACATTACAAGAAGCTAAAAGGACTCTTTCCTGCTATGACTCTTCCATGTAAGCAATTACTTCAGTTGCCACAGGGATGTTGTATAATCACAAAGGGGAAGTGGCATCTGCCATCATGAATGGGAGCAGGTGGTGGCTAGGTGACAGGTTGTCTGATAAGATGTGGTCCACACTATGGATGAGTTTGAGAAACCCCTGGAAGACATTAAGGTGCCCTTCATGCTCGCTAGGTTTGTAATTCTTATTCTTCCATGTAAAATGTTTGAAAGTCAGCACAGTAATGGAAACGTACTTTATCTGCAATGCAGGGTCTCCAGGCCCCTTTTCTTTTGTGAATGAGATTTCTTTCCACAAAGCAGCAGATATAGTAGCCAGCTATTTCTCCCTTGGCCACTTGGATAGCTGCCCAGGTTTAGTGGAACTGAACTGCCTTTAGCAACCTAAAAATAACCTCCCCGTGACATTAGAATGAAACGGATACTATCATGGCCCTGCAGTCTAGCAGACGTTAACATAAAGATAATAAAGGCACCAGGACTTTGAGAGTTATCATAAATGTTGTTTTATCACATCTGCAGATTGTTTATCCCCAAATTCTTGTAACTGTATACAATCCAACCCTAGCTGGGATCAGTTAAATTATATTTTAGACATGCTGTGCTTGAAAAAATACAATCCACATAATACGTACATAAGGTATGAAAGACACTAGATACCCAAGTATTGCATATCGTGCTATGTACTCAGTATGACACAAACAATGTTTTTAAAACTAATTCCAAAGTGCTATACCAAAAATATCATGGAAATGTACCCTCCAATTGTTGGCTTTGATAGTGTAAGCGAGATCTGATGTTCTCAGCAGAGCTATTTTTACATTGTGACTAGGCATAAAGACTGCTTCCTGTGTTCTTCCACCCTCAGTATGTGAACAAAAAGTCCTCCTGAAAATAAAATAAAGCAGCTATATTCTCTGTTGTCATATATGGAATCACAATCTATCTGAAACAGGGGACAATTAGTAGAGAAAACAATTACAAACTACAGACACAAATAAACAGGCTTCCACACAGCTTGAGTTCCTAGTTTGTCTCCTTTGTTTACCTTCCAAGAGCTTCTTGGAATTCTATGCAGCACACAGAGACACCTAGTGGCTGAATAACATACTGCAAATAAACATATCATTACCCTTTCTAACATTGTCTTCAAATCCTGAATATTGAAACAAAAATAGAACAAGAGTGTTATGGATTTTTCAGAAATGTTTATAATGAATTTAATTTAATTCAGTCCAAAAGCTGTTTAAGGTGAAAAAGCATGTTATATAGCAGACGAAAGCAAAGCTAATCTAAAGAGTGATGAGAGGTTGGTTTAGCTGGCTGGATCTCATTATCTCTAGGGCCAAGAGGGCACCTGTAAGTGGCGGCCTCCCCTTGAAGATCTCTGCCACAGCAGAGACTAATGGCACAAGCAGTTTCCGGTGTTTCTTTCTATTTAAAAGGACATTGTTCTTAATTTTCACTTTAACTTTTAATAGCCAGTTGGAAGCATGGAAATGAACCCTTTACCTAACCCTGCAAGCTACCACCCATGGGTGGATCTGTGGTGCCAGCACAGAGTGACATTGGCTTCAGAGGTCCACCTGCATTGAATAACTTGTAGGATCTGGGCTTATGTTCTTTCCCTTCTGTCCCATGGAGCCAGCAAATTATTGTTGTAGGTTTGAATGAGAGTGCTAGGGTGCTGACACTGATTTCTAAAGAAATTATTGAAGCATTTGTTAGGGGGAAAAGTATATTGAGGGCTAAATTTTCCTATGTGGGTAACCAAACTACACCCCAAATCCTCTTCACCTGGTGTGCTGTGCAGTCACCCACAGGTACCTAGATATGCGGTAACTGATCTTGTACTCATGAATGCTGGGGTACATTTCAAATGCCGGGTTTGCACACACCTAGCTAGGTACAACCTGAAAATTTTTCCACTAAAGGAATACAGGGATTTAGTAAACTGACCTAAAAATCAAGATCGATCATAGTTTGCACCTGTCACATTGGGCAGTAGTGTCCCTTTTAAAAAGTAAAGCGTCACACCTCTGTTGTATTACTGTGTATAGGCATGCTGTTGAATTCAGACATTCAGTAGAGTGATAGACCAAGCACTCTTAAGGAGACCACTTTGAGTTGTTTATGTAGCATTTCCAGCTATTCAGAAAATTACAGGGTGGTTCCAGCTGTTGAACATTTATCTTGCTTCCTGATTTCCTTGCCAGGCATGAAAGCAGAGGTTTCTAGCATGTTCATTTAGTGAATGGTGGGTTCAAAGGAGGTACAAGTTGCACACTGTGGGACCAGCCAGTGCAACTTCCAGAGCCGCCCCTCAGGAAAGCCTGCCAGTGTTTGCTTCACCAAAGGAAGCAAACTTTAACATGCAGCTTGTCTCCTCTGGAAACCCCATAGGTAGAGACTGCCTTGGTAAATGTGCTGAATCAAAGGATCCCCTGGATGTCTGGGTGATGCCAGGCACCTTCATCTCCTCTCTACTTTGGGTTATAACAGGGGTTCTCAAACTGGGGGTCGGGAACCCTCAAGGGGTTGTAAGGATATTACCTGGGGGGTGTCATGAGCTGTCAGTCTCCACCCCAAACCCGCTTTGCCTCCAGCATTTATAATGGTGTTAAACATATAAAAAATATTTTTAATTTATTAGGGGGTTGCATTCAGAGGCTTGCTATGTGAAAGGGGTCACCAGTACAAAAGTTTGAGAACCACTGGTTTATAACATTAAGATCCCAACTCAGTCTTTACTTGTTGGGGAGGGAGCAACTTCTCTGGGTTTTCCATGGTGCCAGTTGTCGTACTATCTAAACACTTACCTGGTTAATTAGATCTCCAGAGTGAGGCCCCTAGTAGACTTCATGGTGTTTCCTGCTCAGGTCCTGGCCCTGGTTCTCCTTGGATTTCTATTTACTATAAATGTTTTTATCATTCAGATCATGGAGGGAATGCTTTGTCAAAAAGGAGGGTCTTGTAGCATGCCCTAAAGCTGATTAACTCTGGATCAGCCTAAACCGTTCTGTGAGCTTGTTCCACAGCCAGAGCCTCCCAGCCAAGGATGCTTTATCTGTAGTTCCCAGGCATATCAACCTGAGCTTTGTAAGCTGCATTATCCAAGAGCAGGGAGCAGCTGTTTTGCTGGGCCATAGAGGCAGCTGCTGATAGAGCTGAGTTCTGACTTGTTAATGGCTTTCGAAATATGGACTGAGACCTTGAACTGCAGTGGAAGCAGACCAACTGGTAGTGGAGTTCTTGGTGGCCTGTCCAACTCATGAGTCTGGCAGCCACGTTTTGTATGATGTGTAGCCTCTGCATTGCTTTCAATGTCAGTCGCATTTGCAGAAAGTTGCAGCGGTCCAGTCTGCAGCTCATAATTTAGGGACATTCAATGAAGGAGGTATAAACTGGCCATGAATAAATTTAGACGGGAAGTTAGATGGACCATATGGCCGTTCTTATCTTCTAACTCAGACAGTAGCCAATGCTAAGTGCGTCAGAGGGAATGAACAGAACAGGGCAATTATCGAGTGATCCATCCCCTGTTGTCCAGTCCCAGCTTCTGGCAGTCAGAAGCTAGGGACACCCAGAGCATGGGGTTGCATCCCTGGCCATTTTGGCTACTAGCCATGGATGGACCTATCCTCCATGAACTTATCTAATTATTTTTTGAACCCAGATATAGTTTTGGCTTTCACAACATCCCCTGGCTGTTCCACAAGTTGATTGTGTGTTGTGTGACGAAGTACTTCCTTTTGTTTGTTTTAACCTGCTGCCTATTAATTTCATTGGGTGACCCCGGTTCAAGAAGGGGTAAATAACACTTCCTTATGCACTTTCTGCACCCCATTCATGATTTTATAGAACTCTATCACATTCCCCTAAGTCAGGGGTAGGCAACCTATGGCATGCATGCCGAAGGCGGCACGCGAGCTGATTTTTAGTGGCACTCACACTGCCCGGGTCCTGGCCACCGGTCCCGGGGGGCTCTGCATTTTAATTTAATTTTAAATGAAGCTTCTTAAACATTTTAAAAACCTTATTTACTTTACATACAACAATAGTTTAGTTATATATTATAGACTTCTAGAAAGACACCTTCTAAAAACATTAAAATGTATTACTGGCACGCGAAACCTGAAATCAGAGTGAATAAATGAAGACTCGGCACACCACTTCTGAAAGGTTGCCGACCCCTGCCCTAAGTCATCTCTTTTCCAAGATGAAAAGTCCCAGTCTTTATAATCTCTCCTCATGGGGAAGCTGTTTCATACCCTTAATCACTTTTGTTGCCCTTCTCTGTACTTTTTCCAATTCCAATATATCTTTTTGGGGATGGGGCAACCAGATCTGCATGCAGTATTCAAGGTGTGGGCGTACCATGGATTTATATAGTGCCATTATGATATTTACTGTGTTATTATCTATCCCTTTCCTAATGGTTCCTAGCATTCTGTTAGCTTTTTTGACTGCCGCTGCACATTGAGTGGATGTTTTCAGAGAACTATCCACAATGACTCCAAGTTCTCTTTCTTGAGTGGTAACAGCTAATTTAGACCCCATCGTTTTAGCTGTATAGTTGGGATTATGGTTTCCAATATGCATTACGTTGTATTTATCAACATTGAATTTCATTTGGCGTTTTGTTACAAAGGGATCTCACAAAACTGGGTGACTGGGCAACTCTTCACAGTCTGCTTTGGACTTAACCATCTTGAGTAATTTTGTATCGTCTGTAAATTTTGCCACCTCACTGTTTACCTGTTTTTCCAGATCATTTATGAATACATTGAACAGCACTGGTGCCAGTACAGATCCCTGGGGGACACCACTATTTACTTCTCTCCATTCTGAAAACTGACCATTTATTCCTACTGTTTGTTTCCTGTCTTTTAACCAGTTACTAATCCATAAAAGGACCTTTCCTCTTATTCCATGACCACTTA
Organism: Platysternon megacephalum; assembly: GCA_003942145.1. Lineage (NCBI taxonomy): Eukaryota > Metazoa > Chordata > Testudines > Platysternidae > Platysternon > Platysternon megacephalum. The sequence continues at coordinate 11,966,269 of QXTE01000029.1, forward strand.
CTTTGCTTAAGAGGCTTTGATGAGGGACCATGTCAAAGGCTTTCTGCAAGTCCAAGTACGCTATATCCACTGGATCACTCCTGTCCACATGTTTGTTGACCCCCTCAAAGAATCCTAATAGATTATTGAGGCACGATTTCCCTTTACAAAAGCCGTGTTGACTGTTCCCCAACAAACCGAATTCATCTATGTGTCTGATAATTCTGTTCTTTACTACAGTTTCAACCAATTTGCCTGGTACTGAAGTCAGGCTTACTGGCCTGTAATTGCCAGGATTACCTCTGGAGCCTTTTTAAAAAATAGTTAGGCAGGGGGAGCGAGTTATATGGGCCCGTGGTGCCCGTGCTCCAGGAATATTCAGGGCCCGGGGGCCCAGCTCCACCAATGTTCGGGGTAGGGTCTCTCCCCCAGCCCCGCCTGCCACCCCTGCACGCCTCCCCTGAAGCGTCTCCTGGCCTCACCTGCTGCCCCTGGGTAATTTAAAAAGGCCCAGGGGCCCCCGGCTGCCGCTGCCACCGCCACCAGCACAGTGGGGCTAAGGCGGCTTCCTGCCTGGCCTCGCTCTGCTCCACTCCCAGAAGCAGCCGGAATGGCCCTATGGCCCCGGGGGGGCAGGGGAGGAGGTGTCTCCGCGTGCTGTCCCCGCCCCGACCACTGACTCTGCAGCTCCCATTGATCGGGAACTATGGCCAATGGGAGCTGTGGGGGCGTTGCCTGTGGGCAACGGCACGTGGAGACCCCTCAGCCCCCCACCTAGGAGCCGCTGCCAGAGGGGTGTGTGGGTTGCTTTCGGGAGCTGCATGAGGTAAGCGCCGCACCCCTCACTCTCTCCTGCACCCCAACCCCCGCCTCAGCCCAGAGCCCGCACCAAAACTCCCTCCCAGAGCCTGCACTCCCTCTTGCACCCCAATTCCTGCCTCAGCCCAGAGCCCACACCCAAACTCCCTCCCAGAGCCTGCCCCCTGCCCCCTCCTGCACCCTAACCCCCACCTCAGCCCAGAGCCCACACCCAAACTCCCTCCCAGAGCCTGCCCCCCTCCTGCGCCCCAACCCCCGCCTCAGCCCAGAGCCCACACCCAAACGCCCTCCCAGAGCCTGCCCCCCCCTGCACCCCAACCCCTGCCTCCGCCCAGAGCCCACACCCAACCTCCCTCCCAGAGCCCGCCCCCTCCCCCCTGCTGCACCCTGGCCCCCGCCCCAGCGCAGAGCCCACACCCCTTCGCCCTCCCAGAGCCTGCACTCCCTCTTGCCCCCCAATTCCGGCCTCAGCCCAGAGCCCGCACCAAACCTCCCTCCCAGAGCCCGCCCCCTCCCCCCTGCTGCACCCTGGCCCCCGCCCCAGCGCAGAGCCCACACCCCTTCGCCCTCCCAGAGCCTGCACTCCCTCTTGCCCCCCAATTCCTGCCTCAGCCCAGAGCCCGCACCAAAACTCTCTCCCAGAGCCTGCACCCCTCCCGCACCCCAACCCCCCCCCCCCACCCCGAGCCCCGGCCCCGACCCCCCCCCCCTCCCCGCCCCCCCCCCACCCCCACCCCAGACCCTAGGCCCAGCACCCAGACGGCCTCCGAGCCCGGGCCTCCCTCCCGCACCCAAACCCCCCCCCCCCCCCCGGGCCCCCCCCCCCTCCCGCCTCCTTCTTCACGCCTCCGCCCACCCCCCACATCCACACGCCCCCCCGACACCTCGCCCCCCCGGCCTCCCAACCCCTGCCTCTGCCCAGCGCCCACACCCAAGCGCCCTCCCAGAGCCTGCCCCCCCCTGCACCCCAACCCCTGCCTCTGCCCAGAGCCCACACCCAAATGCCCTCCCAGAGCCCGCACTCCTCCTGCACCCAAACTCTCTCCCAGAGTCCGCACCCTCTCCTGCACCCCTGCCCCAGCCCAGAGCCTGCACCCAGCACCCAAACGTCCTCCCAGAGCCTGCATCCCTCCCGCACCCAAACTCCCTCCCTGAGCCTTAGGCAGGGGTGGGGGTGGGACTTGGACCCGTTCTGGGCACCACCAAAAATTATATAAACCTGCGGCCCCGGAAGTTAGGAGGTTTCTAACCAGCAGAGGAGTGGGGTTCTGGAATAGCCTCCTAGTAGGAATAGTGTGGAAAAGCATCCTAACTAGTTTTAAGATGGAGCTTCATACGTTTATCAATGGGGTTATTTGATGGGGTTGCCTATGATAGCAGGAGACTGGACTCGACCCAGGGTGTCCCTTTCAGTCCTATGTTTCTAAACCTAAAGGGAGCAAATTTAAGACTGAAAAAAGGAATGTTTTCCACATAATGTACAATTAGCCTTTAGAACTCATTGCCTCAAGATGTATTTGAGACCAAATGCTTAGCAGGATTCCAGAAAAGACTATACGGATAACAAGAAAATACAGAGTTATCAATCTAAAAGAAAATAAATTTTGGAAAGAATAAAATTCTTACGCTTTAGGGCATAAAACAACCTGTAGGGGTTGGGAAGAAACTTCCCTTCAGGTCAGGTTATCCCATATTTTCTACTCTGGTTTTTTTTTTGCACCTTTCTCTGAAGCAACAGGCACTGGCTGCTGTTGGAGACAAGATACTAGGCTAGATGGACCACAGGCTTGATCCAGTGTGGCAATTCCTATGAATCATGCCCTATATGTATAGGAACGTTATTTTATGATAAATATATATAAAGGCAATCATAGAATCATAGGACTGGAAGTTGATGTTGTTTAACATCATGTTTAATAAGAAAATGTTGTTTCTGTACATTGGTTATTTACCAGGACAGAAAAAGAGCAAAAGCCATTCTAAAAAGCATGTGAAATTTTGTTGTGTACACGGGCTTCGATGGTCTTTTAAAAATGTTTAGAGTGGCCAATTGATGTGCCCTGCTGCAGCTGACCCTGTGGTGATAGGCTGGGAGCTGGTTCTGCAGGCTAGAGAGAGAGACCTTTCCAATTTTTTTGTGCTATCTGTATATCAGTTCACTTCACATTTAGGAAACAAACTATGTCTATCTTCTGTTCACTCTCCTCAATGAAGAAACACAGTGGGATCTTGCATGAGGTGTTAAATATATTCAGTGATGGGAAAGACAACAGCTTATCATCTCAACAGCAGCAGTGAAATAGTTTGCTTATTCTATTGTATAATCCCTAGTGTGCTGCTTTGCTTTGTCAATCTGTGATGATTGCCAAGATGTTTGTGGTTCAGTAGAATGCATTCTCTTTTATAATGCTGTTATTCATCTTGCCTAATTAAGGACCTGGTCCAGCGGGGGTTTTGCCTGAGAGAGGACTCTGGAGTAGCCCCTCATGCTGTATTAATGCTAGAGCGCTGTGTTCATGATAGCACTGTTTCTCCTTGGAAGCAACTGAGATGTCACAATCACTGAATTGTGAAGTTACTAGATTAATGGTGTCGGAGAATTTTCTAGTTTTAGACCTCCCTCGAAACTCTTCAAACTACAGCATGTGTTACAGCTCCTGCTGTCCTAACAATGAAACAGCCTTGAACGGGATTTCCTGGGTTCGTTTATTTCAGTTCTGTATGCATTTCATTAATCTCCTCACTTCCTGGAAAGCAAGGAAAATTAAGATGACAGGGCTACAGATTCTAAACGTTCAAAATATACATTCCCATGTGGCCAGAAGAATAGGGCAGAGTCACATTTTTCTTTTGAGTTATGACAAAACAACCACTTTTAGAGCCAAAGATTACAGACAAAGGACTGTTCTTAGAAGCACCATGGTTTGGATTTCTAATTGCTTTCACAGCATAATAAAACCCCAGGTAGTTTATTATACAACAGTATCAATTTAAATAATAATGTCTCTATCATGGGCGTATATTGCAAATTCTAGAATGCCTTCCCCAAAGGCTTATAGCCTGTGTCAGATCAATGTTTGTTTTGTTACAAGAAGAAAGAATATCTAAATTACCTTGTTCTTTGTTACTTTTTATAGTAGTCAGAAACCAAGTTGGATATAATATTATCCAGGAAGCCAGTGAGAATATCTTGGGGCTTTATTTTGATCATGTGTATTTGCATGCAATTGACCTTCTGGACATCACACACACAGTTTGGGTGTTTCCTCTTTATAGGACCATGGCTTATATGGAACCATAGAATCGTAGAAGTGTGGACTGGAAGGGACCTCAAGAGGTCATCTAGTTCAGTGGTTCTCAATGAGGGGTATGCATGCCCCTGGGGGTACACAGAGGTCTTCCAGGAGATACATCAACTCATCTAGCTATTTGCTTAGTTTTACAACAAGCTACATAAAAAGCACTAGCGAAGTCAGTACAAACTAAAATTTCATACAGACAATGACTTGTTTATACTGCTCTATATACTATACACTGAAATGTAAGTACAATATTTATATTCCAATTGATTTATTGTATAATTATATGGTAAAAATGAGAAATTAAGCACACTATTTTTCAGTAATAGTGTGCTGTGACACTTTTGTATTTTTATGTCTGATTTTGTAAGCAAGTAGTTTTTAAGTGAGGTGAAACGTGGTGTACGCAAGACCATTCAGACTCCTGAAAGGGGTATAGTAGTCTGGAAAGGTCGAGAACCACTGGTCTAGTCCAGTCCCCTGCACTCCAGTCAGGACTACATAATAACTAGACCATTCCTGACACGGGTTTGTCTAGCCTGTTCTTGAAAACCTCCAATGATGGAGATTCCACAACCTCCCTAAGCAGTTTGTTCAAGTGCTTAACTGCCCTGACAGGAAGTTTTTCTTAATGTACAACCTAAATCTTCCTTGCTGCAATTTAAGCCCACTGTTTCTTGTACTATCTTCAGAGGTTAAAGAGAACAATTTTTCCCTCCTCCTTGTAACAACCATGCTTGAACACTGTTATCATGTCCCCTTTCAGTCTTCTCTTCTCCAGACTAAACAAACCCAATTTTTGTCAATCTTTCCTCATAGATCATGTTTTCTAGACCTTTTTGTTACTCTTCTCTGGACTTTTTCCAATTTGTCCACATCTTTCCTGAAATGTGGCACCCACAACTGGACACAGTACTTTAGTTGAGGCCATATCTGCATGGAGTAGAACAGAAGAATTACTTCTTGTCTTGCATACAGCACTCCTGCTAATACATCTCAGGTGATGTTCACTTTTTTTTGCAACAGTGTTACACTGTTGACTCATATATAGTTTTCAATCCACTATAACCTCCAGATCCCTTTCTGCAGTGCTCCTTCCTAGGCAGTCATTTCTCATTTTGTATGAGTGCAACTGATTGTTCCTTCCTAAGTGGAGTAATTTTGCATTTATCCTTATTGAATTTCATCCTCTTTACTTCAGATGATTTCTCCATTTTTTCCAGATCATTTTGAATTTTAATCCTGTCCTTCAAAGCACTAGCAACCCCTCCCAGCTTGTTATTGTCCGCAAACTTTATAAGTGTACTCTCTATGCCATTATCTAAATCATTGATGAAGATATTGAACAGAACTGGACCCAGAACCGATCCCTGCGTGACTCCACTTGATATGCCCTTCCAGCAAGACTGTGACCCCTGATAACTACTCCCTGGGAGCAGTTTTCCAGTCAGTTATAGTAGATCCATCTAGGCTGTATTTGCCTTGTTAGTTTGTGAGATGATCATGTGAGACAGTATCAAAAGCCTTACTAAAGTCAAGCTATTCCACATACCAAGGGATAGTGTAGATCAGAGGTGGGCAAACTACGGCCCACAGGCCACATCCGGCCCGCAGGACTGTCCTGCCTGGCCCCTGAGCTCCCGGCCTGGGAAGCTAGCCCCTGGCCCCTCCCCCGCTCCCCCCCCTCCCCCGCAGCCTCACCTCGCCGTGCCGCCAGCGCTCTGGCCCGCCACTCCTGCTGGGCAGCGCAGGCGGCGGGGCTGGCTGTGGCGGGGCTGCAAGCTCCTGCTGCTCTGAGCAGCATGGTAAGAGGGTGGGGGATTGGATAAGGGGCAGGGGGCCCCCGGGGGCAGTCAGGGAGCAGGGGGCAGTTGCATGGGGTGGAGGTTCTGGGGGGGGGGCAGTCAGGGACGGGGGGGTTGAATAGGGGGTGGGGTCCTGGGGGACGGTTGGGGCGGGGATCCCAGGAGGGGGCGGTCAGGGGACAAGGAGCAGGGGGGGTTGGATGGGGCGGGGGGATCTGAGGGGGGCAGTCTGGGGGTGGGAAGTGGCAGGGGGCAGATAGGGGGCAGGGGCAAGGCTGTTTGGGGAGGCACAGCTTTCCTTACCCGGCCCTCCATACAGTTTCACAACGCCGATGTGGCCCTCGGGCCAAAAGGTTTGCGCACCCCTAGTCTAGATAATACTTAGTCCTGCCATGACGGCAGGGGACTGAACTAGATGACCTCTCGAGGTCCCTTGCAGTCGTACGATTCTATGGTTCTGTTATCTTTAGGTGTTTGCAAATTGATTGCTTGATTATTATTGCATATGAGTGTATGGTGACAGGTGCAGTGGAGAGATTCAGGTGATTTTGCAAAATACTGGGGTTGATTTCAATGACAGAGGCAGGGATTCTTCCTTCCTCCCTCTCACCCCCGACCCCCCAGCTCCAAGCTTAATGTAATTGCCGAATGTGTCTTACCTTATTCTGCAACATTTGGTTCATGTGTTTTGTCCTGAGCCTTTGCTCAAACTGCAAATTGTGTGTAGCCTGAAACCTACATTGCCAACATCCAGGATGTTTAAGTCTCTTGTGTTGGCTGCTCCAGACCAGTAGTTTAAATCTCCTGCTTAGCTATGGTGTTATAGGGGAGTTGTTCTAGCCTGTATATCAGTGGCCACATTCTCCTGTAGGCAGGGTCTCATTAGTCATAAAAATCTCACCATGGGAGGACTCTAACTATAAAGACCATGCCTAAAATTAGCCTTCAACCTGCCCGGAGACAGACAGATGGCTAGAGCAAAGCTGGGCAGTGTGATGTAGAGCATTGTTCTCATTTATCCCTACAGCTGTGGGCAGTTGGGGACCAGGCTGTAGGTGTGATGGAAGCTCAGTGGAAGAGAAAGCCAAAGAAGAAATTTGAAGGGGGAGTAGGGGAAGGGACATGAGGAAGTAGAGGAAGAGGTAGGGGAGCCAGGCCAGCAGGTTAGAAGGAAACTCAAGAGGGTAGATGATAGCCTTTACAGGGGTGGATAGAATAGAAAGTAGGGTGTTTATGCAAATGAGAATGCACAGTAAATGAATATATAAATTATGGCATGGCCTCATTTGTGTACTCTTTCCAGCTTTCGGAAGCTGCAGAGGCAGCAGGCATGCTAAATTAACATGACAGCTCATCACATCATGTTGAGTGAACGACAGCAATATAGATGCAGAGCAGAGAGAAACACAGCTGCCTGCATTCAAGCATCCCTGGTCCTGTGTTCCCTGGCTCCCTGAGCTACAAATCATGAACAGCCCTGTCATCCCTGAAAGAGTGAGCAGCATCCAGGCGTCCCTGTGTTGTTCTTTAGGGCTTTAAAATAATGAGATATATGACTCTGTATGTCAGTGTAAGTGACTTTTGTCATGAGATTCAAGATTGTTTACTATATATGAGCAGATGAGGGATTATTGCCTATAAATTAGGATGGTGTAAATTATAGCAGTCCTGGTTCAGTTCTAACTAGCACTGCTGTATTTTAGGCATATTTTCTGAGAACAGAGTGCTTTTGGGAAGAGCTGAAGTGATATTTTGGCCCTGTCCCAGTGGCTTTTTTTGGCTTGATCCTTGCATCTCTTCTGGAATGAGTTATCCCCCCTTGGGTATATAAGCCAACCTAAATTGGATGCAGTAATTTTGTTACGAGAATGGAGTTCTCTTGCTCTTTAGATGAGTCATTTAGATTATACAGAAGTGTGAGTTACAAATCATTTAGCATTAGAATAGAGCCCTGAGATTGCTGCTATGGTACCTTGCAATATCACCAAGAAATAACTGGAATGTAAGTGTTAAATAAGTGTAAAAATTATGTATAGCGTTATAGTGGTAGGAGCTATGACCGGTAGAGTTAAGGTTGCGTAACAGTTTCCATTTCAAGCCTGTTATCAATCACTTATTATTTTCTGAAACTTTCAACTGTTGAGCAGGATTTTTACAGGCTTTGACTCTGCATAAATGGTGAAGTCTTTTGGGGAAATTTTGAGCAGAAGCAGTTCAGCCATTTTTGAGTATGAAATTGTCTGAGTGTTGAAAGGTGAAATTTGTCCAGGAAATAGCCTATACTGAGGAAAAGTTACTTTGTTTTTCTAGTGGAAATTTGGGTTTTGATTTTTTCCCCATATCCGAAGCCTTCCAAAATTGTACTGAGCCTGCATTTTAGCTACTTCACCTACGTTTATAAAGTGCACAGCTAAGAGAGGATTCACCTATGCATGTGAACACTTCAAAGATAATTGTGAAGTGACATATCTAGGAAAATATATTACTACTGCACCTGTGTAACAACTTGTGGGATTGGGGGAAGCATTGCGGTGGATCTTGTAGGGTGCACAGATATTGAGGAGGGCTAACTGTACATTTTGTAAGGAATCAGAGGGGTAGCCGTGTTAGTCTGGATCTGTAAAAAGCAACAGAGAGTCCTGTGGCACCTTTACGACTAACAGATGTATTGGAGCATAAGCTTTCGTGGGTGAATACCCACTTCGTCAGACGCATGTAATGGAAATTTCCAGAGACAGGTATAAATATGCAGGCAAGAATCAGTCTGGAGATAACGAGGTTAGTTCAATCAGGGAGGGTGAGGTCCTCTGCTAGCAGTTGAGGTGTGAACACCAAGGGAGGAGAAACTGCTTTTGTAGTTGGCTAGCCATTCACAGTCTTTGTCTAGCGGTCGGTGGGTTTTCGGTATAGGGTGGTGTTAACGCGACCATCACTTGGTCCATCAACCTCAGCCTGGACCAATCTACACGGGAGGTCCACTTCCTAGACACCACAGTACAAATAAGTGATGGTCGCGTTAACACCACCCTATACCGAAAACCCACCGACCGCTATGCCTACCTTCATGCCTCCAGCTTCCACCCCGGATACACCACACGATCCATCATCTACAGCCAAGCGCTGAGGTACAACCGCATCTGCTCCAACCCCTCAGACAGAGACCAACACCTACAAGACCTTCACCAAGCATTCTCAAAACTACGATATCCGCACAAGGAAATAAGGAAACAAATCAACAGAGCCAGATGTGTACCCAGAAGCCTCCTGCTACAAGATGTTAGGCAGTGAATAATCAAACCCTCTGCATCCTAATGTGTCTGCACAAGGCATCAGAGTTAAGATTGTGCATATAACCTTGCCAGACTTTTGAGTACTTAGCTGAGTAATCTTAACAACAGTCTATTAACCTAGCTTTTTGTATGGCACACTCATCAATATTCACTATATTGATATTAATAAAATAATATGGTTTCTATGTGGTTTCCCCTACAAAGCTGTCATTGACGATCAGTGGAAGTTTGGTGAGCTGACTAAATGGAGAATAAGCAGTGGAGATCTGTCCTACAACTTTACTGAGGGTGATAAAATGATCAGGACCAAATCCTGTATTCCTGACTAAACTTCCTTCTCTCTGAGAATTTTGCATGAGTAAAGACTGCAGGATGGTGCTCTTAAAAATATATAGATGAATGGATGAATTTATTCAGTAATGTCGAAAAGGGATCCATTGAAATATTTATATAGACTCTGCTGAATTTTCTGGCTCACATAAAACTAGTTTAATAGAATTACAAGCTTTCAGGGAAAAAAGAAGTTATAAGTGGAATATGTACAGTGGAATTTTCTTCTCATTTTTACCAGTGTTTTCTAGTGGGAGCAGTTCCATCACCTTGGCTAGTTTCAATATATTCCTTTTTCTTATTTTTCAGATGACAGAAACAGATAAATCTCCAGATCCTGCTAATGTGGAAGTGGCGAAAGGGAACTGCCAAAGTCCGACGCTGGGAGGTGGTATATTGAAATATAGAAGCCGATCCCAAGGTAAAGCAGGCTTGGTAAAAGACATGAATAAAAGAGCTTATGCCACTGCAGAGTTCTTGTATATCACAGAGTGGGCTAGGTGTGAAACCTAATTAAGCAGAGCTAGGTTTTATTTCCATTGGACCTCAGAATAGTTTGGTTTGGATGGGGAATTTAAACTGCACAATGTTCGCATTCAGCAGAGTTTGCTGAGTTGAACCTTGTTGTTGGCAGAATAATGAAGCAAAATTCTGCATTACTGAACTTTATTTACCGTTCCTTAAATTTAAATTTCCTGTGTATTTGGTTTGATTTATTTCATTAGACTTAGGTGGGGGCCTTTTCAAAACGCCATCACTTTATCCCATTCATTAGGGCAAAAATTCATTAGGGCTTGTTTATTGTTACTTAAATCTCAAATAAAAAAAGGTCATGCCTTCCAGCAGACTGACAATAAATAGTATGAAAATAGTACAACTCCCTTTTACATGAACGCCAAATACTTGACTCACAGTAATGACACGTCCTCATCACCACGGCTGTTTGGGATCACTCACTCCTCTGGTGAACAGGCTCTCCATTTATCCAAAGGGCTTGCGTGTTTCCCCAGGAGTTTAGACAATCCATGATCATGTCAATCGAAATGAACCAGATCCTGCCACCATCACTCAGGTTGAGCACCTTACCCTGTGAATTAGCTCATTGAAATTGGTAGGGTGGTAGGATAAGATACTACTCAAAGTCAGTAGGGTGACAGATTGACCCTGGCACCCTGTTTGGGAGTGGCATAGGGTGGAGTAGGCAGGAGAGGAAGGAAGGTTCAGTAGTTGGTGCTGTAGCCTGGGACTCTTGAGACCTAGCTTCAATTCCCTGCTCTGCCACAGACTTCTGGGAAAGTCAGTCTCTGTGCCTTGGTTCCCCATCCGTAAAATGGGTATAACAGCACTGCCTTATCTCAGAGGGGTGTTATAAGGATAAAAGATTGAGGTGCACGGATACTACTGTTAATGGGGTCACATAAGTACCTAAGGGCTTGTTAATGTATTTCTGTTTGAAGAGGACTATGTTAAGGTGAATTAGGAACCTTTTAGTTCACGCCTGCAGAGTCCACACAGCGAGTTACACCACAGCACTTTGGTGAGCATTGTTATTCAGATCCCCACAGTCTGAACTCTAGGGGAGTGCAGACATCGCCTAAAGCATCTGTTCTCAACTTGGGGTCCGGGGCCCCCTGGGGAGGCACGAGCAGGTTTCAGGGGGTCTGCCAAGCAGGGCCTGCATTAGACTCACTGGGGCCTAGGGCAGAAAGCCAAAGCCAGAGTCCCGCCATGGTGGGGCTGAAGCCCACGCCCAAGCAACGTAGCTTCGCAGGACCCCCTGTGGTGTGGGGCCACGGGCAGTTGCCCTGCTTGATACCCCCTAACGCTGGCCCCAGCTTTTATATACAGAAAAAAAGTCGTATTGGCACAGGTGGGTCGTGGAATTTCTATAGCATGTTGCAGGGGGAAGGGGGGCTCAAAAAGAAAAAGGTTGAGAACCCCTGGCCTAAAGGTATGTCTACACTTAGGGCAGCATATAGAGTACAGACGCTGCACGCCCAACTAGCAGAGTGGATGGTAATGCATGGCTCAGGCAGGTAGAGTAGAGCAGGGTGCCCTTCACGCCTGAACTCTAGGGTTATATAACAACAGTGTGAATGCGGGAGACATTACTTGCAAGTGTAGACAGCCGTGTAGGTTATATACCCTGCACGGCTGTCTACACTTGCAAGTAATGTCTCCTGTTTTCACACTGTTGTTTTTAGGAGTGTAGAGTCCTGCTGTCCCTGCTGGAGCTGTCCACTGCCATGTGTAGGTATATGCTGTAATAACAAGTGTGGATGCAACCTGCCTTTCACTGCAGAATGTAGCTACACATACCCTACACACTGCCCTAAGTGTGGACAGGGCCTTAGGTGGATCGAATGAGTGGTTTCTTCAGGTTGTGATGGAGGCACATTGATGATGAGTGTGAAAAACTGGGATACCCTTTGGCTAATTACAGGATGTCCTTCAAGGCAAATGATTCAATACCTTACACTAACTCTACATTCACTTCTACTTTTTTTTTTTTTTTTTTTTTAAAGACAACTGGGACTGTTGCCAGAAGGGAAGGCAAATCGCGTTTTTTGGCACCATGTTCCTTCTTCCATTCCTGAAAAATTACTTTCAGGATGATGAGACATTTCCAGACATGAATGCAGCTACAGTGTCAGCTCTGTAAGCTGTAAAGAAAGCTTGTGAGCTCTGCACACCAATGAGTGCTGTCAGCACAATTCTGGCTCACTCTCTGTTTTTATCTCATTTTGTTTACTATCGCTAATCACAGAACCTAAGATTTTTTGCATTGACCATAGATTTTCAAAGAAATTTTTGTCAGCATGAGATTGAGATGGGAATGCTCCTGCATCTTTTGAATTGTATGTAATGCACTTCATTAATTGATGATAATCAAAATTAACTCTTCCATGGGAAATTATTGAGCTACCCAACTGGATGCTGCTCCGTAGTATTGTTTGATTTATGATTTGCAAAGGTCAACCATCACATGACTTGTCAGAATTAAAAGGTGCTGCTGTTTGGCTAATAAATGGCATTCCTGGGTTGTCCCTCAGGGGCTGGATCCCGTTTAGAATCTGTGGGAGAAAATGATGAACTGACCGTGGAGAATGGTGAATCAAATTACGAAATAGCAGTGAGATATTCCCGGGGAGGGAGAAAACATTCTCTTCCCCAGCAGCTTGAATCCTCAGGAACTAGGCAGGTGAGTGGTTATACTATTTACTCTGCCTAATAATGATTTACAGCCAAATTCCCAGGTCCTTACTCAGTCTAAGGTTTTTCCTCAAGCTGCTAGAAATGATTATAACAAACTGGGGCTGCATAGGTGCATCATGGGGAATTGACCCCAGGCTTCAGCACCTACCACTTGAGCTAAAGGAGGAGTCCTTTAGCTGTGAGGAAGTAGAAGGCTGTTACAGTTGCTGAGGGAGAGATAAGTACTGTGCCAGTGTAATGCATGAATATGCTGTAGTTAAAGAGGTATAACTATTTAAACAAACAGTGTGTTTCTTTGTTTCAGTTGATGATGGTATAGTTGTTACTTCAGAAGATCATGACTTCTGTAGTTGTTACTTCAGAAGATCATGACTTCTGTAGATCACGAATATACACAGTATCTCAGTTTACAAAAAAAAATTTTTTTTAACTGTTACATTATAAAAGCTGTTAAATAGATATAACGTGAAATTCTGGCCATAGTGAAGTCAATGGCATTAAGGCCAGGATTTCATCACCAGGTGTATATTTTAATATACAATAGCCATTTTCATTTTTGTCTAGTCCATGACTATGTCAGAACTTTTCCCATGAAGCACGTTGGTGCCTGTGTCATTCAAACAGAATGAATTAAATTTAATTTCTGATGTTCGTTAGGAATACCATATTGTGAAGAAATCTACCCGCTCACTGAGTGCAGCTCAGGTGGAATCTCCATGGAGACTGGCCCAGCCATCCATTATTTCCAACATTGTCCTGATGAAAGGACAAGGCAAGGTAAGGATTTTCACACAGCATCACAAAGGCCTGATCTTCTGGGATGCTGAGCGCTCCCAACTCCCACTGAACCTCAGCGCCTGTGAAAATCAAGCTCTGAATGTTTGTTAAAGTAAATCTGTCATGTGCTTATTTCATTGTACATGATGATCAATAATAATAAACACTTAAGAGCCAAATTTTCAAACCTGAATGCTTAAGTCATGCCTGCAAAATATGAATGAGGCAGAAACTATATCTTCCTATGTCTGTGTGCAGTATCTATCGTGTTGTGGCCCAGATCCTGATTGAGATCTCTGGTCCCTACTGAAATATAAATATTAAATAAGAATGACTGCATAGTTACAGATATGCATGTGAGTATGCAAAACAGGTATTCATTCAGCTAAGTACCTGTTTGCATTCGCAATAGCCCACTTTGCACAAGAAAATCTGTCTGTTTTTATACTGTATCTCCCTAGACCATTGTGATAGCAGAGGTAAATTAGCCAATTACCACCCTTACTCTGAATGCCTAAAAATTATAGAAAGTTAAGAGTCAGAACCAAGACTAGAATCCAGGTTGATTATTTCCCCAGGCATTTCACTAGGCCACAATGCCTCCCATGATCTGTGTGTGCAATATCATGTGTGCGTGTACACTAGGTGCTAATATATTTTACAGGGGTGTCCAACGTGCTATAACTCTAAAATAACTTCTTCTCATATTTATGATACTAGTGTAACAAGCAGAGTAGTATTTTTCATGGCCGTATTTTTCATGAAGTAATAATTCTGAAGGGGTTTGTTTCTCTCAATGGCTGTAATTCCCATTGATAGTAATAGGACCAAACCATCTACATCATAGGCTGCAATTCCCACTGTCTCTCGTAGATGAAAGGATGCCAACAAAGTAATAGGAGTTACGTGCATTTACAGAGAGGGGAATAGACTCTGGGGGAATGTTTATGTACATGTCTTTAAATATGAATTCTTCATTTACTTAAGTAAACAAACGTTCACACACACACTCACGTTCTGTTAACATTATAGCACTGACCTTATGTCATCTTTTTACATTTCTCTCTTTCCTGAGGAAATGCAATATCTGTGATAGCAGAATAAATTGCAGTTAATCCTGGATATGGGTCTCTTGGGTGGGAATTCCACGATCCATCAATTTAAGAGGCTGCTGTTATAGTTGGAGAAGTAGAAATGAATAACATAAAACCATAGAACCATGATAACATAAAATAAACTTTTTCTGTATTTTAGGATGACTATGACTACTTTCAGGCTGAGTGATACTGTTGGAGTGAGAGTAGATCAGGAGAGGAGAGCAGAGAATAAAATCACAGCATAATTCACCATCAGCTAATTAGATTTTCATGTTTCTTTCCTCTTGGACTATCAAACAGCCTTTTTGAGATAAGTGATAACACAGTTAGGTGCCATCAATATATCACTTCTTCCTGTCTCTGTAGGGCCTTGGATTCAGCATTGTGGGAGGCCAGGATTCTGCTCGGGGACGCATGGGGATTTTTGTGAAGACTATATTCCCAAATGGAGCAGCTGCTGCTGATGGAAGACTTAAAGAAGGTACTAGAAGCTAAAGCCCGTGCTGTTGCACAGGGGTAATTCATAAACTTGTGTGTTTAAAAAAAAATAATTTAAAAAGCCCCAAATGGCTGAGAATGTAAAAATTAGAGAGAAGCAGACTGCGAATCTGTTTGTGGTCTTCTGTGGGTGGTTGTGTTGATTTTGTGTCCAGGGGGTTGTGCTGGTAGAGTTGTGTGGATTTGCGCAGGTGGCGAACGAAGGGGGTGTGCTGCAGTAAAAGGCTATGTGTTTTGGGAATTAGTGAGTATGCTGGTTATGCTGTTGTGTGGGTGGTTGTGCTGGAAGAGTTGTGTGGATTTGTGTGGGTGGCAGTTGGGTGCTTGGGTGTGGCAGTTGGGCCAACTAATCCATCATCTGTGAAATCTCCCTCAGACAGCCAATTCAATTGTTGTATGAAAATTAGCTGTAGAGTAAGGATGATGATTGGTTGAATTTTCTCTGATATCACAGTGGTCTAGGACTCTTGGCATGGCATAGAGACATGCCTTACTGTAGCTGTACACCTCATGGTGTAATTTGTAAAACCAAAATGGCCGAGAACTTAAAAATTGGACAATAACAGGCAGCAAAACCCAGTGATGACTCAGCTTGGTGATATTCTAACAAAAGTAGCTCTCAGCCATGCTTGTAGCTGCTTCCTCCCTCCGCTTCACACTGACTCAACAGACATTTTAGGCCTCAGAGTGACACACAGAGTCACATTCCTGGAATCTTATTATATAGATAGTGGGGAGAATCCAATTCTGTGTAAAAGGCCACAGAGACAAATTAGTTCAACACAGCTGAAAAACTATAGCTGCTTGCCTTACCTGTGCGCCTGGCAACCAATGGAAGGGTATCAGAATGTGAATTCATCTTAGCAATCTGTTCAACAGAAAGTTGGTCATACCACTCAGCCTATTTGGGTTTTTGCTGTGCTTTAAGAGAACAAAATAAGAGAAGGACTAATACACCAGGAAGACTTTCCATGCCTGATTTCTTTGCTTCTCTGTGAACCCTGTTCAACAGGGCCAGAAGCTCTGCTTGCTTAGCTGGGGAAGTGTATTGGCAAAGGGGTGTCCATACGCTGTATCAGAAAGACAGGGTACAGAGAAATGTACTTCAGAGGGTCTATTTTGGGATCTTGTGGTTGTTTAGTATTTTTGAACACCCAAAATGTACTGGACACCTTCATACAACATATGAGAACACAGTCCCTGCCCTGCTGAGCTTACTGTGTAGAGTTGACATGACATGATGAGAATGGTCTAATCAGACACAGGGTTGGAAAGAGGAGAGGAAGGACAAGAAAGACAATAAGATCATGCCGCTAGTTAGTAAAGCATGGACATGGCCCGATTTATTACCGCCTTTCCTGCCTTTCAGGTTGGCTGTATAGATTCACGTCGATTAGCCATGGCATTGTGTGTGCTCACATACTAGACTGATTGGTAAAGGTACCAACTGACCGTGTGTTTAGAATGCCGGTTTACATAGCACTGCAAGTGCCGTCTCGTCTGCAGGAAGGCACTCCTATGTAATCTTTGTGCACTGGCCCTGAGAAACCAATAGTTACCAGAGATCCCATAAACCTAACCGTCCTCCACTAGTCAATCACAAGCTGTTCAGAGCTTGGTTATTCAGTTCTGCATTGGATTAGGAAAAGGTGGAGGGAAGACTTGGCAGATGATAGTGCACTGTCTAATTGTGCACAGATGTAGGTGTGTGTAAGACTGGAGAAGAGAGATCTGGATCCTGCTCTCTCTTCCTCCCTAGAAAGAAATAGCTCAACACAGCTGGTTGTAAGTATTGTGACCCAAAGCCTTGTAGTACTGAGCAAGCAGACATAGCTCTGGGACTTGTTTGGGGTGAAGGTGTCATTGACTCTCAGCCACCTCTGTGTGTTCAGCTCAGTTTTCTCTCTGAATACTCTGTGTACTAAATAGAATGCCATTCGTGTTCTGTGTGTGGGCGTAAGGTCAACTTTCTCTATATGGCCATATGGGTGCCATAACATTATGCTCCACTCTGATCCCAAACTCCTGGGTCGTCCTAGTATGGGAACGATGTGAAGAGACCGTGGGCCCCTGTTAGACTCCACAGCGGGAGCTTCCCCTCCAAACATTCTGTCTCCAATTAAAATCCAGAATGTTTTCAATTGGTCTGTTATAATAAAAATTGAAGGTGAAGAATCACAGTTGAAGAATATTCTGTGCTCCACTACTTCATCACTATATTAACTACAAAGGCATTACAGCAAATGGAAATAAATAGAAACCAAGTAAAAGCTTTTTGTAGCATAATAAATCGGGAACCATGTGGTAGCCCATTGCTTTGCTAATGTCAAGGAGCAGTCCTGTATCTGTATGCTATACGCTATCCAAGTGTAAATGCTGACTTGGTTTTTGCATCTGATTGCCAGGGGATGAAATTCTAGAAGTTAACGGAGAATCTTTACAAGGGCTGACCCATCAGGAGGCCATTCAGACGTTTAAGGTAACAGAATTATAGACACAGTGAGAGAGAGAGAGAGAGAGAGAGAGAGAGAGAGACTGTATTTCTCATTGCTTAGTACAGTTTAATGCCATGGTTTTATTTTCCGCTGCCACAATTGATTGTACACATGATTCACTGGATGATGCGTTATTGTGCGTCAGGTGACTATATAGTCTAATAAGTTCTCTTCCTTTTTTAGCAACTCAAGAAAGGTGTAGTGACCCTCACAGTGCGCACGAGACTGCGCAGCCCGAGCCTCACCCCATGTCCAACTCCCATTTTAATGAGCAGATCAAGCTCCCCAAGCTCCAGTGCGAGTGGAGGAACTCCTGCACCGGGCTCTGAAGACGGAGACACTTCCTCCTCATGTCGCAAAGGCCCAGGACCAAAGGACAGGATCATCATGGACGTGACGCTCAACAAAGGTTAAAGAAAGTTTATTACGGCTCAGCTGGTTAAACTAACTTGGAAAACGGGTGTTATCCATCTGAATGTGTTTTCCAGTGAATTCCTAGTACACAGGCTAATACTCTTATCCTAACACATGTTCCCACACCAATCTCATCCAGAGGTTCTCATCTTGTTCAGTCTGCAAACTGCAAAATGACTGAAAAATCATCCTGTGACACATCATATCCAAGAGTCTTTTGAAAAGTTTCCACCTTTTTGATCTGCAACCAACAAAATAAGGTTGAGGGTCTTACGAGGAGGAGGTCCTTGTGCTACTGGGGTGGGAAGGTTGTGGGATGGGTCAGGTGCTGCTGGGGTGAGGGGCTAATCTGTCTGTCGGAGGTTTCTCTGTAGTTACTGTTCCCATAGACTCTAAATGTTCATGTTCCTCTCCTAAACCTCCACAAAGCTATCACTTAAGCCGTGCAGCACACTCAGAATTGTCAATTAACTGAACTCCAGAAAACATTATCCTTCCTCAACCGACTTTCTTCAGGCCCTTCCTGTGCCAGAGCTTGGTGGCAGGTACTTAAACCAAATAGCAGAATTTAACCAAATGGTAATGGAAGTGAGAAATGATATTTTATTATACACACTATTACCAATTATATTTTATTATGCACACTACGGTGTTACATCTGGAGACAAAGCAGATGCCACATTATGTTCCTGATGCTAGAGCTATTTTACAGAGAGATACTGTAAAGCAATGTGTGGCTGAAATGTGGTCATGGAGGTGAGTAGGATTGGTCGTGGGTGAGGTTGAAGTTGGTCCTCTCACTCGTGGACCTCCTAAAAGCCGTTAAGGATAAATATTTTCACTTCTAATTGCAGTGTGGTTTTGGCTTCCTGAATGACACCCCAAAGACCAGCTCTGAAACAATGCACTATTCCTGGTTATCTGTGATTGGAACGTAAACACTCATGTGTCCTGTGTGATTACAATCAAAAGGGACTAAACAGTTTTTCCTCTTTCTTTGTTTGTTTTTTGCAGAGCCAGGGGTTGGGTTAGGCATTGGTGCCTGTTGTCTCACGCTGGAAAATAGCTCTCCAGGGATATACATTCACAGCTTGGCCCCAGGATCGGTGGCTAAAATGGATGGTAGATTAAGGTTAGTTATGAACTGAAAGCAAAAACATGCTGGTGCACTTTTACAGCATAATGTTGAAATCTGCCTGAAGACTCATTTTCAGCAATGAGGTCAGTACTTTAAAAAATCCATTGCAGTTGGGGTTTTTTGATGAGTGACTTAGATGATCGCAGCAAAATTAATAAGAATATGTAAGTTAAAAAATTACAAAGGGGTATTTAAAAATACCTGAAAACATTTCAAAGCCTTCATTGATATGATATGGACAGTTGCATAGTCCTGGGCTGTTTTAGTGATTCCAAGAAGCAACACAACCTAATGATATATGTCCAGCCTGGAACCAACAGGAAATGAAACTTAATGTCAAGTGTCAGAGCCAAAATGAATCAGCAGGAGATTTCCGCAGCTCTGTTAAAGTTTAGTCGCCTGAAACTTTCTTGAAAAGAGCTGTGGGAATTTTCTGCAGCAGATTGCGTCTCTGGTTGCAGCACTGGATTAAGTGACCGGAAATTATTTTATATTCCACTCCAGGTTTTCTTATTTGGCTTAAGAGCTGTTGGGTGAAACTACAGCAAGGTCCTTCCGGCTGCTGTGTTCCTGCCTAGCTGATTCAGCTTGGGTGGAGTGCCCATGCATGGGTACCTATGCGCACTTATATGCAGCGCCGACGAGAGGGGGGGGAAGCCGGTACAAATTACCAGGGCCCGGCTTCCCCCCCCCCCCTCGTTGGCCCTGTTTAGCCGGTCCGCCCTTGCTGGGGGGCCCAAAAAAAATTTTTCACCGGGGCCCAAACCCGCTCTCGGCGGCCCTGTTTATATGCTGTGGAGAATGGCTCTGTGCCAGCCCCATGTAGGTCAATGCAGAAGGCTACAATGGAGATGGGCCAAGGCTGAGGCCACAAGACTCTCATTGACATTAATCCTGCAGCCCAATATAGAGGTGTGCAGCAGTCCTGCTCAGCCGCCCTAGGTCAGGGAGAGGAGGGAAATGTCACCACCTCAGTCTCTGCATTCCATTTGCATAGAACCTAAATACTCTTTTTATGTGGATGTAGTGGATTTCACCTATTATGAGGACCTGGAACTAGCAACTTGATCCTGGGATAAGAGGGAAAATAATGTATTGATTGTAACCCTGCCAAAAATGCTCAAAATTATTACCAGAAAAGTAATGTATTTTTTCCAGGAGACAATATTTTAATATTCGCTTGCTTACCTTTAAACCCATTTTGAAAATTTCTCCAGTCTTAGCTGTGTCTGTGTATAAAAGCTGCATCATTTATTAGGGTAAGTGGTTGACTATATCCGTTCATGCGTCCCAGTTTTCTAGTTCACTCTTTGAGATGTTTCTTTGTGAGGCATCTTGTCTCATCAGCAGTTTTTGATTCCATATGGTAAAGCTGTGAAGGTGGTTTTGATTTTGGTTTCACAAAACCTCATTAGTCAGATTCTGGCTTTGCAAAACAAGAGAGGGTTTGGATTCAGATCCTACTTATCTGAGCCCCCTCAAACGTACATGTGTGTGTAAATGGTTCCAGATTTAGCCCATTTCTAATTGTTATATGGTTGCCTCTTTGTAAATAAAGACTTGTGTCTTCGGGTAACTAGGTAAACCAAACCTTAGTTATGTCTCTCTAAACATACAAACTATCAAAGCAGTGATAAAATTGCACAACGCACACACCTTTCACTTTTTCAACCCAAAAGAGGGTGTGGACTATTGAAATACTATTACGTGACATAAACCACCATTTGAATTTGCTTCTGGCAGTTAGACTTTTGGTGAAAACTACATTTCAGTTAATCATCACAATTGATTCAAATTAAAAGGAAAGTTAATTAAAGTCAGTAGATTGTATGAAAATCGCTGTTAAAGAAGATGTTTTTAATAATCATGGAAAATGCAGCGGTAATATCTCTAGATGATTCTCCTTGCTTTGAATGGTTCCAGATGTCGATACTCCAAGAGCTGTCAAGAGGGAAGGAACTGAAATGAACAATTTACAGTCCTGTCACTGAAGAGGCGTTGTTTGATCAAACTGGGTTCTGTTACCCCAATTTCAAGTGAAAATGAGGTGCCTCTCACCCAATTTCTCTTTAGTTCAAATCTGAAACAGTTTCATAAACTCATTTTACATCATGAGCTCAAAACAAACCCTATTAAAAAGATGCTGTGTGTTTAAGTAATTCAGGATGGTGGTAAGGAATAACCTGTCTGCATAGAACGTTTGGCTTCTGTGCTCCGAAAACAACGATACCTACAACTGGAGCCAAACGTTCACTTTCACTCTAGTCTGGTGCAGTCAATTTTATACACTGATGAAATACACTGTGTTGCACTGACAGTAAGTGCAAAAAGGAGCATTGGATCCTGCTGGTGGTTGCAATGAAGTCAAAGTGGTATCATCATGCACGTCAATGGGAGCAAGCACTGGGCTGTTTTTTGCAAATCAAATCTCTTCCAGATATGTGTCTTTGAAAAGTTTGGCCACTAGTCAACAGCCCAAATGTTTTATATGAGACAGATGTGCTAACTGGCTGTATTTGTCTTTCTAGCCGGGGTGACCAGATCCTGGAGGCAGATTCAGTGAGTCTGCGCCATGCAGCACTAAGTGAAGCTTATGCTATTCTGAGTGAGTGTGGTCCGGGTCCAGTTAGCCTTATCATTAGTCGTCATCCCAACCCCAAGGTGAGGAGAAGACAGCTTCATATAGCTGCACGTTGCTTTCCTTTGTTCTTGCAACCTGGGTGTGAATGTTTGAGATGTGGTGAATGGAGAACACTTGTATTTTCTCTCCAGGTAATTTCATGGACTGTGTTACACAGAAGGTCCAGATGATTGTGATGGTCCCTTCTTATCTATGAATGCATAGTTGTGTTGGACCTTTCTTGCTGCATTGGCACTATCCACCAGTTGTAGCTTTAACTGGGAAGACTTATTTTTCTGTGAGATATTCCAGTTGTCATCCTCACTGATTTGTTTGCAGTTGGACTAAGTGACAAACCTATGAATTTGAATCTGACAAAATAAATACTGTACATATCACCTTCATTGTTACAGTCACTTTGGGTGGAATTGAATTTGAACAGTAGCTGCCAGGGATAAATATTAGCAGATTGAGTCAATAAACTATAATAAAATAATGGATACAGCCTCTTTTAAAAATGTTAACCTGTCCAAACATCGAAGTTTTCCTGTAGAAGAAATGAATCTGTGATGTCTTGCTTCTGCAGAATCTGTGCCAGGGGAATTTTAAAATGTCTGCATTTATAAAGTGTATAATTATTTTCAAGCAAATTACTTCTTTTATTGGTGATGAAAGATAAGAGACTCCTTCATCCAAGCAGTATGGAATAATAACTTGTTTCATTTTACCATCCAAAGAATTTCATGGGCATATAAAACCTTGTAGGCTGTACAGGAATGTAGTTGGGAAAATATTTGTTTTAGGGAGATCAGAAAAGCTTTGACTTTTGAATTCCTAAATACAAATGGAAACCTGTTTATAAGGCACAAGTGCTCTGAATTCTAATTTGCCCTATTGACCAGAATGATTTGGCATTCCTATCCTGGGGGTAACAATATGTAGCTTGAGAAAAACTTGTAATGTAGGTTCCCCAGGTGGGATTTATTTTCTGGCAATTCAGATGTACAGATGATCGGCACTAGTGGGCCTCCATACCAGGCTATTGAGTGATCACTGCCAGGGCTTCTGATAACTGAAGGAGAGGCAGTTCATCTATTGGGTAGAGCAGCAGTTCTCAAACTGAGGTCCTTAGAGATTGCATGGGGGGTCCTCAAAATGCCAACGGTCACACCAATGATAGACTCTGCAGTAAGAAGCAGGCACATCCATCTCACTGACATCTGTAAGTACTCGGATGCTCTTTTCCTTAAAGCATTACTAACAGTACATGTTTATATGAAGTACACATATACCTTTGTCCATCAGTTTTTCAGTTGGGGGTCCGTGATTAATACTGCATTTGAAAAGGGGTCCGTTGACAAAAAAATGTTTGAGAACCTCTGGGGTAGAGCAAGGGACAGGGAGCCAGAATTGGGCCCAAAATGTAATACAGCAGAACTTCAGAACAAATCTATGTATTGTGTTGGACAGTGTTGTAGTTCATTGATTACAGTATCATAAGGCACATTGTAACCATGAGACTGTGGACACCTTGAAACAATTATCCAAGGAGTGCAAACTCTCCTCCCTGCCCTATCCTCATTCATCTCAATTGAGTGTTGACTTAAGAGCATAATGCTGGCCCTTCAACTGTTCATTGGTTGCTGATCACTTCAGAAGCTGGGGTTGGAATGATTCCTACATGGTGGTGGGGATTGGGAAATACAGTGCGAAGAGGGCATATATGTAGCTGTGAATTTATTCCCCAGGCCACATATGCTAATTAATAATTGCATTTGTCCCTCTTCACAGAATAAGTTTGACACTCCTGATGTAGACAGAGCTGAAAAAAGAGATCTTGCTGGAGTTGGTATTTTGTTTTTTCTTCTCGTTGCACAAAAAAGGCATTCTACATAACATAAGAAGGGCCATACTGGGTCAGACCAATGGTCCATCCAGCCCAGTGTCCTGTCTTCCGACAGTGGGCAATGCCAGGTGCTTCAGAGGGAATGAACAGAACAGGCAATAATTGAGCGATCCATCCCATTGTCCATTCCCAGCTTCTGGCAAAATATTGGACCTTCCTGGACCTTACATATACATAAACACTATGATGAGACCGTAGCACAGAACTCTCAGCTTGGTGTGGGGAAGGGGTTATGGCATCTTCACACCACCTTTGTACCCTCTAAATCCTGGTTGTTCCACGATCTGCAATATAATTTAGACCACTATTTAAGTTACAGCATCCTGTCCCTGGCTGCCTGTGGGCACAGCGCTGCCCAGAATCTCCCCAGTCCTGCGGCCTCACCTAGTCCCCCTCACACTCCTTATGCTAGGCTTGCCTTTGAATGTCTTCCTCAGCTCCCGCCCCATGGAATCCTCCCCTGGCTGGATCTGGGGCTTTTAAGGCCTCTTTATACCACTCGAGACCTTTTACAGAAAATGGCAGGAATGTGGGTGAGGCTCTTGGTTAATATTCCTCAGCTGCAATGCCATCCCACGGTCTGAAAACAAAGATATTTTTGTTAAGGTTCATGTTGTTTCATACATTTTTATATTTAATCCCCCACTTCATCACGCAAAAGCTCCACAGAAAGTTTTGTTACTGAATATACAAGCTTCAGTGTTTTTATGTATTTCCAAGAGAAATACCACAAAGGTTTTCTTTCTTCTGTTATTGTTAGTGGATGTGGCATTTAAATTATGTTTAAACTGCTGAGTTTGCTTAGGGATAATTCAGGTCCTCTTAGTTCAAAGAGATTCAGCTTTCTGACCTGTCTTTGTGCCGAGTTATAATTCATGTAAAGTTGAGTGAATTGAAATCACATTGGGCATATCTGAAAACAGATACCTGGGTTGTTATGTATTCCTGCTCCCCAGCAGCTCCAGTTCTAAGACTACATATAATGTTTTCTAGAAATTTCTGAGGGTGGGTGTGTTAGAATAATCCAGATATTTCAAATGCAACATGTCACTGCAATGTATCTTTATATGCGGAAAATATTAGTTACCAATTACTGATTTTATTTATTTATTTGGTAAAGGGGGTGAATTAAAATAAAAGCTAGTATTTCAGAAAGTCTGGCTTTTTCATATTTTTTAATTTAACATGTCTTTTACTGATGGAATATTTTAGACAAATGGCTGAATATTTAAAAAAAATATTTTCATACACATTTCTCTAGAACATCAAGGTAGTGAGCTACTTAGATAAAATGCATGGCATGATAATGCGTTTGCTTTATTTATGCAAGCCTGATTCAACTTTTATATTTAACATTTGTGCATTTAATGTGACACTTTGACATCTTTGACTTTGTAATAGGCTGGCCATGTTTTCCGCATACCTCTTCTAAAGAGACCAGCTCAGGGTCACAGAGGAAGTCTGATTCAGAGCTAGGACCAGAACTTGGGAGCTCTTGGTTCACATTCCTTTGCTCAGACCTCTAAAACAACAGTAAATCTTGACTGAATATTTGTGATGATCAGTGCTCAGACTCTGATCTTAGCTTCTTATGTTCTACAGCAAACTCACATCATCTCTTTTCTACTAAAATTAGGTTTCTGAACAGGAGATGGATGAAGCAATAGCATGCACCACTCATCGAGAGAGCAAGGATGCCTATTCCCCACATGTCATAGGTAGCAACACATTCTTTTTCTATGTTGTGTCAGATCTGTCCATTATTTTTCATACATGGCAACATTTACTGGAGTGATATTGGGATCTTTGCAGTCATAAATATTTGAAACTCCTATTGAGAAATGTTCCACTCTTTCCACAGTACTATGTTAATTAAAAAATGTTATGTATTTCAGTCATAGCTGCTATGTAGCCCACATCCTTAGCACTGTGTGTCTGTTTTAGATATCTCTGAGGGACCAATCACCATAACATCACAGTGTGAGGAGGTTACTACTCCATCCTGATCTAATGATCAGGACAAAGCGTTGCATTCTGGGACTGGGAGGCTGCACGGGTCACACCTCCCTGTTCAAGAAAAGAGTAGCTACAGTCTAGTTCATTTTTAACAAATTAGATATGGCCATTAGGCTGCTGGCAAATTTTCAACGTGGCCCCTCAGTTGGGATGTCCCATCTGTGTTTGAACATGACATTAGCCATGTCTAAAATCCTACAGATGAAAGTGAACTCTAATCACATTATTCCTTAATAGAAGACAAAGCGAATATTCCACTTTTTGCTTCAAATTGGAGGAATGACCAACTAGCTGGTTTTCAGACAAAAATGTTAGGGTTTTGTTTTTTTTAATCAAGCTTATTTACACCAAAATGGTTTTCTGTGAACAGAGATACAGCCATTTTGGAGCAGACCTTTACCAGTGACCTCCACCCTCCCTCTCCTAGTGTATGGCTGGAAGCAGGAGGGATGCTATCTTTTGTGATAAATTTCGATTCACGTTCCTAACTTTTTTAAGCTAAGTTAAGTAAATAAGCTAAGTAACTAAGTAGCAGCTTATCTGGGGGATGGAGAGATGTATTAGAGACTTGTTAAATAAAATAAAACTTGTTTTTAAAGGGACTCAGATAATATGGTGATGAGCACTGTATAAATAACAAGACAGACCAATGCTCTGCTCACTTGTGTACATATTCTATAGCTTTAATTTTTGGTCTCTAATTGAATCATGTTTAACAGGGATTCTGCAGAAAAGTCCATCCCCTAGTGTGAAGGCCAAACAAGGAGAGGCCTCATCACCCCTGAGCTGGACAATGAAACGATTCCTGGAGCCAGCAAGTCGGGTAAACAAATTAAAATACAACACAAAGAGATGACTTTTTAGGATAAGCTTTTACCAAAGAATCGGATTTCTCAGAACAAAAGATCTATGCTTTTTCCATGTCACACCTGTGTCATACTAAGGGGTTCCATTAGTTAAGCTATATTGCTGGGACACAGACACTGTCAGCAATAGAAAACTCTCCTTTAGGTCTACTCTGCAGGCAGCTTTTAGAAGCGACCTGGAGTGGGGCTGGCCTGGAAGGCTGTCCCCCAAATAGGACCACAATCACTTATCAGAACCCCACTTGTTTGTCATGTGCTGTGGTTTAATTTCAAACTTATAAAAAGTGAGCTCTGCTCAATGGTGTATGCATATGGGCACCGAGATGGTGAGTAGGGCGTGGTCCTTGGAACATGGAATCTGCTCATACATAATCGAGTAATTGGTTTCTGTATGTTGTAATAATGGTGGAAATTTTTTTTTCTGGAAAGGCCAAGTAGGAAATACAGTCAGTCCCAGGGAGGGAGTACAAGTACCTGTAGTCTCTCAATAAGGGAGGGACTTAAAGGGAATCATAAAGGTGAATGGTTTAACCCCTGATTGTTGTGCTGCATACCCCCTCTACAAACCGAGGGTGTCTGAAAATCACCTCACTTTTGGTGCTGAAATATGGTTTCAGGTGCCTAACTTCAGCCACCTAAGTTTGAAAATGTTGGCCTTAATCTCACTGTGGCTCAGTGCCCCTGTTTGGTAACTACAGTAAATCTTAATATCCCAATTCTACAATGTGTTATGAGGCTGAAGTTAGTGATGTTTAGATAGTACACACACAGGGTGCTATTAACATAAATGACCACCAATCACCAGTTTTATTTACTTATTTTCCTTTCAGCAGGGATCTGTCAGTTCTGAAACAGAGCTTTCCCAGTTCTTCTCACAAGATGGGCCAAGTCAGGTGTCATTTTCTGACACACAAGTAACGGGCTCCAGTGATGAAGAGCAGCTCCGTCAGAGAAGTGGAAACAGCTCTTTGGATGACAGCTCTCTTCCTCCCAGCAATCTAAGTAAGCCACAGAAATCGAAAGAAATGTCAAGATATATGCGGGGTGGTCATTGCATGTGTTGAGTCAGGAATGCCACGTTTTGGGTAGAAATGTCAGCTAGTACAGTGCTAGCCAACAGGTTGTAATGTGATGCTTCAGAAAATGAAAGAAGGAATCTAAATACAATGTGCACAGTATGTGACTGGATTGCAACTCTGACTAGTTGACTAGAGAATGAATTTATATTATTGGTTTGGCTGACCAAATCTAAGTTATCATTGCAAGTTAATCAAGCCACTAATGATTATCTGATTGATTACATTTAAATCAGACCAGTCTTAAATATCTCAGATACATGAAACTTTGTCTTTACACCAGAATATGTGGTGCTGCCATAAAATATTTTGCACGTGTTGTGAGATCTTTTTCCTCTCTATGGTCTACCTGGAACAGTCTTGTTTCTCTTCCATACTGAGTCTCCATCTCAATTCAAGATCGCATAGGCATGGGGGGAGAGCAGATATTTTTCTATGCTTCTCAGATAGTCTCTGCCTTTGCCAGTACACCTCTACTCCGATATAGCGCTGTCCTCGGGAGCCAAAAAATCTTACCGCGTTATAGGTGAAACCGCATTATATCGAACTTGCTTTGATCCGCCGGAGTGCGCAGCCCCGCCCCCCCGAGCACTGCTTTACCGCGTTATATCCGTATTAATGTTATATCGGGGTAGAGGTGTATTTATCTCTGGAATTTCATTATTTAACTCAACAAATCAATTTTGGATATGGTTTGTGTGAAAGACACTACACAAAATAAGCTTGTATTATATTATATCCATATGAATATGTATTATATATGTAGTTTTTGATAAGAACGGTATGACTAGGAAGTTTTAGATCACCCAGCCTTTAGAATGAAACAGATTGTGTGCTTGTGTTTTGTCTGAGTGTCTTTCTCTCTCTCACTGTGAATCAATTAGGTCAGTTCTTTGCATAGATTGAAGCAGAATTACAAGGATTTTCCATGGTTTGAATTTAAAAAATAAATGTGTATGTGCTCCCTTTTCTTCTTGTGGGCACAGTCCTGGTTCAGAAGCAGGCTGAGAATAAAACCAGATGTGTAATGAACAGGAAGCACCCATAAATCACAAGACCATCTTTCATTTCTGGTGCTTTTGTACGGTAGGTATAGAGTGGAGGACATGGAAAAACAGCTCGATCTTTCTACACAGACACAGCGAAAATCCTCTGTTGCAAACAAGCGTGTCTCTTTTAAAGTGGCTGCAGTAGAATGCTCAGCATAAAACTAGTCCAATAAGTGCAATTAAAAATGTAATCAATTCTTTTCTAGCTGCTAAAGAAGCAGGAACAACCAAAGCGGACAGTCTTGCTTCATCAACCAGTGGAAAGTCACCTGGTCTTTTCAACAAGCACGTGGAATTTGCCCAACAGGGGAGCCTTAATGGTAGTCCCAAGTCTGTCCGCAGCCCACTGCTGAGGCAGAGAAGAGTTGTTTTCTATGATGGCGATGTTAGTGACGAGGATGATTTTGTCAAGCAAGAAGAGGTCCACTTCCAAAGGAGCCAGAGGGACAAGAGCCAGAAAAACGCCAAGGAAGACTCTGGCATTGTCATCACCACCTCTTCCGCTGAAGTTGATGATGAAGGCCAGGATGGTGAATTGTCTCGACACCCTGGCAGTAAGGAGGCTACCCCTGTGTTCAGCAACTCCTTGGTGTCTGAGGGGAGTGCCCTAGAGCAAACAGTGGACTTGTCCTTCTTTCAGATCAAAGCCCTTGATTGCTCAGGTATGCCTGAGATTCATCCTACTAATCTGGGAGTGAAGGAGCTCCGAGAGGCACAGCTTGAATCTATGAGATCCCCTAAACTGGAGCACAAAGCAGTCACAAGAGTGAAAAGCATGATGAGCACTGAGTGTCGCAATCTCCCAAGGCAGAAGATGGAGGAGCACGGTTCCTGTCATAAGCCCATTGCCAGGACACTTCCACACAGCAAAAAGACTGAAGCACCTGACATCCCCAGGCAAAGCAATGCTGAAACAGTTAATCTGCTGCGGAATGAAGATGAATCATTTGGTCTGGATTTGGAGATCCAGGCCACTCCCATAAGAGTTGTGATAACAGGTTTACGATCAGGCGGAGCAGCTGAAAGGGTAACATTTTAAAAATATGAGTCACTTTGCGGATGTTTACTCCTGGGTTTCTCTTTGTGGAGATTAATATTTGATAAGTGAGATTTTACACATGCATGCAAACGAGAGATTTACCTCCACTGGAAAAAAATGTCTCATTCCTTATCCTTCTAATATGCCATTAAACTACATGTTTTAGAGACATAGTCATGCCCCATCTGATTTAAGCTTGAAAAAGTCAACAGGCAAAAATATACCAAAATGAAATAATCCATATTAGTCATTATTGTTTCAGGGCTCACTACGATTTTTCTACTTTGCCAGAAACAAAAGAAGCTTTATGTAAGGAAGAGAAGTGATTTAGAAACATTAATTATTAATGATAAAATGTACATTGCTTATTAATAGGCAAGAATTATATTGCAATTTAGGATGTAACCATTCTCTCCTATTATTTATTTATTTATTTATTTATCTACTCTGCACTTTATCTGTGCTTGTTACAGTGGGGATAATTGCTTGACATGTGTACAGAATGCTGACCTTAGGCAAATTGTTCAACTGTATGAAGAATTTTTGTGTGAACAACGTGTGACATAGTGTGCTTCGCTGATTAGAGACTCTTTACTGTTGTGAGGGGCTATGGCATAGTGGTTTGAACAGGGGTCTGAGAGTCATGATTCCTGGATCCCTATTCCTATCTTAACCACTGATTCGTTGGGAAATATACTTAGCCTATGCCTTAAAGGCCTGATATGAGCTCCTTTTTAAGGCAATGAAAAGATTCAAATTGATTTAATGGGAGTTGAGTAGGGTCCCAAGTTCCTGGTCAAATGCGGGGAGGTGATAACTAGGAGGCAGCACTGCTTTGGGAGATCCTAGAGAAACTATGGTTCATTCAGCCAGAATACCATGACCTCTTCCTCATACCACCCTCTTTGGGAGCCAAGCAACACCTCCAACATCTTCACTGAGAGGTACCTAGTCTCTGTGCAGAGTCACAAAGACTGGGAGGTTCCTTCTGTCATCAGATCTCCCGCTTGCTAACCACAAAGTGTGAGCGACATTCTGTTCCTCACTTTACTTGTCTGTAAACTGAGTATATTAATGCCAGTGTTCTGCCTTCTGTAACCACTGGAAACTGGGAGCATTGCTTGTAAAACATTTATGCTTGTACTGCAAGCTATGCCCTCTGCTTCTGTGATAGAGACTCTCAGGTATTTACATTAATTTATATCTGTAACCATATTAGGGATCTATGGGAAAGCTGACAGTAGGAGATGAGATTTTATCCATCAACAGTACCCCAATCAGTGGAATGACATCCCAGGAAATCTGTCTGTTCATACAGAATCTCCCCATGTCTGTAACACTAGAGGTGCAAAAGGCAGTATCAGGTGAGAGCATTTTTTTACTCTTTTATACTGTTGGTTTTGAATATGTGAGTGGGAAAAGCTTGATCAGGTGTTTTGCTGACCTGGCATCTAAGATAATTCAGAAAAAGTGGTGTGTGTTATGTATTTATGTTGATGGATAAAGCATTTCATTACGGAGCCAGATTTTCAGTCATTTATAACATGTCATCATGAAGTGCTGTTTCATCATCCTGACCTGAAGGTTTAACGCTCACATTTAAAATAATAGCTTCAGAATATTTCACAAAAAGTATCAGAGTATTTAGAGCTTTTAACCATCTAATGCGGAGTCAAGTTAACCCATCAGGGAATTTAATTATGGAAGTATTAGGGTCAAGCATGACAATCAAATTTGCCATCAATGTCTTGTTGATAATTGACAAGTTAATTTGACTATGCATAAGAGAGTCTAAAGCTTTTAAATACTCTGATCCTTTTAGTCAAATCTGTCTCTTAAAATGTGAAGTTTAAGTTGTATTTTGTGATCATATAGTAAAATAATGAAATCCAGGCTCTTTCTTGGTAAATCAGAAAGTTCTACTGCTCAGAAAGGAAGTGTAGTGCTTGAATCTTGTTGAAATGGCTATGTGCATTTTTGTTGTAAAGAGTTGTTTCTAGTTTAGGTGGAAATGTTGATACGTAGTTCTACCCACTAAGAAGATTTATGCTTATCCTGCAGTATGCTTGTATCTACAATTTAAATGAATTATGCAGTGTGGCAAACAGTGTTTGACAAGAACAGTACATGTTGCACATTCAGGAGCAGTGCTACATTTTGTTTTACCTTAGCTAAAATACACTCTTATTTGTTCAACTGTTAATACTTAGAGGTCTAACTAGCTTCCAAATGAGTGCTGCTTAGACACCAGTCGTTTTTTAAGGGTTTTCTGGCAGGCCAGGAAGTCCCATTCCTAAATCCCTAGGCTAGCCCAAGCATTGCGGAGGCTTGTGGCAGCAGGGATATGGGCAGGTTGGTGCTTTTCCAAAGAGCATGCATCCCTTTCTCCCCCGCCTCCTTCCTCTGGTATTTCCTCCATTTTACCAGAAACTCTTCCCAATCCCTGTATACTTACTCCTTACACAACCCACCTCCTTGCTGTCATCTGTGATGTAACTGAGCAAACTGAGAGAGGCGAGTGAGTTGGAATGTGTGGATGGATCAGTGGCCGGAGTTGTGGGCAGTCAATAAATTGCCTGCGAGTGGGTTGAATGTTCATGAGATGAAAGAAAAGATCTAAGACCACAATCCCGTAAACACTTATGCCCCTATAACCTTACTCACATGTGTAAAATTAAGCATATGCACGAGTGCTCGCAGGACCAAAGCCAAAGCATTTCTACAATTTCTCATCACTGCAGTACCGAAACATCTCTGATTAGTGCACTAGTCTTCAGGTATTCAGTGCAATTTATTTCAGCCTGGTACTGTGTATTCCTCCTCTTTGTTCTAGGGTTAATGGGAATGAACACAGCCAGGCCCAACTGGCTATGTACTTACACTTTGAAATGTAAACAGGATACTAACCATCAAAGTTAAGAATGAAACAAATCATAATTACTCACTAAAAATAAGTTCCCCCTCCCCCGCATATATTATTCTGATCCAGCTGGAATACAATTATTTCTGGAAATTTAAGAGTCATTACAGGAGAAAAGAAGGGCAGAGCTATAGGGAAACATCTAGCCGGCATATATGTGTATATTTTTGCAGTAAGAACATGATATTTTGTGTGTAACATTCCATTAACTTCACTAATCAGAGTTAAGTGTTTTATTTGCTTTCCCCCCCCTTTTTATCTTGATACAGCTGTGGACAGACTTACAAACCTCCTCATGTCTTCAGGGACGGATGGTTCAGATCAGGCTGACCCCTGCAGCATCCTTGTAGCTGAAGAAGAAACCAGTTCTGGGAAATGTGAAGAAGAGACTTTGCAAAACGAAAATCCAGACAGTGTCACAAAGAGAACAATGCTGCCACCTGATGCCAAGACCGAAGAGGTGCAAGCAGGTGCCTCAGAGGTCAGCTGTGTCAAGGACTGTGCTGTGAGCCCAATCACTGATATTGATGACTTCATCAGCAAATTGAATTCTTCAGAGGATAGAACTTCTCAGTCTCTACTGACAGTAGCAAGCCCCAGAGATGAGTACACTGCCGAGTGCAGTTGTGAGACAGAGGAAGGTTGTTCTACTGATTCTGAGCCAGATATAGCAAAGAAGGAGCTATCTGAAAAAACTGTGAATTATGCAGCTAACGCACAGGGGATTTTGGGGTTATCAGTACTGGATTCCATTAATACAGGCAAGCTTTTTACTGTGAATAAAAGCTGCTTAAATAACTATTCTAGGAATTTTAGCAGTTTAAGTGTAGATGATTTGCCTGCAGCAGACTCAGTGGCAGATACAAGAAATGAATCATTTCCAAAATCAATGTATGGTGCTGCAGAGGATTCCCATTCAGACACGGAATCTCTCACCGAAGCCCCGGATTCTACTGGTGAGGGTTTGTTCTTGCCATCTGCTGATGGTAAATCCTCTAAAACCTGCAATGTTACAGAGTCAGATGAGGAGCAAATTGAAATTTGCTGCATGAATAATGAGCCACAACAGCCCGTTCAGGAGCATCAGCAGCTCACGTCTGCTAGAAGCGTATTTCATCATTCCCCACCATCCCCTCACACGGCAAAAGTTTTACAAACAGAGAGCTGTGCGGTATATAGTTCACTGGATACAAACAATGACAAAGCTCCATTAATACTAGAAAATCAATGTAATTCAATTCTACACACCCCACAGCATTTAAATATTGTTCCAGCTACTCCCTTACATTCTTTTCCCTCAGTTTCTCTACCAGATAAAGATACTCTCAAACCTCCATTGGGTGTTCATCCAGTTTGCTCCTTCCATAACAACAGTGCCTTATGTACAGAAGACAGAATGGGCTTGGAGAACAATGAAAAATCTGTGAAACCGTGTGAGTCTTCCAAAGATGATATGGCTTTGCAAAGCAAAAATATGAGTTTCTGCACTACTGGGAAGGTGAATGGTTTGGAAAGCAATTTGCTGGACAAAGAACAACATGATAAAGAAGGATCCAAATTTGAAAGTGAACTGGTGGCTAATGAGTGCAATCACAAGGTTAGTTATCATTCTGCTTTGACAAAGAAGGAAACAAACAGTTTGGCTAATTTGAATAAAACAGATAGTAATCGGATAGACTCTTTATCACAAAGATCAACACTCACGTCCAGGTCACCCACTCCTACTAAATCAAAAGATCTAAGTAAGGCTGGTACAACCCAGGACTTGTCAGGGAAAAATGAAAAAGTTAATGGTATGCCATTGGGAAGAAGTTCTAATGCAAAAATCCAAAGCTCCAGCACAAGCTACAGCAAAGGAGTTACAGTACCGCATAGCCCCACCTCACAGAAAAAATCGCATCAAGAAATTAAGGCAATGGCCCAAAGGACTATTGTGGAAACACTTTTAAATAGTCAGAGAGCCAAAACAGGACCAAAGCTAAAGGGCCTCACTATCAAAAGTAAAACAAAGGCAAATTCAGAAGCTCCTAGCTTTAATCCTGCAAAAGCTAGTGGGACTGATCAGAGAAGAACTTCCATTTCTCCACAGTTATCACCTAAGCTTCTAGGAAAGAAAGTCTCCATGTCCCGTAACCTACTTACAAACGTGGAACCTGGCAAGAGCACCCCACCAGTCTCAAAGACTCTTAAATCTGAACAAGAAAATAAACCATCTCTAGCTGTGCCTGAAGAAACATCGCTACCTGTGTTGAATGGCAGCAGCAGCCCAGTGGAAAACAATGAAAAGCAATCCAGGGGCAATGGTGAGCTAAGCGTTGCTGGGGAGATGGAGCATCAGAGAGGAGGTGAAAAACAAAAAGAGAGGCAGGCTTCAGTGCAGCAGGATATGTGTAATGAGAAGGGACTTAAGATTGATGATGGTGATTTCAAAGCTAGGGAAGATCCGACCAAAGTAACTACCTCTCCTAAGCAGATGCTGAAAGGTGAGTATGTGAAACAGACAGCTGAAAACCATGGTGCAGGCATAAACCTGATAAACAGCAGTTACGATGAAGGTGATATTCAGCAAGTAGGTCCTCAAAACCTAGGGGTCTGTAACAATGACTCCTCCTCATTGAGTTCTCCCCCAATACAGCAGGAGCAGCCAGAAGGCCAGGAAATCCAACGCACATTCATTGAGGTGAGGTTATCCTCCTCCTGTTCCTCCCTAGCACCATCATCAGAGCGGCCGTTGTTGGAAAAGGCAGTAGCTACCAATACAAAGGTCAGCCAGTTAACTGAGGAGATAGGGGATGGCCAGTATTTCACTCAAGTAGATACCGTTGGGGATGGAAATCGACACAGTGCATCCAAAACCGTGACGAGGACTTACTCAATGCCAGCCCAGTTGTCAAGTCATTTGAGAGAGGACAGTAATGTTATAGACGTTTCAACACACCCCGTGCAAGGTGTTCAGAGCAGTGTTTCGGGGATGCTAAAAATTGTCCATCTCAGGGTGCTGAATGGCCAGGGCACCCAGGATGGAAAAGAGCAAATACACACTCCCCAAAGTGTCCAGAAACCAAGCCTGGAGCAGCTCTCTTTAGCTAATGAAAATAGCTGCCTTGCCACAGATAAACTAAAAACTTTCAAGAGAAATTATTATTATTATGAACTGAACTGGCCACAAGAATCTACCTCATCTTTCTCTGTGAAACAGAGGATCAAATCTTTTGAGAATCTGGCAAATTTTGATAGACCAGTTGTTAAAGCTATAGACATACATTCAACCTCCATGAGCTCTAAACCACACATTGGTAGACGAGCATCTAGTGGGATATCCTCCATAAGCAGTACCAGCACAAACGATGCAATGCAAACATTGAGGCGAAGTTTGAGTTCATGCAGCGACAGTCAAAGTCCAACATATCCTCAGAAATCGCAAACAAATGTAATCTTAACACATGTACAGCAGAATTCAACAGAGAGCAGCAAAGACGACACTCATTTAAAGAAAAGCAAGGGAGAAGACACTTCCGGAGATCTGCATGTCTCATCACCCAACACACCCCACATCCGAAGAAGCAGGGGTTACGGCAGGCAGTCACTGTCTCGCATGAAGCTCCGAGAGCTCAGAGCATTGAGCATGCCAGATCTTGACAAGCTGTGCAATGAGGACTTCTCAGTGGAACCCGAGGCCACCCATTTCAGAACAGAACTGGAAATTACACCCAAGAAATCACTCGGCCTGCCTGTTGAAAGCGTTTCAAATCTGAATGCATCTTCTGCCCTCTTCAACCTTGCAAAAACGAATCGTCTATGTTCTAAAGGGAGTAGTCCTGGGAATAGTGGCTCGGGGACTCCTGGGTCAGCATCTGACGATGATGTACCACATGACAGCTCCCCAGATAGGAAGCCATCAGAAAAAAGCTGGTCAATCAGGTTAGTTTAATGTTCTGTGGTTATTGATTGAAAAAGCATTTCCTGAAATATTGTTCTCGTCATTCCTGCAGTCTTTTCTTAGGCAAAACTTCCAGGTATGTACGGCCTAATTGCAAACCCATTGAAGTTAATTATATTTCAATGGAATGGCTTGAGATCAAGTCCTCACTCCGCTATCAGTTGGCCACAGTGTTTCTCAAGCTTTATTTTTGAGAAGTATTGTATATTATGGCTTCTTGATGAGGAACACTGCAGAGGTGGCTGCATTTCAGTAGTGTCTGAAATGCCCTGTATAAAACGGGCTGGATCCCATGAGGTGCTGAGCGCCTTTTGAAAATCCCTGAGTACCCTCAACATTCACTTAGGTCAAGGCACTGAAATAAAGCCATTGGGATTTTAGGGTGTTGAGCGGTTTAGAAGAGATTCCACATTTCCCTTCTCTCTAGCCCTCCTTCACTTTTTCCTTTAACACTCTCTCTTTTTTTTTTGTAATCTAAAATGAGATAACTGTTGTCCCTTGCCCCCACCTTAGATGGGAACCTGTCACTGTAGTCCACTTTTCCTAACATGGCAATTACTGAGCTCACTGACACTCTAATAGCAATATTTTTTAAAATAATCTCCTTTTGTTTTATTCTGTTGGTGGTTAAAATCTTAAAGAAAGATATAGGGCTTGATTTCCAGGCCCTTTTTGCACTCGCAGTATACAGCATTTCGACAGTTAACCACTTGATTCGTGTGTGCAATCAGATGTGTAAATTGCCTAAAGTGAAGATGCTGTAATGGAAGGCACATCTGAAAAATGTTTTTCACCATTTGAAGAAATAAAAGTAACAAAAGTGGTGAAATAAAGCCCAGGTAATTGATGCTAATGTGAAATATACTGTACTTGGTATTGAAACATATCCCTTCATTCTGACAGAAATACAATGCTGCATTTTACATTTATGTGTATATTATTTTTAGCTTGGCTCAGCTATTAGTCTCAACCCTGGATCAGTGGAAATTGCAATCTGTTTTATCATCTGTAAAGGCAAAATGTGATATCATCGCTGTGCTCCAAGAAGTTAAAGAACAAGCAGAGGTAAGAAATGGAAGATCAAAACTTAAAATCACTAGCCACATTTTAGTTATCTATGTAAGTAAATTCTTTTTTAATACAGGCTAAGATCCATTCCAGACAGTTTTAGAATACATCCAGTAGTCCCATTTTCTATGATAACCTATCACCATTGATGGCAGCACTGCTTGCCCCTAATTTTTTAGCTTAGAATGTCTGCCGTAAACTCATGTGGTTCATTTGAAGGGCTTTTTAAAAGTTATTTTGATGAAGGGTATTACTGGCATACTCCTCTAATGTGAAAGCAATTGTGATCCACAGTGAAATGGTCTATTCTGCAAATCTGTTGGTGGAGCATGTCTCTGTGTCAGGCGCTACCAATGCTTAGAAAGTCTTTGAGCTAGCAAGTAGCTGCAGGCCAACTTTAACACTGTTAACCAACCGTCTGGCTCAAACCAAGTTCTCAGCCAAATATGAAATGCCAATCCTCACTGTTCCTGGTTTAATCTTGGTTTAAATGTGCACTGGCAGCTTGGCAGCAACATGAAGCATGGCTGCTTGGGACACCCAATGTTGCAAGTGGCTCCTGGTTCCTCTCTCTTACCCCTCTGGTCCACGGAGGCCAGGCACTGTACTAAGGCAACCTTCTGTGGCCAGGTGCCAAAAGGCCCCCAAGTGAAATTGTAGCCTGAATGCATGTGTTTGTGTGTGTGTGTGTTCACGTGGTAGTCAACTGTTTGAAATGGGACACCTTGATTACATTGTCCTCATTAGCACTACAAAGTGATTTTCCCCCCCTTGGTATTCACCCCTTCTTGTCAACTGTTGAGAATAGGCCACTTCCACCTTAACTGAATTGGCTCGTTAGCACTGACTCCCCCCACACACACTTAGTAAGGCAACTCCCATCTTTTCACTCTGTATTTTCCACTCCATGCATCTGATGAAGTGGGTTTTAGCCCACGAAAGCTTATGCCCCAATAAATTTGTTAGTCTCTAAGGTGCCACAAGGACTCCTTGTTGTTTTTACAGGAGGAATTGTGAGCGTAAGTGACATCTGGTGCATATCACTGGCTGGTGAGGTAGATTTGGAAAGTTTCTGAATTTTATTTGTGAAGGTCACAGTTTCAAATATGAGATGGGATGGGGAGAACCAGGACCTCCCAGAGTGACTTGATTTTATCTCTTTCCCAGGACAGCCTAGTTAAAACTTGTGAGTCCCCAGAGCTGGGTGAGCCCAGGTGGGTTTGGCAGCTTTTCCAGAAATACTAGAACTGGATTTTACTCGTGGCCAAAAATAATTTAAATGCACTTTCAAGTATTTTACATGGAATCTTAGAGAGATTATTTATTCATGCCCATTTTTAAAATCAGAGAACTCAAATAGTTATAAAACTGAATGCTTTTTGGAAGGCACTCTATGTCTGCATAGTTTCTCATATCCGCACTTAAGGCCAGTATGGCACGTAGGCTGGAAAACTTTACTCTAGTCACATACTGGATTGAAGTCTACAATGGGGTTCTTCAGAATTATACAAGCACTGAAATATGATGTGGGTGTCTGTAAGCTCCTCTGGGCAGACTGTAAGCTCCTCTGGGCAGAGATTGTCTCTTCCTTTATGTCTGTGCAGTGCTGAATTTCCTGCTAGCGTTCAAAAACAATGAGGGCAATTAACTATTCAAACAATTTACCAAGAGTTATGGTGGATTCTCCATCACTGGCAATTTTGAAATTAAGTTTGGATTTTTTTAAAGAGAAATACTGTAGTTCAAAAGGAATTATTATAGGGAAGTTCTCTGGCCTGTGGTATGCAGGAGGTTAGACTTGAATGATCACAGGGCTCCCTTGCGGGCTTTGAATCTCTGAACAAATATTAGGAAAATCAAGAAAAAAGGAAACATTGAAACATAATTGTTGTGCAGGTCAGGGTTTTTTATTATTATTATTATTATTATTATTATTATTAAACCAGTGCTAGGTTTTAAAAGGATAGCTTTGTGGTTAAGGCATAGAACTGAAATCAGACACCTGAGCTCCTTCCTTCCATGCCACTGATTTCCTCTGTGACTTTGGGCAAGTCACTTAGTGCCCAGTCTGTTGAGATGGAGACTTTGGGAAGATGAGGATGTGCAGCACCTCACAGGATCAGGAATCCGAACACTTTGTGTCTCAGTTTCCTCATTTGTAATATAGGGCTAGTAATAGTTACTGGCCCCACTGGGAGGTTGTGAGCTTAGATTAATGGATGACTGTAAAGCACAATTGGATGATCAGATGGAAGGTATTACAGTATGCCATGTCTTTATAGGGGGTAGCTGTGCAAAGCAAGGATGTCAGCAGGCAGCCTGCCCTAGCCCACAGAGCAGGGGTGGGCAAACTACGGCCCGTGGGCTGGATCCGGCCCATCAGGGCTTTGGATCCAGCCTGCGGGATTGCCCCCGTGGCGCCGTGGGCGCCACGCCGTTCTCAGAAGCGGCCTGCATCACGTCCCTGCGGTCCCCAGGCGCGGGGGCAGAGGGCTCCATGCGTTGCCCTTGCCTCCAGGCACCGCCCCCCCCCACAGCTCCCATTGGCTGGGAACGGGGAACCGCGGCCAATGGGAGCCTTGGGGGAGGTATCTGGAGGCGCAGCAAGGACAGTGCACGCGGAGCCCTCCCCCCTGGCCCCCCTTCCCCCCAGGGGTTGCAGCGCTTCCTGAAGCGGCGTGGGGCCGGGGACAGGGCAGGCGTGCAGGGAACCTGCCCTGGCCCCGGTGCACGCTGATGCCACCCCGGAGCCCAAACCCTTCCTGCACCCCACCCCCCAACTCCCTGCCCTAAGCCCCCTGCCTGCGCCTCACACCCCGCCTGCACTCCAACTCCCTGCCCTGAGCCCCCTCGTACACCCCACACCCCTCGTACACCCCTGAGCCCCCTGCTGCACCCCACACCCCGCCTGCACTCCAACTCCCTGCCCTGAGCCCCCTCGTACACCCCGCACCCCTCCTGCACCCCTGCCCTGAGCTCCCCCTGCACTCTGCACCCCTCATCTGCCCCAATCCCTTGCCCTGAGCCCCTTCCTGCACACCGCACCCCCTCCCACACACCGCACTCCCTCCGCACCCCAACCCTGTGCCCCAGCCCTGCATACAATTTCGCCACCCAGATGTGGCCCTCGGCCCAAAAAGTTTGCCCACCCCTACCACAGAGCATGCTTTTGGTGAGGGGAGAGTTTGGCAGATGGGCAGAAAGAAAATGTCTGTCATTTAGAACATGAGATAATGTTCAGATTGTGTATGTGCCTGGACTGGGATGTTTAGTCCTAGGAAACCAGGAAAAGCTGAGATTTGAGTGTGTAGGTGACATCAGAATAGCAGGTGGGGGAAACGGTAGGTGCATTCCAGGCAGGACTGCACGACAGAATATGAAGTAGAAGTAGGGGTTAATGTGCAGCCATGTACTTACTGTGTACACAGGATAGCTGGATAATATTACCATGCAATCCCCTCCATTTAGCACACTGTGCTGAGGGCCCTCCTGGATTTTAGTGTTGAACTCATTTATAATTTTTGTAGTCTTCTGTTTTCTCATCCAGTGTAACAGAAGGCTGCTCTGATTTAAACCAGCTGGTCACAGCCCCATAGGGCTTTTCTGGCAGCCAGGGGTTACCGGGCCGTGGGATGTTTGGTCACATCCATTTTCTTCTGGGGAACACCCCTACACTGGGTGATCAGTGAGGGATGGGGACAACAGCTTTGTGCACAGATCTTTCCAGCTCCAATGCATCATAGAATCATAGAACTGGAAGGAACCTCGAGAGGTCATCTAGTCCAGTCCCCTGCACTCAAGGCAGGACTAAGTATTATCTAGACTGGGGTAGGCAACCTATGGCACGAGTGCCGAAGGCGGCACGTGAGCTGATTTTCAGTGGCACTCACACTACCTGGGTCCTGGCCACCGGTCCGGGGGGCTCTGCATTTTAATTTAATTTTAAATGAAGCTTCTTAAACATTTTAAAAACCTTATTTACTTTACATACAACAATAGTTTAGTTATATATTATAGACTTATAGAAAGAGACCTTCTAAAAACGTTAAAATGTATTACTGGCACGCGAAACCTTAAATTTAGAGTGAATAAATGAAGACACAGCACACCACTTCTGAAAGGTTGCCAACACCTGATATAGACCATCACGGGAGATGTTTTCCTTCCTCTCTCACCCCCAGCGAATTCCTCCCTCAATGACCTGATGCATCACTGCAGATGCAGTCTCTAACTTGCTGCGACCCCGCCTCCCCCAGGAATTCGCTACTTCCCCTTCCCCAGCCCTGCAACACCTTAGCAGTCTACCTCGGCTCCCCCCTAATCCACCCTGGCCAGCTCTCAGACTGGCCCAGCACTCCCCAGGGATGCCCTTCACACAAGGGTAATCCTCCAAAGGCCACTGAATTGCCACAGAACACCCATAGTGTGGCCAAGAATCAGGCCCATTATATTTACAGTGTAACCCTTAATAGTGTTTGCTTCCCCTATGCCTTTAAGATTGGGGCTTTAATTTAAGAGACAACCCTCTGAGTTAAACACATTTTCAGTCCAGTGAACTAAATATGTCATTTAATGGTAAATAGATTAAACTGTGTCAGGGCCTCGATTCTAATGAGATGCCATTAATTTAAGCATTGGCAGTTCCTGGAAATGCTAAGAGCTGGAAGCGATCCAAGGCCAGATGCTGCTTTACAGTGTCAACGCCTGATGATTTGCAGCAGGCCCAGTTAATATCTTGTTACTGCCACCAGACTATTGTTTATTGTCTTATTTATACTGGAAAATGTCTATATAGGCTGTTCATAACAGTATTCCGTTCACCCTAATAACTGATGAATGCAAGACACCCAACTTGATAGACAAATGGTCTCGTCCAGCATAGCAAACTCTGTGCTCTGGCAGTGGCCCACCATTTCATATAAATCAGTTTTACAAGCCACGTTCAGCCCTGGTGTAAGCAGGTGCCATTCCATAGTCTTCACTGGAGTGCTGCTTGTTTATAGTGAGGCTGAATTTAGCCCAAAGTGTTCAGATCACTGAAAAGTTCTCTCCGCTCTTTGCTGGGATGTGAAGCAGAATGGTCCTTGTGGTACGTGGAATTCCAATCTTGCTTTTGCACATCCCATGTCATAATGTAGAAAATAGAATTTTTCAGTTGCAAGTGTGATCAAAGATGATCAAGGGCTGATTGAATCTGATCAAGGGAACAAAGGCTCAGACAG
This sequence comes from Platysternon megacephalum, assembly GCA_003942145.1. Taxonomy (NCBI): domain Eukaryota; kingdom Metazoa; phylum Chordata; order Testudines; family Platysternidae; genus Platysternon; species Platysternon megacephalum. The sequence goes on from QXTE01000029.1 coordinate 12,009,148, forward strand.
TCCCTAAACACACAATCCCAATTGACTCTTTAACTTTCAGTAACCTGAAAGAGAAAAAAAACAGCCAAAAAGCCAAGCAAGCTCATTCACACCTTGTTCAGCAGGGAGATCTCCCTCTCAAACTCCCCTGTTCACTAGCTCCCTTGGTAGTTGGTACTGAAAGGTAAATACAGTACATCGTAGTCTTCCTAAGGGCTGGTCTACACTGGGGGGGGGTCGATCTAAGATACGCAACTTCAGCTACGAGAATAGCGTAGCTGAAGTCGACGTATCTTAGATCGATTTACCTCGCGTCCTCACAGTGTGGGATCAACGGCGTGGCTCCCCCTTCAACTCCGCTTCCGCCTCTCACTCTGGTGGAGTTCCAGAGTCGACGGGGAGCGCGTTCGGGGATCGATTTATCGCGTCTAGACGAGACGCGATAAATTGATCCCCGATAGATCGATTACTACCCGCCGATCCGGCCGGTAGTGAAGATGTACCCTTAGCATATTGCATGAAACTGTGATAGACTGGACGGCTCATGGGTTTGGCAATAGGATACCTTTTCTCTATTGGTCACTGGCTTGAATTCAGCCCAGGTCAGGAATGGCTGAGAGTTGTCACCAGCTAATGACTGGTGACTAGATTTATGTGAAACCAGTTGGTCTCATGAACAATTCTTGTTGGCAGTCCTAGTGTATGGCTAGACTTGAATCACAGGATATGATTGCATATCAAGGCAACATACCTGAGCTAGCTTTAATTTAGCTCACTTGGATCCCGGAGCAGTGAAGACACAGCAGTGTGAACGTCAGCGTGGGCTGGACAAACCCGCTTAGCACCCTGGGGTAATGACTCCTGGGGATAACCCAGGCTGAAGCTCGTGCTGCCATGGCTTTGCTATTCCAGGACCTGAGCTAGCGAGATTAAAGCTAGCTCAGGTATGTCATCTTGAGCTGCAATCACACCCAGGGATTACAGTGTAGACATACCCTTCGGTAGAAGTCCAAGAGCTGAACAAGTACAGAAACCGAACTGTTGCTGTAGAGGATCCATTCAGGGTAGAACTAGGGTGCCATGGGGTTGTCTTAGATTCATAGGTTATAAAGCCAGAAGGGGCCCCCTGTGATCATCTAGTCTGACCTTCAAGATTTCAGTCAGCCAGCCGCAGGGGTCAGGAAGGGATCCCTCGTCCCATGTTTTCTGGGTTTTTGTCTGCTTCCTCTGAAGCATCAGGGATGGCCACAGCTGGAGAGGGGACATTAGAAGGGGTGGGCCAGGGCTGATTAATCATTTCTGTGCCATTGCGGGGGCCTTGGGCACTGGCATACTATGGGCCCTCCTATTCTTGGCCTGTGGTATAAACCAGTCTAGTCTCCTATGGGCTGTAAAACTCTGGTCTAATTTTGGTTGTTGGGTTTAGTGTGTAGGTGTGGAGTGGTGTTGGTGGCCTGGGCTATACATTTACAAGGGGTCAGACTGAATGACCTGGTGGTCCCCTCGGGCCTTAAACTCTACGTCTATGACTCCCCGTATAACACAGGCCACAGGACTTCCCTGAATTAATTCCTGTTTGAACTAGAGCATGTCTTTTAGAAAAACTTCCAATCTTGATTTAAATATTCCCAGTGAATAACAACCCACCACAACCCTGCTTAAATTGTTCCGGTGGTTAATTACCCTTACTGTTAAAGATGTGTGCCTTATTTCTAGTCTGAATTGGTCTGGCTTCAATTTCCAGCGATCAGCTCTTTGTCTGGTTGATGGAAGAGCCCCTGTTACTGTCTTCTGAGAGAGCCTGCACTGCTGCTCATGCTGTACTCGGTGTGTGAATAACTTCATATAACAGGACTTCAATCTGACTCCTTTCACAAGAACGACATTAGCTTTTTAAAACTGTAAACTCAAGTTGCAGTAGTGTGAGCGTGCTGGGACTCTTTACCTTGTTGTGGGTGTTTTGTCTTGATCTTTGGCTTCCCTCCTCCCCCTTCTGTTCTATTGTTAGAGCAAAGAAGATGCTTACTTTGTGGTCTTGAATAAAGAAGAAGGTGCTGGCCTGGGATTTAGTGTCGCTGGAGGGATAGATCTGGAGCAGAAATCTATCATAGTAAGTGATGACTGCAAGTCTTTTTCAGCAAAGTTGACTGCAAGGCAAGCTAGAAATTAGATCAAGTGTTCATCTAGCAGTCTTGAGTCATAAACCAGGGACTTTGAGAGGCTGCTGCATGCTATCATGAAATCAGAGGGAAGTGCCTGGGTGAAAAATAAGTTGATGCAATATTTTTATTACTGAAGATGGATGACAATTACATTTTCAAACTAGATTTAAAAGTGCTTCTTAAATTAATATGTGACTGGATTATTAATCTATGGGATCAACTGCTAAATAAAATACTACATACTCAAGGTAAATCTAACCTTTTGTAAGTAGATTTCAGTTTCCAGCCTTTGAACTTTTGTCATAAAATGTCCAGTTATGGAATGTTTTTGTAAACCTAAGGACAGCTATTTCAGACTGAGGCAAACATTCTGGATTTTGTTTCACGAAGTTCTTTTGGTGACAAGTGAAAACTAATTATAATTATTATTTATAAGGTTCTTTTAAACCCAGGACATTGTAAGTGTCATTAAGTGATACCAAGGAATAAAAAAGTGATACCAAACAACTGAAACACTATCAAAAAGTAGAGCCAGTAAGATGGAGAAAAGCAGGAGAACCAATGTGCCATGCAGCAAGCCCTCTGAAGTGGGAAAGTTTTAGATTCCACACTTATGAGGATGAACCTATTAGATGCTGAGAGTAGGAGGAGGGCATGCCTCAATCTTTGGACCACAGTGGCACCCATAGGAATGGTACCTCATTTGAGGCCTGGTTCCATTCTTATTGAAGTCAGTAGTAAAACTCCCATTGATTTGAGTGGGAGCAGGGGTAGGCTCTGCCAGGGTGATGAGACTGTTTGTGGGGCACATATTAGGATCAGGGGGGAAATAACAAGAGAAAAATTCACCCAAGAATCCACTTTTAAGCACACAAACACCTCTGCCAGGTAGGGCATTATTAGGGGGGTTCCGTTTTAATCCAAATTGACACTAATACAGCAATGTCTCCAGCTGCACCCCTGCCTTAGAGCCTTACATACGCATGGTAGCTCCTGCATTTTCCCAGAGCTTCCTGCCTTGGCTTCTGGTCAGCAGTGCTTCCTTATGTCTCTCCCCTCTGAGAGTTAAACCCTTCTTTCAAGATATTGAGCCTAAACACAGCTGCAGTTAGTTAGCTCCTCACTGGGAGTGCCTCCTTACACTGCCTCTGAGGCCTCCTCCTGGGGACTGTGTTGGGGTGAGGTGCAGCAGGGCATTGGGTCCTCCCTGGGGGATGCCCAAAAGACTTGCACTCCCCCTGGTAAGTGCCAGAGAGTCTGTGAAATACCTTGAGATAAGCATATAGAATTGTTCTCACAAATTCGCAGCATGAACCTTTGTGAAAGGAAGCATATAACAGTGCTCTAACAGCTGCACAGTATCTTGTAAAGAAGTCTTTAAAATCCAGGGTTGCTGCTCTCGGGCCATTTTCTTCTATCAGTTACACCAGCACAAATCCTGAGCCAGTCTACTGGAGCCCAAGGAGTTACTCCGGATTTTCCCCACTCTAACTGCCCTCTAGAATTTTCCATATTTACAAGAAAAAAATAGTTTACACAACCAAAAAGACCGTTACATCTGTGATGGTGAATACATAATTGGAACAGCCAAATCATCAAAAATAGGCACTTGAAGCTGCACAGGTGACCATGTAACAGCCAATGTAAAATACACAGTTACCTCTGCGGCTACTCCTTAGTGCTCGTCTACTAAGTGTTTAACTAGTTCTTTGTGCCCAATCCTGCAGACACTTTAACCTGGCGTAGTGCATGGGACACCTCATAGGAACATAGGACTGAAAGAGACTTCCTGGGTCATCGAGTCCAGTCCTCTCCTATAGCAAGGAGCCCTGTTTTATAATCCCATTCATAAATTTATCAAGCTCTATCTTAAAATTAGTTGGGTTGCGTGGCCCCACCACTCCGATTGGAAGGCTCCTTTGATGGTTAGAAACCTTCTTCTACTTTCCAGCCTAAATTTATTCATGGCCAGTTTATATCCATTTATTTTTGTACCATCATTGTCCTTGAGCTTTAATAGCTCTTCTCGTCCCGACGTTTATCCCCTGATGTACTTAGAGAGAGTAGTCAGATCCTCTGTCAACCTTCATTTTGTTAGTATCCTTAGTCTCTAAGGTGCCACAAGTACTCCTGTTCTTTTTGCTGATACAGACTAACACGGCTGCTACTCTGAAACTTATAAAATAGGCTTACTGTTCCCCAGATCATCCTAGTAGCTCTGCTCTGAACCTATTCCACTTTCAATTCCTCTTTCTTGAACACGGGTAGGGCCCTACCAAATTCACGGCCATGAAAAAACGTGTCACAGACTGTGAAATCTGGTCTCCTCCTGTGAAATCGGGTCTTTTGTGTGCTTTTACCCTATACCAAACAGGTTTCATGGGGGAGACCAGCATTTCTCAAATTGGGGGTCCTGACCCAAAAGGGAGTTGCAGGGAGCTCACAAGGTTATTTTAGGGGGCTCACAGTATTGCCACCCTTACTTCTGCGCTGCCTTAAGAGCTGGGTGCCCAGCTCTGAAGGCAGCATCCCGCCAGCACAGAAGTAAGGGTGGCAATACCATACCATGCCAGCCTTTCTTCTGCGCTGCTGCCTTCAGAGCTGGGTGGCCAGAGAGTGGCGGCTGCTGACTGAGGACCCAGCTCTGCAGGCAGCAGCGCAAAAGTAAGGGTGGCAATACCATACCATGCCATCCTTCTGCGCTGCTGGTGGCAGCTCTGCCTTCAGAGCTGGGCTCCCAGCCAGCAGCCACCGCTCTCCAGATGCCCAGCTCTGAAGTGCGCTGCCGCCAGCAGCAGCGCAGAAGTAAGGGTTGCAGTACCCCAACCCGCCCATGATAATCTTGTGACCATCCCACAACTGAAATTTACTATTTTTAAACTCCTATGACTGTGAAACTGACCAAAATGGACCATGAATTTGGTAGGACCCTAAACATGGGTGACCAGAATTGTACGCAGTATTCCAGATGAGGTCTCACCAGTCCCTTTAACAATGGCATTAATATTTCCCTATCTTTACTGATATATCCTCACTGATGCCTTGTCTACACTGCAGGGTAAGTAGACGTAAGTTACACAACTCAAGTAATGTAACTTACGTCGAGGTAGTCTACATCAACTTACCGCAGTGCCTACACCGCGTTAAGTCAGCGGGAGACGCTTTCCTGTCGACATAGCTTCAGCCTCTCATTGAGGTGGAGTACTGAAGTCGATGGGAGAGCGTTCTCCCATCAACTTATCATGTCTTCACCAGACCCACTACTTGACGCCACTGCATCAATTGCAGCAGCACCGATTTAGCCCACAGTGAAGACAAAACCTGAGAGTAAACATTATGCCTAATGGTGTTTAGAATATCAAACTCTTAGATTGTAAGCTTTTTGGGGCAGAGCCTTTACCTTTATCTGATTTGTACAGCACTATGCATATTCATGATACTATCAGAGTATTAAGTAATAATCTTTCTTTTAGGTCCACAGGGTGTTTTCAAAGGGTGTGGCATCTCAAGAAGGGACTATCCATTGTGGAGATCTCATTCTGTCAATTAATGGCATGTCTCTGGCGGGTTCAGTCCATGGAGACGTTCTGAATGCTCTGCATCAGGCAAGACTGCACAAATATGCAATCATTGTCATAGAGAAAAAGAAAGACAGAGAAAAGATTTCATCCAGACTTGAAATATCAGCTACCGGCAGAAAACACTTTGTGCCTGGAAAGGATGTTACCATGGAAATAGGAACAGGTATGATCTTAGTCCAAGAATAGTTGGAAGAGAGTCACTGCAGAGCAGACCAAGGGGAATATGTCCATATGCTTCAGATTATAAGTGTCCGTTTCTTATGTGATCAGAGAAAGCAAATGAAATTAATTTTAACTTTTATTTGTACTCTTTGGAACCCAAATGCAATTTTTAGAAGCCATCATAAATAGGTAGACACTTAGATGAACATTTAGGGCCCGATTCAACTCCTGTTGATGTTTATTGCCATTTTTCCATTGATTTCAGTATGGCTTGCATCAGGTCTAACAGGACTCCTGTTTATAATTAAAATGATTATTTCATAACCTTCTGGCAAAAGACAAACTATTCTTGATTTACACATACTCGTCCAATCCAGGATGAAGTTGGGGATTGTGTGTTTGAAGGCGTTTAAAATAACAATAGCGAGTGCAAAAACAAAGAAACCGAGCCTAGAACTACAGTTTATTATTCACAGGGAGTGGAATTGATCTATGAAATGGCAGAATTTAATTTTTATGATGTTTTTATGAAAATATACAAGAAAGGTATTTTGATATTACAGAAAACAGAGCGATCTAACCAAATCCCAATCCATTCCAAAGCTGAGACTGGGGAAAAGTGATAGTTTAACAGCCCATGGTCCCAGTGGATATCAGTGGTCTCATGAATAGGTTCCAGATGGGCACATGGCCTTGCTTTGGAGCTGAGATTATACACCTCTACCCCGATATAGCGCTGTCCTCAGGAGCCAAAAAATCTTAACGTGTTATAGGTGAAACCGCGTTATATCGAACTTGCTTTGATCCGCCGGAGCGCGCAGGCCCCCCCCCCCCCCGGAGCACTGCTTTACCGCATTATATCCGAATTTGTGTTATATCGGGGTAGAGGTGTACTTGAGATGTTCTGAATGGGTCTCCTGGTTTTAGAACTAGGACACTTGACCATTCTGGTCAGCTGATATTTTCTGACCATGTTCTGTGGCTTCAGGAATATTGCTGGTGTTTCTGGGGCTGCACTTCAGTGGTTCCATTGATACCCAGCCTGGAGAAGAGGAATCAATCAGTGATGACAAATAACTGTCATCGCCAAGAGATCTGATAATGCAGCATCCCTCCAGGGTAATCTGCCACTAGCGCTCCAGGTGGGCACAAAGAAATTGAGGCACAGAAAAGTCAGTGACTCACTTTTGAAATTGTCAGCACCAGGCTTTAGCTGAGGCTGTTTTTTTCTATATTGGTATTTTTCTTGCCTTTTTAGTGTTTTTATCCTGAATCACAGTAGAGCATCCAAATAGCTGTAAAAGACAGAGGAATCACACTATAAATAAATGGATGTGATCCTCAGCTCTGTGAATTGGTGTAACTCCATTGTTTTCAATGGAACCATTCATATTTACACTAGATATAATTTATTACCAAAATATTTATTACCAAATTGGGGTGGTCAAAGTGTATGCTGCAGATTAAATGCAGCCCATGAAATTTTAATATGCAGCCTATTGGTATCTTCATTTTGATGTAGAGGGGTCCCTGGAGACAACATATATCAGGATGCATTATGCCAGGGGTCGGCAACCTTTCAGAAGTGGTGTGCCAAGTCTTCATTTATTCACTCTAATTTAAGGTTTCGGGTGCCAGTAATACATTTTAACATTTTTAGAAGATCTCTTTCTATAAGTCTATAATATATAACTAAACTATTGTTGTATGTAAAGTAAATAAGGTTTTAAAAATGTTTAAGAAGCTTCATTTGAAATTAAATTAAAATGCAAAGCTTCCCAGACCAGTGGCCAGGACCCGGGCAGTGTGAGTGCCCCTGAAAATCAGCTCGCGTGCCACCTTCGGCACGTGTGCCATAGGTTGCCTACCCCTGCATTATGCCATCTTGATTAGAATGGCCTTTCTGTAACTATTTTATGGCCACGTAGACTTAATGGACACATAATTGTAGATGGACCCCCTGACTTTCTGCTCCAAAAGTGCTCCTGCCACTTGAGCTGAAGGGTGCATAGCCTCTGTGGGCTGCAGCTACTAGAGAGCAACATGATCTCACTTAGAGTCCATCCTGTAGAGTGCAGCTGTTACTCCTGGGAGAATTCTGTGCCAAAAAATTCTGCGCACAGAAAAAATTCTCCCAGGCCCTCTCCTGTCCCTGGGAGGATGAGGCTCAGGCCGGCAGCCAGACTGTGCAGCCTCTATCCCTACTGGGCTGGGCCCTCAAATCACTGCGAGCTCGGCTCTGCAGAGTCCAGTGGCCCCTACTGGTGGCCAGCAACTCTGCAGACCCAATTCTGTGGGGGAAACTCAGAATTCTGCACAAATTCTGCATTGCACAGTAGTGCAGAATTCCCCCAGGACAAACGCACGCTAGCCCATATGTTTACATAAGCACCTTCCCATTAGGCAACGCTCATTCTCAGATGCCTAAGGTACAGTTTTTAAATTCAACAATTGGCACTAAATTATGATAATTCCATGGCTGTATAAATTTGACAGTCACTGGGGCAGGGAATAGAACATAAATCATAGAAATGTAGGGCTGGAAGGGTGTGCTTGAGAAATCATCAAGTCCAGCCCCCTGAGCTGAGGCAAGACCAAGTAAACCCAGACCACCCCGACAGGTGTTTGTGCAACCTGTTCTTAAAAACCTCCAGTGATGGCGATTCCACAACTACCCTTGGAAGCATATTCCAGAGATGAACTAACCTTGTAATTCAAAGGCGTTTCCCAATATCTGACCTAAATCTCCATTCCTGCAGATTAAGCCCATTACTCTTTTCTCAAGACTAAACATGACCGTTTTTTCAACATTTCCTCATAGGTCAGATTTTCTAAACCTTTTATCATTTTTGTTGCTCTCTGAACTCTTGCCAGTATAATCACATCTTACCTAAAGTGTGGTACCCAGAATTGGACAGAATACTCCAGCTGAGGCCTCCCAGTGCCACGCAGAGCGGGACAGTTACCTCCAGTGTATCACATACGAGACTCCTGTGTTAATATTCCCCAGAACAATATTAGCCTTTTTCATAACTACATCACATTTTTGACCTGTGTTTTTAGTTTGTGATCTGCTATAAACCCCTGATCCTTTTCAGCAGTACCACTGCCTCGCCTGTTATTCCCCCATTTTGTAGTTGTACATTGATTTTTATCTTTCTAAGTGTAGTACTTTGCACTTGTCTTTATTGAATTTCATCTTGTTGAAATCAGACCAATTCTCCAATTTGTCAAGGTCATTTTGAGTTCTAATCCTGTCCTCTAAAGTGCTAGCAACCCCTCCCAGTTTGCTGTCATCTGCAAATTTTAAAAGCACACTCTTCATTCTGTTATATAAGTTATTAATGAAAATATTGTGGGTCCCCACTAGATACACCCTACCAGTTTGACAGTGAACCACTGATTACTACTATTTGAGTATGGCTTTTTGACCAGTTATGCACCCATCTTATAGTAATTTCATCTAGATCACACTTCCCTAGTTTGCTTTTGAGAATGTCATGTGTGACTATGACAGAAGCCTTACTAAAATCAAGATATATCTGTGACGGAGCAGGGAGCAGGGCAGATTTGACCTGGGAATGTTGCAGGGGAGTTACATTGGGGACGGGAAGGAAGCTACCTGAGCTGTAACCTGAGCCAGGGGGGGGGGTGGGAGAAGTGACACCTTCGGCCAGGAGACTGAACAAAGGAGAGGAGGAGCAGGGGGAGGGGGTAGACCTGCAGGAGGAGTTTCTAGTTTCAGTTTTGGGCTGCGTGGTGAAACGCAGGGAACTCCAAGCTGGGGGCTAAGTTNTCCCCCCCCCGAAGGACTTGATTGAGGGGTTCTGGTTGTACCTACAAGCTCTGTTTTAGACTGTGTTCCTGTCATCTAATAAACCTTCCGTTTTACTGGCTGGCTGATAGTCACGGTGAATCCCAGGAACAGGGGTGCAGAGCCCTGACTCCCCCACACTCTGTGACAATATCGCATCTTCTCCTTTGTCCCAAATTCATGGGGCCATTTCTACATGAGCTATGGCATAATTTCTATTCGATGTAACAGTATTCTGGTTTATAACTTCTGTGGTCCAGCTGCTAGAGGACAGCATACACACACTGGTAGAGATCCGACATATCCATTGATTAGAGAGCAGGAGCATAAATTCACACAAGTCAGTATATTCAAAAACCCTCCTTTTAAAAAAAAAAAAAAAGAAAGAAAGAAAGTGAATGGGTTTTGATAAAATTAATGTTTGGACTGACTTGCTCTTTAGAAACCCGTCATCCAAGACCTAAATAAGTGGTATCAAATTGAAGACTATAAAGTTTTGCAGCAAATTGTTCTTGTGATTTTTTTTTTTTAAACACTTCAATTTTTTAAAATTAATTTTTACTAAATCCCATTGGGCAAATGTTCAGCAGGCCTCCTTAATGTCACCAACAACAATGTATAGGCACATCCTTGTTGAACATGAGAAATCTGAATTGCTCCACAGCTAATGGGTAATTGCACATTGCAAAAACTGACCTGCACAGGCCACTGTGGGTTGTGCAACGGCATAATATGCACGTGCCCTTAAAAAAACCTGACTGAAAACATGTAGCAGTTTTAGTAGAAATTAAATTGTGGATCATTTTCTCACCACAGCAAAGAAGTGAGAATTGTAGGTCAATAACAAAATGTTGCATGTATTCTGTTGCAGGTCCAAATGTGGATATGAGTGATGTCGTTTCTGTTGAACTATGGAAAACCTCTGCTGGCTTGGGGTTCAGCCTTGATGGTGGAAAAGCTTCAATTTCTGGAGACAGACCTTTGCTTGTAAAAAGAATATTTAAAGGTATTTGGAAAATATATTTACATGGCTAGAATCCCATTTTCTTCTATTTTACATTGTTCAGACTTGGTTGAATTGGATAATTATGGAGCTGTTATTTTCTAATGCATTCTATACCTCTTTATAACTAAAGGCCTAATCTTAAAAACACTGATGGTGGTAGTAAGTACCACACCTGCTAACAAGTGTTTGTAGGATTAATGTGGAAAGATTGAGTAAGTATGCTGTGATTATGTGCTGGGCTTACCTGTTATCGTAAATATTGAACTGCAGCCAGCAATATCATTTCATCTAGCATTACAACAGTATTCTATTAAAAGCTAGCATTTCATCTGTTGTCTCCCATTCCTGTGAAAAGCAAAGCTGACACTTACGGTGAAGGAGAGCGCAGTGAAACCATGGTTCTATGTTCTTCCCAAATACTACTTCTCCTACTCTGACTTTTTACCTCTTTCTCTTTTTTTGTTTTTGCTGAGCTTTCCTCTGAAGTTCTTTATCTACAATATGGTGTTAATTTTCTGCTTCAGGTGCTCTTAGCACAGTGATCAGCCTTCTCCCAAGAGTACAATACACAGTGCATGTGCATTGGAAAACTGCCATTCTTGAATGCTCTGCCTGTCAGCCAGATGGTTAAACTTACATGTGTTGCATGCATAATAGACACCAATGCCCAGTACTTCCCTGTACTTTTCATATGGTTTAGTCCTGGCTCTTAAGGATATGATCATGTGAAAAGCCGAGTGCGTCCTACAAGAGCTAAGCCTCTTTAGCTCCCATTGATTTTGGTGGGATCCAAGGGTGCTCAGCATCTTGCAGGATCAGGCCCCATGTTCCTATTCTCTTATAAGGGAAAAGAGTCAAAATGAAATCTATATGGCCTAGCCACAAATCAGTTTCACTTTTTAACATTTAATATTTAAACATGTATTTTGTGGGGGAGGGTCACTTTTAATTTTGTATGATGTCATCATTGTGTGATTATTTGGAACATTCCCATTTATATCATTAATTACAACTCCTAATGGTGTTTCTTGATACATGATGATACAGCTACGTTATCCTCATAGAGAAAATACACTTTCATCACTAACATGTGGTTTCTAACTGGACAGGAAGTTTGCCTCTGTCTATATCCTAAAGCTTATTGTCCTTGGTTTGCCCCCTCACTGTCACTAATGACTTTTATCCTCTGGAGAATAAAATGCTAAAATTCCATTGAGGTTCATACTGGGCAAAAATTGGCCTGTTACATTTTCTGTGGAAATAACTATTTTTGTCCATGTGAACATGCACATTTATGTCATGTATCAGAGGGGTAGCCGTGTTAGTCTGGATCTGTAAAAGCAGCAAAGAATCCTGTGGCACCTTATAGACTAACAGACGTTTTGCAGCATGAGCTTTCGTGGGTTGCATCCGAAGAAGTGGGTATTCACCCACGAAAGCTCATGCTGCAAAACGTCTGTTAGTCTATAAGGTGCCACAGGATTCTTTGCTGCATGCACATTTATTTAATTCAACAGGTTTTCTTACAAAATATTAGAGCCAATATACAGCAGTTTTGATGCCCCCATATTGCTTAATTAATCTCAGCAGAAGCTTTGTTTTACACATCTCAAACAACCAGAATTTAACATTATCTCAGCTACGTTAACACTTTACTGTTACTGTGTGCACTATGTTGGAATAAATTGTTAGTGCTGAGTCTCAGGGATTAATACAATTGGCATTGTTAGAAGAATCATTTATTTCCCATTTGCCACACTGGAAAGCGATCCCTTTGTTTTTATATTGACTGTAACTTATTTGCTCATAGGTGGTGCTGCAGAGCAAGCTGGAAAAATAGAAGCTGGAGATGAAATTGTTGCCATTAGTGGAAAATCATTGATTGGTCTCATGCACTACGATGCCTGGAACATCATTAAATCTGTCCCAGAGGGACCAGTTCAATTGCTGATCAGAAAGCATAGAACTTCAGTATGACAGAAACACTATTTCTAGCTACGCTTGTTTAAGGCAACATGTTCATTAGAAGTAGTCCTTTCGAAACAGACTACAAGCTGTCCTTACATTTTTGAAGCTGTGTAGAAGTGACTTAATGCCCTATAACGGCATGCTAAAAGCATCAGAGGAGCACTGGGATATGCAAACAAGGAACATATTTGTTTCATGCAGTGTTTTTATAAACTTTACTTTCCCAGGATGTAAGAAGCCAAACAGTAAGAGGACTTTTGTGTCAGGTGGTATTTTAATGGAACTTCAAAACCTTTTAGCAGATTCTGTTTGAAATGTTTTGCCTGTTCCCAATATTTTTAGTGTTTGGAAATTGGGAGCATAACTCATTTGTTGCTATCCTGTTAATGAGGATGGGTTTTTTGACTGTATACTGTATTACTTAGCTATAACTTGACTTCAACACACTGCCTTGGGGTCCAGTCTGTATTTGTTATAAAAGGAGAATGTCTGGAACAATCTCACTTTATTCTTATAAGTGCAGTTTTGCTAAAGAGGCATGACAAAAAGAAGTATAATTTTGCACAGCTTTGTAAATCTAAACCACAAACATTTTATCATGAAGCTCAGAATCATCTAGAAAACTATGAACTGAACACACAACACTGTTAAATCAGCTCTCAGTGACATATCATCAAATCTGAATATCACACCATATTAATACATTAGAAGTCTGTGTGAAGACCTTCGTTTAGGAAAAGAAAATCTGTCGCAAATGTTGGATGACTATCTGCAGAGGATTGGAAGGATGGTAACAGTTTTGGTATAACTTATGGGTATAATTAAGACTGGAGTGTAAAAATTGCAGTCTGAACTTTCAAATTTGGGTTCCTAAAGTTAGACACCTGAATAAAAGTGGGCTGACTTTCAAAGATGCTGAGCACTCACAGTTCCCATTATCTTCAGTGGGGGCTCGGCACCTCTGAAAATCCACCCACTTTCATTTAGGTGCCTAAAAGAGGATTACGGTTGCCTAAGTTTAAAAACTCAAGTTTGAAAATTTGGGTCCAAACATCTAGATTTTGCCCAGTTAAATTTGAACCGGCCACACTTGTGGTAGTGGTTATTAATCGTTACTTTTCTTCTCAAATATTTATTTTCACATGCATGTGTGCCAGCATGCGTATTGTAAATATGTCTTGGATTGAGTGGGTAATGGACTGGTTGATGAGGATTCTGAATTATGGAATTGGCTTTATCTGCATAGATCATAACTCATTAGCTGAAAAAACATATTGTAGAAACAATTGAATGTCACCTGTACTTATCCTGGATTTTTCACCAGTACTCAAAGCATGTATCTATAACAGTTGTTTTCCTGTGTATTATTTATAGTACGCTGTTTGAGGGGAAGAAAGAATATGGTATGAGAGGTTAGAACAATTTATTTCCTTAAGTTTGTGATGATTGAATAACACACAAGTGACAAAGCAAAAAGGAACCATCATCCCCAGCAGTGAGAACAAGTTGTTTGGTCCAGTGTCCTGAAATTGTCATGGGCCCAAAACCAGAAAACCAGCCCTGACCAATAGAGGTGTTCCAAATCCGAACCTGGAGCCAGCTCAGCAGCCTGCAAATGACCCCAGTATTTATAACGAGTCTTCGCTGGATATGTGGTGTTGAAAAGGTCTGGACAGGATCCAAATGTTGTAGCTGGAACTAATCTCTAGTCTATACCATATTCAGATGTATTTATTCAAATTATTTTTATAGTCAATAGTCTTTACTGAATGAAGCATTTTCTTTTGGTTGTGTTTCTGGCTAGAATACAACTAGTGATGTGTGAAAATGCATAGAATTCCTTGTGGCATCCAGAGATTAGGTGTACTTTTCTGTCTAGATATAAAAATACATATATGATTATTTTTTTGTTTTGTTTTAAGTTACATGAACATTAGAGTGTCTATCTAGGGAGAGATGCCAACAACATCTGGGTACTGAACAGATGAATGCGGGGCTGCGGCCTTCAGGTGCTCTGCCCACAGAATTTCCAATGACGCTAGTGGAAGTTCTGCATACGGAGTGGCTGCAGAATTGGATTCGCTTTGTCACTGATCCTACAATGAGCTCTGCCTTTGAATGCAACTTTGTTAGCTTTAGTGAGGCTCTATGTGGGTGCAGGATTCCAGCCACATGGACCTCACTGTGGTATCAGGCCCCATGTTGGGAGGAAAAGATTAGCTTAAATTTATGCTGAAAACAGGGAGAAAATATGACAGTTAAACTGTGATGCCTTTTTCAGGAATGATCAAAATCTGAAAAAGTTAGACAAACAGTACGTATAGTAGATACATAAATATGCATGTAGAGTTTAATGCAGTATAGTGAATACACACACACACACACACACACATATATATATATACACACACAGTACAGGATTGACACTTGGCTATTTTAAAATGGTAAACCACAAGTGTGTTTTGAAAAATGGCATTTTTTTCCAGTGCAGCATTAGAACTTTACTAAATTCTGAACCAAGAAGCATACAGATCCCTCACTTAAGTGTGACCTCAAAGAAGAAGCTTTTCATCTTGTACATTAAGCTTACTAAATTTGAGGTGTGTCTTGAAAATGATATATAGTGAATAATATAATTTTCAGACACTTATTTGCAGGTACTATTCACTGTCTGAGAGTGATTTATAAAGCTTTCATTTTTCCATTATCAAATACTCTCTTTTATGTTACACATACTTGGAAATATATGTTGGGCAAATGCCAACATCAAAACTAGGTGGGTTTTTGTGTGTGTGATAAAATATGAAATGTAATTTAAAGGAATGATGGATTTAACATTTAAGTGCTATGGTTTATTAACATGTTCTGAATATTATGATACAGTTCTACTAATGATAGTTTTATGTTTGATGTATAATTACTTTTTAACCCTGACATATTAAGCCATGTGATCATTCTTCTTGCCAAAGCTATGTTTTGTGATAGGAAACAGAAGATCTCTCTTGATTCTACTAGGGTTCAAATTATTACAATAGATTTTTTCAGCAATTGTGTTGAGGTAACATTACTCATCAATTTAAAAGTCCATGTTCTAGGAATCTGCTTTCGAAAAGGAAAGGGTGGAGAAAATGGTCATTTGTATTCAGTCTTCACCTTGTAGAGGTAAAGTAAGGGTTGTACAACACATGGTGCAAATGAAATCCTGCTATGCACTTAATGTAGAGTGAGAGTATATGGATTGGAAATGTGAAATGCAAAGAAATCTAACTAATAGATCAGGCTAAGCAGATCTTACAACATGTACCTATTACTGTTCTCTAGGAACAGATGACTCTACAGTACTCTTTTGAAATTTACTAGGAATGATTCTTTATTACACTGTAAACTATTACTTTTCTAGGGTCCTGAAGAAGCCAAAATGAGGCATGGAGGTTCCTTGAGCACCTTAGCTGGCACAGCCACAAAGCCTTCTTCCTATCCTATACATCAGTGAGCTAGGAAAGAATCTTAAGGTGCCAGCAGCCTTAAATTTTCTATGATGGATTCTGGTCTCACTTCTGCCAGTGTTAATTCAGAGTAACTTATTGGAAGTCAAGAGTTTTACACCAGTGTAAAAGCTGGTGTGAGGGCAGAATCAGTCGTGACGAGTCTCTCTCTCTCTCTCTCTCTCTCTCTTTAGCTGTAAAATAAAAGAATGGGGTCATAGGACTCAAAGATACAATCCTTTTCTGTCCTGAACAATGATCAAGGAACCAACTCAGCATCTTTCAGCTGACCACTGATTTGTGAGGAATTATGCAGAAAGTTCCCCAGACTCCAGCAGATAACTTGGTTTTCATTGTTAGCTTCACTGATTGGAGGCCAGTGCCCAAGATGATCATCACTCAGTTCCCTAAGCATTCCAGGGCTATTGTATCTCTTTAGGGCCACACAGTTGCAGGTAGAAAGATAAGTTATGTTACCAATCAGGACGTATATGGACATTAATTTGTCCCTGGCCCCAGACAGGTCTGCAGTTCTTCACAATGGACCTGGAGTGGAGGGAATGGCTTTCAGAGCAGGGCAAACTTCCTTCTGGATAAGATGGCCTATCACAAATCTAGCATTCACTGCCTTCCAGGGCTGGAGCAGCTCAGAAGGATGTGCATACTGGATATTGGGGGGATTGGGCTCAAGTATGATACTGGGCATACAATATCTTGCAGTCCTTATGCATGAAAACCTCTCATTGGCTTCTCTGGGAATTGTATCTGTGTTAAGGACTAAAGGATTAAGCCTAAAGTTGGGAGGAGGCAGTTTGGCTGGTTACTTTCATCCCAATTCTAATAAAACCCTTTTGAGGGTAATAAAGTATTAAGAATTTTTGTGTGACTGACATTTCCAATCAGCCCTCATTTAGAATTAGTCCTAATAACATTCTACAATTTTTTTTTTCCCCAAAAGCTGGATCAATCATCCACAGCCAGGTGTTGGAATGTTAGCTGCTTGTGCATTTAGGATATGTAACTGTATACATGAAAATATTGATGAGGATTAGAGTAGATCACGTGAGACATTGGAATTCCAATCTAGTTAGGTTTTGTGTGTTCTGTTAAGATGATACACTTCTTGTATGATATTGTATATTGACACTTTTATTTATATAAATATTACTTCTTTTATTGAAACCCCTTTAAAATGCCTTGTATATTATAAAAAAGTGAGTGCAATAATATGAAATAGAGTGTACATTTTCAAAAGTTGCTTTCTCTGTTATGTAAATCTGCATCTCCATAAATATGGGGTTTTTTAGTGATTTTGAAAAATAAATATTATGCTTAGTACTTCGCTAGCTATTCATTTCCACAGCAAAATAAGTGAGCAATGGTCTTTTCAGTTCACTATTTGAACCTCTGACCTGCCATTCATAGAGGTAATATTCTTCTGGATGGCACAGCCAAACATTTAGAGGCCTAAGAAATATCAAACTATGTATCTGATTGAGCTAAAAAAACATCCTTAGAACTGTCATTCAGTGGGAATTAGATTGGCTTTAGCTGCTGTTTAAATGTTGCATTCTGTAGGGCTCTTTTGAGACTTGATCTGGAATATAAACAGCATTTTTTCAGGCATGTTTACAGGGAAGATTCAAATAGGTGAAACCCACATTTTTCTATGAATAACTGAGGTCTCTGTAGTCTAACACCAATAAAACATTAAACAATAAACACATTTCCCACCCACAATTCCTGCTTTAAAAAAATAAAATCAGTGGATGGTATGTATAATGCATCGTGCTTCCTATGCAGAAAAACTTTAAAATAATCAATTACAATTCTATGTCACAGATCATTCCACAAATAAAAAGGCTTGTTCCACATTGGTGAACTGAAGTCAATAGGAGTCTTTCCATTGACTTCAATACACTTGAGATCAGAACTTATGACAAGCTCTAATATTTATATTTTAATGATACAAAACTTGGCTCATCTGTCACTGGTCTTTTTTCTCTTTCCTTTGAAATGGTCTGGCTGCTACTGCTGTGACAGCCTGCTCCTGGGAACATCATCTCATACGTCTCCACCTCACTGACTCACCTGTTAGTAAATCTCTTGAAACACGTGATTGTCCCTCAGCCATGCTTATTCAGTTCTCTTCCTCTTTTTGGCCTCGTGACTGGCTGCTTTAATGCATATACCACATGATCGATCGATGTCTTTGCAGCACTGCTCCCTGTACCAGTGCTGCTTTCAGTTCAGTAAGTAGGCAAGGCTGCGTTGAGGTTTTTCACTGAAAACAGGGATTCTGCCTCTTTGTTAAAGGTGACGTGTGCTACCTCTCCTCCCTCCAAATTACAGCACTTCTTTGTGGGGCACAGGATGACTTTTCTGAGAACTTGCAAGTAAATCAGTTAATGACGGGGGATGTCATTGCAGAAAGATTCTGNGCGGGGGGGGGGGGGGGGGGGGGGGGGGGGGGGGGGGGGGGGGTAGCAGGCCAGACCCATCCCAGAAGGGGGCAAGGAGGTGGCATGCCGGTCCTACCCAGGGAAGCAGGGGCAGAAGAAGGGCATATCTCACTGATGGCCAGCCTGGGGCGGAGATCAAGGCACTGCCTTGCTCAACTCTGGTTCAGGCCACTGCTGCTGCTCCCTGTCCAGCAGGCAGAGAGAGAAGGGCGGTGCTGACAATGCAGCAATTAGGAGGCCTGGCCTGCCCCCCAGCAGCCCCTGTAGGACTCGGGGAGACCCACAGCAGCAGCTGGCAGGAGCTATGAAAAGTCTGGGGAAGAAGACAAACCATGGTTGAGGGGAGAGTAGGCGACTGCCCCCGCTGCCCCATAGCAAATGACACTCCTACTTTAATGAGTTTAGGGGTCAAAAATCATTTAAGAATGGGTCCTTTGAGAAATTTCACACCCTGTGTCAAAATATGGTTTTGTTGTTTGTCCTGAATGACCCATGAGGGCACTTCGGCTGGCACCCTGTTTTACCAGGGAAGCACTTGCGGCATATTTGGCTTTCGGTGATGAGCAGGTGAGACACTCTGACATGGTTCAGGCAGCCATCCTGGACCAGGTGGGCCTGTCCATGGAAAAGTACAGCCAGAACTTTAGTGCCACAAGGTTGGCCTTGTGCATTTGCCCAGAAATTAACAAACTGGGCTATGCGTTGGTTACAGCCAGATACAGAAACTGTGGGGGAGATGGAGCCTGTGATTCTGGAACAGCTACAGAGTCTCCCTGAGTATGGCTCAGGTGACATCAGCCAGTCAATCTGGAGGCCACAATTAAACTGACTGAGGGGCTTGCTAAGGTAGACATTCCCAGAAAGGGTCACTGGCTTAAGGGACTACACCTGGAAAAGAGGTGGGAAAGGGCACTGAAGGAAGAGGGAGGAGCCCGAGGAACTCCATCAGGGGCTCGGACCATAGTGTGTTTCCAGCATGGATGTGAAGGGCACACAAAAAGAGATTTTTCTGCCTACACATGGAATGTCGCGTTGCAGAAATTTTTCTGGGATGGGACTTCCAGGCCAAAAAAAGAGGACGCTCTGACTGTCTGGGTAATGGTAGGGAAGAGGTACCAGAGGCTTCTCGTGCACATGGCTTCAGCCTGTTCATTAATCAGGTGGGAGCTAGCAAAGCCCCTCCAGATACTACCCAGAGCTAGGGTCAACTCAGAATGTCTATGTGGGGACGAGAAATTCTGCCCTGTGGTAGAGGTGCCCCTAGGAGTAAGAGGAAGCTTAGGTGGAAAGGTGTAGGGTTGCTGGTTGTACTGGGCACAGATTGTGTGTCCTTCCCATTAAGGAAGCAAATGGGTGGACTGTTGGGTGGAAAGAACCTGCAGGACAAGATGAGGAAATAAGCAGAGAGGGGCTGGAGAAACCTAGACATGAGATTACAAGCCAGAGAGAAAGGGAGGATGGAGAAGTCTCCCCAGATACTAACTGGGAGGAGGAAGAAAATAAAAGTGCAGGATCAAGGGGTAGAGGTAATGAGCTAATCCATTGGGGTTGCATGATTATTAGAGTCATTACATATATTCATCCTGTTTCTTCCTCTCCCCTTCCCAAGAAGGCCTAATTGGTCAAGGGTGTGCCTGATTACCTGGCCAGCTCCATGGGCAGGGGTGTCAGAGAGAGGAGCCTTGGCCCCGTCTCCGCCCCACACCTTCAGCAACTCTCAGCAGTTGCTCACCTGGAGTGGGCACTGCACTCAGACCAGTTATGCCAGGGTATTGTGTGGGGCTATGGAACCTGGGAAGCTCGTTACGAGTGCCACTCAGTGGGAAGAGCCAGGCTTTTGGCAGCTGAGGGCAGAGGACTCGTCTTTACAGAGTAGACGGGGGCAGTTGGTTTGGGTTTGGGTTTTTTTCCCCCTAAAGCAAATTTATTTATTTATTTATTTTTAATACTTTGTTGAAGGATAGTGACATTTGCTTCAGCTTGCATCAGGGCTCATTGCTTCCTGCAGCTTAGCAGTGATTATTAAAAGTTCTGTCCCTTTTTTACTGCATAGGCTCAAAATTCCCATAGGTCCAAATTTTAAAATTTCATGAAGGGAAGAAACTGCAGTCCAGGTGGTACATGCAGAACGTGCCATTTCGAGTCAGATCTGAGAGAAATCTTGTGAGCTATGACGGTGAGGGGTAGAAGGATAAGGCTGATTCTGAAGCAACACATCAATCGATTTCCTCCCCTCTCTTATCTCGGTTCCTATTTTTTATATTAATATTTTGCAGGCATTAAAAAGTGACGCCATTCTATTATCAATAGAGACGTGCAAGTCCTGTCAGCTGAAAAGGAAGGGGCAACCTCCCTCTGTTCTAGGAGTCAGCTGCCACTTACCCTAATTTGCATCAGTTGGACTATTTCCTTACATGGTGGAAGCAAATCTATTCTGACTACTATTCCCTTTGCCAACACTCATAAAGTTGTGAAAGAGGAAGCAGCAGGAACCATACAAGGAATGAGAAGCAGCAAAGATTGTGAGCAAACACGAGCCTGTCCTTTTCAGAGTGTGAATCTCTCGCCCTGTCTGGAGAGGGATCCGCTGGGTTTGTTCCCCTCCCTGGAAGATGATGTTTTGGCCTGAGATTTGTTTTTCTTTGTAAATCTGCAGACCACACCCGATTTTGCTCTGTGTAAAGAGTGAAACAGTGGCAGGCTGCGGCACGTGTATGGGGAAGTGACAGTACAACAACAGCCATTGCATTTCAGCTGGTGGTTAGTTCCCAAACAGCACGTGAGCAGGAAAGTCCCTACCGTTTTGCTGAATCCACCTTCTGCAGTTCAGAGCCAGATCACAAGACGCCGGGGCCATTGTGAGGGCTACAGTCATTCTCTGGTTCCCTGTTCTCCAGCACTCCCATCACCCTTCCCTCCTACTGGGGAAGAGAGGAGTGAGGAGCCTCACGTCATGGTCTTATCTCCTACTCAGCGCCACACTCTCCTCCCGCTTTGGGCTCTGAATCTCCCCTGCCATTACCAGCAACTGCCATGAACTCTACCTCCCCCACCCCCACTCCCTTGGTTTGGAAGGAAGGAAGAGCCACTTTCTGGCTACTGAGGCTTTGTCTGCACACTTGGCGCTGCGGGGTGAGTCCCGGCTCTTGTAGGTGTACTTGTGCTAGCTCTCAATGAACGAGTGTGCTAAAAAGAGTAGTGTTGCCGCGGTAGCACATGAGCTGGCTGCCCTGAGTACTCGCCCACCCAGGCCCCTTAGCCCGTCCATTCTCTCCCATGACTTCGCCCCATCTGTTCATCCATCAACCTGTCTTCTCGCAGTTTGTTTGCGGTGTTAGGGTAGCCGTGTTGATCCCGGGGTATTGGAGAGACACTGTGGTGAGATGACCTCACCCTCCTTTTCTCCTCTCATTTCTTCTCCTACCTCTCTGCGCAGGGAGACCTGCCCTCCTCCAAGTGCAGGGCCCCCCAGCCCAACCTTTGGCCCAGACACCTGAGAGTCTGAGAAGGAAGAAAGGGAAAAGGGGAAGAGGTATGAGGGAAAGAGATGTGAGAGACAGCAGGTCCTCGAGGGACGGGGAATGACCTCTGCAGCGCGACGAAAGAATGTCAACATGGAATGTAAATTGGGAAGTGAGCTCTGCTGGTGACCTTGTGGCTCAGAGGGTGCATGACACACAGGAAACCAGGCTACCTGGAACCAACAGCCACCAGTGGCGCTTCATTGCCCTTTAAAAAGTCCCAGCCCAGAAGAACAACTCCTCCTCCCTGCACCTGCCCCCCAACACACAGGAAACGAAATACCTCCTCCTCCCAGCACACAGGAAGTAGAATATCTCCCTCCCACTCCCTGCTGCTGGGCACTAGCTGCTGTCAGCAGTACCACTAAGCCTTAAAAGCTCCCACCCAGCTGCAATCCCTGTGACTGAGACCTTGAAATCCCTGGCCCACAAGATTGGTGCCTTTTCTTCTCCCCACCCACCCAAAGGTGGCTCCTACCAGCTGCTGCCAAAAGCCATATGCCAAACACAAGCCCAACACCACCATGCTCTCCCTGATTCTGACTCATTCATATCATGGATAGTCCTAGAAGCACTGCTCGCAATTCCTGTCGCTGTCTGGGACTCCCAGACCCTGCCATTCCTGGGTGGGGAAAGTCATGGTCATCTGAGATCCCTATTTACTGAGACTGTCGATACTTCTTCTGGGGAGGGATGTCTGCCAGGCAAGCCAAAGCATGGAATAGCTGTGACATTACTGAGGAACTCATTTCTCATTTTGGCCAACTTCTCAAACTACCCTTAGTGTTTAACCTCCCAAGCCTGAGCAAACCAGTCAAGAAGCTTGGTAGCCACTCGTTAGCCTTGTGCTTCTCCAAACACTTACATTGGTCAAATAAGTTCCTAAATGGTTACTACAATTATTTTAAGGGATTTTAAAAAACGTTCATAAAATGGCTCTTTTCTTCAATGTTAAAAAAGAGCTCCTCAGTTCAACTACATGTTCCGTTCTGAAATAAGGCTCTGTCTGTCTGTCTGTCTGTCTGTCCATCTGTCTGAAAGATGAGGCGGGTGAGGTCATATCTTTTATTGGACTAACTTCTGATAGTGAGAGAGACGAGTTTCAAGCCGCACGGAGCTTTTCTTCGGTGGCTCAGAAACTTCTCTCTCTCACCAACGGACAATAAAAGAGATTACCTCACCCCCCGGGTCTCTCTAATATTCTGAGACTGACATGGCTACAACTACACTGCATATCTATCAATCAATCAATCCATCCATCTATCTAATCACTCATCCCTGTACTAGCTAAAGCTCTAATAGATGGATGCTTCTCAAAGTATTTCGTAAGTGGCGTAGTAATAAAAGCAAAACCCTTACACTTCCCTGTTTACTGTTTTCCCCTGCATGGGCTGGACTCACCCTGAAGTGTGAGGGTGAATCATTCTGATATCAAGTTTGCTCGGTACAAAGGTATCTGAAACCATTGGGCCCTCAGGGTATTTTCCACCTGGTGGCCAGTGACGACATCTTGATACACGTCTGTTAGTCTATAAGGTGCCACAGGATTCTTTGCCGCTTTTACAAATCCAGACTAACACGGCTACCCCTCTGATACTTGACTGTCTATCTTAGCAGCTGATCAAGGGAAAACATAATTATTTAGTGAAATGCTGTTTTCCTTAGTTGCTGATATGGGTGGGGGGAGGGGAGGACTCTGATTCAGACCTCTGAGTTTTGCTCATAGAGTTGTTACTGAGGAGTTGCTCTGTCTCTTAAGAGTATAGATCCCATTTAGGGCTAGAAGGGCATGGGGTTACTCTGGCTTCGCACTGGTGTCACTGAAGGCAGAAGTGTTAGCCTGGATGGGAGGTCTTGTGTCAGTGTGAAAGGGACAGAAGCCCTTCCTCCCCTTGCCTTCTCTTACACACCAGAGCAAAAGCCAGCTACAAACTCAGAGCTAGCGCACATGCAGCACAAAAGGGGGAATGGGGGGGGGGAGAATGTCAGTGTCACTAAACTCCCCAAAGTAGGTGGAGTGTGTGACAATGACAATGGAGAGGAAGGCGGATCCAATGGCTATGGTACAACGTGGGACCTAGGAGACCCAGGTTCATGGCCTGGCTCCACCACAGACTTCCTGGGTGACCTTGGGCAAGTCACTTAGTCTCTCTCTGCCTCAATTCCCCATCTGTAAAAGGGGGATAATAGCATTGCCCTGCCGCGCAGGGGAGCTGTGAGGATACATTGAAGGAGTGTGAGTGCTCAGATACTATGGTGACGGGCCATATAAATTGCTTGGCTAGATTCTTGTGTACTGGCTTCTAGTCCAGAGCTAAAGCAGGGAGACTGAATCCTGACAAAGGGTGTTTTGACATACATTCTCCCAGCGCTCTTGGGAGTTTTCAGGCTGCTAGAATGTCTCCAGGCATTCCCTGACATTGGGCTATGACATTCAGAACTACATCACAGACCTTTAGGTTCTAATCTACCAAAGCACTTAGGCTGAAAGTTAATGCATGCTTATGTGTAGGCCCTTTGAGTTCAATGGCATTACACGTGGTGCTTAAGTTCTTTGGTACATCGGAGCCTATGACAGGAAGTTAACAGGGAAAGGGACAGTCACTTTTATTTGTCTGCCAATCACCACGCACACAAGTGGCACTATATTAATAAAATTATTTTAAAATACTACAGAATGCCACAGTCACACTGGTGTAAGCTGCACTGTTTTCATTGAGGACTAATACTGTACAACAGGCTAAGTTACAAAGCAAGGCCAAAGCAGCTCTGCTAAATGTTACATATCTTTCATGTACATTTATCAAGTAACTGGTATGGCAGATTCACTATGGATATAGTCTTAAACAATACAGTAGGTATATGACTGTATTTAAGAATGCAGTGAAAACTGGAAAAGCATCAGGAATCAGAGATAATGAAAAGGAATGGGGGGACAATGATTCCAGGAGTACTTGTGTTAGCATTTTGGTGTCTTATGTTGTAAAAGGGCTAATTCCTGCACACAGTCTATATTGAATTTCTAAGGTAGTGGGCACATCAATGGACATTCGATTCCATGCTAGCCCACCTGAGGCATGAGCACTTGAGTTAGGATTCACTGAAGGCAGCTGATCACTATAGCATTATAACTGCCTGTCTCTTTGACTTTGCCTCGTGGATGTCTAGCTTTAAGCTCAAGTGAAACATGACCAAAATGGATCTCTTTGTGAAGGCCAAGATTAAAACAAGGTTCAAAACAGAACTAGATAAATTCATGGAGGATAGGGTCCATCAATGGCTACCTCTAAGTTGTCTCATCCAGGCTATGTCTAAATCTTGCCAATTCTTTCTTGCCAACTTTTCCATCCATCTACACAGCCAAAACTCTCATCCAGGCTCTAGTCATCTTGATTACTGTAACATGCATCTCTCTGGCCTTGTCAAATGCACCATTGCCCTGCTCATAGCCCTCCAGAATGCTGCTGCAAAAAGCATTTTCCGGGTCTACGGCTTTGTTCTTCAACCCCTCTTAGCATCCTTCCGCTGGCTCTGCCTTCCCTATTACATCAAAAGTAAGTTGCTTGTCTTCACTTTAGCAGCTGGAGATGCAGACCCTTTTGGAAATCTCTGCTGTCCACAGGTTGCAAACCACTGTTCTATGGTAATGACAACCTTTCGTGGACCCTTTTGTTATCTGCACAATTTAGGGCTCCACCCCCAACCCTCCCTGTACCCAGGGTTCACTGTTCCTCTACGGGTTGGTGGGTGCTTGTCCCAGTGAAAAAGCCTTTACACAGTAATATCCTTAACTTATATTTGTTAACAATTAATCAACAGAATACGCTCGCTAAGCATACAATGCTCACAACTCCCAATAAGGCAGATGAGCTTCTCCCGATGGCCAGTCAGGATTGGATTGTCCAGGGCTCTGGCTTCTGTGTGGTATGGTCATGCAAGGCATTGAGTTCTGGCAGCTTTGATCTTGTGTCCTGGAGTTAGGTTCCAAAGAACTTCCTTTTGGACCCCAGTTTTATAGTTAAAGTTAGGTCCTGGTTATCTGTACCTTAACCAATCATTTTTACCAAAGTATTACGGAACAATATTTTAACCAATCCTACCACATTACACGTACAAGAGTCAATTCAAATGTTGGTAAACCAGTTACGCAACAGACAGAAACAGTTAAAGACCAGACAGAAACAGCTGAAGGTAAAACAAAAGGGAAGTATAGATTTCCCAACTGAAACTGCTGATAGGTGGTTCTGCCGGACAGAGTGTTTTCTTGCAAAGTTTTTATTTAAACATCTTAATGTCTGTGTGTTGATCTGGTCACTGTGGGTGCTTTCTTAACAACCAGATATTCTGTTGTTTTGTACAGTTTCGATGGGACATGACTCCCCACTTTTAGCTAATGGCCACTGCTGCTGCTCCTTACTGCAAAAAGGCCTTAGAGTGACCACACCTTAGACATAGTCTGCAGGCCCCCAGGTCTGCTGACCACAGGTTGAAAACCACTGTTTTAGAACAAAGACCCTTTCTTGTTTCTGACAGTGGGTTAAGGCTCTAAGCTTATCCCAATCACCATGAAAAAATAGTCAGACCATTGAATAGCACATCCAGTTTACAAACAACACTGCACATGATAATATACCTCACCATGTGCGCCAGCCAGGCCTGCTTCACGTTGCTTGTACCGCTATCTCCTCCTCCTTGCTCTTGCCACACCTCCAGGCTCATGGTGCTAATAAGAGGAAAAGGATTCCCTTAAATTAACACATACTAAGAATAGTTACCACAACATGAGGCGGGTCTTTCCAGTTGGCTAAAATCATTTGGAGAGCTGGTGTCTAGCAGAGCATTTAGGAGATAGTACATGTGACTCCAGGTGCCGAAGTGGGCCAGTCTGGTTTTCACATGAGCAGCCTAAAGTTGAATGTGGAAGCCTGGCACGTGTTGGGCTGGCAGGTGTCTATTGTTCTGTGTCTAATGAAAAGAGACCTGGGGCTGAGCAGGTAGCGCTGCTTGTGTTTGTCTCTGTTTCTGCGTGTTTCACCTTTTCAAGTTAGATTGTGGTGGATGAGTCAGAGTCCTGTGCTCCTTTGATGTAAATATCCGTAGTGTGTGGTGAGGTTTTTCTATCCCTTAGAGGGGGGATTGGTGACTGTTGTATAACCCTTGACATGCTGCTATAAAAATCTGATCGTGCATTACTCAAGATACTTAAGGCACTGGCAAAAATTAGTTGTCCCTCTTCTAATAGAACAGAACTGTGCTAGGTCCATTGAGTGTATGTGTGTGGGGGGGGGTGTTCTGTGGATGACCTCAAAAGAGAGGATTTGGTCTAGTATTGTGAATTGCCTCCTGTAAGAATGTGTAAATAGTCACAGTGCTACCTGACCTCTTGGGGCTAGCCTGGAGGTAGGGAGCATCCTACCTGCCTCTCCTAAATGGGCACGTTGCTGCTCTCTCAGGCTGAGTTAACCAAAGCCTCTGGTGGGTTCTCATTGGGGTGGGATGGTGACCCACTCCCACCTCAAGACCCCAGCCTCCCAAAACCGGCAGCAGTTGGTGGGGGGCGGGATCTCTTTTAGTCCTGCCTTGCATTGAACACACGCACGCGTGCGCACAATGGTCCACTTGCCACTGCAGCTTCCAAACCTGGAGAGAAGGAGTTAGCCAAGGCCTTGGCCATGAGAAGCCTTTAGATTTAAATGGAGAATAAACTGATTACCCAACCCCACCCCCCCACCCCGTACAGAGACACACCTGGACTCAGGGCTTATGGGAGAATACGGGGAGTAGCTTTGTAGTATCCTTTTGCTAGGCTATAGCTGCATGCCCCCTCCACACCTCCCCCCCTCCCCTCCATGACAAGTACCATTAATCTGACATCCTTACCCAGCATCTAAACCCTTTCATGACTTGTGGAAAAGCCCAAAGCTGAACCTCTTCACGCTTGTCAAACCCCTCCCATGTTCATTCCCTATGCACCCAAGACAAATGATGACAGAACTATGTTCTTCTTAGACTTCACTGTCGTCACAAGGCTGCCCATCATGGCCACCAGGAACTTCATGGGGTTATTTGTGGGATGATTATGCTTTGTATCATTCAATAGTACTTTGATATGCAGATTACTAGATGCTAGATAAATAAAGCCTCTTGCTCATAATTAACAAACCCCCTACCACTTGAGCTAAAGGAGAAGCTAAGTATAGGGCTTCTGACACACAGCTGAGCAATTCTGCTTCCACCCAGCAAAGGGTAGTAGTGCAAATATTCACTAACCAATATTAAAATAGGTGTCCTGCTTTCTCATTTTGAATTCTGGTGACCTTAGTTATAACTCATATCCGAGGGATCATAAATAAAATCCAATATATCACTGCAAGTCTCCTGGTAGGTATCTAATGACTGAGTGTGTGACCTTAAACTCCTAATAATTCAGAAGGAATTGGCATATGACCTTTCATTCAGAATCCTCGGAAAACAGATTTTACAACAAAGAATAATTTGCTTGCAAACACATCATGTTTATTATCTTAATGAGATAACAACAGACACACTTTATTGGGACATATAACAAAACATCTGTCCCTAACCCAAAAAAACGCCTTGAGAAAAACAATCTCATGTTGATACAGTCATATGGCACATCATTTTGAAAAGTAATGCAAGGAATCTGTACCCACAGAACACATAATCAAATTGATACAGAGATTAGTCACTTTGAACTAATTCTTCTTTTGAATTCACTGTAAACAGTTCGATTGACGTAACATTAAACAATCACCAAATAAACACACTATGGAATTTAGCAACATAAAAACATTCCATGAAAAATAAACATTGCCATTAGAAATCTATACAATAAAGTGCTGCACTTCCTAGCTGAAATGTCCCTCTGACATTTACATAGTTCATTCTCACAGCTTTATGCTATTATTTTTGCTGCTTACAGCCTGAAATTACTGAAGGGCCATTTGAAAGCTTGGCTAGCATCCTAATTAACTGTAAGGCTGCACGCATTGAGCTGAACACCTGAATTTGGGTGTATTTTAGCAACAACACAGTTCCTTAATACTAAATTTTCTTGAGATTCTTAGTCTGACATAACTATTATTGACCTCACTGGAGTTTCACCTAAGACTGTGATCCAACTCCATGGAAACCACTGGGAGTCTTTCTATTGAATTCAGTGGCTGTTAGATCAAACCATGAATGAACAGCTTTGCTTAGTCTCATGGAGTTATTCAGGGAGCTAAAATTTGGCATAACAGAAATGAAAACGACAGTCACCCATTAATACCTGAAAAGGTGCTTCTGAATGAGACATGACCTTTAGGGAGACAAGTTCACATTTATCACATTAGCTTGTGGCACTGTGGATAAAACAACACCATCCTGAAATGCTACATTCTCACTGAGAACACAATATCTGATCGGTCATAGGAAGAGAAAACCTTGCTATGTTTGGGCCTTCTCCCGCTCTCATTCAAGCCAATGCAAAAGTTCCTTTGCTGGGAGCTGGACTGGGCCCTTTTATACATTTAAAAAAACAAAAACAAAACAAAAAAACAACAGCATCTGAGATTATACCAAATGAAATCAGTGTCAGCAAATCAGATAGCTGGATACTTGGTCCTGGGGTATTGAAAAGAGCTTTACAATGAAAACCTCATGAAAGAAAGCAGATCTGTACAAGATCATAGGCTCAAATCAGGGGTTCCCAAACTTCGTTCGCGGCTTGTTCAGGGTAAACAGTGGCCCGCAGCTCCCATTGGCTGGGAACGGCGAACTGTGGCCACTGGGAGCTGCGAGCGGCCGTACCTGCAGACGCTCAGGTAAATAACGTGTCTCATGGCCTGCCAGGGGCTTACCCTGAACAAGCCACGAACCAAGTTTGGGAACCCCTGCCTCAAAGTCATTGTTGACTTAGTGTGGAATTAATTGCACACGAAGGGCAAGGGAGCCCAAAATGGATGCAAGCAGTGAAATGGTATAACTTGCACTGATCTGGCATTCAGAAGGTATATAAGACAGATGTAATTTACATGCAAGAGGAAAGTGTAGTAGAAGCAAGAGAGTGTGAATTCAAGTTACTTTTCTTGCTACATCTTCCTTCATTTTGCACACCCTCTGAATACCAAACCCAGGCAAGTTACATTATTTTGTCACTTACATCCATTTTCCTACTAGTTGACATCCCATGTATAATTTAGCCCATTTTAAGACACTGATTAATTTGGCTTAGACATGGTAGTTGCACTGTCTCTTGTGTTTGATTCAAGG
The DNA here is from genome assembly GCA_003942145.1 of Platysternon megacephalum. Classification (NCBI taxonomy): domain Eukaryota; kingdom Metazoa; phylum Chordata; order Testudines; family Platysternidae; genus Platysternon; species Platysternon megacephalum. The sequence continues at coordinate 12,039,562 of QXTE01000029.1, forward strand.
GGCTTTTATAATATACAAACAGAAAAGTTGCTTTCTAATGGACTGAAGTGCAGAACAAGTCTCTCCTCCAAGCCAGGTCCAATGTAGCTTTTCAATAAGGACGCAACAAGCATCTCACTAACATATCACATCCATTAGACAAAATAACAGCATCATCATCATTACAAACAAAAATGAGGTTGACAGCAAATAAGAGCTGAGTTTTTTTCTTATCCTTTATTTCCAGTCAATATCTCAGCTTTCATTTAGAAGCAATACATTACTTTCCTGTAACAATTGTAACATTCAGTTTTATTGACATATCTCTTAATCTAAGCAGTTACTTTCTTTGAAAAATAATTCATGTTTTTTCTCCAGAAAACCACTGATTTCATTTTACTTTAACTTTCTATTTGTTTTGAGAGTAATTTTATTACCTCATAATAAAATTAAAACACACCAGTAGCTTATTCTGTTTGAATATTCCTTTTGATGCTGTGAAGGAATCTCCCCCAAACTCTCACACCTATCAATAATCTTATTTTGCTATGTAATACATGCTTTAATGTATGCATTTTTCTTATTCATATTTCTTATTCTTAGAGTACTGACTGCATAAAGTACTTTCTTAATCACCAGAAGCTACTGTGCTTCCTTTAATCTGTTTTAATGCATTCTTTATGGCACCATTTGAATAGTTATCTGCACTATTTCTGGTGCATAAGCCATAAGTCATCTCTTTAAATTCCATGAAATACTCTTTTCATACACATATATACATCCTAGATCCTTACAGCAGCCTCATAATTAATAGAATTACAATGTTATTCCTTAGAGAAACATCTGCATAACAAGTAACATCACTGACAGTAAATGTGCTACAACCAAAAAATAATAATTAAAAAAATGATGTTCCACACCAGATTTTATACTATAGAGTCTACATTTTAGAAAACAAAAACAATCAAGAACTTAGAAACTGGTTTTCATTGTACATTCCAATCCAATGTTTGGAGGTAACTGGCATCTTCTGCCTGTTGCTCAAAGTGACATAGAACTAGCTGCAACTCATGAACCAGAACATTGAAATACTTGTCAGATGAGAACCCCAGGTTCCTTGCTCTTCCAAGTCATTCCACAGGTCAATCTTTGGAATGGTTAATTGTAATTTCCCCCCCCATACTGACATCCACCAGCCAATACATATGTCCAGCTCTCCAGAGAAATCATATTTCAACAGCCTTCCTTCAGTGGGAATAGGCAGCAATAAGTAATGCATAGAGCTCATTCCATCTCCTCATCTCATTCAAGTCACTTATTACAAGCTTGTAACGACCATATTTTCCAAAACCCATTGTTTTCTTCCTTCCTTTTCTGTTCGACATCTCCCAAAGAGTTTTCACGTTCCTGGGCAGAACAGTTTTGTAATAACATTAAGAATCTTCTGCTGCAGGTTGCATATATCTCCTATTTTGCGTAGTTGCAAAGAGCACTGCATCACAGCTTCCTGTGCTGTAAAACACAAAGGAAAACCAGTCATCAGCTTTGTGAATTCCTTACACTTTCTTGTCTATAGTGGATAGCTCTTATATAATCATACATGTCTATAAGTTAAATAAACATTTTACCCCAAGAGGTAAGAGATTTGTAAAGGTGTATAGTTGCTTACAGAGCTGGTAACAGAAATTTAAAAATTTAAAATAAAAAAATCAGAAACCTTTAAAAAACAGTTTTTACTAGCTTTAGGTGCTTGTTTGGACTGAGGAAAGCAATCCCATATTACCCTAAGTGACAGTCATATTTTTTGAAAAAAAAAAATTAAAGTTAGCACTGATCAAAGACAAGCCACAAAGAATGACTACTTTGATCCGGCTAGATTGTATTGTTAAACAGCCTTCTAGGGTATTTCAGAAAACGCGGGATTCTGTTCTCGGAGTGACAGGTTTCAGAGTGGTAGCCGTGTTAGTCTGTATCAGCAAAAACAAGGAGTCCTTGTGGCACCTTAGAGACTAACAAATTTGCCACAAGGACTCCTCCTTGTTTTTGTTCTCTGAGTGAATCCAGTTCCGTCAGTGAAGGCGATGAAGTTAAACAACTGTGAGACCAGAATCGATCTCTCAGTCAGTATTTATGGAGCGGTCATTAGAAATGCTCCTAAACTGAATCCCCCCGATCCAAAGGCCCCAGTTTTTTTGAAGGAGTCGGAACTTAGAAACCACAACCTTGGATCCAAATGTTCCCTGAACTGGGTGGTGGTTCGAATCGAGATCCGAATTTGGTGCCTCGGACCCAGCTCTAGTGATCACCGCTAAAACATGTTTTAGACGGGTTCAGATCTCAGATGGCAAAGATCTGAACCACCAGTATTACTGTAGGCTGCATGGAGCATCTAGTAATCAGGCTCAGACATTATTCTGTCTTCCCTTCTTGCTAACACCGTCATTTAGAAGTTAAAAAAATCCTGTTTCTTAATCTGCCCCCAGGCAAGAGGGAAACCGTGACCCATTCAAAAGGGAAACGTATCTTGCTCACACGAGAACAGAAAGCAAAACCGCTCTCGCTCCCAATGCAGCCTGATAACACAAGAAGGTGAAACTGACTAACCGCCGCCCCCCCCCCCCCGACTACTCCATCCGAGCGATCATCTAACTCCAGCGCGTTTCTAAGGGCGCTCGGGGCCAGCTCAGCCCCCGGGCACCCACCCGGCTCTGGGGGGACGGGACGGTACCTGCGGGAGCGGGGGGCTGCTGCGCACCCTTGCGCAGGGTCTTTCCCGGCATCATTTCGCGTCGATCGCCGGCGGTCTGCAGCCGCGGGTAGATCAGAGCAGGCTGCCGGGGGAACAGTGTCAGGAGCAGGACGGTGCCGAGCGACGCTCTCCCCTCGCCCGCCTAAACGCCTCTGGCTGCCTGCGCCTCGCCGCTGCGCGATAAAGGGAGACACGGGGTTGCGGGGATTTCCTACCGGTGATGAGGTAGGGAAACGAAAAGGGAATCCTTCCCGCCCCCTGGGCCTTCAGCCAATCAGCGGCGAGGATGCCTGGCGTGTTTCCACAAGTTAGTTCAGCGCCCGGGCACGGCGCTGGGGCACGTATCTACTGCCTGGACCGGGCATGTCTGGACTTGCCCGAGGCAGAGCGCGAACTGGCGGCCAGCCCCGCCCCCAGCCGGCCCGCCCCGCGCTGCGCTGCAAGCCCCGAATTGGAGCTCAGCGGCTGGGCTGTGGTTGCTGATGATTTGATCCCTAGCACGCTGCCCTGGCAGGGTCCCTGTGCCATACTTACCTGCAGGGCTTGAGCTGGCCGGAGCAGAGCTCCCTTCAATGTTTTCAAACCGTTTTGGATCAGGTTGCAAAAAGCATTTCCCAAATACAGGCCCACATCAGCGCATCTCAATACGACTTGGCCCAGAGGAGCCCATCTTAGCTTAGGCTGTGTCTACACCAGCACTTTTGTCAGTATAACTTACGTTGCTCAGGGGTGTGAAAAAAACACCCCCGCCGCCCTGAGCAACATAAGTTACACCAATAGAAGTGCCAGTGTGGACAGCGCTATGTCAATGGGAGACGCGCTCCGGCCACTCATAGGGGGGTGGTTTAATGATGTCGATGGGAGAGCTATGTGTGCTCTGAGTTTTAATAACACGGTGAATGTAATAAATTAAAACATGTTGAACCCTGAGTGCAGGTTTATGCTGAGTGGCCAGGTATTATGTGCCTGACTAGGATGAACATACATAGTCTAGTTTCCCTACTGCCGATGTGGGGTTAGAGCAGAGGGAGGGATGAGGGATGCTTAAAGGACCATGTTTACACATGGATCCTATTCCAGCAGGACCTACAGTCAGCTGATCATAGAATCTCAGATTTAGAAGGGACTTCAGGAGGTCATCTAGTCCAACCCCCTGCTCAAAGCAGGACCAATAATCCCCAGACAGATTTTTGCCCCAGATCCCTAAATGGCCCCCTTAAGGATTGAACTCACACCCCTGGGTTTAGCAGGCCAATGCTCAAACCACTGAGCTACTCCCCCCAAATCAATGAGCATTACATTATTATTTACTTATTATTAAAGCTGACAATGTGCTAATCACAGAGATATGACAGACCCTGCCACAAATACCGTACAACCTAAGGCCCCGATCCTGCTGCTGGACCCACCTGGTTGGAACAGTGCACTTGCACAGAGCCCCATTGATTTCATCAGGGCTGCGTATAGGCACAAGGGTCCACTCCTGTGGATCTAGCTGGGCCAAAAAGACAGAGGAGAGAGGGTACTGCACATATTTGACTAGATTAGACAGGCGTTACCACTTCTGGGCCCTCCAGAATTTTTGTAGGAAACTGTAGTACCACAGACTGTGTCCAAAGAAATGTGCAGATCACACTTGAAATGTGCTAGATTTTGTATTTCTTAGCCATACCCACAATCTATGCGAACATTTTGGGATATCTGTGTACTTGATGAGATGATACAGTAGTTTTTCTTTCTTAATCACCCTGATGTTTTGAAATCTATAAAATTAGTGAATGTTCCATGAGGAATCGGCTCTGAAGCCATAAAGTCACAGTATGACCCTTTCACTCTCATATGATTTTAGGACAGCACTGTGCGTGAGTCCCTGCTTTGCTTTCTCTATAATCATTGCCCCTGGAAAGTTATTAACTGGAGTTGAGGTGTGTAGGCCAAACAGTTGTTTTTAGGGTAGATACCTAGCAGAAAGTGAACCAGACTGACACAGGAGCAGGGTGAACAATTTGACATACCAAAAAAGCAACAAAAAGCAGATGTGTCATTGAAAGACATGAACAGAGAAAATGACAGCCACACCCCTCAGAGCAGTTGCTAATCGGAGAAAAATGCCAGACTATAACGTGTCTATGGTGGTTGATAAGAAATAATAATTCTCTCCATGTAATCACAGCCTCTGGTACCAAATGCTTGGAGATGCTGACTATATTAGTGGCGACTGAAAATACTTGGCTATCAGGCCATTTGTATTGGCTCAATTCAGAGGCACGTTAACCTATTATATATACTGCATGCATTGGGTGAAGTCCTGGCCCTAATGAAGTAAATGGCAAAGCTCCCATTGACGTCAATGGGGTTAGGGTTTCACCCGTTATAGCTTAACCTCAGCAACACTTTCGATTTTCTAACAGCTTCAGATGGCTTTTGAAACACACTGGGAAAAATCTTGTCCTTACTGCACTGAGTGGGGGAAGGAAGGAGTGGAGTTGAGGCCTCCCCCGCCCCGCCCCCTGCCCCCGGAGGCTTCCTAACCCATCTTGCTGGCCTAGGGCAGCACAGCTCATGTGAATGTGTTGTGTAATGTACCTTTCTGCTTCTGTACAATGTTAGGAGGCCCACAGCAGCATATGCACAGGGAGGTGGGAGAGTAACCATGCTTCAAGGGGGCAGACCATGTCCACCTGGAACCATGGTATGCTGGCAGGTGTGTTAGCCATTACTCCAGCCTATGGCTCAGCCGAGACCTTGTCTAAAATCCTGCCCAGTAACAACCCTGGGAGTGAGGGATGGTCACCCTGCACCCACTCTCACCTCCCCCTCCCCACAGAAGTTTGCTGGTTGCTGATAAGACTGTATTCAACAATAAGCAGGGACAGGTTTATTTCCCTAACATAAGGAAGGGTACAAACACTGCTTAGGCAGAGGGATTGTTTAGGGTGGCCCAAGGCTTATAATTGGAAGGGTCTTTTGTAATCCTATTAAAACTTGAAATTCAACTGGGGTGGGCCACCTGTTTTGAATGTAAAGGGCTGCCTTTGTTTTGATTCTTATTGACCTCTGTGGCGGGCTGTCTGGTTTATAATGCCACCCATCACCACAGTATGTGAGCACCTTCAACATGAAGTAGATCAGGGGTCAGCAACCTTTCAGAAGTGGTGTGCCGAGTCTTCATTTATTCACTCTAATGTAAGGTTTCGCGTGCCAGTAATACATTTTAACATGTTTAGAAGTCTCTTTCTATAAGTCTATAATATATAACTAAACTATTGTTGTATGTAAAGTGAATAAAGTTTTTAAAATGTTTCAGAAGTTTCATTTAAAATTAAATTAAAATGCAGAGCCCCCCCGGACCGGTGGCCAGGACCCAGGCAGTGTGAGTGCCACTGAAAATCAGCTTGCGTGCCGCCTTCGGCACATGTGCCATAGGTTGCCTACCCCTGAAGTAGATTGTCAAGAGCAAAGTCCCTAGTGGACAGGATATAAAAGTTCCATTCATGGTAAGCTGATTTTTGTTCGACAGATTTGTGTTTGTTTCAGGTCTTTTTGTTTGTTTTTTAGATCTAATTTTTATTTTATTTTGTGACCAATAAGGAGCTACTAACTAAGAAGCATTTGAGCAGATAAAGGAATATTCTTTTTGTTCTCTTAGTAGGTTTCACAGCTGTTTGTCATTCCTATTGCCACGCTGTCACTTTGAGATACTTTATGCAGCAATAAGTACCTCCCACACTTCAATCATTAACACCGGGAACACACTTGCATCAGCTAATAGAGTGCTCTGGTTGCTCCATGCTTTCATTTCTAGAGAATCTCATTTAAAGGGGGATGCCCTTTGAAATTTCTGACTCCTCTTATCACAAGAGACTAGTTCTTCACAGCGGACAGGGAAATCAAGTTTTAGGAGCTGGCAAACCTGATCATCAACTTAGTGGCACCTCAGAATAGATGACGTGTCCATTTGCTGATTGTGTAAGTGTTGTTATTGTCTGAAGCTTAAAAAACAACAACCCTGCACACCAATGCCTGGGTCTCTGTTTCAAAGTGATAGTGCAGTTTGGGTGAAGAACAATGGTTCCTCCGTAAATAATTATGTTTCTCCTGGCATTTTGGTGATATAGCACAGTGTACTAACCCCCTACACTCTCCCTAGCTGTGCACGGGAGGCCAAACTTCAGAGAAAGTTGTCATGGGCTTAGACAGCAGGGAAAAGAAGGAATTTCTGATCCATCCCACTCCCACCATGATGTAGCTGCATTTTCGCCATCCACCACAAAATCCAGACAGCTAACAGATCATGCAAGAAGAGTGGGCAGGAGAGAAGGAGCCAGGGTGCAAGTATATTAAGTGGCATGGTGTGACTCTCACAGTGCAGGGCAACGGCACCTGTATTCCCCCTCTGTGGTCCAGCAATGGCAGCCACTGGTTTCCGGCTCCTCAGCCTTCACCTCTCTTGGTGGACACCTCCATCTCTCTCCCTCCTGACCGCTGTATTTCCAGGCTGCACAGTCCCCTGCCTATACCAGGAATTGCCCAGCAAAGTCAGAGTGCCGAAGCAGGTCTGCTTTGCTTTTCTCCACAGAGGCTATGAACGGTGTAACTACTCGCAGTTAAGTTTACCACACAGTTATTTCAAAGCAAGCACATTTATTCTTCAGATAAAAGCGTTACAGAGAAAACACATTAAAACCAATAAAAGAACCTACATGCATGCTAAAAAAATTACCAGAGATCATCCTGATAATCCAACAAGGGTGCTGGCTGCTGAACAGTCCTTCAAAGCCACACAGGAATTTTACTGTGGGGATAAATTCATAAAAGCTGTTAGCTGAAAACAAGCACCCTTCCCCCCCCCGAATCTGTGAGTCACTCTTATCCAGTTTGGGCCTCTGATCCTCATGTAACAGGTGATCAGCAAAGAGTTTCTCCTCAGGGCGCAGCTTCGAAAGGATGGGTCCAGAGGTGGGTAATTCGCATTCCCCCCTCCCAAGTATTTCCTAGGAAACCCACTCCACTAAAAGTTCTATCCTGGCTAGAGCATTGTTTCAAATAGTCCTTTGAAGCTCATAGCACTTCCCAGGGTTTACATTAGTCCAGCATCTGCCTTCAAGAAGTGATACACAATCCCACAGTAACGCATTAACATTTGCCCTTTTAATACAATGAACTCCTAAAACACTTAAATGTAATTTATTGTAAATGTAAATGTAATTGGCCAGGAAATTGCCAGACCTGTCACAGTGACCATTTGGGAAAGTGTCTGTACAAACTCATGAATTCTGGATGATAATTGTTACTATTAAAACGGCTGTATCCTGAGTACCTATATGTATGTGGAGCCACCGTTGCTAACAGGACCTGTAGCAGGTGCACACCAGACAAGGACAATGGGAAATACTTATGGTTAATGGTGGCATTTTAGTCACAATAGTTATGCTAAAGAATAGCTGCATCCTTAGAAGACCAGTGTTATCTTATCCCTCTGGAAGGAGAGGAGAAGGCAGGAGCAGTGGAAATTTACCAGGAGCAGAACAAAAGCAGCCAGGTGTCTGTCTGGGCTTTCAGTAAGCAGCCAGGAGGGGGTTAAATAAGGGAACACACAAGAACAGAGGAAGAGCTAGACAGGAAGAGGAAGCTGTGGCCTGAGACAGCATGTGGCAGTTTCATGAGACATGAGGGCCCTGCTTGCTTTCCTGAGCCTGGATGGCCCCAAGTACTGCGAGACTGACCCCAGCTCCTCCCAAGAATGCCCTGAAGTTGTGAGGCAGCCGAAGCAAGGAAATGTGTGTAACTGTTTATTGGTCTGTATGATCTATACTCTCTTGTGCTTTATTGGCTTAAGTATAAAGAGTGATAATGGATTAGTTTATGCAAAGCAGCTGTATGTGTTTACTGCTTCCCTGTGTACCTCTGCAGAGTTAAGCTGTAAACCACCTTTGGGGTGGAGCTCTAGGAGAGAATGTGTTCAAGCAACTGGAGTGTCTTGGGGTTTGGTGCTGGCCCTGGGGGCGTAGGGCAGGTGGGCTCCATTTCTGTGAAGTGGTAGTAGATTCCGAGTCAGTGCTCAGATAAAATGCTAGAGTGGCCCTGGGAGGAAATAGTGCTGCAGCCTGGTGAGACTCAGGAAGCTTAAAACCCAGGGTCCAGGGATACAGTGGCTTGGACTCTCCTTACAGCAATCCTAGTGAGTGGCCATGATGGGTACTTGCTAGGATCTGAGACAGCATAGTCCACCCACCCTAAGGACTGCAGTCAAATGTGCAGGATAATACCCCCACTGCATGCTCTGTGTGTTTCACTCCCTCAGAGGGGTGTCAGATAACACAAATGGTGGTCATCAGCCAATGGCAACACAGCTACTGGCACTGTTATGCTTCCGTGACTGATGCAGAGGCCAGAGAGCAGTTTAGAGGGACAGTCCCTCTGCATTTCTGGCCACAGTCTATAGGGCTAGGGGGTTGGGTACTTTGCAGTTGCTCTTGGCTGTGCCCTGGCTGCTCTGACCCCCTGTGCCCCGTCTGGCTGTGTGGCTTGGGGGCGAGTGAGATTGAGGGTGCCATCTGCACGACTCAGGCACACCCGTGGAATGTTTGGAATTAGTTTGTTCCCCTCTGTGAATTCAGACCCAGAACGGGGATGTTATGCACACAATGTATAAATCACCTTTCTTCCAGTGAGAGGGAAACTGAGGCTAACGTTGACTGTTTCTTATTTACCAAAGCTTCCTGCATTAAAAAAGAGACTGAGCTTAAAACCTAAAGTACAGATCCCGGCAACTTCCCCCAAAGCTAGTGCAGCAGCATCATGGGTTTCTTGGCATGGCCTAGACAGTATGAGAGAAATCTGGCAGCATGCCGCACAAGTTGGGCAGAGTGTTATTCCCCCCCCCCCCTAAAAATAAAGGAGGAGCAGGGAGGATGGGATTCTACAGAATGGGTCCATGGAGCTATTTGGGCCATTGCAGAGGGCTGATTCTATTGCTACCATCATCTGGGGCAGAGCTGTGTGCAGTGGCGGATTTAGAGTTAGTGGGGCCCTGTGCGCAGCTTCATTTTTGCCCCCCCCCCCTTGGACCCAGCCAAGAAAAAGAACATTCTCTCTTATCTCCCCCTGTTTTTCATTCTTTTTTCTTTCTCTTCCTATATTATAAGTAATGGGAAGTAAATGAAAGTAAAGTGAGGTACCTTGATTGGGGAAGGGGTTAGGGTGCAGGAGGGAGTGTGGGTGGCAGGCTCTGGGAGGGAGTTTGGGTGCGGGCTCTGGGCTGGGGCATAGGCTTGGGGTGTGGGAGGAGGGGTGTGGGCTCTGGGAGGGAGTTTGGGTGTGGGATGTGGGCTCTGGGCAGGGGGTTGGGGTGTGGGAGGTGGGGTGTGGGCTCTGGGCTGGGGCATGGGGTTGGGGTGGGAGGAGGGGTGTGGGCTCTGGGAGGGAGTTTGGGTGCGGGATGCGGGCTCTGGGCAGGGGGTTGGGGTGTGGAAGGCGGGGTGTGGGCTCTGGGAGGGAGTTTGGGTGCAGGGTGCAGGCTCTGGGCAGCGGTGTGGGAGGGGCTGCGAGGTGCAGGCTCTGAGCTGGGGCAGGGAGTTGGGGTGTGGGAGGGGGGCACAGGGGGCGGCGCTTACCTTGGGTGGTGCAGCTCCCAAAGTGACCAGCACACACACCCTTGGTGCAGCGGCTCCGGGGTGGGGGGGGGGGGGCAGGGAGTGCTGCCCCCGCAGCTCCCATTGGCCGCAGTTCACATACTATGACTTGCTTGTTACTGTATCTATTTGTATGATCTTTTCTCAGAAACATGGTGGGAATCATTCTTGATCTAATTAAAACAAGAACATTGCTTCTTATAGAATCATAGAACTGGAAGGGACCTCGAGAGGTCATCTAGTCCAGTCCCTTACACTCAAGGCAGGACTAAGTATAGTTCTGCCTTGAGTGCAGGGCCCCGGCCAATGGGAGCTGTGGAGTCAGTGCTCAGGGTGGGGGCAGCGTGCAGAGATTTCCCCCCGCCTCCCAGGGGCCGCAGGGACATGTCGGCTGCTTCTGGGAGTGAAGCGGTGTGGAGGGAGGGAGGCAGAGCGGGCCGGGAGCCGCCTTAGCCCTGCTGCTGGCACGTCTTTGCGTGCTCCTTGGGAGGAGGGGGGCAGCGGGTCTCCGTGTGCCTCCCCCCACCCTGCCAGGGGTGCGCAGAGATGTGCCAGCAGCCGGACGCTTCCGGGAGTGGCCTGAGGCCACTGCCCATGGCATGCAGACAGCCTGCCTGCCTGAGCCCTGCTGCACCGCCGGCCGGGACTCAGGGGCAGGTTGTCAGATATTTGTCCTGCATTTTGGGGGGCCGTCTGTCACTGGGGGTGTGCCACCGCATGGTCTGTTTCATGGTAAATCCGCTCCTAGCTGTGTGTACCAAATCTGGAGTCAGCTGGTGTAAATGGGTATAATTACACTCATTTCTACCAACTCAGGGACTGGCCCGTTACTCTTCTTTGAGGGAAGATGGAGGTGAATGATCTGGCTTATACTGTTATACGTGGTCAATGCCAAACCTGAGGCTGTCACCTAGGCAGCAGCATGCTGAGAGGTGCTATGATGCTATTGCCAAGTACCTGATTGCCAGATCTGGGAGTCAGGCCAGGCCAAGTCCAGGACAGAATGCCTAACTTGCTTTCTGCTGCCATCATGGGCACCTGTAGGTGAGCAGTGGCAGAGGCAGTTTATTGTAAGTTGGGGTGCTCTGCTTGTAACTGTGGCTTCTAAGGACCCCCACAATGAGAACGGACACCTGGGAAAATATTCTGGTATGAACATGTTTAAGGGTATGTCTGAGTTAAAGTAAAATGAATGGCCCACTTCTCTCTCGTACACTGGAACAGCACTGACTCAGGGCAGCTACTCTTGTGTTGCATGAGTGTAAGTGGTGGGAGAACTGGGCCTGGTGAGGACAGCCACACCTCTCACACCTAAAAATGGAAGAGTAAGAAGCTGTTAAGCCTGAATCCCTTCTCTTTTATTCACAATTGACCTTAACTAGTGTAAGCAGGGGAGGATCAAATACAACACATTCACAGAGCTGTTTCTGTGACAGGAACTTTAAGCAATCAACGTGCAACATGTGACTTCCAGCAACTGTCAGCCCAGACCTGTCGAAAGGAAACCAAACAGCACAGCATGGGAAGGAAACTGACAGTAGGACAAAAAGGAAACTGGGCACATTCTGTGGTGTGGGTTAAAGCAGGAGTTTTTACTCTTTGTTTGTTCTCCCCCTCCCACACTGGTCACAAACTGCTTTTACACACTGATTCTCTTGAACCTAAAAGTGTCAGGAGGAAAGTGAGCATTGTCATAATCAGCCCTGAGCAAAGGTCATGCGAATAAACCTAACAAGGGTGGGGCTCAGCTAACTGCAGCAATAGCGATCTCTGCTAGAGCTGTTATGTGGTTGTTCTATCGGCGGAACATTTATAGTAAGTTCTATGTATCGGGGGGGGGGGGGGGCATGTTAGTCTGTATCCACAAAAACAACGAGGAGTCCGGTGGCACCTTAAAGACTAACAGATTTATTCGGGCATAAGCTTTTGTGGGTATGTGCATCTGAAAAAGTGGGGTTTTTTTACCCACGAAAGCTTATGCCCGAATAAATCTGTTAGTCTTTAAGGTGCTACCGGACTCCTTGTTGTTTTAATAAGTTCTATGGCACTTTTCACCTAAGGATCTCAAAGCGCTCTCCTTCCATTCAGAAATAAAGCCTCACGTTATCCCTATGAGTTCAGTATTAATGCCACTCCTATTTTACAGATGGGGAAACAAGTACTGGGAGCTGAATGATTGAAGCCTGGGTCAATGCCCAAACCAGGAAAAGAAACCAGAGCTCCTGACTCCCTGATCTGTGCTGGAATAAAACTTATCACTTATTAGCTTCCAACTGTTATGCAAACATTAACTAATGATTCTACCACCAGGCCACAGCCCCTTCTAACCACGCTATTTTCTCTGGATTTTTTTCTATTAAAACTTAATCATGCAAATTTCCAATCAAGAGACATTTCCTGAGGCTTGCCAACATGCATTATAATGTGGCCACTGATGTCAGATACAAGCTCACTGAACCTTCTCTGTAATAAACCTCCAGATCTCCCTGCCACCCACTTGATTTATTTTTCCTCCTGGGAAATCTGTCAGTCTCATGTGATGTCATCTCTGGCACGTTAAGTTTCCAAATGGTCACCATGCAGAACCTGATTCAACTCCCACAATTAGATTTTTAATTTTTTTTCCTACTGACTTTACTACGAGTTGGTTCTAGTTGTGTACCAGAAAGCCCTGCTTAGCCCAGGCTTAAGGAGAATTTATTAATATTGTGCTGATCTCTTGGCCATTCACTCCCTTCAAAGGGGTAGCTGTGGTGAACGGAGTGGAACAGTATTTTTCCTGCTTAAATTGTTGTATAGTGTTGTTGTTGTTGTGCACTGTTAAATAGTTACCATGTTTTACCCAAGAGGCAGCCATTTGTGATGGGTGAAATGATTCTTTGCATATCAACTTGTATAGCACTTTGGGATCCTTTAGGTTGAAAGCTGCTTGTCAGAGTCACCAGGCGGACGGCTGAGGTGGGTTGGAGTAGGGGCTGGCTAGTGTGGAAACAGGCACAACTAGAGCGGAAGTAGGAGGTTGAAACTACTGGCAATAGGAATTGTAGTGACACTGAGCACACTGCTTCCCTTAAGAGCCTATGTACTTGCCTTGGGATTACCTAGGTCAGTGGTTTTCAACCTTTTTTCATTTGCGGACTCCTAAAATATTTTGAATGGAGGGTGGACCCCTTTGGAAATCTTAGACCCAGTCTGCAGACCCCCAGGGGTCCATGGATCACAGGTTGAAAACCACTGTTCTATGGTAACTAGGACTGTCAAGCGATTAAAAAAAAATCACGATTAATCGCACAATTACAAATAATAGAATACCATTTCTTTAAATATTTTTGGATGTTTTCTACATTTTCAAATATTGATTTCAAGTGCAACAGAATACAAAGTGTACAGTGTTCACTTTATTTATTTTTGATTATATTTGCACTGTAAAATCAAAATAGGTGAATTGAAAAATACAAGTATTGTAGTGCAATCTCTTTATAATGAAAGTTGAACTTACAAATGTAGAATTATATACAATAAAAACCTGCCTTCAAAAGTAAAACAATGTAAAACTGTAGACCCTACAAGTCCTTGTTCAGCCAATCACTCAGACAATTGTTTGTTTATATTTGCAGAAGATAATGCTGCCTGCTTGTTTACAATGTCACTTGAAAGTGAGAACAGGCGTTTGCATGGCACTATTGTAGCCAGCACTGCAAAATATTTACATGCCAGATGCGCTAAAGAGTCATGTCGCTTGATGCTTCAACCACTATTCCAGAGGACATGCGTTCATGCTGATGATGGGTTCTGCTCGATAATGATCCAAAGCAGTGCGGACCGACGCATGTTCATTTTCATCATCTGAGTCAGATGCCACCAGTAGGTGGTTGATTTTCCTTTTTGGTGGTTTGGGTTCTGTAGTTTCTGCATTGGAGTGTTGCTCTTTTAAGACTTCTGAAAGCATGCTCCACACCCTGTCCCTCTCAGATTTTGGAAGACACTTCAGATTCTTAAATTTTGGGTTGAGTGTTGTAGCTATCTTTAGAAATTTCACATTGGTATCTTCTTTGCATTGTCAAATTTGCAGTGAAAGTGTTCTTAAAACGAACAACATGTGCTGGGTCATCATTCGAGACTGCTATAACATGAAATATATGGCAGAATGCAGGTAAAACACAGCAGGAGACATACAGTTCTCCCCCAAGGAGTTCAGTCACTAATTTAATTAACACATTATTTTTTTAATGAGTGTCATCAGCATGGAAGCATGTCCTCTGGAACGATGGCCAAAGCATGAAGAGGCATATGAATCTTTAGTGCATCTGGCACATAACTATCTTGTGACACCAGCTACAACAGTGCCATGCAAATGCCTGTTCTCACTTTCAGGTGACATTGTAATTAAGAAGTGGGGAGCATTATCTCCCGTAAATGTAAAAAAAAATGTTTTTTCTTAGTGATTAGTTGAACAAGAAGTAGGACTGAGTGGACTTGTAGGCTCTAAAGTTTTACATTGTTTTGTTTGAGTGCAGTTATATAACAAAACAACCCTTACATTTGTAAGTTGCACTTTCATGATAAAGAGATTGCACTACAGTACTTGTTTGAGGTGAATTGAAAAATACTATTTCTTTATCAATTTTACAATGCAAATATTTTTAATAAAAAATAATATAAAGTGAGCACTGTACATTTTGTATTCTGTGTAACTGAAATTGATATATTTGAAAATGAAGAAAAATATCCACAAATTTTTAATAAATTTCAATTGGTATTCTGTTGTTTAACAATGCGATTAATCACAATTAATTTTTTTTGAGTTAATTGCGTGAGTTAACTGCAATTAATCGACAGCCCTAATGGTAACGACAACCTTTTGCGGACCCCTTAAACAGTCTTTGGATCCCCAGGGGGCTGCGGACCACAGGTTGAAAACCACTAACCTAGGTGTAACCTCATCTGTGGATTGGCTGAATCCTGGTTGAATGACATGGGATCTATCATAAGACCTGCGAGTCATTGGTTCTGATGACTTCTTATACTCACTATTCCAGGATGACTCACCAGGCTTGCGCGGGCTCAGGTATTGCACTACAGTAAGATCATTACTGTCATCAACAAAAGATGATAAATTAATTCTTTGTATGTCTTTACCACCTCTCAGTTCAGCATTTCAAAATGCAAGACAAAAATTAATTAGTTAAGCCTCACCATAGCTCAGAGGCCACTAAATATTAATCCCATTGTACAGAGGGGGGAATTAAGGCACAACCAAATTGTGATTTGCCCCAGGTCACAGAAGTGAGTTAGTGGCAGAGCCAGGTGTATAATCAATCACTTACTGAGTCTAAGTCCTGTTTTCTAACCACTAGACACTCAGGTTTTTTTGTTTGTTTGTTTTTGCTCTGCTGGCAGCGCTCGGGGTTTTTTTGGGGTTTTTTTTTGGCGCCCGCCTGCAGCGCTCGTTTTTTTTTTTTTTCTTTTTTGGCGCCCGCCGGACAAAAAAGGTTGGGGACCACTGCACTAGACTATGCTTCCTCTCTCCTTTTGCCCCAAAGATCATCCTTATTCTTTATCACCTTTTATGACTAACCACCATCTTTAGAATCAGAGGGGTAGCCGTGTTAGTCTGGATCTGTAAAAAGCAACAGAGAGTCCTGTGGCACCTTTAAGACTAACAGATGTATTGGAGCATAAGCTTTCGTGGGTGAATGCCCACTTCGTCAGACGCACCATCTTTAGAGCATCACCTCCAATGAAACAATCGCTTTGTATTTTTCCTCCTGGAAATACAGGGAGTCCTCGGACTTACGACACAATTTGTTCCTCAGAATTGCATTGTAAGTTGAAAGCGCTTTTCCCATAGGCATCAATGGTATGAAGGGCGGGGGTTGATTCCTGAATCAAGGCTTGATACACTATTTTCACCTCAATAACCCAGATTTTTGTACTAAATGAATTACAGATGACTAATGTTGCAACATCAATGTATTTACTGTACACTGTATTTTGTAAACAGCATTCAAATAAACATATAAACTCACGTGCTGCTCAGAATGCCAGTAACACAGGCTCAGAAAGCCGGGGAGAATGGCACACATGCTGAACCTCAGCCAGTCACTGTTCAAGTTTTCTGATTAGCTGAGCCCAGGGCTAGGAGCCAATCAAAAACAAGCAGCAACCCTACCCAGCAACAAGCTACCCTGCTGCCTCAAAGCCAATCAGAAGCAACCCCTTCTAGCTCCATACCAGTATAACGCAACCAAGGCATGATTCATTTCAAGCAAACTTTATGCAAATCGAGCATCGTAAGGGCAAAACAGGCGTCATGGGGCGAAATGGGCAGTCATTTGAAAAACATCGTAAGTCCAAGGACTCACTGTACACATGAAACACTGTCAGAGGCTGGGAGAACAATTCTTCCCATGAACAATTCTTGCGTTGGATAAGACCTGATGAATTGAAAGGGGGTGCTTGTGATGGTTTTACATTGTACATCCACATGATAAAGAAAGAAAAGACCTTGGGCCAAGGAGGAATGTAGGAATTGCCTTCCTGGACTAGACCTGTGGTTCATCTTGCCTTTACTACTCTGTTTGCACAGTGGCCATTCCCTGCTGCTTCAAAAACAGGTGCAATAAAACCCAGAGTGGCCAGTTATGGAATTACTTACCAATAGGCTACGTTTCTCCCTAGCCCCTGTTAGGTTTTTTAACAGTTTGAAATGTGCTGACTTTCAGCGTCAATGAATGTCCCCTTGTTCTTGTATAATGCAGCATGGTAAATAAGACAGCCTAATTTTCTTTCTCTGTGCTATTCATCATATTGTTTGTTTGTATTCTCTCTAGACTAAACTGTCCTACTCATTTCAGTTTAACCTTGTATGCAAGCGTTTCCAGGGCCCCAGTCACTTTCACTGACCACCTCTGAACTGCCTCTATTTCCCTTATCCTTTTGGAGACGGGGACCAATCCTTCAGCTGTGGGGAAATTAGCAGGGTTCCATTGAAGTCAGTGGAGTGATGCCATTTACCACCAGCTGAGGCCGTGACCTTCAGGATGAGCAGAACTGAACCCAATCTTTGCTTGCCTGATTCACACAAGTAGGGGGAATGGAGGTTGTTTGTATTGCTCAACAAAATGTTATGGTTGTTCTTTCAAAAGTTTACAACTGACTTAATACAGTTGTGGCGTTATCTGATTAAAATATGACCATATAGATAATTGTTGCAACCAGTGTTATATATTTGCAACAAATCTTGTACAAAATGTGTCATGTAAGATGTCTATGGAAAGGTTATGATTTGCTGATTATGATTATGCTATTTGTATGCATGTATCATTTTTGTATTTGAAGTTACAAGTATTGGCTCTATACCTGTATTTCAAATGTTTGCTCTTGGGGTAACGCCCACAAGGTATTTAGCCTGCACATCTTGAAGGAACTATTCAAGTAGAATGGCCCATTAAAGCCAGTTAACTTACAATGGAAGACGCCTATCTACTCTTAATGAACTTTCCTGCCATGACTAAGCAAAGTCATGCGTGGACATGTGACTTGCCCATGTGACTCCAACCACCATCTTGTTGCTGTAATTTTCCACTGAGGGCTTTGTTTGAAACAATGGGTTTCCCTCCACATGGCAAAAGCTATAAAAGGCCCTGGAAACATCTCTATTTTGCCTCTATCCTGCTCAAGCCTTTCGACTATGAACTTATGCTAATAGGAGCACTCTAACCAATGGACTGAGGACCTTCCAATGATTTGGAAGCAGCCAGAGACTTGACGTAAGGCAGCAGTTTATTCCATCACTGCTACAAGCCTGAACGAAGAACTTTGCAATTGTTGCATGCAGGGGCGGTGAGTTATATGGGCCCGTGGTGCCCGGGCTCCAGCAATATTCAGGGCCTGGGGGCCTGGCTCCACCAATGTTTGGGGCCATGTCTCTCCCCCAGCCCCACCTGCTGCCCCCGTGTGCCTTTCCTGAGTGTCCCCTGGCCCCCACTTGCTGCCCCCCAGTGCCTCTCCCGGCCCTGGAACATCCCTGTCTCAAGCCGGTGGCTAGCCCTGCATCTGTGCTCCGCTTTGCTGGCTCCTGGCATCAACTGCCGCCGTAGGGTCCTAGTGCCCCCCATCCACTACTGCCAGGGCAGGCTGCCCCTGCCCTTCTGCCTCAGACCCTTCCCTTTTCCGGTGGGCCCCTCCACCAGCACAGGTGCCCCCCCCCCCCACCCGCAGTCACCACTCCTGCCCCACGCTAGGCAAGGGGCAGCCCCACCCCCAGTGAGGCTACAGTGAGGGGCAGCAGCAAGGGAGGAGGCGCACATGTGATGGCAGCCCCCCCCTCCGGCACCCACCATGGGAGGCGAGGGGGCTTCCTGGATCTGAGAGGGGCCCTAGGAGCATGTGCAGTGACTGTGAGGTGAGTGTGCTGCTGGGGGGGGGAGAGGGGGACCCCTCTCCCGGAACTTGCTGCTGCTGCTGGCGGCGGGGAGAGGGCGGGGGGGGGGGGGGGGTCCTCTCTGGCCCCAGCCCCGGGGCAGCCTGCCTGCACCCCAAACTCCTCATCCCCCGCCCCACCCCAGAGCCCTCACCCCCTGTACCCCAACCCTCTGCCCTAGCCCTGAGCCCCTCCCACACCCCAAATCATTCATTCCCCAACCAGAGCTCTCATCCCCCCCCCGCACCCTAACCCTCTACCCTAGCCCTGAGCCCCCTCCTGCATCGTGAACTCATCCCCCACCCCACAGCCCTCACCCCTGCACCCCAACCCTCTGCCTGAGCCCCTCCCAAACCCCTCATCACCAGCCCCACCCCAGAGCCCTCACATTTTTACATTATTTTAAAAAATATATATTGGCTTACAAGGCGGGGCGTGGAGGGACTTGGACCTGTTCTGGGCACCATCAAAAATTATACAAACCTGCTACCCCTGCAGGTTGCATGTATTTGTTTCCTTTAACCAATGTTAACTCTCACCTTTCTTTTTCTTTCTTTTTATGAATAAAGCTTTAGATTTGAGATACTAAAGGATTGGCAACAGCGTGATTTTTGGGTAAGATCTGAGTTGTATATTGACCTGGGTGTGTGGCTGGTCCTTTGGGATCAGAAGAACCTTTTATTTGAGATTTGGTTTTAAAGAACTACTCATCTCTAAGCCAAGTGTGTTTGGTGGCGATACAAAGACTGGAATATCTAAGGAAACTGCTTACCTGACTTCTTGTTAACCAGTGTGGTGAGACAGAAGTCTACTTTTGTTGCTGGTTTGGTATATCTTATGGAGGAATAATCACCAGTTTGGGGTGTGTCTGCCCTATTTCTCAGCAGTTTGTTCTGAATTTGGTATTCTCAGTTGTGACCCACAAAGGCACGGTTGAAACTTTACTATGTAGAAGAAAAATGCTGCTTTCCCTTTATTTATTTTTTTAGTAGTTTATGTTTAACACAGTACTCTACTGTATTTGCTTTTTGTGTGTCGTCTCTGCTGCTGCCTGATTGTGTACTTCCGGTTCCAAATGTGGTGTGTGGTTGACTGGTCAGGTCATAACTCTGTTGTTCATAACTCTGAGGTTCTGCTGTACTTGGAAACCAATGAGATTATTTGAGTCCTGGCATGCTATACTACTCCTGCCCACCCATGGAGGGTGGGGTATGGGAAGCCCTCATGGAGCAGAGCCTTCTGGCTCCCAGGAGTGTGGACCCCTTGCATGGGCTCTATATTAAGAGCTATATTCACCATTATAGCAAGGCACCAGACTATCAGTGAGCTATCTGAGCCATTAGCATTAGTCCTAATTAGATTGAGGTTTTCAATGTGTGTTTGCCTGGGAGTGATTAGCTGTAAAGGAAATAGCCTCAGATACTGAACAGGGATCTATTTAATAAGCTATAAAGGAAATCAAAGAGTTTTAAAAAAAAATCCACCTAAACAGGCAGCTCAGTTGGTTAATGAGTTTGCACTGGTGACTTTAGTATTCCAGAGGGCACAAATGTCTTTGTAAAGAGCAGCCTCCCTGATCAACATCCAGCAGCAAGAGTAAATAGTAACCTAATATTGACTTTGGTTGCTGTGTATCAGGCTGCTTAAATAGCTGTTGAAGAAAGAAGGCTGGAATTCTTCTGTGTGAACACAAGCAAAATAATCCCTACAGCGCTGGCCTCCACCACCACCTCTTTCTCACACAGCTCCCTCCAAAACCCCACTGCTTCAGGGTCACCTACAATATGGGAGTTAGTTAATGCCTCCCACCCCTCCCAAAAATTAAAAAGAGCCTGGGGGTGGGTAGGACTGACAGAGTGTGGGGACAGGGACCCTGGTGTTGGGGTGGGGGGAAAGAAGGGAGATTTGGGGACCTGGACTTGACGAGGGGAAAGAAGGGGAGCATAGGGAACTGGAGCTGGGGTGGAGTGTGTATGTGTGCGCCATGGTCCTGTACCAGATATGGGATGGCTACAGAGCTTGCTTCTGAGATACATACCAGGTGTGTTCATCATAAGATCATTTAATGCTCTGCCGGACATGGCTGAGGTAAGCTTAAATGAGGTATTTTACATACAGTGTTACCTAGTGGCAGAACAGTATAATACAGTTTAGCATTCCATTACATCTCCCCCTTAAGTCCTACATTCCTACCATTTACAATATTTATGCTATCATGCTGTTTTTGAAGTTCTGTATGTATCAGTCTATTAAATGTCTCTGAACCATACTGGTTTTCTAATTATATGCCCCAAATGCATAATAACTTGGTCCTCTGGCTGTCCCGCCGCTGAAACCCAGTGCCCCAAACCCCAGGGCCCCCCACGGGGCTGAAGCAGGGAGCGGTGTGGGGTTGAAACCCCGAGCCCCGGCACTCCTGTGGGGCTGAAGCTAGGAGCAGGGTGGGGCTGAAACCCCGAGGCCCCCCACATCCTCTTGCAGCTGGGAGCAGGGCGGGGCTGAAACCCCGAGCTCTCCATGCCCCCCTGAAGCCCCACCACCATGGGCAGAAACCTTGAGCCCATGGGCAGAGTTGAGAGGGCACAAGCATGTTGCCCCCCAAACTGCAGTGCCTTATCCAGAGTGGGGTAGTCTTGAGGGAGCTCCCCCTGCCCCTTCTCCCTCCGGCCCTACCCTCTGACCAGATCCGAGGCAGGAAGACAGAGCCAGGCCATGAGGGGCAGCTGCTCCTCTCGCTGGTGGTGCCTGGAGTGGGCAGCCATGTAATTTCCCCCATCTGCTGCTGGTGCCTGGGGAGTAGCCACTGGCACACAGCCCCAGACAGGTGGGTGGCCTGATGAGGTGAGTCAGGGGCTGGAGGTAGCACTCCCTCCCTGGGCCCCGCTGTGAAGAGCTGAAGTCAATAGAATAGAAGTCAAACTATGCCTATGCCCCAGGGTTCCACCCGTGGCCTGGAGGGCTCCCCCTTCCCCTTGCCCCTCCCACCGGGCCCTGGAGTTTTTCTAGCATGTTGAGGGAGACCTCAAAAAGAAAAAGGTTGAGAACCCCTGCTATACAGTACACACTTCACAGCCCAGGTCTATAGACTCTAATTAAAAATGTCATTTGGCCCTCATTGCAGAATGAGTTTGACACTCCGGATGTAGAGTTTAATCCTACCTTACAGAAATCAGTGGGACTGTGATGGGGTATATAAACTGCACATTTTGTTAACCAGGGTTAATGGGAACCTGAGCCCAATTAAGCCAGAGTGAGAGGCATGGTGGGGGGCATAACTGGTGATCAAAACCAGCTGGGAAGGATCTGGGTCTTCCTAAAGGATTGATCACAGGGCAGTAGGAAGGATGGAGAATATAGTGAGAGGTATCTGGGTGTTTCCTCACTTGGGCTAAGGGCTGAGCGAAACCTGCAGCTAGAACAAGAGGGTCCTGAGCTGGGGGAAGCTTGGAAGGCTGGGGGCAGCGAAGCCTTCAGCCAGCAGCAGGTTGTCCTGAGGCAGTGAAGCCCCAGAGGCAGTGATGATAAAGCCTATGGGGCATCTGGACTAAAGTTTGAGGGATGCAGGGAGAGCGAGAAGGACACTGTGGTCACTCTCTGAGTACCAGAAAGTGGAGACATGTCAGCGACAGGACATTGCTCCAATCCTGTGGCTTCCAAAAGGATTGGAAACACATCTTAGGAGAAGGGAAGACCCATGGAGAAGGCCTAGGAGGAGATGCTACCATTACAAAGAGCCCAGGAAGGCTGAGGAAAGGCTAAGGGTAAGAAGGAGTCCAGAGAGGCAGCAGCAAGGTGTCTGACAGAGCAGACCCTGGCTGCTCATTCTAGGGTTGCTGGACTGGGACCCAGTGTAAGGGGTGGGCCTGGGTTTCCCTACCAGTCAGTGGGAAGATGGCATGAAGACTCTAACAGAAGGGGATAAGGACTTTGGAGAACCCTGGGATAAGAGGGTGTGAGAATCAAAGGGCCCAGATGGGGGGCTGTAATCCTTTAGTAGGGGCCAGGGACTCTTATTTGTTAGACTGTCAGTTACCCTTGAAGTGAGGGGGATGGACTAAAACATGGCCTGGTTGGGGGGCAGAGTTATGAGTTATCCTGTGATGCAATCAGCAGGGAGTACTAGAGAGAGCTGCAACTCTATGCCCCTACCAGGAGGGGTGTGCCACTCACTGAGTCCACTCTTCTGCAGGGAGTTCCGCCACTGACTGGGGGGAGAGCAAGAGTAAGAGTTTACATTTCAGAGTCTCGTTGTTTGCTTCCAGATTGGTTCTTAAAAATAGGTGGAGTTTTTTTGAGAGGTGAAAACCTTGCTGTTGGTAAGAAGAGAGACAGAGACACTTCAAACTCTTATCCTTGAAATACAGAACCCTTAATTTAGTGCCCAGGTCCTTCCAGGACCATCTTTCACCCTCTCTCATCAATGCAATTAAAATTAACTGGGCTTTCCTAACTTCTGAAAAATTTAGCTATTCCCCAGGGCCTTCAGGATTTTGATCTTCCAGTATGTATATGATTAGATAAGTGTTTTATCTTGAGAGACAGGGTCCCAAAACATACCGAGCACAACTCTGTTCTACCTTTGGTACAAAGCCATTATCATGAAGCAACCCATTTTTTATAGTCCTGTAAAACAAGGTAAGTTGTATTCAGAACCTGCGTAGCACTTACCAAGGTTAATGTTAATGAGTTAGCTGGCTATCCTTGCTGTGAGGTACAGGAGTGCTATGGTCTCCAGTGTACAGCTGAGGAAAATGGGGCACTGAAAGGTTATGCTTCGTGCCTGAGGCCACACCGGAAGTCAGTGGCAGAGCTTGAGCTGGGAATAGAACCGAGCTCTCCCAACTGTCTGTCCGGTTTTTGAACCACAAGAACATCATCTTCCCCTTGTTCATATAACTGCTGTCCCTGGCTGCTGGCGGTGCGTACTTACAGCCATGGCTAGCGAGCATTTCGATTTCTTGTATTTTGGCTGTGTTAGTTTCTCTCTCTAGCTGTCTTGCACCAGTGCAATGGGGTTGCTTGTGCTCATACTGCAGAGGAATGTTTAGAAACCCCAAATCTAGTTTTGTTTAAAACATAGAACAAAATTCCACAGAATAATTCCAGTTTATGCGCTTGTGGTCTTGTATTCCTCCCTTCCACGCAACGTAGTTGACAACTTACTACTTAAGCTGTATACAACTGCTTTTGGCAGACCACAGGCCAACATTGCAGTCCATAGCACTGTGTAGTGCCAGACCTTCCCTTTCCCAAAAATAACACTGCCTTTCACATCTGCTCTGAGGCTCTTAACACACTTTAAGCCACAACTAGACATCACAACACTTTTGTGAAGCAGGCAAGTCTCATTACAGTCTCTCCCCATTTTACAAGAGAGGCTATGTGGATTTGCATAGGATCGCACTCAGCAGAAGAGCTGGAAGTGGAGTCCAGGAGACTGTTTTCGCAGTTGCTTGCTGTAACCATATGGCTGTGCTCCTCCATTGTCTCCCATGTCCTAAAGCTTTCATCACTTCTTACAATGGAGTATTAAAAAACCCCAAGCAAAGCTTTCTAGAACGCATTAAGGAAGAAGAACCAAAGACTTGGTGAAGTGCACTCGGGACTCTGCTATTAACAATCTATCTTACATAGCAGGCACTTGGATACTACATACTTTGGACAGCAGTACAAAACGCTGAGATTTTTGTTTTCACACAGCTGTTCGGAGACTATCAGTATTAGGTCTCCTATTACAAAATTCAGAATCCGCCCCCTCCACCTGCGTTAACTAACCAAAATGGTTAGTTCTCATGAACATCCTATTTGTAGTCTCATTCATTAGTATGGTTGGGAGGTCTTGGCTCCTTCTGTTAATAACCTGCATTCTATGTTCTCTCAAAGTCTGACCAACCATGATTCACAGAGTTGACAAAATATCTGCCCTTGGGCTTATTGCTATAAAGGCCCATCAGCATCTTTATTTAGACTACCTGGTTTTGCAGAAGTCTAAATTGACTGTCTCCTGATGATGAGTAGGTCTAGTATGACGTTAGCCAGACAGGAACATAGACACTGATTTACTAAACTTCAACTCTGACACTCCTCTCTTTCAGTAAAAGGCTTTTAAGAGGAATAGAGCTGTCATATGTTGGAGCTTCTGGTAGGTAACCAAAACAAAGCATGATTCACTTTCCTGCTGTTAGTGTTCCTATGCTTAGAGATGATCCAAACAGGTATGAAAATCTTTGGGCTCACAGGCCTGTGAGTTCCTAGCAGAAAAGTTCCTCAGCTTGATTCTCCACTCTGGCCAGACTGTAGGAGCAGAGATCTTAGAATCTCAGAACCAGCTATTGATCCTTGTGCCACTCTTGGCGTCTGGAACCAGAACGCATAATGGTAATTTCCATCCCTGGGTGAGGTGGGTGTCACATTCCTAGCAAGGACCAGACTCCTCTCTGGTATTACTCCTCTAATTTAAACCGTTGCTATATAGGGACGATATTTCCCCTGCCTGTCCGGGGAGGGTATGAGAATCCTGGGACAAGTCCCCATAGCCACCAATGCTGCTCATCCTTTATATTTTATTGTCTGTGTGTGTTTGTTTTCCAACAGAGAGAGCAGCCACACACTGTCAGCCTTTATTTGAGATGTAGATAACAAGACAAAAATCTCTCTTCCTGGCATACATGTTCCTCTCAGGTACAAGGCTGCACTGAAAGTTTTCACTCAAAATGGCTGTCTTCTGATTGTAGGCAGCAAACTCCTCGAACCCTAAAGAAGCGAGAGCAAGTAGTAAAAGATATAAGCTACAAAACCCACAACTCTGAATCTGGGCATGCCGGTCTGTGTTGCCAAGTCTGTCCTTGTCTGTGCTGCACGGGCACCATTTGCCAAAGACTATGTCTATGCAAAACTTGTAAAGCATAGAAGCTGCCGTTTTTAAATGCATTGTCCCACAGCCCTTCATCTCCTGCCTGCTGACTGCTTGGTTTTTCAGCCTTAATTTTTGTATTAACACTTTGTGCATAGCATGAATCTATTGTTTAAGGAATTCGTCGAGAGCTTTGGGACTCTTTCCAGGTGAAAGGTGCTGTTACAACAGGATGATGGTATTAAGATTAACTTTAATAAGATCCATATTAAATGGATACAGTAAACTCCAGTTATGGATGCTTTACGTGCTAACAATCTCCCTCTATACTTGGCCAAGGAATTTGGCAAATATACTAATGAACGAGAACTGCCTTTATTAGTTTATACTTTAGTGGTAAGCACTGTAGCTGAGAAGCTAGAGTTCGCAATTTATATGGCTATTGAGACCATATTCCTGCAAAACAATGTTACTCCCGTTTCTTTTAATCCCATATGTATATGAAGCGAGGCATAAATATTGTTTTTGTGGATGCTCCAATTTCCCCCCCCCCCCATCCCTCTCTGTATTTCAGACTGATTTTTATTACGGGTGGTTTATAAAAATAAATAATTTGATCAAACCCCAGTCAGAGTAATAAAAATACTAATTTAGTGTCAAGCACCAACAGTCCCTCCCCCAAAAATATTACAATAAAAAAACAGGCCATAGCAGAGAGAGACCAAAAGGAGAAATTAGTTTAGTAGGCTTGTTTTTAAACCAAACTTTTCTATTTGTAACCCTTTCTCCTTAACATTGAGAAGGCGTTTGTGGGATAAATGGGTATTTAGAAGAGTGAGTGCCTATGTACTTCGTTGAAAGATTGTTTCATGCAGAGGGGCGGTATAGGAAAAATGCATGAAGATGGAGTGTGGTAAGGATTCCGAGGGAAATATGAATAAGATATTGTTCAGAAAAGGAGCATCTTGTGCAGATGCCAATCAGTATGAGGCACTGATATATTACCAAGGATACAATCTGGACTGATGAACAGCTGCGTTCCCTCAGTTCTCCAACCCGGGGTGCCTTTTACGCTGCTTTGTTGTGAGAGCTACCAGTCCTGGTCTGCTCACACAGAGCCTCCAGCATGTAAATTACTCCCACTTATACTGCAAGAGTGCTATGGTCAGCCACTCTTGAATTGCACTGCAGAGCAACACCAGCAAATTCTTAGTCCCAGACTTTCCCCCAAAATGTATATCTTGTACCTGCCAGCTCTCTCATGGACCATACAAGCTCATATAAATCCTGTTATCCCAAATGGAGCTTCCCAAACACCTCAATTTAAACACACTGGTCCAGATAAAACAAGCTTATTAACGACAGAAAGAGAGATTTTTAAGTGACTATAAGTAATGAGGCATAAAAGTCATAATTGGTCACAAGTAAATAAAAAGTAAAAAGCAACTAATACCTAACTTAACAGGCTAAGTGAATTCAAAGCGCAGGTCTCTCTTGGCACATATTTCAGTCTTAGGGCTAATCTACACTGGCAACGCTAAAGTGTTGCCGTGGCAGCGCTTTCACATGCCTTGTGTGGTCGCGGCGCAGCGCTCTAAAAAGACCTCCTCAACAAGGGGCACTGTCTACACTGGTGCTTTACAGCACTGAAACTTGCTGCGCTTTGGGGGATGTTTTTTCACACCCCTGAGTGAGAAAGTTGCAGCACTGTTAATTGCCAGTGTAGACAAGCCCTCACTGGCTGAATTTTTTCAGTCAGGATCCTTCCCTCAGTCCAAAGCTATTTCCTTTGTTCTTCAGGTGTTGTGGATGCCATGGTTAGAGAGAGATGAGGAGTACTTTGGGGTGCTTCCCATTTCTTCTTATAGTCCTCTCTCTCTCTTTGAGAATCATCTCCAGCTGATGTTCAGAAGGCATAACATCTATGTGGATGGAAACCCCCAGCTGTTTCTTTTGTCAAGATACAGATTTTTCACCCACATCCCCTGTCCTGCCAAAGAATGGCCACTTAACCAGGTGATAGTCCATTTGATTTTGTTGACACCTGGCTGAGGCATTGGCTAACCTTTTGTTTCTGGGGAACTGGTTTGTGACTCTTCCCCAGACTCAGAACATGTCTTTAGTAATATCATACAGCAGAATCCTATAACTTTACATAAAATGTTGCCACACGTATTTTACCAGGCCAACAGTGATCAGTAAATTATGAGGCATACTTTGTGTGAAATTTATCATAGTCCTATAAAAGGGGTCAACCTAGGGGTACAGACTGTTGATGTGCCCATGGCAGATTCAGCACACTGTTTACAGAGCGTGGTGGGCTTCTCCATAGTTTTTTGAGGGAGATATTCAAAGGCACATATAGCAGTTTGAATATCTTCTCCCCCTTTGAGGATTCATTAGTGTCCTCCCAGGATGGTATTAGGAGAGCTGGGCAATAAAACAAAAAAAGTACCAACATGAACCTTTGATTTCCCATTAATGGAACCCAAACCAAACTGTTGTTAAAGATGTAAAAAGCTTGGTTAAGTATTTTGCCCATTATTTTTATGACTCTCTGCACTTCCTGGTTCTGGATGAATGCCAAAATACCACCAGAAAGTTTGTTTTATATTGATTCTGTCCTGAATAGAACCTGAAATTATGAATTACTGCTCAGGAACTAATTTGAATAAGCATCCAAACTTCTGTGGGCTTCTCTGATTCGAGCCGCCAAGTCTCTATATGGGTGGATAATCACTGTTGAATGTGTTGTGTAAATTCATGGTTGCCCTCTGGCGGGACAACTGGAGATATTGGGCTCACATCACACCTCTATTTGTGCGCTAGAGAGCTCCAGGGTTCAAAAGTCTTTTGACTGGGGTGTGGAGATTGTGGTGACTTAAAGAGCCCTCAACTTGCTGTTCGTTTGAAGTGTAGGGGCCCAGTGGCGGTGACATCTGGGTAAGTGTCAGGAACTGACTCTGCTTCTGCTTGCTAAGCTCCTACAGAGAGCCCAGAGAGACTGACAACTGCTCTCTCCGGTGGGAACATCAAAGGTAGTGACAAAATCTCACATACTCTCTCTCAAAGCGAGGGGCCTCACTGGTGCAGGGAGGTATATTTTAACCTCTCTCAGTGGATCTGGCCTATTGTCTCACCAGAGGCCTGGGAAAGGACAACAGTGAGGAGGACTGTGATAGGAGGCTCAATTCCTACCCAAGGCGGGGGTGTGGTTTTCTGTTTGTCTTTTTGTTTTGTTTGTTTTTTTTGTCTACAACCAGCGCTCTGGTATTCTCCAGTATAGTTATTATTATTATTATTATTATTATTATTATTATTTTTTAATAATATGGGGTCAGCTGTGAAGTTCATATCCAGCAGAAAGCCTAGGGCACAAAATGAGTTACACCTAGCAAGGGACTTAAAGAGCCTCTTCTTATTGCCTTTTACTACATTAGGAGCAAGTGAAAGACAAAAGTGTAGGTCCTCTACTTAGCAGGGAAGGAGAGCTAATAACTGATGACATCAAGAAAGCTGAGGTGCTTAATGCCTAGTTTGTTTCAGTCTTCACTTAAAAAGGCTAATGGTGACCAGATACTCAGCACAATTAATATCAATGACAAGGAGGAAGGAATGTAAGCCAAAATAGGGAAAGATCAAGTTAAAAAATATTTAGATGTGTGTTAAGTCAGCAGGGCCTGATTAAATTCATCCTAGCGTACTTAAGGAACAGGCTGAAACAGTCTCAGAACCATTAGCAATTATCTTTTGAGAACTCCTGGAGGATGCGTGAAGTCCCAGAAGACTGGAAAAGGGCAAACATAGCACTTCTCTTTACAAAGGGAAACAAAAAGGACCCCGGGAATTATAGACCAGTCTGCCTAACTTTGATACCTCGAAAAATATTGGAATGAATCATTAAACAACGAATTTGTAAGCATCTAGTGGATAATAGGGTTATAAGAAATAGCCAGCATGGATTTGTCAAGAACAAATCATGCCAAACCAACCAAATTTCCTTCTTTGACAGGGCTAGTGTATGTGGGGGGAAGCTGTAGACATAATATATCTTGATTTTTAGTTAGCCTTTTGACACAGTCTCACATGACGTTTTCATAAACTTGGATAATGTGGTCTAGATGAAATTACTGTAAGGTGGATTCACAACTGAATGAAAGACCATACTCAGAGTAGTTATGAATGGTTTGCTGTCCAACTGGAAGGATGTATCTAGTATGATCCTGCAGGGGTCAGTCTTGGGTCATTTGCTAGTCAATATTTTCATTAATGACCTGGATAATGGAGTGGCACTTTGGAGACTGGATTAAAATTCAGCAGAACCTTGACAAATTGGAGAATTGATCTGAATTCAGCAAGATGAAATTCAATAAAGACAAAGTACAAAGTACTACACTTAGGAAGAAAAAATCAAATTCACAACTGCAAAATGGGGCATAACTGGCTGAGAGGTAGTACTGATTAAAAGAATCCGGGGGTTATAGTGGATCAGTAATTGAATGAGTCAACAATCTGATGCAGCTGCAAAACAGGCTAATATCGTTCTGGGGTATATTAACAGGAACGTTGTATATGGAAGTCAAGAGAGGTAGTTATCCTGTTCTTCTTGGCACTGGTGAGGCTTCAGGTGGAGTATTATGTTCAGTTCTGGGCGTCACACTTTAGGAAAGATGTGGGCAAATGGGAGAGAGTCTAAAGAAGAGCAACATAAATGGTCAAAGATTTAGAAAACCTGACCTATGACGAAAGGTTAAAAAAACTGGATATGTTTCGCCTTGAGAAAAGGAGCCTGAGAGGAGTATTTGATAAGCTTGCAAATATGTTAAGGACTGTTACAAAGAGGATGGTGATCAACTGTTCTACATTTCCACTGAAGGTAGGACAAGAAATAATGTGGCTTAATCTTCAGTAAGGGAGATTTTGGTTAGATATTAGGAAAAGCTTTCTAACTATAAGGGTAGTTAAGCCCTGGAATAGGCTTCCAAGAGAGGTTGTGGAATCCCCACGATTGGAGGTTTTTAAGAACAGGTTGGACAAACACCTGTTGGGGGATGGTCTAGGTTTACATGGTCCTGCCAGAGCTGAGGGGCTGGACTTGATGACTCTTGAGGTCCCTTCCACTCCTATGCTTCTATATCCAAACTTCCCTAAAGTCTGGGTGTGTTCTGATCCAAGGCTTAGTTGTACTTGTTATCAAGTATCAGAGGGGTAGCTGTGTTAGTCTGTATCCACAAAAACAACGAGGAGTCCGGTGGCAGCTTAAAGACTAACAGATTTATTTGGGCATAAGCTTTCATGGGTAAAAACCCACTTCAGATGCATGCAGTGAAAATTACAGATACAGGCATAAATATCTATTGGCACTTGAAGAGGAAGGAGTTACCTTACAAGTGGAGAACCAATGTTGAAGGCCAGTTTAGTCAGGGTGGATATGGTCCACTCCCAACAATTGATGAGGAGGTGTCAATACCAAGAGAGGGAAAATTGCTTTTGTAGTGAGCCAGCTACTTCCAGTCCCTATTCAAGCCCAAAGTTTTCTGTTTGGTAAGAACTCACTTATCAATAGACATAGTTGGGAAACCCTTATGTCTTTATAGATGTAGTTGTGAAATCCTCGCTTCTGTATTGTTTTGTCATTATAGTTCCCACTTCGCTATTGTTTATTTACATGGTCTCTGTCTGGTTCTGTGATTCTTTCTGTCTGCTGTATAATTAATTTTGATGGGTGTAAACTAACTAAGGTGGTGGGATATAAGTGGTTAGCTAATCATGTTACACTATGTTAGGATTGGTTAGGTAAATTTCAGTAAAATGATTGGTTAAGGTATAGCTGAGAATATTACTACACCTCTACCCCAATATAACGCAACCCAATATAACACGAATTCGGATATAACACGTGGTAAAGCAGCACTCTGGGGGGGCAGGGCAGCACACTCCAGCGGATCAGCGCGTCAGCTTGTCTGACTCCGACATGCTGCTCTGAGTGGCGTGTTAACGGTGCCGAGCCGGGGCTGAGAGGTTGGATAAGGGGCAGAGGGTCTCGGGGGGTGGTCAGGGGACAAGGAGCCTTCCCTACCTGATATAACACGGTTTCACCTATAATGCGGTAAGATTTTTTGGCTCCTGAGGACCGTGGTATATCGGTGTAGAGGTGTATATAAATTCGGGGCAAACAGGAAGTAAGTTGGGATTCGAAAATAAGGAAAAGGGAACTTGGATTTAAGCTTGCTGGAAGTTCACCCCAATAAACATCAAATTGTTTGCACCTTCGGACTTCGGTTAATGTTGCTCTCTGTTTATGCGAGAAGGACCAGGGGAGTGGGAGGGTGAAGGAATAAGCCCTCTAACAGACAACATTATAGGACCCAGCCATACTATGAGGCTCATTCACCTGCACATTTACTAATGTGTTATGTGCCAACAATGCCCCCCTGCCATGTACATTGGCCAAACCAGACAGTCTCTACATAAAAGGATAAATGGACACAAATCAGATATCAGGAATGGTAACGTACAAAAGCCAGTAGGAGAACACTTCTATCTCCCTGGACACTCAATAACAGATTTAAAAGTAGCCATTCTTCAACAAAAAAACTTCAAAAACAGACTTCAAAGAGAAACTGCAGAGCTACAATTCATTTGCAAACTTAACACCATCAATTTGGGCTTGAATAGGGACTGGGATTGGCTGGCTCACTACAAAAGCAATTTCCCCTCTCTTGGTATAGACACCTCCTCATCAATTATTGGGAGTGGACCACATCCACCCTGACTAAATTGGCCTTCAACATTGGTTCTCCACTTGTAAGGTAACTCCCTTCTCCTCATGTGCCAATAGATATTTATGCCTGTATCTCTAATTTTCGCTCCATGCATCTGAAGAAGTGGGTTTTTTAACCCATGAAAGCTTATGCCCAAATACATCTGTTAGTCTTTAAGCTGCCACCAGACTCCTCATTGTTTTTGTATTTGTTGTGGATTCTGACATAGGATCCTCCTAGCTTTGTCCTTTGCATGACCTACCAACCCACCTCATTTTCAGGAAATAAGTCCTCCTCTACCTTGTGCCCAATGTTTGCTTCTTCTAAATTATATTTTGAGTAAATTTTGACTGGGGTAGGGGGTGTTTCACTTTTAATTAAGGAATGCGCACATCAGCTGACTAGAGATTCTCTTTCAGAACAAGGGGAAAACCTCCACGCTTAGGAGGAAGTGTTCAGACAAGAAAAATGAAGTTCTGGGCTGCTTGTGATTTACAGCTGGGGGGAAGCAACAGTAGAAACAAAGAGTAAACATTGCACAAGTAAAACATGCCTTTTTAGTCAACACTCATCAGGAGTAAATCACTCCCTGCTCCCTCCTTTAGCTGTGTTTTCCTGCTGCCCTATCCTGATTCAATCCTTATCACAGAGAACAGACTAAGGAGCCTCCCTCTGATCCATTGTTATAATGCTCCAGTAACTGGCCAGCTAGGTGCACTCATATATCAGGGAGTTAGGGTGACCAGACAGCAAGTGTGAAAAATCGGGACAGGGGGTGGAGGGTAATAGGCGCCCATACAAAAAAAAGCCCCAAATATCGGGACTGTCCCTATAAAATCGGGACATCTGGTCACCCTACAGGGAGTTGACACCTTCAGGGCAGATTGGCCCAGGATGCTAAACACACCTTGGCTTTTAAAAGAAAAGGCCTCTAATTTTGGGCTAGGGACATTTTTCAGTTGTGCTCAAACAGACCAAAATACAGGCCATTGACTGAACTGCTGAAGAGACCAACAGGGAAATCTGCATTGGGTGCAGACCTGGATTCGGGCTGCTGGTGACATATGCACTGGTGAAGAAGCATGTCCACTGTGACCTGTGCTTGTAGCATTCTGGGCTGTGACCTAGCCACTCTGTTCCTGACATCTTTATCTATGAGATCAGGACCATCACCTTGGTGATATGTCCATCTAGCCACTATTACCATGGTATTGGTATTGTCTCTCACTGAAGCACAGCATAATCTCTAATTTCACAATCACCACAGCCATATATTTTCTTCTACTACTGTCTCCACACTTAGATGTTAGGGGCCTTGCCTGGCTGGAAGTCAAATGTCATAGAGCCCTAGGGTTAGAAGGGATGGCAAGGGTCACCTAATCTAACCCCCTGCCAAGATGCAGGATGTGTCACGCCTTTTATCAGCTGTCACAACATAGCTTTCCCCAACTGAATGATACTTCCCAGACTGGCCTTATACAAACACGCCATGCTGCTATAATCCTTCTCCTTTAAAGGGGCATAATAATCACAATTTGCATGTCAGGATTCAGCAGCAGGAGAAATGATCAGGTATAAGGCAACTGTCATATTGTACCAAGAAGCAACCAATAATCAATACTACTCTTCTTCGAAAAATAAAATCACAGCGCGAAAGGTAAAATACAGAAAAAACTTACAACCGTCACCCCAAAATGGCCATCTCCTTCATATAAAGGGCAGCTTCTGCTTATGCAGAGTCAGATGCTATGTTGGTAATTCAATCGCTAGATAACTCACTTCCGTGGTAAATTCATTCTTTGTTTACTCTGGAGTCACTTTTATTTTCTGATGTGCCAGTGAGAGAGGTGGTTGTTTGTTCTAGCCACAGTGGCACCCTAGGGTGATGGAAAACTTTTTGCAATCCAGACCAGTAAGAGGTTGTGTCACTGCTTGCCCTGTAATGCTGGGTGCCTTAAATGCTCTGGTGCTGTGGTTCACAGTCCAGACACAAGAACATGTAAGGCATCCAGAGATGGCAGCTGTGATGGACTTCCCTGGGGTGCAACCTGGAAGTGGGGTACCGCCGAGCCCTCTGGCATACCAGCCTGGGCTCCCTCTCAGGCTGTGACACACTGCAGTCCTCTCCAGGCCTTAGACTTACACAGTCATACACAAAGAGGGACACCCCCAGCTGCAGTTACATGAGTGCTTCTCCTAGCCACTCATGAACCAACAATAGAGAAGCTCCAGCCAGCTCCCCCGCCCTAGATCCACAGCCTAGGACCCCAGAGCTGTACCATCTTGCCCTAGTCAAAAGCCTTACCAGTATATGTTTATTACCCAATCCGTCCCTCCCTGAATGTGGAGAGGACAATGCACCAGTTTTTGTTCCTGAGCAGATTCCCCAAGCACTTCTAGCAAAACACACTGTTTTAGGTAAAAAAAAAAAAAAAAAAAAAATGTATTAACTACAAAAAGAGAGATTTTAAGTGATTATAAGTAATCGCATACAGATCAAAGTAGATTACCATGGGAAATTAAAACAAAAATGCAATCAAAGTTCTCTAAATTGGACAGGATTTGAATCAAGCAGTGTCTCACCCTAATGGTATATACCAGGGGTAGGCAACCTATGGCACGCGTGCCAAAGGCAGCACGCGAGCTGATTTTCAGTGGCACTCACACTGCCCGGGTCCTGGCCACCGGTCCGGGGGGCTCTGCATTTTAATTTAATTTTAAATGAAGCTTCTTAAACATTTTAAAAACCTTATTTACTTTACATACAACAATAGTTTAGTTATATATTATAGACTTATAGAAAGAGACCTTCTAAAAACGTTAAAATGTATGACTGGCACACGAAACCTTAAATTAGAGTGAATAAATGAAGACTCGGAGCACCACTTCTGAAAGGTTGCCGACCCCTGGTATATACAGTCCACCAATCTTACATACACAAGCAGGGCTTTCTTCTTTCCTGCCTGGGACCCCCTTCCCCAGTTCAGTCTTTGTTTCTAAGGTGTTTCCAGGTGTTGAATTGTAAGGGGAGTGAGGCCAAGTGATGTCACTTCCCCTCTTCTATAGCTTCTTCCAGCTTGCTGGAAAGAACTTTGCTCATGAGATGGGGGTCTGCCCTCCTCCTCTCCCCCAGTCAAGCATCCTCCATTCCCTTTGGGAAGCCTCCATAGTATACAATTCCTGAGATAGTCCCTGGGTGTGTGGATTCCCTTTAATGGGGCCATTAGCACTGTCTAGCTTCTTCATTGTTGTGCCTGAAACACTAGTTGTGGGTGTTTCCAACTTCACAACATATTTCAGTAACACACACATAGCAAAACTTCATAACTTCACATACAATGACAGCACATATAATCCAACAGAATATTAATGTTCAACAGATCAAGACTTTTAGAATGATACCTCACAAGGCATGCTTTGTACAAAACATATCCTACTTATATGACAGTGGGGGTGCCAGAGTGTTGCTTTGGGGCACAGAGTATTTTAGCTGTCAATATGCCATTGGAACGTTGCAGATGATGTACTGGGTCTGCTACAAGGAGGCAACACTAGAGGTAATAGCATACAGATCCTTTCCTCCTCACACTCAATACAATGGGCAGCACCAAAGTGGTTAGTCCCTAAGAAAGTAGTTAGTAGTCAGGCCAAGGTCATCCAAAGGTTGGCATATTGTGGGAGCCGCTGTGGGCCTCCGTGCCTGGGAAGGATTCTGGCTGCTAGGAAGCAGGATTGGGTCAGGACCCTTGCCTGGTGAGTAATTTCATTGGCCGTACTTTCTGCTGCTGACAACCCTTGTTCCTATTCTCCTCTTGTGCACTGCCTCCCCTTTCCACTGATTTCAGTGAGCTTTGGATCAGATCCTTAAATCTAATCTGAAACTTTGGCACCTATGTATATCATTGGGGTCCAAAAAACTCTGAAAGCTAATATTTTTAACATTTTGTCTTAAGGAATATTCAGACCTCACCTATCAGGCATCTTTGATGTACAGGAGGGCCTGGTTGCTACAATCTGGGTTTTCCTTCATCTGATCATGGTCCAACATCAGATGAGTGGGATAGCTTGACTTGATGATTTCTTTGGCAACCAAAATGAGTTTCTGAATATTTAATTTTTGTGTGATGCTGGCAGACCAAGTACCAGCTCTTGGCAAGGCATAGGCGTCAGCTGAGAATTGGCAAACTCGCAGCTAGAAGCCAGGCCAATTTTCTTGTGTATCAGTACAGATCAAAGTGATTGTTAAGTATATAAGAATATATTTGGTGTTTAAACTTCATGAAAACAATGGGATGCTGCATGCATTGTTTTCAATTATCTGTATCCTGTTAGAATGTAATAGCAAAACTATACATTGTGTATATACCCCTGTAACTAAATAACCCATCAAACAAGAAAGAAGCCTTCTGTAATGCAAATGAAAAACTTTAACAGCAAAGTGCTAATTCTTGTGCATTTGAAGGCAAGTGGTCATTGTGTGGGATGATTAGAGATCAGACTTTAAAGGCACTCCTCTCTCTCCACATCAAAGAAAGAG
Organism: Platysternon megacephalum; assembly: GCA_003942145.1. NCBI lineage: Eukaryota > Metazoa > Chordata > Testudines > Platysternidae > Platysternon > Platysternon megacephalum. Next base: position 12,076,503 of record QXTE01000029.1, read on the forward strand.
CCCAGGTGGGTAGTGACCCTGTCAGCTTGTTTTCTGTGATAAGAAGCTATAAGTATGGACACAAGGAAAAGTTCATCATCTCTGGACAGTTTGGATTCTAACAGGGCAGAATAACTGAATGAAAAGGTGGCCATCCCCAGAGTTATTCTGGGTAGCCCTGAGAGACTTTTGGGAAACTTTCAGATTACTACATATCGGCTACCATTTGGAATTAGATTGTGACTCACCTGTACATATATTTTACCTGCTTTAACCTCTCAATAACTCTCATTTCTTTTTTCTAGCTAATAAACCTTTAGTTAGTTTACTATAGAATTGGCTACCAGTGTTGCCTTTGGTGTGGGATCTGGGATGTAAATCAACCTGGGTGAGTGACTGTTTTTTTGGGAGTAGGTGTAACCTGGAATATTTGTGACTTTTGGTGTAAGTGACCATCTGTCACATAGTCCAGTTTGCATGGGTGGCAACATAGGCTGGAGTGTCTAAGGCAGTGGTTCTCAAACGTTTGTACTGGTGACCCCTTTCACATAGCAAGCCTCTGAGTGCGACCTCCCTTATAAATTAAAAACACTTTTAAATATATTTAACGCCATTAGAAATGCTGGAGGCAAAGCGGGGTTTGGGGTGGGAGGGTCGCGAGCTGTCAGCCTCCATGTAATAACCTCGTGACCCCCAGTTTGAGAACCCCTGGTCTAAAGGGACATTCTGTGACTCCATTATAAGACTATTGTAGTACTTTAGGAGGTCACATTTGTTACTGGGTTGATGAAATCCAATTATAGAACATACCACCAGTTTGGGGTGTCTGCCCTGAGGTAGGCCTGACAATACATATCCAGACTCCAGACAGCATGACAATACATATCCTAGCAGCATAGCTCTTTGGGGAAAGTGGGGAGAACAGTGCCGTCTCCATTATTACGAAAGCTTGTAATGTTCGGAACCTGATGGTCATTATGAGATATGTATACAGACTGGTTATGAATTTCTGTATTTCTGTAGATATAAAACTGCTAATAATTTGTGCTACATTCATTCAGCTCCACCTTCTAACAGGGAGGGACTGCCTACATTGTACAACCCAGAAAGACAACTGTTGTGCTGTTAAAGCTAATGGAAAAACATCGAAACCAAAAAGAAAATTGCAGTCTTAAGAAAGGAGGGAGTTCCCCCCACTTTGAATAACCATGAGTCATCATGGTGGGAGAGAAAGGGAAAAATCCTCTTAAAAGCAAGCTTGTGTCCAAGGTTTCTGGATTAAAAAACCAAGGGACGGCCTCTAAGCAGGAAGTCGTCCGTGAAACACTGGATCCCCTGTATGTGGGGGAACGTTGGCAGCACATAATATATTAGAAAAGGGAATTTAGCTATATAGAAGTGTAAAGCTTGAAACTGTCTTTGTTTGTTTTCTGTGTAACGTATATGTGTTTACTATTTCATCTTTGAATCTGTGATTTTCCTATTAAATACACTTTTTTTTTTTTAATCCCAAGCAGATCTCTGGTGTGCAAACTGTGAAGTGATCTTGTGCAAAAGTGAACTGATAACTGCAGGCAGGTGTCATTCCTTCAGGCTGTCAGCCAGGGGGAAAAGGTCCAAGTGTCTGGTAGTTAAGAACTCGGGGTAGACAGATTTGGGGAGACTCAGGACTGGAAGGGCTGTTGGTGACATGCTGCAAGGAGTAACTAGGCTTGTGGAAATCAGGGTTTATGCTTGTGGGCTGGGTATGAGTGTCAGGGCTCTGAGCCATAGCATCATAGTATTAAGGAACCCAAAGTTACAAGGCAGGCCGTGTTAGAACCCCTTACTGTCTGGGTGATCCCCAAAATGTCACAGCTAGTTACAAGATTCATCCAATCCGGGGACAGGAACGATATGATGTGACTTGCATAGCTTGCCAATATGGAAGTTGGAATGTCAGATGTTTACAACAGACTGAGATTCCCATACAGAGATAAAAGGCATGAAGAAATTTGCTTGTTATTTTGAAATAGCAAATATATTTGAGAATGTAACGATCTGTTTGTGGACAATCCCTGAACAGAGAAAGTAGCATGAATTCTTCACACAGCTCTAATCTGGAATGTCAGGCATGCTAGGTCTATGTTGGAAGCAGCCTAGTAAATAGGTAGTAAGTAGTCTGGATTTTTTTAAGGCTGAGGATGCTGATTACATTTGTGTCACTGTCTACGTAGGTACAGAAGAGAAGGGCAGAGCTCACATCTGAGGGGTTCATTTTACTGACACCTCCCCCCCCCCCCAATTTAATGGTGACAATGTCAGTTATTTGGAAGGATCAGAATTAACATTTTGGCTGTTAAGATGGTAAATGCCAGCCGCTGATGCTGTGATCTAAGAATGACCTGGGTAAGTACATTATTTTAAAGATTGTCTTACATTGTGCAGGGACACCCACGCAGTGTTTTCAAAGCAGAGCAGGATCTAAATTATTAGTCATCTGGAATACAGCATTGGAAGTCTTTAGGTTAACATAGAGAAATAAAGGTAGGTTAAAGCACAGTAAGTTCTGGTCAAACCAGAACCATTCATCAGCCAAGCTGCAGTGAATTCTATTCTCAGGCTCTGTTCCTCTGACTTCCTTAGTCTGTCCTAGTAGACAATTCCATGCCTCTTCCACTAAGCAACTCTTTATTCCCTGTCAGTCACCTCCCAGTCCTTTGTTTTCCAAGCAGGGCCATGCTGAGTTCACAACCCCGGCTGAGACTTTCCCCTTCACTGGGTAGCAACGGGATTCATAAAAATATTACAGGAAATTCCCACTTTGGCACACAGGCCTATCATTAAAGCCCATGTCACTGCTTGTACTAGTAAATACTGTCCATTATTCTGTAAGTCTCAAAATTCTTTCAGCTGGTGAGCTCTATCCAAGGAAAAAGGCACTTTATTTACTTTTATTTAAAGCAGGGGTAGGCAACCTATGGCACGTGTGCCGAAGGCGGCACGCGAGCTGATTTTCAGGGGCACTCACACTGCCCGGGTCCTGGCCACCGGTCCGGGGGGCTCTGCATTTTAATTTAATTTTAAATGAAGCTTCTTAAACATTTTAAAACCCTTATTGACTTTACATACAACAATAGTTTAGTTATAGATTATAGACTTATAAAAAGAGACCTTCTAAAAACGGTAAAAAGTATTACTAGCACACGAAACCTTAAATTAGAGTGAATAAATGAAGACTCGGCACACCACTTCTGAAAGGTTGCTGACCCCTGATTTAAAGCATATTCGCTGACGGTAAACTAACTTGGATTGGCCAACACTGACCCCTAGTGGCCAGATGTAATGTATCATTATTAAGGCTAAGATTTTTTCATGGATATTTTTAGTAAAAGTCAGGGACAGGTCACGGGCAATAAAGAAAAAATCATGGAAGCCTGTGTCCTGTCCCTGACTTTTACTAAAAATATCCATGATAAAATGGGAAGGGGCTGGGCACTTGTTGGGTGGCTGGGAGCTCTGGGTGGCCCCCACCACCCGTGGGGGCTTGGAGCTCCACAGTCCCCCTGCACCCACGGCTCGGAGCTGCTGGGGTCCTCCTGTCCTCCGTGGTGGCAGCTGAGATGAGGGGATCCCCCTGCTGATGCCCGCAGTGGCGGCTCAGAGCTTGGGGGCCCCGCTGCCTCAGGCGTATCTCACAGCTCCCTGCTGCTGCAGGAGGAGGTGGGACCCTGCAGCTCCCAGCCACTGGGACTGAAGTCACGGAGGTCTTTAGAAGTCACAGATTCAGTGACTTCCACGACCTCTGTGACAAAATCATAGCCTTAATCATTATTGGGTTTCTTTAGATTTGTGGTTGGATCCATTCTTAAAAGGAACCTTCAGTAGCTCAGTTTCCCAGGCCTGAAGAAGCTTGTCTCTCACCAACAGAAGTTGGTCCAATAAAAGATATTACCTCACCTACCTTGTCTCTCTAGTAGTTCACTAAGTCAGTCATTCCCAAACCTTAACTATATAACAAACTCAAATTACCTTTAAAAGTATCTATTGTCTAAATTTATCTGACTTTTCTTGACTTTTGGATATCTACGGTTTCCTAACTTCTGCTATATTTGTACTATGCAGATTCTTTGGTATATACACCGCAAATTGCGCTCAAACTCGATAAGACCAAAACTTGCAGATCCTTCAAAATAGACATTGTTTGCCTCTATTGTAGATCTTTGTGGCTCTGTCCATTTTGTGGATCAGAGGGAAGAGTGGTCTGAGCACAGACCTGAAAGCCAGGAACTTCTGAGTTCAGTTCAAACTCTGCCACAAACTCTCTCTCTGTTGTCTTGAGCCTCTCTGCCTCAGTTTATCCATCTATACCTTGGGGGCAATACTAGTTATCTAACTGCCTCAGAGGGAGAGTGGTGTTCAATGTTAGTGTAACCCATGTGCCTAATAGAGAGACATCTCTTTAAGAGATCTATTGGTGGGTGAGTAGGAAATCTGAGTGTAGCCAGAATCAGATTCCATAAGGATCAATCAGCACAGCTATTTGCAGAAGGCCATGTGTGGGTTGGGAGAAGCTTAACCCAGGGGCAGAAAGTAGGCTGTTTCCTCCTAATTGGGAGCACTTTGTGGCAGGTTAGTGATATTATTAATCCTCCAATGGGCAAGCCCTGGCAGTGTTAATTATAGAAAGGGGAAATTGGGAGGAAAAAATATGTTGAATGTATGAATGTTGTTTGTTTTAGCCAAACTGTTTTAATTCAATTGGTGCAACTAGTATAACCCACCAACTTTTATTTAAATGTGATAATGGAGAAAGAGTCACTTATTTTGCTATTCTCAGTTTTATATTTTTCTTGTAATGGGGGTTTTAAAAAAAAAAAGCATATACTTAACTGAGTGGCTGGTTAATTGGTTAGCTAACTGAGTGATTTCAGCAGAGGAGGAGGAAGAGTCTCCATGGATTCCAGCTGAAAACTTCTATAAGCAAGTGGAGAGAAGATGCTGCTTTTGACTCAGCAGATTGTATAGATTTGGTGATCAAAGATTCTAACAGACCCAGGTGAACTCAATGAGTTTCTTCTCACTCTTTCTGTGGGGACTAACCTGTTTAGATTGTTTGTTTTTTCTTTATATATATCTGAAGATAATGTATGTTGCTTATAAAATAGCTGTTATCTTGTAAAAAATATTTTTTTATCATATTATATGAAGTTGGTACTTAATTCTTAAGTTCATGCTTTTAGTTCTTTTGAGGAGGTTGACTCTGTGAAATCCTTGCTGAAAATCCTTAAAGACTGAATTCTGGGTCTCCAGGTGCTTTTCTATGGGAGTTGGGTTTTTAGGCACTGGAGAAGGGCAATGAAGTAAACTCTAGCCTGCCCACAGGCTACATTAGCACAACACTTTGAAGATGACAGGTGCTTAAGAAATCTTAAATACTTTTGTCCTTGATAAACATTTCCCCCTAGCTGGATTAAAATTCTCATGTGCGTGTAGAACACTTATTCTCCCACCCCCTATGGAAAGCAGATCGGCACAAGCTTACTGTTCTATCGACTCACTTCTAACCCTATCTGAAATTGAAGGTGTTTGAGAGGCCAGAACTGTTTTAGTCCTGACAAATGTTGATACTAGAGCCAAATATAAAGTATACTAAGAAGTGAGCTACCTAATATGCTATGCTGATGGAAGGACCCACAACCCTGTATAAAACAGGTATGACTAGAACTCCCTGCTGTGTCATGTTAACTGTCAGATCAGTGTGCTCCTTTTCCTGGGGCTCAAAGCATGGGTTGATCAGTCAATCAGAGAAGCATAAAATTACCCAACTGTGACAGACAAACATGCTTCAGTGGGAGTGATTGCTGAAGGTGTACATCTGTGAGGCTTTAAAAATGCCATCACCCTTCTGTGACGTTACACCCCATATTATTTATGGATATATACTTATGATATGGATATGGCATAACTGAGATCTATTTTATGCAAGATGTGTCTTGTACGGTATCCTTGGAAAGGTTATAATTTACTGAATGTGATTATCCAATTTGTATGCATGTATCATTTCTGTATCTAAAGTTAGGAATATTGACTATGTAACCATTACAACTGTGTGTGTATTTGGGAGATGCCCACCAGACAAGAGGCCATCAGCCTTAATGGGCCATTAGGAAGAAACTATACGATTTTGAAGATCCTAATATCTCCTTCCTGAGAGGTGTCCTGGGACGTAGCTGTTACACTACTAGGTCAGGTGGTCCTATCACCTGGTACTGAACATCACCTTGGGCTTCTAGTAATTTTCCACTAAAAGGAGGAGGAGGTCAAGACTGGGAAACAAAAGATTCCTGCCTTATGTAAATCTTATTTAAGGCTGGGGAGTAAGGCAAACAGGACTCTTCTCCATTGCCTTCCTGCCCAAGAAGAAAGACTGCTGAAGTACCTGAAGAGACAAAGGAACTGAGCGGTGGGAAAGGGAAGGGCTGAGTCCAGACTAAGACAGGAGTCTAGTCTGTAAAGAGAAATAACTGGAACTCTAAGCAACAGAAACTCTGCAACTTGCCTAAAACAACATTTAGGGTGAAAAATTACTTCTTGAAACCAGTCTCTTTAAGATCTTAAGCTTAGTATGCGTGTTTTGTTTTATTTGCTTGGTAATCTACTTTGTTCTGTTTGCTATCCCTTATAATCACTTAAAATCAGCCTTTTATAGTTAATAAACTTGTTTTTGTTTATTGTTAAACCCAGTTAGTGCAATTTATAATGGGATGGGGGGAGAAGTTGTGCATATTTCCTTCACCAGGTGGGAGGGGGTGAATTTATGAGCTTACGTTGTATAGATTTCTCTACAGCGCAAGACAGTTATTTTGGGTGTACTTTCCATAGGGGAGCTGCACTTGAGTGCTGGGTGATTTCCTAGCTGAGTCTTCTCATAGAGAGCTGTTTGCAGACTCTGTGTGATTCTACAGCTGGTGCGTCCCTACCTGTGTGTGTGCGCTGCCAGAGAGCCTAATTCAGCAAAACAGGGAGAGGGACCCCAGGCTAGTGGAGCAGGCAGGCTCAGTGAAATCCCAGTGCATCAGGTGGCATCCCAGAAGAGGGGTCCAACCCGTCACACCTTCATGCTGGTTTTGTGTTCTACTTTTGGACTTCACAACCCTCTCATCTTAAAGAGGCTGAACTCAGTGTAAGTGTGAATGATTCTCTGGATAACTCTGACCTAGGTTCTATAGAAGAGGTGGGCAAACTACGGCCCGCGGGACCGTCCTGCCCGACCTCCTGGCCCGGGAGGCTAGCCCTGGCTCCTCCCCCGCTGTTCCCTCTCCCCCGCAGCCTCAGCTCGCATGCTCCGCTGCTGGCGCAATGCTCTGGGCGGCGGGACTGTGAGCTCCTGGGGCAGCGCAACTGCAGAGCCCGGCCTGACCTGGTCTCTGTGCTGCGTGGTGGCGGCGGCGCGGCTGTAGTGCCACCAGCCACCGGTGCTCCAGGCAGCGCGGTAAGGGGGCAGGGAGCAGGGGGGGTTGGATAGAGGGCAGGGGAGTTTGGGATGGTGGTCAGGGGGTGGGGTTGTGGATAGGGGTGGGGGGAACAGGGGGTTGAATGGGGGCAGGGGTCCGGGGGGGGGCAGTCAGGAAGGATGGGGGGTTGGATAGGGCGGCAGGGGGCAGTCAGAGGCAGGGGTTCCGGGGGCAGTCAGGGGACAGGGAGAAGGGGTGTGTGGATGGGGTATGGGTCCTGGGGGGGCCATCAGGGAACAGGGGGAGTTGTATGGGCCAGGAGTCCCGGGGGGGCAGATAGGAGGTGGAGGCTGGACCACGACCCGACCCCCTCCCCTAACTGGCCCTCCATACAATTTACGAAACCTGATGAGGCCCTCAGGCCAAAAAGTTTGCCCACCCCTGTTCTATAGGCTAAACCCCACCCCCATGTGCTCCCTAATGCAACATCACGTAAGACAATGAGGCTATATGGTGTGGCGTGAAGGGACAATTGATCCTCTGTCTCCGTTCATCCATGGAATTTAGTGGTAAACAATATAATGTCATGATCACAAGACTGGTGTACACGTGCCTAGTTGAGCTCTACTACTATATAAATTTAGCCCTTTTGGTCTGAGGATCTCAAAGCACTTGACAAATGCTAAACCTTACAGCCCACTGGAGGGTAAATAAATGCTATCCCCATTTTAGATGTGTAAACTTTGGTGAGTCACTATGTTTCTGTGCCCCTAAATCACACAGCAAGTCAGTGACAGAGCTGGGAAGAGAACTCAGGAGTTCTCACGGTCTCATGTTGTATCCATTAGACTGGAAAGATGGCCTTGTGGTCATGGCATGGGATTGGTTGTCCAAAGATCTGGGTTCTCGTCCCAGACTTCTGCCGTGGACTCCCGGTGGGCAAGTCTTAACCTCTCTGTGCCTCTGTTGCCCTCAATTTATAGATGGGTAATTCTCTCCTAGAGATGGCATGAGAATAAATTCACTTGTGGTGATGAACATCCAATACAAAAATCCTATAAGCCTAGAGACAGCATTTCCTGATATGCATTACATAGACAAAGACAGACAAGGTGTCTGAATAAGTTTCAAACGCATTGATCCAAGAAGAGACAACTAGGCTATGCTGATGCTGCCGAGAACCATCTCTGTAGCTTACAGAGCATGCCAGGAAGTATGTGCCCTGGGTGAACGGAAAGGCACGTAGCTTGGGGAAGCAGCCAATTCAGGAAGCAACATGACTGTGTGTATGTATGTCTACCCTGCACTTAGACACCTGTGGCTGGCTTGCACCAGCTGGCTCGGGGTATGGAGCTGTTTAATTGTGGTGTAGATGTTTGGGCTTGGGCTGGAGCCTGAGTTCTGGGATCCTCCCACCTTGTAGGGTCCTCGAGCCCGGGCTCCCCACCAAGCTTGAACGTCTACACCACAATTAAACAGCTCCATAGCCTGAGCCCTGTGAGCCCAAGTCAGCTGGCATGGACCAGCTGTGGATTTTTAATGGAAGTGGAGACATACTCTGGGTAAGGAAGGCAGCTGTAACTGGTGATGGGCAGCTGCAAAACAGAGTAGGGGTGGGGTATCTGGAGGGAAGGAAAGGAAAAGCTATGGAAGAAAAGCTTGATAGAGAGGAAGAAGGCTAGAAGACAGAGGAGATGAAGATGTCCTGAAGAAAGCAGGTAGCAAACTTCCCTGCCTTACCAATGTCTGTTCCTCTGACCTACATAAACCATGTCCACAGGCAAAAGTTAAGTCTCCATCTTCTCCCAGGTCTGCTGAGACTGCAAACAGGGTGTCTCTTACTACCATGAATGGTGGTGGCTTTACAGCTATGTGTGAAATTCACTCCTGTGCAGAAGGGCATGGGCAGCATAAGGACTATGGATCAGGTTGAATTTAGCACCAAGTTAATACACTCCCACAGGCAAGGATGTTGACTTATGGGCAAATGGAAATCATCTGTAGTCATTTACCAATGTTAAGTCATTCTTACTTGGCTTGAGATGGAAAAACTGAGACTGTCACTCCTATACCCTAAACCATCCCTGCCCCCTCACACTTTTATCAAGAATCTTTGGTAAAAGGCCAAATAATAGGGGGGAAAACACCGCTCTTCCACTTATTAAACAAATGAAAGTATCCCACAGACTTTAAATAAAAAGGAAAGTTTGATGATTATAAATAAAAGTATGGGAAGGATCATGCTGCTAACCTTGCTGTGTGCTTGGGAGTCTGGACTTGCTGGAATAGAGTACTTTCCTTTAGTTAGATGTCTATATACCAAAACAGCTATACAACTATAATATCACTACTTTGTTTATCTGTAATGTGTCAAATCTTTTTTATTTAGCAGAGGAATCTGTTTTCTGGGGTTTTATCACCCTCTAGTGGCATTTAGAATGTGTGGGTGAAATGCACAGGGTCTTGTATCAACCTGAGTAGGAAAAACAAGTGGGGTTTTTGTAACCCTATCATTAGCGGAAATCATATGGTTAAAAATTGGTTAGGTTGTTCCAGTCCATCATTGCTTTAGTGCAGGTATAGCTTCACCGATGTTTGCAACAGTGGGAAAGCTCGTGTGTAACGAAAACCAGTGTTTTTAGGGCTGGTTTGCTCAGCCCTGCTCAGAGCACAAGGAGCAGCAAAACGATCTGCAGAATAGAAATGCCATCTCCCAGCCAACAAAAGCAAAGGGGGACAGAAATAAAGAAATAAAATGGAAAATGAGTGTAACATACTTACTATTCTCGTCCTCTATTGAATTTCCTCTGCCCCCTTAGTAATATCACCCTAGCCTTTAGGAACCAGGAATCAGTTGCCTAATAGACCCATTGAATTGTTTGAAAAGCTAGATGCCAACTAGACTAATCAGGAACCAGTGGAAAATATTCAGTTGTGTGTTTGATTTCCCCCCCCCCCCTCCAGGTTTGCCAAAGACCCCCCCACCATTATTGCATGGCAGGAAAACATCTGATGCCAAGTATGTGCCCTGGATATTGCATCTCACTCCCATCCCACCGTGAGGTGCTTACAACTTCTTGAAAAATTCCTCTGACTTGAAAGTCTACATGCCCCTTTGAAGCTCCAAAGTGTGTGTGTGGGGGTGTGTGTGGGGGTGAACTTGGCAAAAACCCCTGTTGCCATGTTAAAATTCAAACAAAGGAAAGGGGGAATTTGAGGCTACCCTTTTTTAATTAGGATGCTGAAGTTTAGGACCTAAGTCCATGTTTAGGCACTTTAAAAAGGGGAATGATTTTTTTTTTTCAGAACCTGAGCTTGAAAATTTTGGCTAGCAAGTATTGAGTGCAAAGGACCTGATCCAAAGCTGCTCAAAGTCAGTGGGAGTCTTGTCATTAACTTCAGTGAGGTTTGGATTGGGCTGATTATGCGTGAAGTTTTCAAAAGTATACTGCACTGGCCTGTGCACGTCTACTCCAACTGAAGTCAATGGTAAAACTCTCACTGACTTCAATGGGAGCAGAGTTAGCCAATGCTGAAGGCTTTTGAAAATGCCACTCTAAGTATAGAGGGAGGACAGCCACCCTCGGCATATGAATAACACACAAACTCAACTTTATTGTGCAAATAACTGAACTCTTTGCTATTTCCTTCCTGCACTCGGTTTAGTCTAGATTGTTTTAACAGGCAAGCATTATTTCAGTCTTTGGATATTTGTTTTTAAATTTAAACTAGGATTAGATGCAGTAACAGGAAGGCTAATGTGCTCAATTCAGCCAAGTTTTCATTCCGGAGATGGCTGTTGGTGAGCAAAAACATGACCCTGGAAAAGTACTGGTAGTTGCTCACGGCTGTGAAGCAGGAGCTGGGAAGGCTCAGCTCAGGAAAGATCCCCTTAAATGTGGGAGTGTTACAGATGCTCCAGGGTGATGAGGTATTTTACTTACTTCTGCACTAGCTTTCTAGGGACTGCCGCTGCTTGAGCACATGTGAATGTGTCATCAACTTCACAGCAAGTTGATGGGCAGATTTTTGTAATGGGGAAATAACTGGACTAAACTAAAAAGGAAAGGGTGGGGAAGGGGAGGAGGGTTGTTGGGAATTTCCTGAATTTTGATTTGCAACAATGTCTTCTTTTTTTGTTTGTGTTTTTTAAAGTTCCAATATTGGTGATGTGTGTGAGAGAATGGGACCACTGCCCTCTACTGGGTGAAATGTCTAGCCTATTCCAATTCATATTATCATCTAGTCATTCCAGTGGATGTAAATTATACACAATAATGCTGTATTTTTTTGGTTCACTGGCCAAACTGGAAAAAAAATTAATTGTTTTGGGTCAACCCGAAACAAACTTTGTGAATTTTTTTGGCAAACTGAAAAAGTTTAAAAAAAAATCCAAATTGAACAAAAGGTTTCATCTATTTAATTTTTTTAAAATAAAATTCAGGTACAATTTGAAATGAAAACTCACTTTCAATTGAAAATGTCCAACATACAAAGTTTGTTTGACTGAAACAATTCAGTCAATTCAACTGAACTCATGAACTGTTTCAGTCAATCTGAATCTGCATTTTTTTTTTCCACATGGGGCAGGGGGAAATCCAAAAGCTTTCACTTAACTCTAACCCATGGTTTACAAGCCATCTAATATGGAGCAGGCATTCGTAGATAATGTTACAATATCTGTTTAAATATGCACTTTGGTTGGTCAGTGCTATGCCGATAGCTTGCCATGGGTTTGTTATATGGTCCCCATCAGTTTGAAACAATTAACAGGGTTGTGAACATTGGTAAAGTTCAGAGTCCCATATAAGGTGGCTTCATACAGGCAGGAAGCTTCAGTAGACTGCACTGGTATTCTTGCTGCTTATTGTTCATTCCCCAGGTGCTCCTTCACCAGCTGATAGTTTCATGTGGTGCCTATGTCCGCTTGGAGCATCCTGGGTAAGGTTGAGTGAGTGACAGCAACAGGGCAGAAGTACTGAGTTTTACATGAACTTTTTTGTGTGGAGAGGCTATAAGGTGGTAGTTAAGTGGACATAAAGCTTAGCGTTACCATGGTCACTTGAGGACTGAAAAGACCCAGATCTCTTGGGAAGAGAGAGTAGCTTAAAGGTCTTAGCATCAGGTTTGAAATACCCAGATACCTTACACCTGCAGAGTTGTTGTGTCCTGATAGATGCTGAATTCCATGCAATTTTCTGTGTATTGCTGATTCAGAGGAGGCCTTAAAAATCATAGAATTATAGAAATATAGGGCTGGAAGGGACCTCAAAGTCATCAAGTCCAGCCTCCTACACTAAAGCAGGATCAAGTAATCCTAGACCATCCCTGATAGGTGTTTGTCCAACTTGTTCTTAAAGACCTTCAATCATGAGGATTCTACAACTTCCCTTGGAAGCCTTTCCAGAACTTAACAACCCTTACAGTCAGAAAGTTTTTCCTAGTATCTAACCTAAATTTCCCTTGACACAGATTAAGCCAATTACTTGTCCTTCCTTCAATGGATATGGAGAACAATTAATCACAGCCTTCTTTGTAACAGCCCTTAGCATATTTAAAGACTGTTATCTGGTCCCCACTCAGTCTTCTTTTCTCAAGACTAAACATGCCCAGGTTTTTTAATCTTTCCTTGTAGGTCAGGTTTTCTAAACCTTTGATCATTTTTGTTGCTCTCCTCTGCACTGTCTTCAGCTTTTCCACATCTTCCTTAAAGTGTGGCACCCGTAATTGGACACAATACTCCAGATGAAGCCTCCAGTACCAAGCAGCTTGGGACAATTACCTTCCTTGTCTTATATACAACACTCCTGTTAATACACCCCAGAATATTAGCCTTTTTTGCAACTGTATCACATTGTTTACTCATATTCAATTTGTGATCCACTGTAACCCCAGATCTTTTTTAGCAGTACTTCCTCCTAGCCACTTATTCCCATTTTGTAGTTGTGCATTTGATTTTTTCCCCCCACTCCCTCAGTGAAATACTTTGCACTTGTCTTTATTGAATTTCCTATAGTTGAATTCAGACCAATTCTCCAATTTGTCAAGGTCTTGTTGAATTTTAATCCTGTCCTCCAAAGTGCTTGGTGTCATCTACAAATTTTATAAGCATACTCTCTACTCCATTATCCAAGTCATCAATGAAAATATTGAATAGTTCCAGACCCAGGACTGACCCCCGTCAGACCCCCACTAGATATGCCCTCCCAGCTTGACTGTGAACCATTGATAACTACTCTTTGAGTACAGTCTTTCAACCAGGTGTACCCACCTCACAGTCTAGACTGCATTTTCCTAGTTTGTTTATGAGACTGCCATGTGGGACTGTGTCAAAAACCTTACTAAAATCAAGATATCATGTCTATAGCTTCCTCTCTCCCCATCCCATCCACTAGGCCAGTAACCCTTTTAAAGAAGGAAATTAGGTTGGCTTGGCAAGATTTGTTCTGGAGAAATCTATGCTGGTTATTCCTTATAATTTTATTATGCTCTAGGTGCTTATAAATTGATAATTTGTTCCGATATCTTTCCAGGTATAGAAGTTAGGCCGACTAGTCTATAATTCCTCGCGTCCTCTTTGTTTCCCTTTTTAAAGATACGTACTATGTTTACCCTTCTCCAGTCCTCTGAGACCTTGTCTGTCCTCCATGAGTTCTCTAAGATAACCGCTAGCAGTTCTCAGGTTGCTTCAGCTAGTTCCTTCAGTACCCTAGGATGAATTTCATCAGGCTCTGCTGAATTGAATACATCTAAATTATCAAATAATCTTTAACCTGGTCTTTCCCTATTTTGGCTTCCATTCCTTCCTCCTTGTTGTTAATATTAATTGTGCTGGGTATCTGGTCACCATTAGCCTTTTTAAGTGAAGACTGAAGCAAAATAGGCATTAAACACCTCCGCTTTCTTGATGTCCTCAATTATTAGCTCTCCTTCCCTGCTAAGTAGAGGACCTATGCTTCTTTCCTTTGTCTTTCTCTTGCTCCTAATGTATTTAAAGAACCTCTTCTTATTGCTTTTTGTGTCCCTTGCTAGTTGTGGCTCATTGTGTGCCTTACACTTTCTGATTTTTTTTTCTCCCTACATGCCTGTGCTATTCCTTTGTGTACTCCTCCTTAGCAATTCATCCATGTTTCCACTTTCTGTAGTCAGTCCTCTGGGGTTGTTAAAGTCTGCTTTTTAGAGGTGCGTTGTCCTTATTCTGCTGCTCTTGCTCCTTCCTTTCCTTACAATCATGAAATCCATCATTTCATTATCACTTTAACCCATATTGCCTCCAACCTTCAGATTCACTACCAATGCCTCCTTGTTGGTCAGAATCAAGTCTAAAATAGCTGTCTCCCTGGTTGCTTCCTCCACTTTCTGAAACACAAAGTTGTTTTGTCTGCTCTGTGTGGCCATTGGATACGAAGCTCATTCCACAAGATTAGGAGTTTGCCGTGGTGCCCTTAGCCAAACAATTTAACCACAGCCGGCTGTTATGCTGTGCGCTATGTCCCTGCTAGACACCTGGTTGTTGCCCTCCATCCCGGGGATGGCTGCTTTTGTGGTTCTCTATGTGCTTTATATTGCTTATTATGCACATTGGGGATTAGACCACTGTGCTTTATAAAAATAAAATGTCATTATTAGTCACAGGGTCATTTAGAGGCCAAGTGGGAACCATGAAGATTGGTAAACTGCTGCACAGCTGTGCTTGCCTTCCGACAGCTGATTTCAACAGTGTTCATTTTAATTAAAGTGACCTCCATTCTAATGTTCAGAATCCCAGGGCATGATTGAGGAGGTACATGTGAATGCATCCCTTGATATAGGTGGCTGCTAAGCTGTCTAGCACTAAGAAGGTCAAGGCCCACTGTAATAATCCAGGGAGACCTGAGTCAATTTACAATTTCATTTCCTAACTTTTCACTTCTAGACTAGCAACTGTGTGCTCTTGAATCACTCCCCTCTATTTACGCCTCTCACCTCATTACATATTTAGTACAGGTTAGTACAGGTTCTCTTTTATCCTCTAAAGGGATCTAGTCCTGGTATCACAGACATACACAAACGTGCTTTGCTAGGACAGGTGACTGAAAGGTTAACATGCTTAACAGGGGGTGATTTCTATTAAATACATACCTTCTTCACTGAAACTTAATTGGATTAGAACTGATAAAGGAGCATATCTTTCCTTTATCCCTGCCTATGAAAGCATCAACTTTGCTTGTGTCTCTGATCCATCGAGTAGGCAGCTGGTGTAAATCAAGTCAATAGGTTACACCTGTTTGCACCAACTGAGGACTGGGCTCAGTGTATCACCACAGTCTGTTATGCTAAGCAAATACTTTAAATACTATTTTGTGGTTTGTGTGTGTGGGTGTATGTGTGTAAGGCAAGGATGTAAAACAAACATGGCTGTGCTAAGGGCCCCTTTCCAATAAAAGCATAACTGAAATCTTAAGAGGAGACTTTATTTTAAGCATAGGCAAATTCTATTTTCCCCCTGTCTGTTGTTGCGTTTCTTACTTCCTCGCCTCAGACCTTACTCATCAGACCTTGGTTCCTTACTAGTCGCACAACACGTTCCGGCCGACCGGGCTATCTCCTCATCATTTCTAAAAAGGCTGGATTTATGACTGCCTTTCAGCATGCAATTTCTTTGGCTTTGATTAGCTCCCTGTCTGTAGGCCGGTTAGAAAGGGTTCAAAGGAATGTTATGTTTATGTACATTGGAGGGTTAAAATGACTACATTCTTTGAGTTATGTTACTAAACACTTCATTGGACCTGGAATGCATGGAAGGGGAGGGAGGGGGAATTTTTGATTGCAAACTGGCTATCTTATCTTTAATTTTATTCATTTTGAAAAGGCATTGCACAGGTGATGGAGTTGCTGAGTGAGTGAGTGGCTCCACACCTCAGGGACTTGTGCATCCCAGTTTATTCAGGCTGAAAGATTGCAAATCAAATGAGGAGAGTTAAGCTAGTCAAAGCTTTGCTCTCAGAGTGTTGGGTTACAGGTAAGGTTAGCTCCTGGCAGCCATAGCACTCCATAATGTGGGCCCCTGACAGTCTGGGAGCTGAAAGCTTTGTGTTATGTATGAAACCAAAAAGATGGTGCTCTTAGAATGCTGGAAGGGGGTGGGAGGTGGTAAACAGCGATTCCAACCTCCACTATATTCTACACTGTAGGGTGTCAGCAAATATTTTAATTCTCTCCTTGTTCCATGGCTGTTTCTTTTCTTTTTTCAAGTATGTTTTTCATGCTTGTGGAAAATGGTCGCTTATGTGATAACTGGGATTGGAGGCAGAGTCCAGCAAAGCAATGGAAGTCCTGCCACCATAGGTGCTGGGAATGCTGCCCCACTCCCAGGCTTCAAGTAGTTTCCATCATATACAAGGTTAACAACTTGATTCAATGACTCTCAGCACCCCCACTATACAAATTGTCCCAGCACCCCTGGCTACCCCCTCAGGGAGNGGGGGGGGGGGGGGGGGGGGGGGGAGGGTACCAAAACACAACCAGGGATGAGGGGTGCAGATCACTGGGTCAAAACAAGGGATCTAGAAGGGGGCACCAAGTGGAGAATTCCAGACAATGCCCAGTGCTTTGGCAGCCTGTTTCATTCCTGGGGTGGTGGGCAGAGCCACCTGGACAAAAGCTCAGGGGCCAGTCAAGGGAGGGGCCACAGAGCTTAGTAGAAAACTGATCACTTGGGAGAAGGAGAATTAAACAGGAACAGGAGTGTGGGTCAGAGGTATAAAACCAGGGAACTGGAGAGGGACACCAAGCAGAGAGCCCCACTGCTCTGCAGGAATGACAGCTCTGGAGTCTGAAATATGCACAGATCAGGTACACCGCAGGCAGCAGCAATGCAAAATTCCCCACACTGGCCTGCAGTTTGCCTCAAGCCTGACCTAGAGGAAACACCCCTTGGAGTAGAGACTGTCCCCTTGGCCTCTACCGAGACTATTGAAAAAGCATGTGGTGGAGGTTGGTCTGATAGGACTCAGATAATAAGTCTTTTAGCATAGGATGCTGAGCAGCATTCTCATGACTTTTGGTTGCTGCCAACATGGGCTGGACAAGAACTGATGACCTAGAGGTGAAGGGCTTTGTACCCAATTACCAGTCCCCTGAGACTCACACCCCCATTCAATAATAAAGGCTCTAGCCTAACTTTTTATATTTCCAGGAGTATCTTTAATTATGTTGCCCACCAAGACAGATGCCTAGTGTGTGCAGCAGTCTGCTCTGTTGAGATTGGGAATGGGTAGATACCCAAGTGGGACTTGGGCAAACATCTCGAATGAGGGATTTAAATGTGGTTGCGGGGGATTCTCTTTATATAACTTGAGGCGACTGCAAATTTCTTCCTGTGATCAAGGCTGATCCGAGGTGGCTATAGAAGGCACCAAGGTGGAAGGGACACCCACAGTGCTGAAGCTAACCTTATCTGAGAAACCGCAATCAGACGTTGGGGCACGAAAGGTTCTGACATGGATTCTGCCTGCAGCTTATAATTACATGGAGTTTTGCCCTAAGTAGACACCCTCGTCCATTGGCTGCTGCATGGGAACGGATAAAGTTCTTGGCACAAAAATTGGGGGAGTAATACGTATTGAATACAGGTCACTGGTTCAGAGTGATCTCGATCGCTCGGTAAACTGGGCAAGCAAACAGTACGTGGTTTTTTAATACAGCTAAATGTAAATGTGTGCATCTAGGAACAAAGACTGCAGGCCATACTTACAGGATGGGGGACTCTGCCCTGGGAAGCAGTGACTCTGAAAAAGATTTGGATGTCATGCTGGATCATCAGCTGAATATGAGCTCCCAGTGTGATGCTGTGACCAAAAGGGTTAATGTGATCCTGGGATGCATAAACAGGGGAATCCCAAGTAGGATTAGAGAGGTTATTTTACCTCCATATTTGGCACTGCTGCTGGAATACTGTGTCCAGTTCTGGCGCCACAATTCAAGAAGGGTGTTGATAAATTGGAGAGGGTTCACAAAGAGAAGGTTAAGGGGTGACTTGATGATAGTCTATAAGTGTCTACATGGGGAACAGATATTTAGTCGCCTCTTCAGTCTAGCAGAGAAAGGTGTAATGTGATCCAATGGCTGGAAGTTAAAGCTACAGAAGTTCCAACTGGAACTAAGGCATACATTTTTGACCATGAGGGTGTGAGAGAGCAGAGGGAGTGAGGGCACTGCCTGCAGGAGACCTGGAGCAGGCTTGCTAAATGAGCTAACCAGAGAACCTGGCATGGGGAGGGAACCATAAGCAGCTGGTTCCCTGTAAGAGAGCTGAAGCAGTTGTTTGAGGCAGCTGACTCTGGGGAGTCAGCTCTGAGCAGGACGGCTCCAAGCCAAACCCCCAGGCACATCACTCGCTAAGAACTCTTAAAAAAGGACTATAAGAAGGAACCCTTCTGCTCAGCCCAGTTGTGAGGGAAGAGCCATGCCTTGGGACAGATTTTTGGCAGAGTGAGTTTTACGTTTGAGTTATTGTCTGGGGGGGGAAACCCAGACCCTTATAAAACCAGGCTTGGTGATTGGATAAGCGTGTGGGGTCTCTGTAAAAGGGCCTGGAAGAGGGAGAATAAAGGGAAGAGCAGAGGCACTTGGCCTCACAAGGGCACACAGGGGCAGCCCACTCATCCACAGAGGGTAATTAACCATTGCAACAACTGACCAAGGGTTGTGGGGGATTCTTCATCACTGACTATTTTTAAATCAAGATGGGATGTTTCGCTAAAAGCTAGGCTCTAGGAATTACGGTGGGGAAGTTCCATGGCCTGTGTTACACAGGAGGTCAGGCTAGATGATCACAATGGTCCTTTCTGGCCTCGAAATCTATTAGTGAATAGTCTGGAACAAGGCTCTGAACAAACATTCCACATGCTTGTTGCAGTTCCTGGTATTACCAAATGATGTATTTACCAAAGGAATTGGATACGTTACTAAAGAACTGATTCAGCTGAGTGAAATATCACCGTTCTAATGCTGGCCAGGTCCGAGTGATAGCCTGTAGAAGTGTCAGTCTCACAAGATACAGTTGAACACCAGGGTTACGGACTGTCCGGTCAACCAGACACCAAGTGAAACCGGAAGTAACCAATCAGGTAGCTGCAGAGGACATCCCCCCCCCCCCCCAAATACTGTACTATGCCTGTATTACATCTTAAAGGTAGGAACATCTGGGCTGCCTTTCCCCATCCCCACATGTGGGGCAGCCACTTACAGCAAGACACTGGGGCTGCCAGCCCAAGGCAATAGAAGCCAGCAGAACAGGAGCAGCCCTGGGGTCTGCACCACTTTCACGGGGAGGGGGATGTGTGATGGGTTGGGTCACAGAAACCCCCTTGGGACTGGGACCTGATGTACTGAGACTACCTCTAAGCCCATTTTCCCTGGCTGCTTGGGACTTCAGTACCCTGCCTGGGTGTGCCAGACACGCTAGCCTGCTACAAACACAGACCCAGGTCTGAACCACATCCCCCAAAAGCTGCAGGCTTAACTGAAGACCGCTTAAGAAGTGCTCCTGTCTCCAACAGCCAGTTCCCAATGGGATCCAAACCCCAAATAAATCCGTTTTACTCTGTATAAAGCTTATACAGGGTAAACTCATAAATTGTTCACCCTCTATAACACTGATCGAGAGATAGGCACAGCTATTTGCCGCGCCCCCCAGGTATTAATACTTGCTCTGGGTTAATTAATAAGTAAAAAGTGATTTTATTAAATATAAAAAGTAGGATTTAAGTGGTTCCAAGTAATAACAGACAGAATGAAGCAAGTTACCAAGCAAAGTAAAATAAAACATGCAAGTCTAAGCCTAATACAATAAGTAACTAAATGCAGGTAAATCTCACCCTCAGAGATGTTCCAATAAGCTTCTTTTACAGACTAGACTTCCTCCTAGTCTGGGTCCAGCAATCACTCACGCCCCCATAGTTACTGTCCTTTGTTCCAGTTTCTTTCAGGCATCTCTTTGGGGTGGAAAGGCCATCTCTTGAGCCAGCTGAAGAGAAAATGGAGGGGTTTCCAGGGGCTTATATAGTCTTTCTCTTGTGGATGGAAAACCCTCTCTTCTCCTGTGCAAAATCCCCTCAACAAGATGGAGTTTTGCAGTCACCTGGGCAAGTCACATGTGTATGAATGATTTAGCTTTTTGCAGGCCGACGCCATTGTTTACATGTTAGTTTGAACGTTCCCAGGAAAGCTTAGATGTGGATTGGCATCTCCCAAGGTCCATTGTTAGCTAGGTACTCCCAATTACTTGAATAACCCTTTCACACTATGTTGATCAAATCTGCCTTATGTGCTTCCTACAGCAAACACTTTAAATACAAGCATAGAACCAACGCTCATAACTTCAGATATCAAAATGATACATGCATATGAATAGGATGAATACATTCAGTAGCACATAACCATTGCAAAGCTATGTTACATGGCATATCTAGGATAAAACATATTCCAGTTGTGTCATATTTACACTCATAAGCATATTTCTATAAAGCATTATGGGGTGCAACGTCACAGGACACACTGTGTACACACACACACACACACACACACACACACCTCTACCTCTCTGCTGGGCAGGGGACAAGCTTGCAAACTCATGTTGGGGCTGAGTAGGGAGCTCAGCTGCTTCTGAAGCTTGGCCCGGAGTGTCATCTGCTGGATCTGGAGCCCAAACTGTGCTTTGTTAAAGTTACAAACACTTCAGAGTTACGGACAACCTCACAAGGTGTTCGTAACTCTGAGGTTCTACTGTAAAGCTGCTTTGGGGGTTGCTTTAACTTCTTCCCCTGATTTCTCCAAAGATCAGTCCATTTTGGATATGAAGATACCTGTAGCTTTCTCGGTTAAGAGAGTTCCTCTTCTTTTTCCTGTTCCCCCATTTTAGATGTTTGTATCCCCATCATATCCCTGGTGACTTTCCAAAGGTGCAAGCACAGTTCTGTGGGCCAGACTCTGCCCTGATGAGCACGGGAGCCACCAGGACTGGGAGAAGGACATGCTTACATCACTCAGTGATGTTACATGACTATTCACAAAGAATGTAACTAATGTCAAAGAAGGCTGTTGTTGCAAACTCTAGGGTTACATTTTCAGTTCATGTGGGAAATAATTGTGCAGTGCTGTTGTTGGTGCAGAAGTGCCTGCATTTCATTGGGTTTAACACTTCCCAGGGATCCCCAGGCTTTTGAGGAACCTTGCTCCCACCTGCTGTAGCATGAGGAAGCATTGTCTGTGCCTGCTGAGCGTCAGCTCCTTGACTCCACCAGCCATGAGCAACACAAGCACTCCCCTGTGAGCCTACGCAGGCTCTGCTGTCCCTCTGCCCTCCAAGAATCCGCGTCCAGCCCCTGTTTGACAGTCACTGATTCGCTGCTCTCAAAGGAACAGTATACCTCAGCTTAACAGTCACATCTTAGATCACCACTCTGTTTAACACACAGCACTTAGCTATGTTGATTAGTGAAAATAAGCAAAAGTTCATTTAACAAAGAGATCAGATTCAAGAAGTAGCAGGTAAAAGTATTGGAAACAAATGGTTATATGTAAAATAAAATCATAACACGCATTCTACAGCCTAGACTTAACTAAGAAGATAATTTCCTGTCTAATGAAGTTTAGCTTATCAAAGTCTTTGCAGCATTTGCCAGCCAGGCTGGCTGTGACCCTCCTTTCATAAGACCATGGGCATCTCCTTTCATCTCTAAGACCATCCTTTCATAAGATCATGCTGGCAGTTGGTCTCCTTGGAGAAGGATGAAGGGTGTCTCCCTGTACCCCAAGTTACACTCCAACAATCCACTGGCTTTATTTGTAAACAGGATTCCCCCCCCCCTCATTTTTTCCCTGTATGCTCCTTTCTTGTTTTCACAATCTCTTGGTTAGCATTCAGCTCAGACTGTAGACAGGCTTCCACTGTGAAGCAGACAATATGCACAGGACCACCCGGAGAGAGAGAGAGAGAGAGAGAAGCATCTCTTCCCTCCTGCCTGATGGGAGCATGTTGATCACCTTCTGGTGACCTGCCTTAACTTGCAGACCTTAAGAACATAACTTTCAGTATAGAAACATAACTTCTTAAATATTATCCACACTTATATTTTGCAAAGATTAAGCTAATCAGTGGGCTATTGGCTTTGGTGAATTGTTGTGCATATACTTGATTCAGGGGATCCCTGTAAGCCCCTTTGCACCTCTTATGCTCTCTGCCAGTTGTCATATTTATGGGTGAAGTAAACCCTGTACTCAAAGACACTGATTCACCACTGTAGGACTTCAGTTTTATGCTAATGTGATTCCAATGAAATCAAACCGTTGTACTGATGTAAACCTGGACTATCACAGCATGACTCAGATTTACAGAGTGTTCTGGGATGAAGAGTACAACATAAATGTCAGATACTAAGACAGGGGTGGGCAAACTTTTTGGGCCGAGGGCCACATCTGGGTGGGGAAATTGTATGCAGGGCCGGGGCAGGGGGTTGGGGTGCGGGAGGGAGTGCAGGGTATGGGAGGGGGTGCGGTGTGCAGGAAGGGGCTCATGGCAAGGGATTGGGGCAGAGGAGAGGTGTGGGGTGTATGAGGAGGTTCAGGGAAGGGGGGTTGTGGTGCAGGAGGGGTGCGGCGTGCAGAATGGGGCTCAGGGCAGGGGTGCGGACTGCGGGATGTGGCTCGGGGCAGGGGT
This sequence comes from Platysternon megacephalum, assembly GCA_003942145.1. NCBI lineage: Eukaryota > Metazoa > Chordata > Testudines > Platysternidae > Platysternon > Platysternon megacephalum. The sequence goes on from QXTE01000029.1 coordinate 12,099,618, forward strand.
TGGGATGCAGGAGGGATGCGGGGTGTGGCAGGGGGCTCAGGGCAGGGGGTTGGGGTGCACAGGGGTGCAGCAGGGAGCTCAGGGCAGGAGGTTGGGGTGCAGGAGGGGTGCGGAGTGTACGAGGGGGCTCAGGGCAGGGGTGTGAGGTGCAGGCAGGGGGCTAAGGGCAGGGAGTTGGGGTGCAGGAGGGGTTTGGGCTCCAGGGTGGCAATGGCGTGCACCGGGGCCAGGGCAGGCTCCCTGCCTTCCTGCCTGCCCTGTCCCCAGCCCCACACCGCTCCAGGAAGCGCTGCGGCACCTGGGGGAGGGAGGGGCGGAGGGCTCTGCGTGCGCTGCCCTTGCCACGCCTCCAGGTACCTCCCCCAAAGCTCCCATTGGCTGCGGTTCCCCATTCCTGGCCTATGGGAGCTGCAGGGGGTGATGCCTGGAGGCAAGGGCAATGCACGCAAAGCCCTCTGCCCCCTCGCCCGGGGAGCAATCCCACCTGAGAGTGGTGCCGGGCCCGCAGCGTCACGGGGGGCAATCCCGTGGGCTGGCGTTTGCCCACCCCTGTACTAAGATATTTCTGTATATTTTCCATAGGTTCCAGGGCAACTGGACTGAGAGTGAGAATGAGCTGGGTTCTGGTCTTAGCTCTGCCACTTATCTGCTCTGTGGCTTTAGGAAAGTCTCTTGTCTCTAATTAGATTGCAAGCATGGGCTGTCTCTGTGTTTTGTGCCCTGCCTAACACAATAATAGGTCATTCTTCTTGATTGGGTGCTACTGCATGCTAATAATCAAAAACTCTTAGAAAGCAGCTGCCTTATGAACGTGTGTTCTTTTGTGAGGTGCAAGCATAAGCTAGGTATTTTCAGTGTATATTCTCTCCCTGCGGAATGCACATAACTTTGTTGAATACTAACAGGAGTTAATCACAGGTCTTGGTGTGAGAATAGCACCTTAAATCTGTGATCATAATCTTTGTAATCTGTAACCGGGTAAATGTGCTTGTCCCTGTATTTCCATGAAGTAGGAAAACAGTATCTATAAGTATTTAAGTGGAAACAGCACGGCAAATACTTAGAAATGAAATTGCTTTGTTTCTTTGTGCATTAAGTAACTTCCTTCTGGCTCAGAGTAGTCACTGTGCTGTGATGTTCTTGTTTGTTCTGGATGTTTCAACTCCTTATCTCTATCTCTTACAGCTTGTTTATTGAACTCTGGGTCAGTTTATTCAGGTTTAATGACTCTTCTACGGCATGTTTTCATTCCAGACAGAAGGAGTATTCAATGTGCCATTGTAGGTTTCTTTTAAAGGGTTGATCTTAGGTCGCTGGTTGAAGTGGGAGCGGAATGTTATGGGTGTTTGTAGCAGTCTCCTTTCATTACGCATGTTTCTTGTTTGTCCCCTACTTTCTCAATTCTGCCTGCAGGAGGAGATTTCAGTGAAGATGAAAAAAGAACAGATGCCTCTGCAGATGTAGAGTGAGAGTATCCTCATTAGTGAGAAGAGGCTTAAAAAGGGGAAGAAAGATGGTAAAGGACAGGGTTGGAGGAATAAGTGACCTAGGTTCTTTTCTTACTGCTGCCACAAATCACTTGTGACTTTCTTTTATACTGTTCTGTGGTTTCTTCATCTGTAAATTTTGAATATTTGCCTACCTTTCCGGATTGTGAACTTTCATTAACGTTTGCTCAGTGCTTTGAGATCCTCAGATGGAAGGTCTGACAGAACTGCAAGTTGCTATTTTATTAACCACTCGGGTCAAGATGAACAATAACTGTTCACCCCTCCTTTGCTGTAATATGTTCTCATTCCTGGACTGGAAGACAAGAAATACAGCGTTATTTAAATGCAATCTTGTACAGTTACCAAGCATTATATAGCAAATATTATGCAAAATTATCATAATGCTGACCTAGTCACTAGGCAGAGCTTTCTATCCAGGAAGGGAAACTGAAAAGAAATATGGGGTTATTCGGAAGGTCTGACTTAAAACGTAAATAAATAAAAATTGAGGAACGACATCAAAAATGAGGAAAGTTGAGGTTGCTGTTGAGTCCTAATTCTCTATAATTAACATAATGTGATGTTTTCACCCCTGCTTAAGTCAGTTTCCACATTAGTGGTATCTCTACCTCTCTCCCCAGCCCAAGTCACATGTTTTGTTAGGCTCCAGTTTTAGAAAACAGGAAGGTACAACATGTGCCCATGAAATATGTACATGTAGCAATCACACATTTGGGTGGAGTGAATAATTGCTACAGCTAGATGACGTTTTCCAAACTTTCTCATGACATTTTTGGACACAATTTCAAGAAAAAAAAAAGGGGGGGGGGTACTTGAACTATTTGGGGATGTTTTTTCTCATGGTTTTTTTTTGGTTTGGTTGGTTGGTTTTTTTTATTTGACAGTCATAATAGTCTTGTGGCTAAGGCATGGGATGGAGCCTTGAGAGACAACAGTTCAGTTCCTGATTGTGCCACTGACTTGAAGTCACTTCATCTATCTTTGTGTCAGTTCCCCACCTCTAAAATAGCAATAACAGGAGTGTTGTGGAGATAAATACAAACTAGTACTTGGGAGGTGCTCTGATTCTACAGCAATCGGGGGGAGGGGGGGGTTCAGATAAATACTTAGATGTGGGGGGGAGAAACAATAGCCTCTCTCACAGTCACTTGCTGGGGTCAGTGCCTGACTTGCAGTTGCTATTGGGTACTTACATGTTTGACAGTAAGTGCAAACAACTGCAGGTGCAGAATTGTGCCTGAAATTATTTATACCCATAATCTCACAAAATTAAAAAGGGAGAGCTAGCAAAAGCTGGTTGAAAATGTGTCCCATACTACCTGAATTTCACAAAACAAGCCTTACCAAGTTCCTAGGTTCATGTAAAGAGACGGAGGTCTGGTCTCTGGGGCCACTCAGGTTGTCATGATTAGAAATGATTGGGGGGCTGGAGCACATGACTTATGGGGAGAGGCTGAGGGAACTGGGATTGTTTGGTCTGCAGAAGAGAAGAATGAGGGGGGATTTGATAGCTGCTTTCAACTACCTGAAAGGGGGTTCCAAAGAGGATGGATCTAGACTTTTCTCAGTGGTACCTGATGACAGAACAAGGAGTAATGGTCTCAAGTTGCAGTGGGGGAGGTTTAGGTTGGATATTAGGAAAAACTTTTTCACTAGGAGGGTGGTGAAGCACTGGAATGGGTTACCTAGGGAGGTGGTGGAATCTCCTTCCTTAGAGGTTTTTAAGGTCAAGCTTGACAAAGCCCTGGCTGGGATGATTTAGTTGGGAATTGGTCCTGCTTTGAGTAGGGGGTTGGACTAGATGACCTCCTGAGGTCCCTTCCAACCCTGATATTCTATGATTCTATGATTAGTAATTACCCTGTAAGTTGGACATGGGTTTGTCTGGCTCCCTTAGTTGTGAGCTATCTGATCCCACAGAGCTATTTCTGTGTCTTAGGTTATTATGATCCCCATTACCATTGTATTTGAGTAGTTGTGTACTTACCTCATATTTATCCTCACAACATCCCTGTAAAATTATTGTCCCCCTCTCACAGATGGGGAATTGAGGCACAGAGAGACTAAGTGACTTGCCCAAGGTCACACGTGGAGTCTAGGGTAGAGCAGGGACTTGAACCTGGATGTCCAAGTCCCAGGCTGGGGCCCAAACTACTGGATGATCCTTCCTCTCTAGTTAGTTGCCCTGGAGTCCCAACCCTTTCATCCCTATCACAAGCAGGATGAGGCCCCATTGTGAAATTAATTTTAAAAAACACAACAGAGAGATGTAACTTTTACGTGAAAGCCAGCCCGTTTTAAAAAATGAGTATTGCCCCAAGTGCAAATAACGATACAGCATGCCACAGCACATACACCACAGTATCATGGTGTAAACATCCTTCCTCACAAAGATCTTGGTTATTGGCATATGATAGACATGAAAACAAAGCATATCAAGCATCTCTCTGGCCTGGTCTACATGGAGAAATTGACCAGCATAGCTATTCTGGAATAATAATAATAATAAAAAAATATTCCCCAATAGTCAGAGGGCACAGTGGATTGGAAGCTACAGGATACACGTGTCTGTGTTTTCAGGGACCATGATGCTGAATGGCCTTTGTAGCAGGTGGATTCAGTTTTCTTCCTCAGAGTTCAGCTTACAAATAAACTTGAGACAGGGAGAATACCAAATACCCAGGGAAGAAAAAGAGAGACTCTTCCCCATGGAGACCAGCCCTGCAATGGCCCAGATTAGCTATATTCCACAATAGCTCCTTGTATCGGGGTGGCTGCTTACTTAGCTCCCCCTTGTGGCTAGGGTCACTTTGCAGGCACCCAATCCCTGTTAGCCCTCACCTGCAGGCTCCCTAAGTACTCCACACAGCCTCGCTTGTGGATAACAGCACTCCACCCCCAACCAGGGCTCATTTAATAACAGAAAAGGTTCAAACAATCTTCAGAGTCCCCAAAATAATGTCCATATCGATAACACAAAAATTCACATTCAGCGCTAGTTCTTCTGCCACACGCAGAGCTATGTGTGTGTGTCAGTCAGTCTGCTCCACTGGAAGCCATAGTTCCAGCCCTTTCTGGCTTCCTTCTTCTGTCAGTGTGTCCCCTGTTCTGCGAGAGGAGGCAGTCTATATACTGGCCTTCTCCAGACAGCTCATCCCAATTGGCTGGAAGAGATGGGAGGCCTACCCTACCCCACACTACAGGGCTCCTGATCCCAGGCCCTTAAAGGAACAGTATTCTGGATTTCCCTCTCTTCCCCCCAATCCAACTCCTAATTCCCCATGAGCACTTCCTTTCTTCTGCTACTGGGCCATTTCTTGGGCCTTTGTTCATTCCAGCTCCTTGGAATGGGGTCTTCTGGCCTCCTCTACTCTTATAGAGCTAGTGTACTACATGACACTCCCCAGATAGACACTCCATTCCAGAATAAAAGTGACTTCATTCTGCAATAATTACTTTGGAAGTGCACTAATTATTCTGTGACTTTTTTTTTTCCAGAATAGATTGACTATTGGGGAATATTTTTTTTATTATTATTCCAGAATAGCTATGATGGTCAACTTCTCCATGTAGACCAGGCCAGAGAGATGCTTGATATGCTTTGTTTTCATGTTTATCATATGCCAATAACCGAGATCTTTGTGAGGAAGGATGTTTGTTTACACCATGATACTGCCTTCTACTTCGATGACTCCCAGGGTGACACATGGTATGGTTTCATTTCAATCAGTGTTAAATGCTTATCATGAACCCTCTCAAAAGACAGAAGTGGTTTTTGTATACATACATAATTGGAAGCAAACTCAGTTAAAACAGGAAATCAGTATGAAATCCCACAGGAATTGGGCATTTATGCAGATGTAAGCAGGGTCTGAATGAACTCTCCCTTGACAGCTAGCTGGGAGGGGGAAAGACTTCAGGAGCAAACTGTATTTACATGAACACACATACTCTGCTTAGATATCCAGCAGATAGAACTGTGTTGCTCAAAGTGATCAACTTTGGCTGGTCTTTGGGTTACAAACCACTTTAGTACTGAATGCAGGGGTAGTGAAATGCTGTTATTGATATTGTTGTCTTTATTGTATGAATAAAGGTGAGCAGAACTGGGCTTAATCTGTCCCAAATGAGGGGATCACCCTCAGATGAAAGGACCTCGTTAAGCCAGGGGCTCAAATGCCAGACCCCTGTGAAAGTAAGTGGTGGGGACAGGTGTCCCAGCCAGGAGGTGTGGACTCCCAGAAGGGTCCCAGGTTTGATTTAACCTGTTCTTCCCCACTGTTTAAAGATAGCGCTAAATAGGCTTCATTAGGAGCCTTTTGTTATTTTAAATGTTCAATGAGAGCTGAAATCACTTGTGATGGGGCAGCATTTCTTCCCAGCCTGCTGAGAGCTAAAAATCACTAAGAGACTGACCTACAGAGATCACAGCAGCGAGGCAGGTGGCAGCATGAGATGACTGATGGGCAGCTGGTGAAAGTGGCGAGCAGTCAGCAGGGCAGCCAGGCGATGAGGAGCAGTGGCTGGCAGGGTGGCCAGGCGGAGTAAGCCAGGTGTCTTCTTCCCTGGGTGGGAGATGAACTCACACAGATGCAACTCTGAACCCTGGGTCCTCACTGACCAAGGACAACCACCAGTGGGGTATGGACAACCACCAGTGGGGCGGAGAGGGGCACAGTAAAGGAACTTTTGGTTGTAGAACTCAAGAACATGAGGCGGAAGGCACTGCCCCACGCACTCTGGGGTGGGTGCCCTGCTCACAGTTTTAGGTTTATGAATCCTGCTTGTGGCATTTTCCCTAATTAATGTCGGGTGACTTCCCTCCTTTCATTAAAAGTTTCTTTGCTACACTCAGACTCTGTGCTTGCGAGTGGGGAAGTATTGCCTCTCAGAGGCACCCAGAGTGGAGTGTAATTTTCCCAGGTTACTGGGTGGGGCTTGAGCCGGTTCTGTGTTGTATTGTTGAAAAGGAACTCCTAGATATTGAACCCGGCCCTGGTTGCGGCCGGCTCCACCTGGCAGAAGGGTTACACATAAAATGACTTTTCATGGAAAAAGCAAATGCACAAAAATGAAATCAAAGAAGCCTCCAGCCTATGAAACTTTAAGGGTGTTTCTAATCCATATTTCCTTTTGGAAAAAGCAAGTTCTGCAGTGAGTAGGGTGTAGATTTTGTGCTTGATATCAAGTCTTCTGCTTGTGTGGAATGCAACAACACATCTGGGTACAGGCATATGCTTTTGTGATTGTACTTTATTACACTCAATGTGTGAATCCTACTCTGCCTGCTTATAAATAGTGGATTGGTTTGGTATTTATAGTTGGTCCTGTTGGTGTTTTTTTTTTTTAAGACCCCTGGATGGATAGTCCTGGAGATATGTTCAAAGTCTCCTCTGTGAGCATTGTCCCAATGGGTCCACACTCTACTGCCTGCCTTGTGGAGCCTTTGCATCTTAGGTGGTGGGAGACTGAACATTTTCTGTGGTGACCCCATAGGACTGGTGATTCATAACTTGCTGGTTATCCATTTCAGCAACTTCCTTCCTGTTTTCAAAAGACTGTTGAAGTCCCTTCTTTATCAGAGCTATTTCCTGTTTTGGTCAGTCTGCTCCTTTGCAAGATTACTCACCTTCTTGCATAACATTTCTCTTTTGGCTTTTTAGCACTGGGTGCTTCTTCATTGCTTAGTTCAATTCTCCAAACTGAAAAGCCCTATCAAATAGTGCTGTTGATCTCATGAGAACCAGCTTTCTGTTGAGCTTTTCTGTACAGAAAGGCTAGTTCTTCCTCACTTTCTCTAAACAAATTTGTTCACCTACTCTAATTAATACTCTTGTAACAGTTTCTTTGTACATGTGATCTGCCGATTGCGTTATGTGTTACGGGTGAGATTTTCAGGAGCATTCAAAACAGGCCTAACTTCACTCCCATTGAAGTCAATGGTAAAAGCTCCCATTGACTTTAGAGAGCAGCGTTAGGGCAATGACGAGCATTTCTGAACACCCCACCCCATGTTTTTTCATAAGCCTAGATGACTATTTCACCATTATTTTTAGTACCACTAACTTTGGACAGTATCACATACCAGGAAACAAGAATCGATTGATCTGGAAGATAATTTTGTAATGAGTTCAATTTTTCTTAGCTTTGATATGATGATGATTTAACATTTACATTATGGTAGTGGGTAAATTATCATTTTACTTCTTATGTGGGCATAGGCAATTTCTAAAGATCATTGCATTCCTGCAGTGCTTCCTCCTATGAGTAATCCTACTCATGAGCATGCATTACAGAATTGGATCATGTTGGCGTTATAACGCCAACGAAACAATCATAGAAGAGAGCTAGAAATCATAACATGTGAAAGGAGAGAACATATTCCTCTCCTATTTCCTGTCCTTTATCCTATTTTTTTAATTTTAGGTCATGTCTTAGCTTTAAACGTAGTGTGCTTATAAATGATCCACTTTCTGTTATTTATCAAACTCTTCCCCTTTTTTTTTCTGTCCATCTGACCTCTCTTCTGTTAATCAAAAGCAGGATGTGCAATTTCAAAAGGGGACAGAGTCAGATGAATAAAGAGGTCAAGGTCAAATGGAAAGTATGTATATTGAAAAAAAATCCAAAATGGACGCTAATTTGTGTGTCAGCAAGATTGCCCGCAAAAAGCTCTGGTATTTATCAATAATGGGAAGCTCTGAACATAACACATGCACCAAGACTCTAGATTAAAAATAACAGCACTTATTTTGTCACACGACCAATTATCGAGAGATGTGCACAACTACTTGGTGATATGATTATTGATTGCTTACATTACAGTAGAGCTCACAGTGTGCTAGGCACTATCCAAATATGTAATGAGCAGTAGGGCCAGCCCCAAGCATGTCAAAATAGACCCCAAGAACTCATGAGATCATGAGATTTTTAAAATGTTAAGTTCTTTTTATTTGTTTTTTGAGTTTTTAGGGTGCAGTTGGGTCACATTTCCAGGCTTTTCTCTGCAACCATGACAGTTAGAAACATTTTAAAAAAACATGTAAGACGAGATTCTTACATAATCACTTGCCTCCAGGAGCTGGAGCATTAAGAAACACTAAAATATTGCAAGGCTTGCAGCACTGAGAGACAGACAACGCTAAAGAGCTGTTTGGATTTTTATCTTCCTGAGTTTGCAGCCGTCAGTTTGAGTTCAGTAATTCTTAAGCTGTTGGCTCCCAGAGAGCTGTGGTGACTTCACCTGGTGTCCATGCCCCTGTGCTCTGTGGGGGTCTCAGCAAAATGCCTGTAAACATAGCTGTTGTCTGTCTCCTCCTTCCCCCAAGCATACAGACTGCTCCTGTCTCCTCCCCCACTCCTTGGCAGCAGGGTAAGAGACAGAGCTGAGTGGGATCATGATATCCATTCTACACTTACCTGCTATTATAGTACGTCCCTTTTGTATCACCAGGCTGTGGTGGTGTATAGTCTTCCAAGAGTTTTAGTAGTGTGCGAGCACGTTTTGACGCTTGAGAAGACATGCTGCGTTGTTTTTTAGGGTTAGGTTTGTGATGCAGAGGCAGCTTTGGGACAAAGGAAGCTGTGTAAGCAGCAGGAGAATTTGTTCTCTGCCTTGGGTTCTGATTAGAGTCAATGAGACAGTTGCCCCCTGGGAATCAGGCATTGGTGTTGGACTGAGATTCCTGGAAGACGGGTTTGGCCTCCATGCTGCTTGACCATCTATGTTCCGGGACTGGTATTTATGCATAAATAAAAGACATTACATTTAGAGTATACCCAGACTCCACATCACTGATGCCTCCTCCACTGGGAAACCAACCTGCAAATCCCAGGACATCTGCAGAGTGGACTCTACAGAGTGGTGATGCTGATGTCAAAATGGAACACTGGTGCTGGAAGTAGGGGCTGCAATCTATCCTCCCCCATACACGCATTTATCAAGCACATTTCTCATCCATGGACTTGAATACTTGGTTGCCGCGTTCATTTAACGTGTTGACCTGAGATGGGATAGTTTGTTGTGACTGGCTACTATGCTCTTTCTGGTCACCAACTACCCTACCAGAATCACACAGAGCCATTTTTTCAGCGTTGATAGAATTGTAATCTACTTGTGCTTCTCTTATTCCTCCTCTTCTGGCAGCATTCCCCATGCTCCTCTCTTTCCTCCATATTTTCTGGGCTGCTTCTTCCTTTTTTCCCCCTATGCCCCCATCCTTGTCCAGATCAGAAAGTTCTGTTAAGTGATAATAGAAATAGGGGTGAGGTGGGTCCTTCTGCAATCAAAAACTGAGTCTGCAATGAAGTTTTCCTGGCAGTCATTCTACAGAACTATGTCAGATTGAAGATACCTTAAACTTATCAGGTTTGGACCTGTTAGGTACTTGGAGGGGAGACCTCCAAAGAAATTTCAAGTGCGACAAGAAGTGATGTTGATGACTGGGTAGGAATCATATTTCCCTTTGAATCAGCATTGAACCAATATGGCTGTTGGAAGCCTCTTTGGGGTGAGTAGTAAAACCAAAGTCCTGATCACATTTGGTCAGGTAAGTATCTTTTAGCACTTTTCATTAGAATTTGGGGGTTCAGCTGTGGTCTTCTAGCTAAATACCATTGTAGGTGTCAAATCCTGAGGTCCTGCATAACTTCACCTGATATCTGCAAATTGAAGTCCAACCCCCTGCTACTTAAAAAAGACTGCGATCTGCAGTACTGTAGATAGAAGTTATGTTTAATACTGGTGAACGTAAAATAATATGAAACTAAACAATAAATACAAATTCCCAAGGGTCTGTGCTCCTGTCAGTCTCGTGTCTTCCAATCCTATCTCTTCTCAACTCTCATCTGAAATCATGGGCCTGATTCTTCACTCACCCCACTTGTACAACAGCATAAGTCCACTGACTTAAAAGGAGTCACTCCTGATTTGGACCAGTATGTGGGTGAGAAGAGAATGGGACCAATGTATAGTCAGTCCCTGGTGTGTGCATGCCTTGATTTCTGTTTCCCTTTGATCGTGTTTAGCTCTGTAAAGCATTTTGGGGCCAATTTTCTATAAAAGGTGCTACATAAACTAAAGCTCTGTTACTGGGAATCTGCGCTTCCATGCAAATCTGCTCTGTAAAGACTCTTCCTTTTCTAAGGGACTTCACTTTAGTGAGGTTTCCCACATCAAACACGCGAAGGGCTAAATAGTGCAATCGGTCAATGCATCAGCTTTTCCTCTCTGGACAGATGATTGATATAGCTTAGGTCACAAGTAAAACAAATTTCGTGGTCTTACCCTAGTTCCCAGTGGACACTTATCCACATTACTTACAAATCCACGGCATGTGATGGAGCAGTTTCAGGACACTTGGTGATCCTGGCATTGGCATAGGAAGGATTTTGCTGCTCAGGATTTGTAGTTGGCAGAGCTGTGTCAAAAGCAATATTTTGTATTTATATGCAATGTCCATCAAAGGATCTGAAAATTAAACAAGATCCTGCAACATAGGGGAGCATTAGTCTCATTCTACAGATGAGAAACTGAGGCATTGAAAGGTTGTGATTTTTCACAGAAAACTATAGTGCTGAGAACAAAAACCAGATTTACTGAATCTCCATCCTGTGGGTTGTTTAGCTAAAAATCATCTTTAAAAAAATATATAAATACCATGGGAGAGATCCTCAGCTAGTGTGAGTTTGAGATCCTCAGCTAGTGTGAGTTTGAGATCTAGCTCTGATAAATAATATGCTGCAAACCACAAACTAAGATATCAATAACATCATCACGTCTTGCTGGTCTCCTGACAGAAAAGGAAGAGAGCACTATTTCTTGTTTGTTTGTGTGTTTTGGCTATCTGAATTATTGATATGTCCCCTGAAACGGTCTATAATTTCCCATTGAGCACAGAGGCATTTCAGTGGTAAGGGCAGACCTGGTCAAGCTGCTAATGTTTCTGCTGCTGAACTTAGCATACAAGCTGTTCAGAGCGGCAACAGATGTTTCTGCTTTTTAAGGTCTCTGGGAACCTTATTGAATATTTTTTTTTTTATTTTCTTGTAGGAACAAATGCCAACATAGCCGAGATCCAAAAAGCTTGACCTCAACCTTATGTTGTTGTTGGAAGGTATTGTGCCTGGATATCCTATTGTCCTTCTCATGTAAAAACTGGCGGTTATGAATGCCAGATTTGTTTTTTCACACATACAGAGTTTATGGATAGTTGCTGTTATTCAGTTATTCTAATAATTCTCATGGCAGCAAAATACTGGAAAATAATGGAACACGGAAGGCATGATCTCTCTTGATGTCGTGCAGTACTAGAGATGCACCTTGCTTATGAAGTGTTGACCAAGCTGAAAATTTAACTTAAAACAGATCTTCCACCCATGATTTTGCTTGTGCCTTGAGCAGTCACTAGCCAAATGACAATAAAGCCAAACATTTCAAGAGCATTTACTGACTTTGACTCTGTTTTGGGTGCCCAGCAGGAAACATCTACGGGACTTGAGCTGGGAACCCAATAACCAGAACACACACAATGAGTGGACATTCATGATTATTATTTTTTTTGGAGCTAGATTCATCCCCTAAATGCAAATGGCATCTCCCCAGGCTAGAGAGGCCTTGCACATCAGGTGGCTTTCCCTCCAGGGCAAGCTGTGTTCCACAGACACCTTCCCTCGTGGTTTCTGATAGAGAAAGGACAACTTTAGTTTCCAATGGAGGCTTCGCATGAGCCCTGTAGGCAGTGGCTCCTCAGAGGATACACTGAATCAGCGCATCCCCTGGCCTCCCTACCTTCACCTCTTCTCTGGCCAGCACTGCCTATGTTTGGGACAGCACTGGCCCTGCAACCTGGTTTATACTAGCAAAAGTTGCCAAATACCCAAAGGTAAATTTAGTCTTTCCAGTCAATTTCTGCAATAAAACCATGTTAGCAAGGCAGGCGCCCCATTCATACATAAGTGTCATTTGGAACAGAAGTTAATAGTTTGAGGTTGTATATTTTTAGCCAACAAAGTGACAAATTGCTCAGCTAGCCTTTGCTTTCAAGTCTAAAAATTGAATGCTTTTCTCTAGACAAATGTTGGCTCATACGTTTTATGAACTGGGCTCAGGACTTTCTAAAGAGTTTTATGGTTCAGCATCAATGTTCCAAAAGGCTTTTAAGAAAATCCATGTGTGCTCCTCTCTTGAAGCTGGCTGAGTGAGGTGGGAATGTTTAACGGTCTGCCAGGAGTGCCTATAAAATACGGCACTGAAAGAAAACAAGGCTTCCAGTACTCCCTGTCGCCTGATTCACAAATATTTAAAGCCTTCAGGTTATAATTTAAACTTTAAAGTCTTCCAGTTTACAGCCTCCCAGCCTTTATTTAGAGATGGCTTGAGACTGGGGAATGAGACCAGCATGGCAATGTGTGTATTACCAAACTATCTGCAGTGAGCTGGGTAGCTGGCCTGGAACATTGTGATGTCATAACATGCCTCTGTTTATAACATTCACTAGTGCAGTGGATAAGACTAAATCTTGCCTGTGGCTCTGGTCAGTTTAGAGTGTTGCTTGCATATAGCCTCCTTTGATATCGAGTCAGAGGTGGGTACAAGTCTGGGTGCTATGAAAAGAATACTCCGTGCTCTTGCTTTGATGGCAGGCAGTATGTAGCCCATGTACGATGTTTGGAAACCAGGGGGTGTGTTAACAGTTTAAGCTGGTGGGCCAGTTCACCAGCGAGAAAAGCGAAATCATGCTCCAAACACTGGCCCAACTCTTCTCAGGGCTTTTCTTTAGTCACAAAGCTTCAAAACCAGTCTCATTGCCCCACGGGGTCTTGCTTAGCCCTTGTCTCCAGGGCTTCAGTCATTACAGCCTTTGTTGCAGGGCTTCATGATGCTTCCTAGCTGAGGCTTTCTCCAAGTAACTCCTGCTCTCTGCAGGTATCTCCTGCTCCAGCCTTCTGTTCAACAGGCATAGCGAGCCACCTGCTCCCTGGTCCTTCCCTGACCCTGGGTTTCCCCACTCTGCTCCTCTGAGGCAAGAAGCTTTACATGTGATTTCCCATAGAGCACGTGGCTAAGAGAAGATATGTGCCCTACAACTATAGCTCCCAATTTTAAAGGGCCCAGGGCTGTACCAGGAGCACTGGGATGTGATCACATGCTCCTAAGACCTAGTGTCCTCCTGTTGCACTACAGTTCAAAACGACTGTTTGCCAGGAAACCAAAAAAACTTCCTGATTTACTTTTTTCATATTTGGCTAGAATGTCATGTCCATAACTGGATACAGGCCCAAACTTCAACCTCCCATCTGAGCCCTTTCAGATTAGGGCTGCCAACCCTCCAGAATTGTCCTGGAGTCTCCAGAAATTAAAGATTAATCTTTAATTAAAGATTATGTCATCTGATGAAATGTCCAGGAATTCATCCAACCAAAGTTGGCAGCCCTATTTCAGATCTGGCTCCCCAGGTGAGAACGGGCTCTTGGTCTGGATTCTGGGCCAGATTGAAAGTGTGACCAGATCCGTTTTTACATGTAGGCAAAACCAACTTAAATCTCCTTAGGCTTTCTCTCTATTAAATCCTAGCCTTGATAGGTTACAGTTCAAGCTGCAGACCCAAACGCTAACCCTCTTATGGATATGGACAGAGTCTCCTTCCTCATCCTTTCTTTAGATCTAACATTGCTTTTCATATAGCCTTCTCAGTGACACACGGACATGTTAAAGACTAACAGATTTATTTGGGCATAAGCTTTTGTGGGGTTTTTTACCCACGAAAGCTTATGTCCAAATAAATCTGTTAGTCTTTAAGGTGCCACCGGACTCCTTGTTGTTTTTGTGGATACAGACTAACACGGCTACCCCCTGATACTTGACACGGACATGGTTTTGCTATTATAAAAGTGGGAAAGAGGTGTTTAATATTTGCCACTGAAATGATTAAAGCTATTGCTTTAAATAGGAGTTTAGTAGAAATGGAGAGGAGACAGACATTCTAAACAAGCACTTCTGAAAAGAACCACGGCTGACAGGGCATTCAGGGGACTTACTCCCTCATAGAGAGGGAGGGTTGTTAAATCTCTCTCTCCCCACACAATAATATAAATGTAGTAAATTCTCCATCTCACTGTCTGCAAGTGCCGTGTTAACTTTCCCTGGTAGGTCTTAAATAATCATAAGATCCTGAAGCTCATTTCCTTAGCAGTTAATAATAAAGGAGATCCAAAGGGAGATCACAAAGGAGATCCAAAGAGGCCCTTGTGACTAGCATAGTATGGATCCAGAATTATCCCAGAAGTTATATTAGTTGCATTATGGCAGTGCCTAGTGGGCCCTTTGTGCTGGGCACTGGACAAACACATACACCTCTACCCCGATAGAACGCTGTCCTCGGGAGCCAAAAAATCTTACCGTGTTATAGGTGAAACCGCATTCTATCGAACTTGCTTTGGCCTTCAATTGACAGACACTGATCCCCAGCTCTTTGGTCCCCAGCTAGTTTTAAGAGCTCTTACAACCCCATCTCTAGGCTGAGGGGCCAGCATGGCGGCAGCTGTGACCACAGTGGGTCTGAGTTACACAGCGGCTACCCCCGGGCTGTTTGCTGCAATCTCGCTCTAGGCCCCTGGCGATCCTCCCACGCAAGGGCTTGGTCTCTGTCCTCTCTCCCGTCCCTGCTGGGAGAGGTGGCTCCTCGGTCCTGCCTCCCTGCTGAGGGCCACGCCGGCTGGCTGCGGCCTTTGCTATGTGGGCAGCAGGGACCGTGCGGCCTGACTCCTCGATGGGGAGCTGGGCCCTGAGGGGTGGGGCGAGGCTCGGGCGGGGCGCTGCGCCGGTGGCTCCTACATCTCTCCCGCTGTGCCCTTCTGCTGCGCCCCACCGCTGCCCCCCCCGGATTGCCGGTAGATGCGGGAGCCGGGTGAGGCTGGCCCTGCAGGTGGCTGCTCTGGAAGCGTGTCCAACGTGGTGGCAAAATAACGAGCTCTGTGCAGGTAGAGACGGGTCCGCTCGCGTGTGCTGGTGCCTTGCAGCGGGGGGCTGACGGGCTGTTACCTAGAGGACTCCACTCCCGGCCATCACGGGCTGGCCGGTGCATTCTGTACCTGCCCACGCCTCTGATCGCTCCCTGGGGGGGTAGGGTTGTTGGCTTGCGCACTGGGAGTTGTTAGCTGAACTGTGCTGCCAAGCAGCGCCGTTGTCTTTCTCTTAGCCAACAGTGGCGCAGCCCCGCCCCCCAGAGTGCTGCTTTACCGCGTTATAGCTGAATTCGTGTTATATCGGGTTGCGTTATATCAGGGTAGAGGTGTAGTAAGAAACAGTCCCTGCATCCCCAAACAGATTACAATGTAACTAGACAAGACGGACAAAGGGAGGGAGGGAAAAGAGAGCCACAGACTTGCCCAAGGTCAGACAGAAGGTGAGTGAAGAGATTAGAACCATGATCTCCTGGCTCAGTCGTGTCCTGACCGCTAGATCACACCACCTATCACCGCGTCAGTCATGATCTTTTTGCCCCTGTAGTTTGCTGACAATGTGCTTTGTTTGTAATGTCGGATCCCCCCTGCTAATGACTTGAAAGGGCAATTAACCTATCCGTGAATACGTGAAGAACTTGAAGTAACGGAAGCTGTTTCTAGTTAGAATGGTAGCTCTATGTAGACTGTCCATGCTATGCCATTCACAAAGACCCTTAGTTCAAAAGATTATTTGTTAATTTAACATGTTCACTCTAAAATGGGAAATACTGTATTAAAAGAAGATAAAGGGCCAAATTTTCAGCATTGCCTTAACTGGGCCTCCGTTTTTCCAGATGCATTTTAGTGCCTGCAGTTATTTGGGACCACAATTTAGATCATTCCGATGTTCAAGTCCCTGACTGTCTGCAGATCAGGGACTGAAGTCTCTTAGTACCCTAATATGTTTTACTTATACATTTCTGCACTCCAGAACGCAGATGGCAGTGTCTGAACAATCTAGTCTTACTGTTTGTAAGGTCATAAGAATACTAAGACTAAAAGAGTATAACCCTTTTAAATCCGTATCTAACCTTCTTATTTCCACAGCGCACAAAACACTGCAGATGTCACTAGTTACCACACAGGGCTGGCACTGCAAAAGGTCAAGTCATGAGTAGCTCTTGGAGACTTTGATTCTTAGGCTCGGTCTATGCCTAACAATTAGGTTGACCTAGCTCCGTCGCACAGTATGTCCCCGATAGATGAATTTAAGTCAACCTAAGCCCTGGTGTATGCACGACTACACTGATAGAAGCATTCTTCTGTCAACACAGCTACTGCGGGGGTGCTTAACTGCAACATCTCGAGTGGATGGCTTAACTGCAGTGATGGAAAATTCCTTCTGTCACCGAAGCAAATGTCTTCAGCCTGGTGCTACAGCCGCAGCACTGTAGCTATGCTGCTGTAGCAGTAGACATACCCTTAAACGTGATCCCTTCAGGTCAAGTTGGTGGGACGTTGGTGGGCTAAAGTGGAATACTTTCAAAATTTGCACTGCCATTGCTTAAACTGTACCAGCTAAATGGACATACTTGGTAACTGCAGTACAACATACCCGTGTGTGTGAGAGAGATACAAATAAGTGTGTGAGTAAAATATCTATTTTATACTTCAAATCCATCACTCATCTGAATCAAGAGAGAAAAAAATGTTGCCCTCTACATACACATTGAGAGAGATTAGATAGATGTATATGTAGAAGGGGGAAACTTGTTTTTCCCTCTTGATTCAGATGAGTGATGTAACTGAAGCAAAGGCAATAAGACTGCTAGAGAACTGGAAAGGGCTCTTCACTGAAGAGTCAGTCCTACTCCCACTGAAGTCAGTTACAAACAACTATTGATTTCAATAGGAGCAGAATCAGGCCTATGGAACTACACCCTAAAAGGTACTGAGCTTCCTCAACTCCCTCTAAAGCAGTGGTCCCCAAACTGTGCGGAGGAACATTTGAGGAGGCGTGGCGGGGCCTGGGCCTGTGGGGAGGGAGAGCCACCCAGCCCAGCTCTGCCCCGGCCACAGCTCCCGGCCATAGCTTCACTACTGGCTGCAGCCCTGGCTCCTGACCGCAGCTCTGCTCCTGGCCCCGCGTCCCCCCCGTCCCCCAGCCTCGGCCCCCTGCCATGGCTCCGCTCCTGGCCCCACCCCCAGCTGTGACCCCAGCCTTGGTCGCTGGGTCTCGATCCAGCCGCGGTTCTGGACCCAACCTTGGCCCCCTTACCTCTGTCCACGTCCGTCCCCCCCGCCACAGGGGCCGTGGCCCTGCTCGTGGCCCTGGTTCCCGACTCTGGCTCCCAGGGATTTGGATAAGGATAAGGGGGGACATGATGTGAAAAGTTTGGGGACCACTGCTCTAAAGCCCATAGGAGCTAGAAGTACTCTCTGCCTGGCAGGACTGGGCCATTTCCGACTGCTGTAATGCTCCACGGTGTTTTGAGTTTGTACACTTTTTAAACCCTTACTGTCCTATTAAGAGGGATTTATGTTCTTGAGTCTTATCAACATTTACAAAATGTATCTGATCTCTTGCAATCGGTACAGCATTCTTTCACAGCTGGCTGCCCATGGAAGTCACATGAAATCTGATGGGAAATTTCACAAGGCCGTGTTAGGTTGGGGCAGTATTTAACTCATGCCAACCCATATTTAAGGAATAACTTCTAGAAAGAGAGGTAGAGTAGCACAATCTTCCTTCATTCTATAAATATGCTGTTCAAATGCTTCTTTTTTTTTTTGCCATACAGTAAACTTCTATGAGTCTGTGTAATTTGCATTATAATGGACAGTGATCAAATGTGTCCAGAACACAGGGCCGCCCAGAGGATTCAGGGGGCCTGGGGCAAAGCAATTTTGGGGGCCCCTTCCATAAAAAAAAGTTGCAATACTATAGTATCATGTATTTGGAAATGTAAAAAATAACCAGTGAAATACATTCAAAAATTAATTTTTAATAATTTGAAAATACACTAAATACATTATTTAAAAACATTAAATGGTTTAATGGTATGTATACATTTGCAATTACATAATGGGCTTGGAGCTGGGGGTCAGGGCTGTGGGGGGGATGGGGTCGGGGGGGTCCGGCTCAGAGGGGCTGGGCTCAGAGCTGAGGGTCAGGGCTGTGGGGGGGATAGGGTCGGAGGGGTGTCCAGTTCAGAGGGGCTGGGCTCAGAGCTGGGGTTCAGAGGGGTGTCCGGTTCAGAGGGGCTGGGCTTGGAGCTGGGGGTCAGGGCTGTGGGGGGCATGGGGTCAGGGGGTGCCCGGGTCAGAGGGGCTGGGCTCGGAGCTGGGGGTCAGGGCTGTGAGGGGGATGGGGTCGGGGGGGTGTCCAGTTCAGAGGGGCTGGGCTCAGAGCTGGGGGTCAGGGCTGTGGGGGATGGGGCCGGGCGGGTGCCCAGCTCAGAGGAGCTGGGCTCGGAGCTCGGGGTCAGGGCTGTGGGGGATGCGGTCGGGGGGTGTCTGGCTCAGAGGGGCTGGGCTCAGAGCTGGGGGTCAGGGCTGTGGGGGATGGGGCCGGGGGGGTGTCCGGTCCCTTACCATGCTGCTTACCCCCTCTCCCAGAGCCTCAGCACGCCGTGTTGCCCCACTTGCCCCCCCTCTGAGCGGCCCTGCCAGAACATAGAGAAATTATGCACCCTACCCCCTAAATCTTAATGGAACTATGCAGGTCCCTCCCATCACAATGAGGCTAACTCCTTACCTAGATTGTAAGCTCTTTGGGGCAGGGGAGCACCTAGCGCCAGGGACGGCTCCGCCGATGTGCTGCCGAAGGCACTGGCAGCCAATAGAGCTCAATCGCTGCTGCAGAAGAAGGACCCTCCACCACCGTGCTGCCGAAGGCACTGGCAGCCAATTGAGCTGCCGCCGAAGTCCCGCCACTGTCTTAGGCGGCAGCTTTTTCAAATCGGGCCCCGCAGTGCCTAAAGCCGGCCCTGCCTAGCGCAATGGAGTCCTGGTCTACGAGTGCGGCTCCTAGGTGCTACAGTACAACAAATCATGACTCTCTGTAACAGCTGGTTTTTAGCTTTAAACAGCTGAAATATTCCTTTTCTAATTCTTTCTAGCCTGTGCACATGTCAAAGGCTGTGTGAAGTCAGAGGGAGTGACGGGCATGCAGCACCTTCCAGGATCCAGACCCATGTTGCTGACACCTAGAACACTGAATATCCTGTGTTTCTCTATGGGTATGTTTTTTGCATTTTGTTTTGTGTTTTTTCATGTTCTATTACTCGGCTTATCTAAATACTTTTGTTTAAATAGTATTACTGTATCAGCTGTGGTGATGTTGAACGATTGCATTGCCATGCCTAGTGAGATCAGTTTTCTCATGTCACCAGTTAGGGTGGCCACCGCTGCGGTACAGAAATCTGGGACATCCGGGATGATCCTGAATGCTTAAACTGGCCAGCTGGCAGTGTGCACAGAGGACCCTTATAGATTTTTTCAGGGCAGCTCCCTCAAAAAAAAAAAAAGGATGATCCCTGGCAGGTAGCAGCTCTGGTATCATGGCTATTGGTTCACAAGAAAAATATTGGCTGTGAGTAACTTAGGATATACTCAGGTTTCAGAGTAGCAGCCGTGTTTAATAATATTTTAATATATGGAGATATACCTATCTCATAGAACTGGAAGGGACCTTGAAAGGTCATCGAGTCCAGTCCCCTGCCTTCACTAGCAGGACCAATTTTTTGCCCCAGATCCCTAAATGGCCCCCTCAAGGATTGAACTCACAACCCTAGGTTTAGCGGGCCAATGCTCAAACCACTGAGCTATCCCTCTGTATCTATTAGTCTGTATCCGCAAAAAGAATAGGAGTACTTGTGGCACCTTAGAGACTAACAAATTTATTGTAGCGTAAGCCACGAAAGCTTATGCTACAATAAATTTGTTAGTCTCTAAGGTGCCACAAGTACTCCTATTCTTTTTTTAGGATATACTGACATCTAGTGGCTTTGTTAGCAAGAGTGAAAACATAAAACAAGAAATGGCTTTTGTTTTCTATAATTTTCTTCCTAAAGGTATGTTGTAAGTACAATAGTAAAAAATGTTAGCATTTTAGAAAACCTCTGCATTGCTGGAGAGAAGAAAAAGCAGCAGTCCTTGCCCAAGATCTTTTTTCAAGTTTGTCAACTTTTTCAAACACTAATATAGAGAAATGTATATGCATACATATTGTTTTACACTCTGTTATTTAGTGTAATCACTTCTGGTGAATGTACCTGAGTTTGAGGGCGTTCTAAGCTTGACTTGGTACAATGGTAAAAAATAAAAAAGTGGATAAACAAACCTAAATCCCATATTCCTCACATGAGAAATCGGTAAACTCACATTACCCTCGAGTAAGCTACTGACTTAGTGTGGTTACTGAACATTACATGCTCTACCAATGAAGCAGCAGAGGTAAGTGGCAGTGTTCCTTTGATTGTCCTTCTTGGTATTCAGACAGTGGAATGTTGGGATGTACTGAAGGCAGATCAGCATTAGCTGGACTATTCCCTATGTACGGTAGAAACTGGAGACAGTAAATGGAAGGGAAGTTGTAAAATGTCTAGATATGTCCATTGTGCCGGTTTTATGAATGCTTTATGTTTATATTTTGTTTGCAGCATTGTTGTAGCCATGTTGGGTCCAGGATATGAGAGAGACAAGATGGGTGAAGTAATATCTTCTAGTGGACCAACTTCTGTTGATGAAGGAGACAAGCATTCCAGATCCACAGAGCCCAACATCAATATCAGATGGTACAGACATACAGTTAGGAAATCCAGTTCCGCCCTTGGACTCTGAAACTCCATAAAGAGCAAAGTTCTGTTAAAACTCATGTAACTTTGATTGTTTTGAATTAAATATTAATTGCCATCTCAAGGTCAAAGGAAGCAATTAAAACTGGTTGTTTGCAAAGGAAGCCATCAGTTAAGATTTAATGTGTTTGGCCCAAGTTGAACTTCAAAATGGAATATTTAAAAGACTGTTTAAAAGGGATACCATATTTGAATGACAGCATTGCACATACTGACCTGAGCTCACAGGAAGCCTCATCAAACTTATCCATAGATTGATAGATTCTAAGAGGGACCATAGTTATCATAGAATCTGACCTCCCGTTTACTACAGGCCCTAGAACTTCCCCACAATAATTCCTAGAGTAGAGCTTTCAGAAAAACATCTGATTTTTAACTTCCATTAAAATCAATGGAAAAAAGCCTCCTGAACCCAATGAGAGCTGGACTAACTGCAGAATTGTTGAGTGAAGCCTAAAACTTTGGACATGTAAACTTTATACTGCAAAAATACCTTTTTTTTTTTTTAATTGTCTTTGATAGCTGTGAGAAATTATGCTGATCTGAGTCTGAAACTCTGAATTAGACATTGAACTAGAAGATATTTGGCAGTATGTAACGGATCCAGTGCACATTGGTCCCCTTAGGCCAGGCCACAGGTACATTGGCATAGCAGAGCGGAGGAAATATACATCCCCACTGCTGTGCTATTCCTTTTGTGAGGATAAATATATTCCTATGGCACGAGTCACCAGATGGTGGAATTACATAGTCTTACACATTTTCTTTCTCAGTGTTTGAGCAAGTTTTTAGTCTTGGAAGAAATGATGTGTTGTTTTTCTGATGCAGATTCTTCGGAAGATCTGTGACAACTTGCAGTAAGGGAATTTGCTCTTTGCCTTAATCACTCATCTAGATTCACTTCTTGAGGCACAGCTCCCTGGAAACCAAGCACCAGTGCTTGGGCTGAGATCCCTGAAAGAGGGAATTGCCTGGGTGCTGTTGATGACCCCCTCTGCTCAGGGACTGATATTTGTGTAAATCAAACAAGTTACACTAAGAAAATGCACAGACCATGTCACGGGTTTCTCCTCCAGTAGGAAGTTGATCTACAAGGGCTCAACATCAATTACTGCTTGGCAGAGGGATGATGCTCTGGTTTTAGTCTCCTGAATGGTCAGTCTGGCATCTTCATTCATGAACATTACATTTAAAAAAAACCCTCTTTCACTGTTGATCTCACAGCACAGGCTACTGAGAGTAGGAAAGAAACAAAATCAATACTCATCAGCCCCAGACTGTATTATCTAAGGTGTTTCGGGGGGCCTAGAATGGAGACAATGTGCATTCTCTCACTTGTCAGCCTTCTCACTTCTGTTTAGGAACAGCTCTCCATTCCATATGGGTGGAGAGGTGATCACATGTGGAGGGCAGGGCATCCTGCTTCCTCACAGCTATTTATTTTTCATTGAGTGCCAAGAACTAGCTGATTTCTGAGGATGTTGTTGTTGCTAACTTGTTTCACCCTATTCTTCCCTCCCAAAGGTGCATTTCAATGTGAGAAATCTGAAGCACCTATGCTAAAATATTGTATAATGCACCAAATCCACTTTGTGCCTATGGGACAATCAAGAAATCTTCTATGATAGCCACTCCATAAAACTCCTTACCTTAAGCCAGTTGTTACTGGTGGAGAAAGAGATCCCTGGATAATTGTACAGGAAAATACTTGCTTTGCACAAATACTCCAAACTGCTTCTAGTCATTACCCAAAAACTATAGAACCCTTTCTCCACTCAAATATTAACTGCTAGCCGCTACATAGCAATTTAGTTTACATATGTACTTTGAATTGAAGGCCATAAAGAAATTTCATCAGTTTATATAGATGATTAGTAATACTTAGTACTCAACACCATCACTGGGCTTTATGAACATAAATTAATGCTTACAACACCAAGTGTTTCCCCCATGTTACAGAAAGGGAAATGGAAATATATGATTGTCACCCTCTGACACTATGTCACAGCAAGATTAGAACTCAACAGTTCCTGGCTGCCAGCTTATCTTCAGATCTACAGGCATTCTTGCCACATGTAACTTAATATGCCATTTTAGTTGCAGTATTCTAGAATGGAATGTGTGTATCCAGATTGTTTTTAAGGTTTGGTTTGTACACCTAGTTTTGGTCTCACTCTTTTCCAATTTTTCTGACCCAGCTGTGCAATACTGCATGTGCCTGGATTCACATTTAAAAATTAGTCTTGATGGCATTCTGCACCAAAAAATAAAAATGTTGCACACAATATTTTAAAATTCTGCAAATTGTATTTTTCAGATAAATATGGAGACTCCAGCATGGCATTGGGCTGCACAGAGGGAGATCACTNGTGCCAGGTGCACCAGGTGTGGGCAGGCAGGCTCAGCAAGGCAGGATCCAAGTGTGAAGGGACTTAGTATGGGGGGTCCAGTTGTGGATTGAGAGGTTTCTATGTGGGGCAATCTGGGTGCGGGTGGCTCAGTGGGGGATCTGGGTCGGGGGGGGGGGATCTGGCTGCACAGGAGCTTGTTGTGGGAGGTTCTGGGTAATGGGACTCTGCATGGGGGTCCAGGTGAAGGTGGTTGGGGATCAGTGGGGGCGGGGGTCTGGGTATGGGGAATAGAGCTCAGCGGGGGGGTTTAGGTGTGGGGGCCTCAGTGGGGAGTGGGGAATGTGGCTCGGTACAGTGGGGATTCGGGTGTGGGTGGCTCGGGGGGGGGCTCGTTGGGGGGGTTCTGGGGGGGGAGTGAGGCTCAGCGGGAGGGTCTGGGTATGAGGCGTCTGGATACATGGGGGTTGGGTGGATGGGGGAGCAGCTCCCTGTACAGTGACCCCGCCCCCTGCAGCGGAGGAGCGATGTCTGCAGGGAGCGCAGTGAGGGGGGTGGGAGGAAGAGTTTGCAGAGCTTCCTACAGCTGGGGGAGAAATCTGGGGGTGGGTCTGACATGGCCCCGGATGTTGTGCAGGAGAAGAGGAAGTCCTGTCCTCCCCAGCTCAGCCAGGACTAGCAGCTGAGCCTGGCGCAGGGTAGGCATCACCAGCTGGGTCTTCCCCAGTCCTGCCCCCTGCCCCACAGTGATTTACTTCTCTGCCGGCTTCCCTGGGCACCCAAAACATACTGCTGGGGTGGGTTGAATGACTACTCTTGTGACTTCCCTTTGCTTCCCTGTCAGAAAGTCATTTTTCTGCTGGGAAGTAAAAAAATCTGCGGGGGACATCAATTCTGTGCATGTGCAGTGGCACAGAATTCCCCCAGGAGTAAAAAATGCATGCCACACTTAATTCCTTGCACCTCACCTCTCATATGCACTTTGGTGTGAAAATGCTGGCTTGGAGTTGCACAAATGGTGTGCACCATTTTGAATGTTTAGTCCACTGATTCTGATATGTGCCATGTCATAGTGTTTTATTAATCTCTGCAATTGCATATACCAAAGAGAGAAAAGGTGAAGCCAAATTCTACATCATTCTTGGAAGTGGCTGTAATGCCCCCAGGTGCATACACATATCCCAAGTGAGGGAAGCCTAACCTGTTAGAAGCTGAAATTATATAAATGGTGGTGAGGCTTTGCATAGGGGCCATTGTTTGGTAAGGGCAGCCACATGTGCATGGCCATAAACATATGGACAGTAACCCTGAGATCTTGATCATGCTCAATTTGCTTCTCTTGACAGTAAGTCATGGAGGTACCTGCAGAGCACAGACTCTGTGACTTCTCTCAGCAGGCAGAAGCCAGAAAGACAGCTTTTACCCTTTGCTCCTGGTACTTGTTTCAGTTTCTTTACTGTGCACATAGCACCAGAATTTGGCCTGCCATTTTGAATGCACATGTTAAACAGGAAACTGACAAATGATGGTGACCAAGTTTTCTAGCCACAATTTTTCACAGTGCTCCAGAAATCAAACTACAATGTTTGGAGAGAAAAAGGGACCTGCTCCTGGTCCCATTGAAATCAATAGCAAAACTCTCATGGGTTTTAATGGGAATGGGACTGGGCCCAAAGGGTGAGAGTCCCAAACACACTACTCTATTTTGCCATTACCCGTGTAGGATAGAATATTATGCCTTTTGACCTGTGTGGTTAGCTAAATTCAGGATGTTGCGGGTTATTCCAAGTAGGAGGAGAAATTGATGAGAGTTGGGTATTTCTTTGATGCAATCTTCTTTATTTACAAAGTCCTGTTCCCCTGAACACAGTAGGAATTAAACAGCAGGAGCCAGTTTCTTTGCTCGCTGTCCCAAGCCAGCACTCTATGCCCCAAACTCTTTCTCTCTTAGCTTTCTCTAGGGCCACACTACCAGTACTGCTGGTACTGCTTGCTAGCTGCCTCTCATTCACCCACATGCACCCTTACCCAGGCAATGCCCAGCTGAGTCCCTGCCTGTTTCATTAAGAAAGAGTAGAGCTGAATGCAGGTTAAGTTGAATTTATTAAGCCCTGCAGACTATTCTGTCCATGGAACTGAGTTGCTTCCAGCCTAACTCCACCTGTACCTGTTCCCCTGCTGCCTCCTCAGTAATGGCCCTGCCAGGGAACATGGGTCATCTGACTCCAGTTCCACCAATCATGATACATTGCCAACATAGTTAAAATTCCTGAGTGGCCTTGGGTATGCCTTTGTTTTGGCTGGAGACATGGGCCTGCGTTTGGAGCGGAGGCTGTTTTAACTGTTGCAGCTGCCTGCTTACAATGGCTTCTTTACATTTATCCTGAATATATGGCGGTGGTTATGCCTGACATGTAATAACAAGCTTTGACCCAGCCCTAACAATAGCTTGATTTCTGTGGGGTGTGTGGGTGTGTTACTGATATAACTTTGTTTTTTTTATGGAGGGCACCTTTAAATTTCTAGGGAGTCTACAGGAGCAGCTGCCATTTTGAAACTAAGTTGATACATTACGTGTTCTCTGCGCCCTGTACTCTCCCATGGGATTTTAGTTTTATTCATTCTTGTTTTGTTGTTTCCCTTAATCTAAAACAAATCATTCAAGCTGGAAATATGGGGTCTCTCTGTGTGTATGAAAATCACGAATGTTTTCATGTAACTGACACAAGAGAACTGACTGACATAGCTGCTGTTTAAATTATGCAGCCCCTGTGTTTTCTCATCCAAATTACTGCACACAGATTGGGCAGCCTGCACGGAGAGGGGGAAGAGGCTGCATGCCAGCTAATAGAGTTGAGAATATAACAAAAAAACAGTGGGACTGGCCCAGCTGAGTGACTGGCCCATTTTTCACCTTCCCTACTCCTGAGAATTACGAGCAAATGGCAAAAATGTCTCTTAAATTGAGGGCTTTAGTTACAGAGTAACACAGAGCTTCAGTCACTCAAAACACATTCTCTCTTTACATTTTGAAAAAGTTCTATTGCTAACTTGACAACCTGTCTTGCTGAAAATAATAAGACTGTAAACCCAATCCTGCTTTGGTTGAAGTCAGAGAGGGAGTTTTGCCATTGACTTCAACAGGAGCAAGATGTAACTCTATATGTTGTCACATCATTAGTAATATGACTTTCAGTGTTGCTGCTCTCTGGGAATTTTAGGAAATCTCGCTGTTGCAGTATAAATATAACATGAATGGGTCCATGAGATACTGAAGCTAGTGCTGTGAATACTACAGCTTGCCAGCTACTCAAATAACTGACTGCAGATTTGCCCATCACTGTTGCAAATACTCCATAGCAGAAAGAAACACATTTTGCAATAAAACCCAGGGTGAGAACAGTCTGTCTGAAATGCAACAATAATACCTACTTCTTATACAGCACGTGTCATCAGTAGAACTCAAAGGAGGGCAACATCATTATCCTCTTTTTGCTGATGGGAAATTGAGGCACGGGGAGTGGGGCAGTGACTTGCCCAAAGTCACCCAGTAAGCCAGTGGGCGAGTCCCAGTCTGGTGCTTTTCCAATAGGCAGCACTGCCTCCATATGTACAGTGCAACAATTTCAGATTTGCCATGAGAACAATGGGCAACTGATAGGATTCTTGACTAGATTGCACACCTTTTGGATGCAAGTTCTTCCACGTCAGAAAAGGTGGATTTGCCACCCAATATAGGTATGGCTTTGCAGTGTTTGCACATTTACAAACAAATGTATTTACGTGTACTGGTAAGTTATATTTGCAGTGCACACATGTTATAGGGCAAGATTCCGATTTCACTTATATTGGTGTAAATCTGGAGTAACTCCATTGTAATTAAAGGTCTGTACACAATGCATATATAAATCAGTTCTCCAATTGTTGGCACACCCTTATTACAACATGATATTAATGACGCTTCCTATTCACCTTTAGCTGATAATAGCAATCTCTCTTGCTCAGACTTAGTTGCAGATGGGTGAATCTGTTATTATTATGTGTGCCTTGATAGTTCCCAGAGGCCAGACCCCCATTGTGTGCTGTAAAAACAAAAGAAAAGCTTTATCCTGAAGAGTTTACAGCCTAAGTCTAAGATGACAAGACAACAAGTGGGAGCATTTCGAATGTGTCCCTTTCTTGGGGTGGGGTGGACAGGAGTAGGCCTTGCTGAAACCTATGCACAGCTTGCTTACATCCAGGACAGGTTCTAAATCAACTTGCAGCCCGCGGGCCACTTGTGGCCCAGTCAGCACAGGCTGCGGCCCATGTGACATCCTCAGGGCCATACAGGTAGTATTGGATGCGGCTCACAATGGTAAATAGGTTGAGAACCACTGTTCTACATAACCAACGCAGACAAAGCATTTTGAGCTGCTTCCTGGTTGCTCCTATATATCAGCCTATGCTCTGAGAGAGGATTTTCTGAGGAGATCCCTACCAAGAAGGGAAGGGCACTTAGGAGACCAGAACCCATGTCAGCACATCAGAGAGCGTTCACTGGTGTCAGCGGAGCTGTGCCTGCTCACACCAGGTCTGACCATTCTGTGCACATGGCCAGGCCACTGTACTTGGAAGTGCTTCAGCCCAAGTGCAATACTTCATACACGTTTTTGGAATTCATTGAAACCCCTTTTCTCTAGTGGCAAGGAGCCACCTAGATGAGTGTAATCCAAAAATAAGTGTTGTAGATTATAAATAGCTCCTGCAGACACAAGGAACATATTCCAGAGAAACGTTTTGGAAGCATTGCCTGAAAGGCGGGTGAGTAAGCAGAGGCCGTTTAGGCCAACTTTAACTAAGTGCCAAGATATGCACTGCTAGCTTTATTCGAGTTTCTTCCGTTGCTCAGTAAAAATGAGTTGCAATCATGATTGTTCCAGTGCTCACTCCTTTATTATATGTAGGTAGTTTTACAAAGGGAAATGCTGACTGAACTTTTGTGGGGTTTGTTTATACAACGGTTCATGGGGGAAAAAATATCTTTCTTCTCTGCATTTAAATCATTCCCACCCGTTTGGGAGGAAAGAGTAGATTTGGTTTTCTGGTTTTTGTCTGTATTTTTCACCTTTCTTTCTTAAATCTCAGCCTTGGAAAAGGTGAAAGATCAGACATGTAGTGTTTGCTGGCTGCAAGGGACAGGTAGCATGTGCAGGACAGTTTAGTTTAAATTCTGTGCCTCCATTTTGGTGGTTCTTTTAGGACTCTAACAGAGGTAATGAATAAAAGACCTTTAAATAGCAGGTTGAAATGTTCATTGCTATCTATCTAAGATACTTATGGCTCCTGTAGCAGGCTGGGGCCTGCCCCTTTAAGGACTAGGGAGCCTCAGGCCAACCTGCCATTTTCAGTTTATCAGACCCATCTGAGAAGGGGGGACAGGTGTTCTCTATCAATGGCTGAAAAGCCCTAGTTGAAAGGGGTTGTAGTATAGAGGTTGGTCTCTGTGACTAGCCTAGCAGAGGAGAAAAGGGTGAAAGGTCTCTGGCAGCCTGTACTGATTGCAAGTGTTATGTTTGTTTCAGTTATTAAAACGGTGCCCTGGAACAAGGGCCTGAAAGACTCAGGATGTGGCAGTGAGTCCTTCCTGGGAAGAAAGGGAAAATGTGGGCAGGTGATTGGCCCTGGGATTGAAGGGGAAAATGAGACTGTGGCTAGCCTGAAGCCAGAGTGGGTAAAGTGTTGCTGCTATAGTCCCCGTTACCATAGTATCTGACCACCTTAAAGTCTTTAATGTATCTATGTATGTAGGGAAGTGCTATTATTCCCACTTTGTAGTTGGGGAATTGCGGCACAGAGATGAAGTGACTTGCCAGTGACCCACCGTTTGTGAAGGAGCGGGACCTTGAATCTAGATTTCTCAAATCCCAGGCTAGTGGCCTAGTTCCAGACCAGTGGTTCCCGAACTGGGGTTTGTGAAATGTTACAGGGGGTTCTCAGGGGAAAGAAATCCCTAACGGCGGACACAGCTGTCCCTAGGGACCCCGGGCAGCACAGGGCCAGCAGCCCGGAGCCCCTGGACTTCCAAGAGCTAAGCAGATCAAAGCAAGCATCTCTATCACACTGAGGAGATTTAAACTTCAAGACGCCTTATAAGAAAAGGAAAAGGAGGTGGATATTTTTTGCTGTTTTTAAAATTAAATAGGCAGCTTGTATTATTTTTAAAATTATTATGAAGAACAAGTTTAAGCTTTGTTGCAATGTGCGTTGTTTGCCTGGACTGCTTAAGACCTGAATGCTTGTGTAGGAGGAACTCTTTGAGTTGGCTTCTTAGTTACCTTCATGCTGTTTCACATCTGATACTCCTTGATGAAACATAGGAGCCTTGTCTTATAACAGGCTTATTCAAAGTGATACAAGCTACGAACGTGAGATCTTGGAAGAGTGTTGCTGTTTTCATAATGTAATAAAAATACTGTAATGATTAATAATAATAACTAGTGTGTAATAAGCATGTCATAAAAACAAATTTTATATTTCCAAGATAGCTGCTAGTATAATTTATACTCAGGTAAAGGAGAAAATCCCTAGAAATATTCATTTTTAGGAGGGGGTTTGCGAGACTTGACATTTTAGTGAAAGGGGTTCACAGGTTGTTAAAGTTTGGGAACAACTATTCTAGACCATCCTTCCTGCAACATTGGGCTTGATTCTCCATTGCCCTGCATCTCATACTGGCATTTAGACTAGTGCAAAGTAGCTGTAAAATGCTACTAAATCACAGGAGTAGTACCATGTGTACAGTACCACTTCTGTCGGCAAAACTTATGTCACTCAGGGGTGTGGGAAAAAACACATCCCTGAACGACGTAAATTTTGCCAGCATAAGTAGTAGTGTGCACAGCGCTATGTCGGCTGGAGATCTTCTCCCACTGACAGCTAACACCGCTCGTTGAGGTAGTTTTATTATGTCGATGGGAGGCTCTCTCCCATCCACAGAGAGCAGCTACACGAGCGATCTTACAGCGGCGCAGCTGCATCAGTACAACGGTGCTGCCGCTGTGAGCTTATTAGTGTAGACCTGGCCTCGTGCTTGACTGCTGTGGTGTAAGTGAGGGTTAGAGGTAAGGGGTAGTAGAGAATTGGACCCAATTCTCGAAGTGAGAGGATCGCTTTATTTCTGCTACTGTGTTGTCCACAAACAGATGGTTCGCTAGCTTTGATAAATCAATAAGCTCTAACCAGGCCTCGGAGCACTATCACAATAACTTCAAATTCATACCAATTAAAATAACAATGGCTACCGTACTAATACACTGCCAGGTGCTACCATCCAATTCCAATCAGCAATGAATCCCCCTCCTCCCCACCCCACCCCACACAAACCCTGTTTTCTCTCTCTACCTGCAACTAGCCCCATCTGAAATGCCTGAGGAAACGTGGGCAGGCAGGGAAGAGTCACGGGGTCTGTAATTGGTGTTAAGCCTTGGGTGGGATCTCAGTGTTGCCCATTGTTTGTTATGCATGGTAGGCCAGAATCAGTAAAGCTGACATAGGCTACAAGGAGCTTTAAATTACATCTCTGCAGTGGGTGGGCTGTGTGTGAAATGGCCCAAGTGAGGCCAGCTGGCGAGACTGTTTGAATTTCTGAGCATGGCAGGGCTTTCATTCCCATTGGATCTCCACAGACTCGTTCGTTGGCAGGAGCCACTGAGAGAAGGTGTTCAATCAGCAGCTGCTCCATCTGCCCTGGCCACCCTGACAATACCAGTTGACTGCTGCCCCTCTTTTGCTCCCCCTGTCCAGCAAAGGGGTGGTGGGGGACGCTTGGTACTGCTGTAGCCTCATTCCTTGGCAGATAGGCACCTCGGCTTAGCCTGGCATAATACCGTGTAAACTTTGCAACGAATCTGTCCTGGATG
The DNA here is from genome assembly GCA_003942145.1 of Platysternon megacephalum. Classification (NCBI taxonomy): domain Eukaryota; kingdom Metazoa; phylum Chordata; order Testudines; family Platysternidae; genus Platysternon; species Platysternon megacephalum. The sequence continues at coordinate 12,131,180 of QXTE01000029.1, forward strand.
TAACGAAACCTTCTGCTGCATCATGTAAGACCCAAGTATGCATATAAATTCTATCACAGAGCCAGGATTCTAAAGGATGATAGTAATTGCTCCCTTTATTATCCTCTTTGTGAGCTTGATGCTAGAGGGTAACATCCCATACTCCTACAATCGAGGCAGTATGTTACATTACCCCCAATGGACAAACAGGAGGTCAGACTAGATAATCTAATGGTCCCTTCTGACCTACAAAAGTTTGTCCCAAACCTATGAAAGTCACAGGAGCTCAGGTGCCAGTCTTTAACAAATGACTCCAGCTGGCAAAAGGAACAATTATAACATGAATGGCACACATAGTGGGAATGAGGAACAGAAACACGGTCCTTCAGTTCTAGATCCACAGCCCTCAACCACTTGAACTCAAGGAGAAATCCTTTAGCTGATATTAATGATAGGATGTATATGGCACCTGTGGGGCAGCCGCTAAAAGGTAACATCAGACTGGTACATACAAAGACAGTACATTCAATAGTGACTATTTTAGGAAGGGTTGGAGGTAATGGGGATCAAGCCTAGCTTCAATATGCATAGTGTGTGACTGGTCTTCATGCAAACAAGTAAATCTAAAAAAACCCCATCTTTGCTTTATTCACACACAGCACCTATAATCTCTTACTGTAAGACTGGCTGATTGTGAGGCCACAGCGACAGATAGGGATATCACAAACTGGGGATTATGGCACTTTAGCATGAACTCAGGGCAGATGGAAATTGACATCTATGAGGGGAAATGTCCTTCTCAAAGGTAAGATTTCTTGTTTCTATTTATCTTAACTTCTACTTTGATAAATTTTCAAATGTTTTTTTTCTTCACATATTGATATGAGAAAAATCTTTTCCCAACGTGCACTGTTTGCTTCCTGCCTATTCTCAAACTTTGAAGTTGTCTTATGCACCATTGATTGTTTCAGATCAACATTTTCCAGGTTAGCCCTCCCCGCCCCCCTCCTTTTTTTTTTTTTTTTTTTTTAAATCTCTCACCAGTTTTCCATTTCTCCAAATCCCCAAAACCACTGTTTTAAGTTTTCTGAACCTCAATTGTGCATTTCAGGGAATTCTGGCTAGAAAGAAAACAATGTTCCTCCTAAAGTAGAGATCATTGGCTACAGTAAATAACTTGTGTTTTACAAGTTTAAGTACACAAACTACTTTTGTTACTGAATCTACAGTGTGACAGAGAAGATTCAGCTTTCCAGAATGAACATGATCATAACTTGAGAGTAACTAATTTTCAGATGATTTGTAACTGATTTTTATTTGCAGTGGTCACTCCTTACAGGAAAAACAGCCTTTTATCTTTTGACAAAAACGTCCTGGCTTTAATGGGAAGGGACTGTTTAAATGAGGTAGTTTAAGTCACTTGCCTTCTGACCCCTTTCTTTGACATTTGATTGAGTGCTGGGGGTGTTTTTGCAAATAAGTGAAGAGTAAATAAATAAGGAGTAATTGAGCTGTCACATGTTGTAGAGTTAGGGCCATAGTCTGCTGTTGTCCTGGTACCATACTCCATTAAATTAGAGTCATTGGGGAGAATCTGGCCCATCTCTCTGATGAGTTGCATGTGTTTCACTGAAGATTAGAATGGATAAACTCCAGGAACAGCTGTCTCATTCAGAATACGAATGGGGGTGGGGATAGTTTATGTATTAAGCTGGAAAGGCAGCATGCAGTCTGGAGTAATTAAACTGTTTGGAGATGAAGAGGGATAAACATTACTATTATTCCCTTGCTAGTGAATATATTGCATATTTAGGGGTTAGGTCAGACTGCCATTATAACCTCATGTTTTTAGATGCTTAGAACTTTTTGAACAAATCTAATTTTCAGTTTAAATGCCCTGTGTTTATTTTCAGTCTCCAGGGTTAGGCTTGTTACATTTGGGTTAAATCTTTGTCCATTTTTATGTGCAGGCGGAAAAGAACTTTCTGTCAATAGATATAGAGACTTCTTATGGCGCTTATCTTGCCAAAAAAGACAGGTGCAGCCAGGCCTGATGATTGGGATGACTCTGGCCCAACTCCACAAAGAGAATTAGGCACCTAAACTCCAAATCCTGCCTAGCATGCTGGCTCGTGTGTCAATCCCATTGTTAGGCACCTGTCCCCCCCCTGCATTATACAGGTAGCCTAGGTGCCTGACTCAGGGTTTGTGGATCCCATTGTTGTTCCAGTGATTTTCTAGGTGCCTAGAAGTTAGGCATTGTGATGCTCAGAGTTGCAATGCGCAAGTCCCTCTGTGGATCTAGGCCTTTCTCCATTCACATGCAGTGGAGAGTGTGGTCCTCTCAAACTGCAGTGCACAGCTAGAATTCCTCCTTGGGCTCTCAACCCTTCTCAGCAGCCCCCACCCAAAACAGATAGTGGTTCGAAGCCACAATCTGGCCATAATATTGCTGCTGGTTACATAGGCTTAGTGGCTTAGTGCTGCCTTTCACAGTGGAGTTACGTAGTGATTATGGTTACCAACTTTCTAATGGCGCAAAACCGAACACCCCTTCCCCGAGGCCCTGCCCCCACTCGCTCCATCCCCCCTCACTCTGTTGCTCGCTCTCCCCCACCCTCACCTACTTTCACTGGGCTGGGGCAGGGGTTTGGGAGTGCAGGGGCCCGGTGGTGCTTACTCTGGCTCCTAGGAAGCGGCCACCAGGTTCCTGCAGCCCCTAGACACATGGGCAGCCAGGGAGGCTCTACACGCTGCCCTTGCACCCGCAGGCACAGCCCCCGCAGTTCCCATTGGTCGCAGTTCCTGACCAATGGGAGCTGCGGAGCCGGCCCTGGGGATGGGGACAGCGCGCGGAGCCTCCCTGGCTGCCCATGCGTCTAGGGGCTGCAGGGGACCTGGTGGCTGCTTCTGGGAGCCGCGCAGAGCTAGGGCAGGCAAGGAGCTTGCCTTAGTCCTGGGCCCCTGCTGCGCCGCTGATCGGACTTTTAATGGCCTGGTCAGCAGTGCCGCTCGGAGCCACCAGGGTTCCTTTTCGACCGGGCGTTCCAGTCGAAAACCGGATGCCTGGCAACCCTAGTGATGCAAGTTTTTGACTATGCAACTCTGGAAGAACACAGTGAAATCAGCACAATAGTGTGTTAATCTCCTTTTTCCTGGTAAAACAAGGACAAGTAAGAAATTAAAATTTGTACATTGATCATGACCGTGTCGTCATCTTACATTCCAACACTGAAATACCTGTGAGCTGCTGAGGATCCTCAACCCCCGCTGAGCTTTAGGATCTTGTTCATTTATTAGGCCCACATTTTCCAAAGTAACTAAGGGCCAGATTTTTAAAAGTATTTAGGTCCTGGGTGCCTAATTTCTGGGTGTGTAACTTGACACCTTCAATGGGCCCAGATTTTCTGAAGACCTACCCTCTGAAAACCAGGCCCTTTTAAGGTGTCTCAAATTGGGGGCCCAGAATCATTAGTCACTTTAGAAAATTTTTAAGCCTAATGACTGTGATGTGCTGGGAGATGCACAAATGAAAATCAATGGATATGTGTAAAATATTTTGCCTGGGATGGCAGGTTTTTATCAAAAGCATTCTTTAAGGATGAATATATTGGAAATATATTTAGCCTCCCAACAGACACCACTGCAGTCATGAATAACTAACTCCCCAGGTCTGTCTTGAGGTGTGCCCTCCTTTAGAGTGTTCACAATAAAAATTTGGATTAGGTCATATATTTGCCTCCCATCATGTGATGTAAAAACAAGTGGATAGCATGTTTTTAAAGTTAAAATGCGATTGAAGGGAAACCTTCAAAGTAGAGTGATACTGAGGGATAGCAGACACTGATATAGCGTGCACAGAAGATAGGTGACTCATGAAACCATTCAAGCCAAACTTTGGAAAAGTGGACACAGATGTTGTGTGCTTCAGTGTTAAAGTGCCTGTCTTGTATTGAGTGAACATTTGAGCCTAATTCTCATATCACTTATCTCTAAGATTTTTCCATATTTCCAATAGTCCATTTAACTTGCCATTGCTATTTCTAGCTCAGAAATTCTTCAGTAGAATAAACTATGCATGAGCCTTATTTACAACTGACATAACATATATTTGTATCCATTCCCCCTAATCGATATGTTGCTCTCCTGTTACAAGGGTTGTCGTCCAATCAAGGAGCAGAAAATATACCACAGGACCACACACTGCAAATAACGAATAATTGAAGGGACTGTTAATAGTATTACCATAAGCACCAAGAGGCCACAACTGAGAGCAGGGCTCTATTATGTGAAGCAAATAGAAATACCTCTGTCCCTGGAAAGCATAGTTTAAATAGACAAGGTGGGCAAAAGGTACAGATGTTACAGAGATTAAGTGAGTTGCCCAAGGTCACACCGGAAGTCTGACAGAATGGGGAACTGAATCCACAAGTACATCTTTCTTGCAGTTTTCAAACACATTGATTAATGACGTTTAATCTGTATTGCTCTGTGAACACTGAGTTCATGCACAGAAATCAAAATTGGTTTGTGAATTATTTGCAAACCAAAAAAAGGCCAAGCTGCCAAATTCCTGGTTTGATGCTGACTATTCAGTAAGCTCTCTTCTAGATTCCAAGTCTTAAGCTCTACTCATGGAACCACACAGAGTAAGGCTCCTGAGATCCATGCCAGTATATGGGTGGCAGAAAAACTCCTTCCTGATTAAAACTGTATCAGTCATTTCTGTCCCATGCATGTGAGCAAGAATCTCCAGGATTGCATTTTCTTTTGGATCTAAAACTACATGCCAAAGTGATGGTTACTCTAGCAATGATACAACTGGACGGGATGGTTTGAAAACTTCACAGCCCCTCACAGAGACCTTGTTCTAATAATTGCAAGGATTAAATCAAAGGGGACTGTTTTGTTTTACTGCTTCTAAATTTAGAATGATGACCAAAGCCTTGTCAAAGAGGCCAGGACTGACAAGAAGCACATGCACACCTCAGAGGCCATTGGTGACTGATAGCCAGTATACCGTGAAAGATTTCACATTCTTCAGCTCTAATCTCTTATAACAAAATGAAACCCAAAACTAACCTGAGAGAAAATGTCAGCTCTGTTTAGTGTCCTCTCATGTGCCATATATGTCGTTGTGTATGTTTTTGGTGGATTAGAGCTACTGTTTACTTATTTTCTGCTTGGTCAGCAGTGCTATTGTTTTAGTGGACATTTTCAAAGCCATTTGTTTTTGTTAGTAATCTAAGATGAGCTCTAAGTATTTGTGAAAGGGAGAACGCAGTCTTATGTATTTCCTTTCAGTAGCTGTGACGGACTTTAGAGGCAAAGCATGATGTTGTCCATTGTATAGATGTTTCTGAAGTATCTTTTCCCAAAGTTACCTCTCCATCAGATGGGGTAAAGCTACACAAATCTAATCGAATATACCTCCAATCAGTATTAAAGGATTTCTAATGAAAATGTCTGATAAAAGTTTAATGTTCCTTGTCCCCTAGTTGGATTAAGCTCCATAATAATGATAATGACAAGAGCGCCTTCCCCACTCTGCTTCTCTGCCTACTTGTTTTTATTAAATATCAATTTGTACAATAGCAGCTAGATGCCCCCTAGTCAGGGATTGCATCCCATTGTACAAGGCAAAGTAAAATAAAAAGTTCTTTCCCCAAAGAGCTTGCTGTCTCGGTGTGTGAGACATGAGATAGATGAAGTAAATAGATGGGTAGGGTAACTACTATTCCCTGCCAGAAGTACTCCCCTCTCTGCTTTCTGTTCCCTTTTTGTAGCTCTGATCCCTCACCACCACCCCTCTATATCATTCTCTTTGCACCACTAACTTTTTAGCTTCTTTCCCCACCTCACTTCTGCTCTGTCATCCCCTCCCAATTGTTCCCCACTTCCTTCTGTCTCACTTCCTTTTCCTGCCCTCTCTGAATGCAACGAATTCACATCTGCTTCCACCAGGGCTGAATGTGGCCACCCATGTCAGTCTCACTCACCCCTTTGCTTTTCTTTCCTCAGTTTCTTTTCTCCTATTTCCCCCATTACTTCTCTCTCTCTCTCCCCCCTCACTCCTCCCTTCTGTTTTTCATCTCTCTATCCTTCCTCTTGCTGCTCTTCTGCTTATCCTCCCAACCGTTCTCCTTTTTTTTATCCCATGTCATCTCTGCCAGTTCTTCTTCTCTCCAGTCTTCTTTGCTCTGCCTTTCTCTTCCCCATTCCACTAGTCCTCTGCTTATTATTCCCCTCTCTGTCAGCCACTAACTGATTAGGAAGAACTGCTTGCCCCCACTCCGTAGACTAGTTATTGCATAATTATTCACTAGAGAAGAAGGATTTCTTGCACCTTCTTCTCTAGCATCTGGTCCTGGCTGCTCTCAGAGATGGGATGCTGTACTAGATGGGCTATTAGTCTGAAATAGCATGGTAAATCCCAAGTTACCCAACAGAGAGATAACTAAGCTGTATAAACTTCAGGCCTTGGAATACTCCTTGGAACCACATGTTCAAATCTGAACAAGTTCAGTTTATGCCTTCATCTTCTGAGATAGGTTAGTTCAACACCATGAAGTTTAGAGGCCTTTCTTATAAGAAAAGTAATATGCAAAAGGGAAAAAATGGCTTGTGCACCTTTAATGGATTCTTTGATATAGAAGGAAGACCTGAGAAAGGTCTTCAAAAAACTTTTTCCTGTTTGTTTAAACATCAGGTCTGTTCTGCCCTGATTTCACTAGGAGGATTTAATGATAACTGGATTACAGAGGATTATGACCGCAAAGATACATGGCGCAAATGAAACCCAGGTGAGAGCGGTGGTGATTTTTATTCAGACTGTTTAAAATGTGTTCTTTATTTAACATCTTTTTAATTCACACACATGGGAGACGTTTGACAAGATGTCTCTGTTAAATATCAGCACACTCACTCTTTCAATAAAGGGCTAAGAAAATGCACAATGCACATCTCTGAAACTTCCAACAAGACTCCTAGCAAAACCAAGGAAGACCAGACTTGCTAGAAGTCTTGTTGGAAGTTTAGCTATTTCTAAGGTATGTGTGGGGGCAGGAGGCACCCTTTTTGTGCAGAGGAAGGAATACTTTAAAGTCATCTTTATACATCATAATCACCCTTTATGATTTCAAATTTTTAGGAGCAGTACCCAGCACAATGGAGCTCTTACTGCAGCTTTTAGGTGCTAGCATAATAGTATATTGACTCAAGGCCTCGTGATCTCTTCAGAGATGTATTTCGGATGAGTCAGGGCTTGCCATGGTGTCTTTGCACATTTCACTGCACCCCGCTGTGGTGCAATGTCCTAGACGGTTGTGCCCTCCTGCTCCAGATGTGGGCATATGAAAGATTCTTTATTAATGTGCAGTTGATTAACCTTGTTTATGAAATACTCAAACTACTTGCGAAATCCAAGAAAAAATATGAATTTGTATGATATTTAATCAATATTATCATTTGTAAAAACACATAGGGGCAACAATGTTTGTATTCCTGCATAAACAACATCAAGAAAATTGTTAATATGCACCACGATTATGCTGAATTCCTCGTCTCCTTTTGACACTGCTCCAAAATTTCATACGCAGCTTTATCAACTTTATACATACTTGAGTTGTGCAAGTCAAAACAAAACAAAGTTTGCCTCGATGCAAGGACAAGCATCCCTCACACCAAAAAGCACTTTATGCCTATTTATTTTATTAAAAAAACAAACAAAAACCTCTAGATTATTCCTCCCTGGGGCAATCGGAGCACTTCAGTGTTTTCTTAACCAATGGCACACTTCAACACTTTTAAAAATGTAACCCTTGTGCTTCTAATGGGCTTGGCTGCACGTCCATTTAAAAATGAGAGAAAGGAAAGAGATCAAACAACATCTTTTATGTGTTAGCTGGTAATAAAATTACTAATTGGAAAAACAAAAAGGCCTGTGTTTGGATATTATCTAAACTTACTTAAACTTGTTTAGTTTTGTATATCATGGTGATATCTAAAATCTTGCTTATACTGTATTTTTTAGGCCCTGATCTTGCAAAGATGAAATGTACATGCTTAACTTCATATGTATGTAGTTTCCTTAACGTCAGTGGGACTACTCACATATGTCAAAGGAAGCAAGTGTAAGCCTTTGCCAGAACAGAGCCTTTGTTGCTAGTTTTTACTAAAGATAAACAATATTGTTGATAGTACAAACTTTCTTACATAAATGGGTGATAAACATAAAACAAGCGTAGCATAGGTACTGAATTACAGTGCCTACATATTACAAAAGTTACAGTAATGATTTACAAAAATCTATACATCCCACTTAGCCTATCTTTATAGGAAAAAATAAAATCAGAGACTTTCCCAAGATGTGAAATTTGGAACTTATCTGAAGTGTGGTGTTATGATTAGAGGGGATGTGGCAAAGTCCTCCCATTTGTGTCCATCTCTTTAAACTTAAAAAAAAAAAACAAAAAAAAATTAGGGGAGAGAATTTTACTGCTTGTGAAAAATGCTGGATTAGCACCACTAGAAAATAGTTCTTTTGTTACTCCATAGGTAGGCAGAGTATGGGTTGTAGCAGTGGGAGCTTCTCTTCCTTTCAAACTCTGTTATTGGATACTATCCACCTTGGGGAGGGGAGGGGAAGGGAAGGAACATTATATGGAGACAGGTGCTTACAAAGCCCCCAGATCCAAACACCAGGTTCCTGTCTTTTGTTCCCTGTTATCTCAGAATTTAAGTGAGGTTGAATGAGAAGTTTAGGGCTTACCCTTGCCAGGAACACCCCTAATACTCATTGACTTCAGTGCGGTAGGACTGGGCTCTGTCTCTGCCTACTCCTTATTTTGTACATAAGGAACTAGAATGGAAGAAACACTTAAAACTCCCAATAAGGACCACATATGCTTTAGTGAGATGCAGAAGCAGGTTATTATAATTGTGAGATGGGACCATCAAGTACCCCCAAAACATAAAAGCACAGGTTGAGAAAAGCAGTTTTGCTAGTGTACTTAATAGAACAAAACTGTTTACTCCCGAGGTGGTTATAGCAAAGCAGAGTCTGGTTGGCAGTTCAGGGCAAACTTCTGAAAGGCCCTAAAATTAAGTCGTTCCACTTTGTCTTAGTGGTATTGGACAATTTACTCACTCTATTCACAGTATGGCCGTATTCACCATAGTGAGGTCAGCAGGGTTAGTGGTGGGAGTAAAGGGGTCACAATCTAGTCTTTAAACTCTGTTCCTCAGTTTCTCCAGCTGTAAAATGGGGTTATAATGCTAAATTGTTTCCAGTGCTACAGGTGAAAGGACTGTAGCTGTAAGCACTAGCTTTTGTCTAAAAGCTTTTCGTTGTTGTAGACAGGACCTCTGCTATCAAAGCCCATTTAGTGATTTAATGTTTCTCAGCTCTCCTCCCAATTTGCAAAGGTAGGTTCATTTGCGGGGTTTGTTCCTCTATGGTATTTGCTCCCAAAAGGTTTTTAACTATTAAAAACAGGATGACATGGTGCAGAGGGCCCCAGCTGATGCATTATTTTATCAGTTGATCTCCCTTGTGTGAATGGTGTGGAAGGGGTAACTGTGCACAAGAGTAAACAACATTTGTAGCAGAGATCCTGTGGCTGCGTTGTCCTTGTGAGAGAGAAATGTAAGATAAGGCTGGATCTGGAAGGCAGCCATGTCCCGACACTCAGCCTCCCATCGTTCCTACCGCCTAGGGCAGCTTTAGATCGTTGGGTTTTTCTGTCGGAGTCTTTCGGTTTCTCGGACCTTTCGTTTTTTTCCCATCAAAGTCTCTCTCGCCCCCGCCCGCCCCTCTTCCCCTCGTGTTTCGTTCTCTTCTTTCGGCGGTAGGATCGCTGGGCAGAAAAGAGAACAGGGCTTCATTAAAACCGGACAACGGCAAGGGCGATTTCCCCGCGTGTAACACGGGAGCGCAAGAACGGCGTCTGCAGCAGCACTGGGAGATCCCTACGCTAGGAAACCGACTCTTCCTCCCCCCACTTGCCTGCGGACAGGGACACAGGCTCCAGGGAACTTCTCTCCCGCGTCCAGTCCCACCTCTTGCTGAAGCCCCTAGCTACCCCTGCCTGCCCCCTCCGCAACATCTGGCTACTGCTGCGTCTGCCTCAACCCCGAGCCCCCCCTCCGCAACATCTGGCTACCCCAGCGTCTGCCTCATCCCCGAGCCCCCCTAGTTACCCCTGCCTGCCCCCTCCGCAACATCTGGCTACTGCTGCGTCTGGCTGGTTCCCGAGCTCCCCTCGCTACCTTGCCTGTCGCCTCTGCAACATCTAGACACCGCCAGCCTTTGCCTCGTCCCCTAGCTGCCCCTGCCTGCTCCCTCTGCAACATCTGGCTACCACTGTCCTCACTGCCCGTACCTCTGGCTAGGACTCCCAGCCCCGGGGTACCGCTGCCTGCTCCCTGTGGAACATCTGGCTGCCGCGGCCGCTCCTCTCCAGGCCGCCCCCGCGCTAACATCTGGCCGCTGCTGTGCCGCCGCAGGGGGCCGCTCTCCTCCTAGGCAGGCGGGGTAGGCAGGGGCTGCGGCGCTGCTCTCCGAGGAGGCCGAGGGAGCCGCGGAAGCAGAGGCCGCCCGATGGTGCTGCAGGGCGGCCCAAGAGGGGCTGGGCGGCGGCTGCTGCCCCGGAGCCTGGCTGCCCTGCTCCTGCTCCTGGCTCTGGGGCACACCTGGACCTACCGGGAGGAGCCCGAGGAGCGCGACAGGTGGGTCCCCCGCTTCGCCCCACCGGGGCCGGCTCCCAGCCCGCGCCGCGAGAGCCCCGGGCTGCACCTGGCAGCCCCAGCCCGGGGCGCCCCCGCCTGGCCCCCCTCGGGCTCTGGCTAAAGCCGCCTCTTCTCTCCGGCTTCTCCCGCAGGGAGGTTTGTTCCGAGAACAAGATCGCCACCAGCCGGTACCCGTGCCTGAAACCCAGCGGCGAGCTGGCCACCTGCTTCAGGTGAGCGAGGCGGGGCCGGGGCCGCCTGTGTGTGTGTTACCGGGACTGCCCCTGTGTGTGTGTGTGTGCTACCGGGACTGCCCCTTGTGTGTGTCTGTGTGCGTGCGCTACCGGGACTGCCCCCTTCTGTGTGTGTGTGTGTGTGTGTTTGTGTTACCAGCACGTGGGACTGCCGCCTCCGCGTGTGTGTGTTACCGGGACTGTCCCCTTCTGTGCGTGTGTGTGTTACCAGCACGTGGGACTGCCGCCTCCGTGTGTGTGTGTGTGTTACCAGCACGTGGGACTGCCGCCTCCGTGTGTGTGTGTGTGTGTGTGTGTTACCGGGACTGCCCCCTTCTGTGTGTGTGTGTGTTACCGGGACTGCCCCTTTCTGTGTGTGTGTGTGTGTGTGTTTGTTAGTTACCGGGACTGCCCCCTTTTGTGCGTGTGTGTGTGTTACCGGGACTGCCCCCTTCTGTGCGTGTGTGTGTTACCAGCACGTGGGACTGCCGCCTCCGTATGTGTGTGTTACTGGGACTGCCCCCTTCTCTCTCTGTGTGTGTGTGTTACTGGGACTGCCCCTTTCTGTGCGTGTGTGTGTTACCAGCACGTGGGACTGCCGCCTCCATGTGTGCGTGTATGTTACCGGGACTGCTCCCTTCTCTGTGTGTGTGTGTGTGTGTGTGTGTGTTACCAGAACTGCCCCCTTCTGTGCGTGTGTGTGTTACCAGCATGTGGGACTGCCGCCTCCCTGTGTGTGTGTGTGTGTGTGTGTGTGTGTGTGTGTGGTACCAGCATGTGGGACTGCCATCTCCTGAGTGTGTGAAACCGGTGCCTTGTGTGGTATGGTCACTATGTTATGAGACATGTTATGTTATGTGTGTGACACTTGTGTGTTGTATTGTGTGGCTACTGTGTTGTGAGAGTGTGTGCTTGTTACACAGTGTGACTGCTGCCTCTGGTAGGCGTGTATGACTCTTGTGTGGCAGGGGGTTGTGTTGTGATAGTGTGTGCTTGTCTTTGTGCGTTGTGATTGATGGTGTATTATGGCACTTGTGTGATTGTTGTATTGTGGTAGTGAGTGTCGTCATCAAACACACACAGCCTCCTAAGGACTGTTGTGCCAGGCAGAGTGGCCACAGTTGCTGGTGTGGCACCAGATATTGTGTAGTGAAGTTCCCAGACCTGGCTCAATCCTATGAGTGGGTGCCTGTCTGTATGAGAGTGCCTGACAGTCTCTTCATGTGTGTTATGATGGATGCGGTGTTATCGTACTTGTGTGACTGTTGTGATCAGTGAGTGTGTGGTGACAGTGAGAGTGTGTATTTTGTGTGTGTATGTATGTGTGTGCAAGAGTGTGTATTTGGAGTTTGTAGGCTATGGGGCGCTGATAGTAGTACACATGTAAACATTCATGACAGTCCTATCGAGAAGATGAATAGCTGGTTTAACGGTTGCATGTTGTTTATAAAAGTTGTATCTAAAGTCAGCCGAAAGAAATGTTTAACGTTTGATTGGCTCTGTCATGTTCCCTTGCAAAGTCTTTCGGCAGCTGTGTCTGCTTAGCGCTTAGACTCAGGGAAGTCGCTCTGTGGAGTGAATGGGATGCAGCGTATTCAGCACTTGCTCTGGTGACGTTGAATTAGGGACTGTAACAGGTAACCCCCTCTGTACTAGTAACATTTGCTAAATTATAGCAGCTCTCCATCCACAGAAAGGTACAGCTTGGGAAGTAGCAGTACAGGCTTCCAACCACATTGCTCTGGTAGCATTTGTCTTAATCTTAACCTTGAGTGAACAACCTACAGGGGTAAGGGGATAATTCAATCCCTGGGCCCATTTCATAGTTGACCTCTCTGCTGTGACTGCCAACAAAGGGACCAAATAGTGACAAACATTTTTTTTTTTAGATAGATGTCTATTATGAACCCACTGAAAACACCATCATATAATTATGGCTTTCGATCATTGCTGGTTTTCATCTGTGCCAGGCTATAGCATATGACTTATGAGGAGAGGCTGAGGGAACTGGGATTGTTTAGTCTGCAGAAGAGAAGAATGAGGGGGGATTTGATAGCTGCTTTCAACTACCTGAAAGGGGGTTCCAAAGAGGATGGATCTAGACTGTTCTCTGTGGTACCAGATGACAGAACAAGGATCGATGGTCTCAAGTTGCAGTGGGGGAGGTTTAGGTTGGATATTAGGAAAAACTTTTTCACTAGGAGGGTGGTGAAGCACTGGAATGGGTTACCTAGGGAGCAGGGGCGGCAGGTTTGTATAACTTTTGGTGGTGTCCAGAACGGATCCAAATTCCCCCACCCAACCTGCCTTTTAAGCCAATCTATATTTTTAAAATAATGTAAAAATGGACTGGAAACAGTAAGCGTTTCCCTATATCACACACTATCACTATTGTAAGAAAAATGTAATTAACTAAGAATATAAAAACGTATTTAATACTCTTTTGAATATGGAAACAACCCAGCACTCTTGGATCAGTAACCCTTAAAAGCAAATACTTTCTAAAATTAAAACAAAATGTAGCCCCTTCTTTTGCGTCGTTGTTCAGTGGGGGATGGGGCTGCCCCTTGCCCAGCCTGGGGCAGGAGTGGTGACTGCGGGCGGGGGGGCAGGGTGTCACGAATCCAACACTCACCCAAGCCCCAGCTGCTCAGGTCCAGATTCCAGGAAGCTCCGGCGGAGTCGTCTCCCAGTGGGTGCTGGGGGGGAGGGGGGCGTTCCCTTTGTTGCAGCCCGCAGTGGCCGGTGAGGGAGCTCAGCATGGAGCGGCAGGGCAGCAGCGCAGGCAGGGACGCTCCGGGGGAGGCGTGCGGGGGCGGCAGGCGGGGCCATGGGAGAGACCCGGCCCGAACATTGGTGGAGCCGGGCCCTTGGGCCCTGAATATTGCTGGAGCCTGGGCACCACGGGCCCATATAACTCACCGCCCCTGCTAGGGAGGTGTTGGAATCTCCTTCCTTAGAGGTTTTTAAGGTCAGGCTTGACAAAGCCCTGGCTGGGATGATTTAGTTGGAAATCGGTCCTGCTTTGAGCAGGGGGTTGGACTAGATGACCTCCTGAGGTCCCTTCCAACCCTGATATTCTATGATTCTATATGTCTTAGAAGTGAATGGTTTCATATTCCACAGGGGTGCAATTCAAGGGAATGATATTGATCTATGAAACTCTGCATGATTTGCATAACCGACACTTCCTCTTGCCATACACTAACTAGGGCAGCATTTAAAATTAGCCAACATGCCCTAGCTAGCAGTCCCTAGATTTGAATGTTTGGGGCGTGCTGGCCAGATGTTCTCAGTGGAGTGGTCTTGGACTGTGGAACTCACTTTCCCTGTTGATCTGAAAGAGCCTGAGTTTAACCTTTGGGGTATGGTTCATAAATCCATCTATTTACTTAGGCCTTTGCCTGAGATAAGTTGATGGGAAGGATGTTATGTCTTTAAGGATGGCCTTCCTGTAGTTATTGATCAGAGATACTGTGTCTGAGTTTCCACTTTTATTATATGTTTGTAAATTTGAGGAATGTCCTTTTTATATCCAGTTGTCTGCAAGAAATTGTCAAAACTAGAATTGTTTCTAACTTCTATAAATGTATCCAGAGCCTTTGACAAAGACATAAACAGCAAGCAAACGAATATCTAATTACCAATGTCCTCTGAGTAATCTAGTCTCTCTCAGACAAGATGTTTAGCCTATGAGAGGTACTTCCCTCTACACAGCCACTTCCAGAGGTAACTGCATTGATGTGTGTGTGTGTGTGTGTGCTAAGTGATCTGCTATTACATATAGGGAGCATGCAATATGGTGAAAGCACTTTGGTGCTAGTGAAAGGCATTAAAGAAATCCATAAATGATAGAAGACAAAGGGAAGTTTTTAAAAACCTCTTTTGGTGATAGATTGTTTTTCTTTTCACAATGCCTTTTATTTAGTATAAATATAGGTGGTTTGAAAATGTAGCTTTGCAGTGCACATAGGTTCTGCCTCCACTCTAACTGTAAATGGGGAATTGTCACTAGTGGATGTGTTTCCAGTGGGATCCCTCAGGGAACGGTTTTGGCCTTACGCTGTTTAACATTTTTATCAGTGACCTGGAAGAAAACATAAAACCATCACTGATAAAGTTTGCAGATGCCACAAAAATTGGGGGAGTGGTAAATAATGAAGAAGATAGA
Organism: Platysternon megacephalum; assembly: GCA_003942145.1. NCBI lineage: Eukaryota > Metazoa > Chordata > Testudines > Platysternidae > Platysternon > Platysternon megacephalum. Next base: position 12,146,291 of record QXTE01000029.1, read on the forward strand.
CTACCAATTGAGAGAGATTTGGATCAATAGGTAAACTGGGAGCAAGCAACATAGGCGCCGACTCTGTGGGTGGTCTGGGGCTGGAGCACCCATGGGGAAAAAATGGTGGGTGCTGAGCATCCACCGGCAACCCCCTTATCAGCTCAGCCCCACCCCCCACCAGTGCCTCCCGCCCGTCGGCGGGCCCCACAGATGAGCGCCTCCTGCCTGCCGCAATCAGCTGTTTCATGGCACGCAGGAGGCTCTGGGCCAGAGGGGAGAGGAGCGAGGACACGGCGTGCTATGGGGAGGGGACAGAACTGGGTGGCGATGGGGCAGGGTGGGAGTGGGGCCTTGGGGGAAGGAGTGGAATGGGGGCAGGGCTTAGGGCAGAGCCAGAGATGGCGCACCCCCCGGCACTTTGGAAAGTCGGTGCCTGTGGCAAGCAAACAATGTGTGTTTGAATATGGATAAATGTAAATGTGTACATCTAGGAACAAAGAATGTAGGTCATATTTATAGGATGGGGGATTCTATGCTGGGAAGCAGTGACTGAAAAAGATTTGGGGGTTGTGATGGATAATCAACTGATCATAAGTTCCCCATGTGAAGCTGTGACTAGAAGAGCCTATAGATCCTGGGGATCTTGAGTAGGAGCAAAGAGGTTATTTTATCTCTCTATTTGATACTGATGTGACCACTGCTGGAATACTGTGCCCAGTTCTGGTGCTCACAATTCAAGAAGGATGTTTATTTGGAGAGGGTTCAGAGAAGAGCAAGGAGAATCACTACAGGATTAGAAAACGTGCCTTATAGTGACGGACTCAAAGACCTCAATCTATTTACCTTAATACACAGAAGATTAAGGGATGACATGATTATAGTTGATAAATATCTACATGGGGAACAAATATTTAATAATGGGCTCTTCAATTTAGCAGAGAAAGGTTTAACATGATCCAGTGGCTGGAAGTTGAAACTAAACAAATGCAGACTGGAAATAAAGTATACATATTTAATAGTGAGAGTAATTAACCATTGGAACAATTTACCAGGGGCTGTGATGGATTCTTCATCACTGACCATTTTTAAATCAAGATTGGATGTTTTTCTAAAAGATCTGCTCTAGGAATTATTTTGGGGAAGTTCTCCAGCCTGTGTTATGCAGAAGGTCAGACTAGATGACACAATGGTCCCTTCCGGCCTTGGAATCGATGTATCTATGAACCCATAACTACATCTGGGGTTACAGAATATACCAATGTAGATGACCAGCCAAAGGGAAGTCACTGCTGTCCCCAGAGAGCGTTAGTATGTCATCACACACTCTAGAAAGGGTTGGATGGTGCCATAACTCAGTCCTTTTTTCTTCACTGGTCCCTGCCCCAACCCACTGCTGAATCTCCTGTCTTCCTTCCCCCCATCCCCATGGCTTTGCCTTTTAAAGGTACAATAGAGCCCATTATTGCATACAATTCCTTAACACACAGTACCACAAAACATTTTACGGAGAGATGGTAATAAGCAGTGGAGAAAAGGAAGGCTGCTGAATGGGATTTAAAGTGTCAGTGGTTCAGAGGCAGAGTTTTCAGATAGATGAGACAGCCTTATTGAGAGAGCAACCCCTGACTGTGGAGAGTTTGAAGATTGAAGGAGCAGAATGAGCAGTGTGAGGTCCATGTACTGAGGTGTGTTTGCCCTCCCTGAAGGTAGAATCATAGAAGATTAGGGTTGGAAGAGACCTCAGGAGGTCATCTAGTCCAACCCCCTGCTCAAAGCAAGACCAATCCCAACTAAATCATTCCAGCCAGGGCTTTGTCAATCCGGACCTTAAAAACCTCTAAGGATGGAGACCACCACTACCCTAGGTAACCCATTCCAGTGCTTCACCACCCTCCTAGTGAAATAGTTTTTCCTAATATCCAACCTAGACCTCTCCCACTGCAACTTGAGACCATTGCTCCTTGTTCAGTCATCTACCACCACTGAGAACAGCCTAGCTCCATCGTCTTTGGAACCCCCCTTCAGGTAGTTGAAGGCTGCTATCAAATCCCCCCTCTCTTCTTTTCTGCAGACTAAATAAGCCCAGTTCCCACAGCCTCTCCTCGTAAGTCATGTTCCCCAGTCCCCTAATCATTTTTGTTGCCCTCTGCTGGACTCTCTCCAATTTGTTCACATCCTTTCTGTAGTGGGGGGCCCAAAACTGGATGCAATACTCCAGATGTGACCTCACCAGTGCTGAATAGAGGGGAATAATCACTTCCCTCGATCTGCTGGCAGTGCTCCTACTAATGCAGCCCAATATGCAGTTAGCCTTTTTGGCAACAAGGGCACACTGTTGACTCATCTCCAGTTTCTCGTCCACTGTAATCCCCAGGTCCTTTTCTGCAGAACTGCCACTTAGCCAGTCAGTCCCCAGCCTGTAGCAGTGAATGGGATTCTTCTGTCCTAAGTGCAGGATTCTGCACTTGTCCTAGTTGAACCTCATCAGATTTCTTTTGGCCCAATCCTCCAATTTGTCTAGGAATCCTCCAATTTGTAAAATTCTCCCACACTCGAGGGGTCCCAAATGCAGCAATAGCAATGTCGTTCTGCTCTGTGTGCAGTGGGGCAAGACTTTGCCTGGATATCAGCGGCGTCACAGTCCATGTCTGTAGTAATAGTATTGCCTACCCCAAGCTTTAAAAAATCACAATGAATCAAGCTGAAAAGGTAATGAGATTGCCTTTAAAATCAGGAGATTTTTTTTTTAAAGTAACTTTTGGGTTCTTTTTGCTTGCCTTCCGGTTTCTGAGTCTTTAGGGTTCACTTGGGTCATGTTTTCAAGCTTTTGTCCACTACATGAGTATTTTCACTGTTTTCTGTAAGGAAATGCCATTTTGAAAAAATTGAAATTTTTCATAACATTGCACAGATTTTGACAACATTTTGTTTAGAAACAAAATCGAAAAAATCCATTAAAAAATGTCTTGTTTGACATTTTTGGAATGAAAAGTTTTGATTTTTTGTTTATGTTTTGAAATTTATTTGATATTAAATTAAAAAAATAGAAAGGGTTGAAATTGAAATGAAACATTTTTAATTTATCAAAACGAAACAAATTTATTTTCAGAATTTTATTTTGTGGAAACATTTTAAATTTGGACATTTCATCCTGATGTGAGAAGAATTTTGTTTTTCAAACTTTCAACGTTTTTCACAGGATGGAAAAAGCTCTAGGTAGGATGTCCTTTTATTTATTTATTTAATTTAATTAATGCTGTAATTCCCATGTAATCACTTGTCTCCAGGAGCTGGGGCTCTAAGTAAATTACCTAATATTGTTAGAATTTGCAACACTGTAGCAGTGGAAGTGGTGTACAGTCATCTCTTGCCAACCTTCAGGATTGTGAGGGGAAGAAGAACCCCTCATCGCAATCTCTCTCAGGTCTCCCATTTACCTCCATTCCAGTGTAGCATTTGGCCCTAGGCAATAAGAATAAGTCTGAATAGCTGGTTAGCGTCCCCATTTCTGTGCTCTGCTTTTCCATTTAGAGAACATCTGTCCTGTGCTGCATCACCACACTCATCCTACCTTGCAGAGGAGGCTGTCATCCCTAACAGACTTTACCACTGATCAGTAATAGCAAGTGGTACCAATGCGGTGCATGCTTTGACCCTTAGCCTGAGATGGAGAAGTAAGAGGTGTCACTATGGTAGTAGCTTATGCTACCAGCCAATCCGCGAGGCTACCCTCAGAAGAATTTAAAATACATGAATATTCTCCAGTTAATGCTAATGTGTTTCCTTTGTAGTGCACTGGCAGGATACACCTACTAATACTGAGCAAGCCAATGGAGGCTTGAGGTAGGGTGTGGCTTGATTGTGAGTTTATGAATAAAGATGAGCCAAAAGCAGGGCCAAGCCAAAGAGAATATTTTGATATTATTCACTTGTGATCGTAGTGATCTTGTACATGACTAGATGTATTTTTTTTTCTTCTAGTATGTGTAGAGTTTGGCCCTTTGGCTTAGTTTGATTTGTATTTATTTTTAGATGGTGCTTTTACTTATTTCCATAAGAGAACAGAGGAACAGATTTGAATAGCAGTTGGTGCTTCAGCATGGCCAGTATTTTTAAGCCTTACTTTAATTTTTTTTAACAATAAATAAAGTCGCATGTACCAATAATAAGCTTTCGTATCCATACGCAATAAGTTCTGGTCATTGCTAAGCATATAATACGATACAGGGCTTGATCTTGCATTTCTCAGGCACCCAGAGCTCCACCTGAAATCAATGAGAATCTGAGCAGCACAAGGAAGGCAAGACTGAGCCCTTAATTATTATAATGTCTCCACCCTCTCAGATACTTTCATATGGCATATTTAATCTGCTTAACCCCTTTAAGCAGACCCTAATAATTTTATTGGTATGCCAAATTAGAACGGTATTAGCAAAGTTCCTTCACTGCTCCAGGGTACATGTGTGTTACTTGGCTTGTATTTGATAAGTCGTTCATTTTGTACATCTTGGTTTAGCCCTAGCAGTAGACCTGACCACCCAGTAAACTTTTTTCACCTCTTATAGGTATTTTTGTGGATAGTTTGCTTTGCTCATTTTCATGTCATGCAGTGGTGTCCTATATTATTCTCGTGCTCAGTAGCAATCTGGTAGATGATTGAGTGGAGTTTGTCACTCTGACCTGTGGTGACCAGCTGTATGTTCCTCTAAGAAACCATGTTAAATGAGACACCCTGCACCCACTTTATCATAGCTCTGTGGCAGTGGTTAGGATTATAGTTCTGTAAATATAGTTATTTCCAAGTTAAGGAGGCTTAGCCTGTAATTTAATGTAATGCCACAGTCATACCAGAGAACATCGGAGGGCAATTTAGGAAACATATGAATACTTGTTGGAGTTGTCCTCCTTTTTGAAAACAAACAAAACCTAACCTCACAATCAAGTAAGTCCTGCATAGTCTTTTCAAGTGAGAGACAATTATTATATGATGTTTAAATTCTATGATACAATGGAGATTGGTTTATAATAGATATATTCCAGAATGATAATCTAGAGCAGTGATTCTCAAACTTTAGCAACCCGAGGACCCCCATTTTGATTTAAGATTTTTCGCGGACCCCCAAGCTCCCTGCTCAGCCTCAGGTCCCGCCCCTACTCCATCCCTTCCCCCAAGATCCCACCACCGCCCCACCTCTTCCTGTCCCCGCTCCACCCCTGTCCCTCCTCTTCCCTGCCTCTTTCTATCCCCTCCCCCAAGTGTGCTCCGTCCCTGCTCCTCCTCCTCCCCCCTCCCAGTGCCTCCTGCACACCACTGAACAGCTGTTCCCCAGCGTGCAGGAGGCACTGGGAGGGAGGGGGAGGAGTTGATCAGCAGAGCCTGCGAACCCCCTGGAGTACCCTCACGGACCCCCATTTGAGAAACACTGATCTAGAGGTTTAGTAGAGATATTTGCTAATAAAAAAAATGTTTACCAAACATTACAGTTATGTAGTAATTTAAATTATAGGAATAAAAGAACAGTCCAGTACAAAATACACTTTAGCAACAGATGGGAAAATGAGACAATGTTTGTGTCCCAAAGCCATAGAAACCACCAGATGCAGTAGATACTTATTTCGGGTCCAACCCTGTGTGCTTGAGCATCTGCTAAAGGGTGCTGAGTGCCCTCCAGTTTCTGTACTTTAATGAGAGAGGAGGGTATTAGGTATCTCGGAAGACTGGGCCTTTTATATAGCTATAGCAAATTTTAGCTCAAACTGCTCACTAAACTTGCATGACTGAATTTACAAAGCATCCATATTAGAACATGCTGTGTTCTTCCTTACTAATGTGTGCTGATATTGGTGCACATGCACCCATGCAATAAAGAGAGAGTACATCTATCTACTTGTTGGAATAAGGACCGGCAGTTTGAATTCCTGGATTCTCTGTGTTTGACCAGTCCTCCCCCTCTTGCAGTCAATGAGAAGTTTGCCATTGACTCAGATGGGACCAGAATCATGCCTGAAACTACTGTTAGTCCTGGTTTACCCATCTGTAAAATGTGCACAATGTACCTGCCTGATGGGGTGTAATGATGAGGCCTAACTAATTAAAGTTTGTAAAATGCTTTGCAGTCCTTGGGAGGAAAGTGCTCTAGATGTGCTAATCATTATCATGGATAAATTGTCTCCTGAGAGGTTGGTAGTACAATTGAGTGAAGCATGATGCTGGGCTAAAAGTAGGTGCTTGTAGACGAGCGCTTCCTTGCTCATGGCACAAATCCACAGGAGACTGCTCTTTCAAACAGCAGTGCCCTTTTATTTCCTTGTATTTCCCCACCACCACATATATACAGCTATATACAGTTTGCTCTCAGGCAGGTAGCCCCCTTGGGGAACAGCTTGCTCTTACAGCTAGCTGGGAGCAACAGGCCCTCTCTCCTCCCTTTCCTGTTCCTCCCCTCCTACTTCCTTCCTGCTAGCTTTATAGGCCTTCCTCCATCAAGCTCACAGGTGTCTCTGATGTAAGGCTTTAATCAGCCACAGCCTGTCAGCTCCAATCACTTCCCCCTTACTGGGAGCTGAGCTAGCAGGCTCTGAGCTAACATGGGGCTGAGTCAGTGCCTTTTGGCCAGCACCCTGTTACAGTGCTAAATAATAATTATAGTCTTTGCCAAAATATGGGTAATATATCTGAAGAGAGTGATGATTTCAAAAGTTATCAGGCTCTTAAGTACTAACAATATCCATCAGATTAGCCAGTATTTCCCTAGAATAAATCCATGCAGGGTTTTGAAACCGGATATAATGATTGTACAACTATGGAATATTGTCCGTTTTCTTATCTCATAATTGTCTGGCAGCTAAAAATATCTGTAGTCAGTATAATATTGCAGGTGTTGAATATGATACTCTAAACTTTACAACGAAAAGATAATTCAAACATAAGGCAGAAATACATGTATGCCTATAAACTAGCTAATTGTGATGCTAACTGAAGATCACATTCTAAAAAAAGTCGTCTTTTTATTCTATTGAATGCTGTTGTTGCTAGCAAAGTCCAATTTTTATAGACTGTATCATTTTACACATTCTTAAAGGATAAAAGTTATTGCAAGTAAATTAGAACTGAACTGCTCCACAAAGGGCAGTACTTTCACTGATATGCCCCCTGAGACCATGTTCAGTTCTTAGTTCCCAGAGTCCCTGAAGAGCATGTTGCATTGCTTCCCAGTTAATTTGACTACATAGATTTTTTTGAAGTTTTCAGCCAGAGAAAGCAAAGGTGATATTTTATCTCAAGACTCTTTTTTGCTTTCCAGACACCATTTCCATTGCCTTTCTAATCCAAAACTCTGCTGTCATCACTTTCAGCGGAATCAACATAACCCTGATTCTCGTTGCAATATTAAATTGTAAATGACACTTATCCAGTTAGGGCAAAAGAATACATAAGCCCCAGTTATCTTGGAGGATAATGTACTGCATGTTGGAAATTTGCTGAGAATTCACGAGGATGAGATGTTCTTGGTTATATTTTACTTGTGGGGTTTTTTTTGTTTTAGAAAAGTAAACAGCTACAACATCTGTAACGATGCTTTTGCCAAGATTGTTTGTTTCCATAAACTAATAGATTTTATTTCACATACTTTAAAGTGCAATGGGCTGCTAGCTCTTTGGGACAGTGCTGGTACCTCTGTGCCTAGCACATTGTGAGTGTGACTATAAATGAATGATGAATATTATTTAGTCATCATTTTGAAAATGGGAATTTCAGAATTAGATACGTCAATGCATCTGTCATGCATAAAAGCCTACTATATATATATAAAACCTTAGGCCTTTAGGCACCATAACAAAAACATAGGACCATATCCTGAGATGTGCTGAGTCCCACTGACTTGGATGGGAGTTGCAGATGCTCAGCATCTTTTAGGATTTGGCCCATAGACTTGCTATTTTCAGCATCTGACTTTTAGTAATTCTGATTAAAATTAGTAGCACAATGCGCTTTCTCAAGCACTAATAAGTATAACCGTGATCATGCTGAATGCAGAAGTGCTTCTAATAGCTACATCTCTTTCTTTGATCTTTGCTTTTTAATTGTTCTTACTCAGAACTTAGTGCTTGTGAATATGGATAATTTATAGGAAAATGTAGCATGTTATTTTTTCTCAAAACAGGTAAACCATGGCAGTGGAATAAACTTCCCCATGCCACCTAATCATTTATCCTTACTACTACTTTGAAGTCGCACCCCAGTAACAAAGGTTTTGTGCCCATTCAGTCCTTGGCTTGACATCTTTGCTGAGACTACCGAGGGAACTGATTGGTGTCAACTGTTGTGGTGAATTATGATGTGGACCTCTGTCAATAGGAACAAAACCAACAGCATGCACACATCTTATGTAGGTACCTGAATTGCTGGTAGTTGCTCATGATGACTTTCCACCATTACTGATTGGAGATACATTTGAGCTAGAGACAGAGGCCTTGTTTAAACACTTAAGTTGTACTGCTTTAACTGGACTGGTATAGTGAAAGTGGTACAACCCTCCCTTATTGTGGATGCAGTTATACCAGTATAAAGGTGCTTCTACTTGTTCAGGAAAGGGAATGAGCTATGCTAGAATAAGACACCTTTACACGGGCATAACTGTGCCCACATTAGTGGTTGTACTGGTATCAATGTGTCAGTAAAAGAATCACACCCCTACCCAACATATGCTCGTACAAAAACTGTGTGTAGACCAGGCCTAAAATTACCATTGACAACTAGCAATACAGTCTTCCAGTATTTTATTTCTTTTTTTAATTAAAAATGTGTCCCATACCAAGGTCACAGGCTCATTTTTATAAGGCACAGTGCAATCGGTATGCTGTCACCATGTAGTTTAACTGGGAATGTTTATGAAAATCAGTGTTTGCAGTCTTAGAATACTATAGTATGTGTACTAAACACATTTGACTGTTATATATGATCTCTTGCAAGTCTTCACTGAGGTTTATATAGTTTTGGATGATATACTTGCTGCTTACAAGATGCAATACCGAGGGTTAGGATATATCTGTGTGCCTTCGCTAATATATCCCCCCCACCCTTTATCGTAGTATCCGAGAAACAGTCTTTTATGTACATATCCTCACAACACTCCTGAGAGGATAGGAAGTACCGTTATCCATATCTTTTATAGATGGGAGATTGAGGCATAGAGAGGCTAAGTGACTTGCCCAAGGTCACATAGGACGTCTATGATTGAGCAGGGACTTGGACCTTGGTCTTCTGAGTCTTAGGCTAGTGCCCTAAATACTGGACGATCCTTCCTCTCAAAGGTAATCAAAGATGGATGCAGATGATAGCTTGGATAATACTCCAAAAGTTATTTTCCGCACAAAAACCAGAACCTCCCCAAATCTTCTCTGAAGCACTTAGCTATTGTGGTTGTTGGCAATATACAAAAACTTAAGACATAGAGAAAAGCACTTTCACACGTGGTAACACTTATACATATTTTCCAAATTTGTTACACAGAAAAGGGGGCGAGTTTTTTCAGGAACTGTTGGTAAAAGATCATCTTATGGATCTGAGGTTGCCTGCCTGGCAAACCCATTAAGACCACAAATGGTGTCAAAATGTGTACTCTGCTGCAGAAGAGCAAAGGATTAATACACTCTCTGTGAAGTCTAGTCCATGTTGGATGACAGCCCTCTGGGCTAAGCTCAGTCCGAATCTTACACAGATGTTTAAATCACACAGTACAAAATGCAAGTGCTCTCATTTTCCTAAGGGAGTGTGACAGGAGGAGCCTCGCAAAGGGCTTTTTTCTCTTGGAGCAATGGATGTATCTGCTGCTCCACAGTGTGCCAGTGACATGCTTAGCAGCTATTGCTGGGGGAAAATTAGCACTCCTCTTAGGAACAAGAGTGTAACCAGTTCTGTGCAGCTTTACAAATCACCTCCCAGCTCAGCACCATGTACTCCACAAGCTTTCCGAATGCAGCCCCCTGCCGCCAATCTTTCACTTTGCTAATGGTTGTTTATCCTTTATTAATAACCTCTCGTCTATTATCCTTTATTAGGATAACCTCCCGTCCCCAAATGTGAATGCATCATAATGTTTTGCAGTATGGAGGCTAAGGGTGGCTTTTTCCAAAGAGCATCTGGAAATGAGGTGCTTAATTCCCATTGAAATTCCCAACCCGAAACCGTTATTACCCTTAGCAATGATGTTTTGTTAAGATAACTGAAGAGAGAATCCTCAAAGTCCCATAAATACATGTTTTTAATAGCTCTAGAGTAACAGCAAAAATCAATGCCTATTTGGGTTTACTTGTATAAAAGCTCCTATTTATACTTCCCCCTCAATATAGTCAGTTCACTGTGAAATGGACCAATATAATTATGATCTTCCTGTGAGCTGGTGTAATTATTGTCAATAATGTATTGAGGCAGGAGTTACTACAAAGGATGAGGTCTGGCAAATAGCTATTCGTGTAGACAGGAGGTTCTTGATGGTCACATCAAAGGAGTTCTCAGAATTTTAAAATTGGCAAGCCACGAACTATCTGATAAGTGCCCTCCTTGGTGGTTTGATCAGTAATGAAACCCAGGTGCACTGCGTCATGGTTTTGATCTACAGACTATCGGGTTAAATATGAACTGACTTTCGGGGCACGTCGTCTAGCACAAAGATTCCAGACCAACAAAATAGTAGCCTAAGGGCCCACTGTGGTTGATACAAAATATGTAGTAAATATAGGCCACCAGAGGGAATGTGACTTTTAAGATCATACTAGGTATCATATGTGCTCCCGAGGGTCAGACAATTTTGTCTTTAAAAAAATCTGATCACATCCCTTGTTTTAAATAAAATAGGGAGGCAGTGTGATCTAGTTGTTATTAATTATTATTTGCATTACTGTAGCATATAGGGGGTGTAACTGAGATAAGGGCCCCATTGTGCTGGATAGACAATCCCTGCCCTGAAGATCTTATAATCTAAATACACAAGACAGATAAAGGACGTAGGAAAGGGCAAAGAAAAGGAACAACCAGGAAGAGAAACAGAAGACGGGAACTAAAACAGACAGAAAAGGGGATGAGTAGAGACAGGAAATGGGAAAGAGAAATTTCATCTTGTCATTGTTTTCATCTAATTTTTGTGTGTGTGTGGTGGGGGAAATCATTTCCTAACTTGCTCTAATTAAAATATTTCCAGCTTACCTCTGTTTTATAAAAAATAATATTTTCTAAGAAAGAACCCTGTACTCCCGACTATACTTGGAATAAAAAAATCTAGTAAATGCTGCATCTTCTCTTGACATTTCTCCCTTCTTTTCTCTCTCTCTCCTTTACCAGTTTGAAAAATGTCTCTTCCCTACTGTATATTCTAGGTACATGGGAGTAGTGAGAGTGTATCACAGACAGGCGCGTACATTGGCCCACTCACCCTTTGCTCAATCTGGCTTACTTTGCTCTTCTGTATTTGCTGGTCCATGATGTTAGAGAACAAAAGGTTAAGTGTCACTTGCCTTCCCTAGGCAAACTGGCTCTGCAATCCTTTGATGACCACCCACTAGCTAGCTTTGAAGGAAAATATGTTAGTCCTCATTCTGATTCCACGAAATCAGGGAGACCTAATTTAAAAATAAATATTTAAACTGAACTAAAAAGTGCAATTTTCTTATAACAATGTGTCTCCTATTTTTTTGTTTTCCATTACATTTTTTGTAACGCTTCCCCACAAACTATGGGGTAGAATCTCAGCTGGTGTGAATCATCCTGGCTCCATTAAAATCATATCAGGACTACGGGTGGGAGTGGAGGAGAGACAGTCAATAGATGTATAGAGAAGTCAATGGAGTTGTGACAATTTAAGCCAGCTGAGGATCTGCCCCATGTGTCCTGATCTTGTAAACACGTACTCATCTGCATGGTTCACATGGCCCTGATCCTGCATTGTTAAAGTGAATAGGAGCATAGGCTCAAGCCCCACATGTGTAAATTTGTAGCGCTGTCAGTTTAATCCTTTATTTTTGTCTCCTCTACCTCTTCCCCAGAGTTCTCATAGATTTTCTCCCTGTCTGTGTTTCATTGATAACACTTCAATATTAGTATCATTTCACTTGGAGTTTGTTATAATCACAGTGATTGCACTGCACTCATTTGATATTAATGTACATATCAAGATACAAGTAAAGGGTCTGATTCTAGAACCTTTACTTACATTACTTATTCTACTTATTTACATGAATTATTCCAGTGCAGTCAATTGAACTATTAATGTCTGTAAAACTTATTCCCACTAAGGGGTGCAGGATTGGGCCCACAGCTCAAATGAATGGATATTTACAGTGATGATTGTTAGCCCACCTATTTTCAAATTTCTGGTTATAATTTTTCTTCCTCTACTGCCCATTTTCTTTACTTGAGCTTTAACTGATTAGTTTTCAAACTATTTATTGGTGTCTGTTATAAATACAATAGTTGCAAACGTGGTTCCATTACTGTTCTTTGCTTTCTCTTCTAAGTTATTCCAATTATAATCAAACCAGATAGAGAACAGGACCTGCTCAATGCTGATTCAGGAGAGTTGTTGAGAAGATTATTTCTTATTGGTGTAAAAAATTCCAATTTTAGTCACAGACGGTAGTCTCAGATCTTAGTTCTGCGTTAGGAATCCTTCTCACTAATACAGGCTTATCCATCTTAGCCAGTACATTTCATTGCTGAGCATATAAGCAACTGAAACATTATACAGTAAAGAGTTTAGTTACAATCAGGCACATATTTTCTGTTACATATGAAAGCTAAATGCATACATTTCCATTAATAAGTTTGTACTGGAATTTAAATTAGGTGGCACAGATAAAGACCATGCTCATTGTATCGGTATTAGCAGCAATTCAATAGTAAATCCACATCAAAAAGACTTTTCCCCTTCCTTTCAAGTAGGCTGGGAACACTGTCGTATGCAATATTTTAGATAGGCAAGAAAGGCAAAGTCCAAAGGAATAATTTGATTTTTTTTAAAAGGATTGTTGTTGGAGAATGAATAGGCTTATTATAAGTTAAATACAAGTTACACCAAAGGGGAAGCTTAAATGTGTGGAGGAGAATATTCATCTTGGGATTGCAAGTGTATAAAGGACAAAAGTCTTTTTTATAGGGAAATTAGTGGTGTGTAGCCTCCAGTGTAAAACAGCAGTGTTCACATTGGCTCTGCAGTCTCATTAACCTCTCGCTGAAGGTGAAGGTTGAAGATCTAATTCTTCTAGGTAGTGGCCAATAACTCAGCTTGCACAGTTGATGCTAGAATATATTTAGGTCTACTCTTTAACCAAGAATTGCTGATGAACGCCGACATTTCAGAATACTCGGTAAACGACAAGTTGTTGCATGTTCAGTATCTTTGTTTCACAATTGTTTTATTAAAAAAGAAGCACAGGACCTTAACAGATATATTTTAAATAATTTTCAAAGGTGTAGCATGGAGCCTTAACATCTCAACTGAATGTTTATGTTTATGGTCACATTAGATATATTGTAAATAAGACGTCTCGGCTAGTCAGCAAAATGATTTAATCATTAATTACCCAGCTTGCATTGTAAAGTTTATTTGCATAGCTGCAGAAAGGAAAGCAGTGTTGTTTTCGGAAAGTTGCGTTCTGAAATGTTGACAACACATTTATTTTAGAGATCATTGCCCTTGAGAGAGAATAAGTTATAATGACTTCTGCTATAAACAGAAAATAGCTGAAGAGGAAATTACTTTATCTCTATAATATATTTCTTAAAAAATAAATAAATGTCATACTGATGTAAGAAAGGCCTTCTATCTCTCTATCAGTTGGAGAACGGCATCCATCACTGTACGATTTAAGAAACCCTTACTCATAAAAATAGAGGACAGAGGCAATGGTAAGCTAATCTTGGACCATGTTTCGCTTGTGATGGCTGTGAACAATCCAAAATGTGATGCCAGAGAGAATGAGATGCAAATACAGGAGGTAGACCTAGAATGGAGAAAAATATACAAGAGTTGTTAGCATAGAGGAGGCAATTAATCACATATGAATGGATGAGGTCACCCAAGGATAAGGTATAAAGGGAGAAGAGGAAAGGGGTAAGAATAGAGTCCTGGGAAACTCCCAAAGAAAAGGAGCATGGAGAGGGGAAAGAGCATGTGGAAAGGTGAGAACAGAGGTGCATAAGCCAAGAGAAGGCAGATATCAAGGAAGAGGAAGCCATCAACAGTATCAAAAGCAGCAGAAAGCTCCAAAAGGAGAAGACGACTTAGCCAGAAAGAGGTCATTGCAGGCTATGGTGAGAGTGATGTCTGTGGAGTGGGTAGTCTGGAAGCTGGACTTAAGTGTGTCCTGTGGTGAGTCTCAAGTAAGGAAGCTAATTCAGCAGCTTGCCCAAAGGATTGGCGGGGAAGAGAGAGACAGGTAAAGTCAAAGATGTTCCCCCCCCCCCCAAAGGATGAAAGAAACCAGAGCTGAGGGAAAGGCTCATGTGGAGGAAAAATGGGGTGAAAGTGGAGTCACAGGACATTGGTAGGGTTTAGTAGGTCAGGCGGAGGGGTGTGAAGAGGAGAGTAAGTCAGAGACTTGGAGCTCAATGACAAAGGATTGCTAGAGTCACTTGCATTAGTAAGAGTTTCAGGGAAGGACCCAAAGTTTATAAATTACTTGGAGTATCTTTTAAAATTGTAAGGGCCTGATCCTGTAAACGGTTGAGTGCTGTCAACTCCTGTTGCCTTCAATGGGAGTAGAAGGCAATCAGCACCACACAGGACTGAGTCCTCTGTTAGTTGGAACCTTCTCCACTGAAGTCCGTTTCTACTGGGACTGGGAGCATGATGAAACTTTTTGTCCCCACACTGGCTCCACACTGCAGAGTCTACAGTCTCTGACTGTAAATAGCATGGTGCAAACAGATGTTTACTGCATGTGATAGCTCTCTCCCTGTATACATACACAGTAAGCAACATTTCGGTCAACCGGAAAACTGTGTATAAATTTAGTTAAATGTATAAACATTGTTGTTTTGGTGTATAATGTGTTGTGACCTAAATAGGTCAGCTAACTTCCTTCAGAAGAAGGCACACACATTCCTACCGCAGCACAGCTTCTACCCAATTGATTTTGTGGAATATAAACTTGAAAAAAGTATATGAAACCCCACATTAGCTCCACTCTTGTCAATTTTCATATTTAATCAGAAAATGGGATTTTTTTCCTGTTGGAATCTGAATTTTTCCTATTGGAAAATAATGGTTCTCCTGTGGGAAGATTAAAAAATCAACAAGACTTTCTGACACTTTCTGACAATTTTGTGTCAATTACCATGCCCTGAATCAAATAACAGTAAGAACCTGGCAACTGCTGCCCCTGATTCCTGAGCTACTGGATCCTGGGGTGGGAGGTGGGGGTTGCCTGAATATTTACTACGTTAGACCCAGTGCGAATTAGTGAAAGTGATGAATGGAAAACCGCCTTCCGAATGCACTATGATCATTTTGAATACCTGGTGATGCTGTTTGGACTGATCAACCTTCCGACACTTCACGAACGATATGTTATGGGACATACTGGACCAGTATGTAGCGGTTTACCTGGATGATATCCTGGTCTTCTCAGACAACCCCGAAAGCACACTGGTCACATTTGAGTAGCCCTGAAGCCTTTATGACAGCAGACTCTATTATAAGCTTGAGAAGTTCATGTTTGTCCAGCTTTCCACAGAATTTCTAGGCTTTATCCTGATCCCTGAAGGATCAAGATGGACCCATGCAAGGTCCAGGCTATCTGTGACTGGATGCTCCCCCTGCCCAACCCCAACAACGCTTGATCTGCAATGCTTCTTAGGGTTCACCAATTTTTATTGGCTGTTTATCCCACATTTCTTGAAACAAATTGGGCCTCTCACCTGAGGAACAAAGACTGAAGTGTGGGGAAGTGCTGGACCCAGGCTGAAGGGATTTTTAGCCTGTGAATGGAACACCTGGGGTTTTTAAGCTGTGAGCCAGCCAGGGGCGGCTCCAGGCACCAGCGCTCCAAGCGCGTGCCTGGGGCAGCAAGCCGCGGGGGGCGCCCTGCCAGTCCCTGCAAGGGCGGCAGTCAGGCAGCCTTCAGCGGCTTGCCTGCCGTGCTTGGGGCGGCAAAAAAGCTAGAGCCAGCACAGCTTGCCCCTTAAGAATCTGCAGCCAGCGTCCATCATCATTTAGGGTGAGAATTTGCTACTTATATCCCATCTCTTTAGTATATTAAGCTTAGATTGTATTTTTGTTTATTTGTTAGCTACCCTGTTTTGATCTGTTTGTTATCCCTTATAATCACTTAAAATCTATCTTTTGTAGTTAATCAATTTGTTTTTGCTTTATCACAAACCAGAGTGTGGGAGTTATAACTTGGGGCAAAAAGCTGTTGTGTATTTCCTCTCCACATTGAGGGGGGGTTGAATTTCAAGAGCTTATGCTGTACAGATCTCTGTGCAGTGCAAGACGGTATAATTTTGGGTTTACACTTCAGAGGTGGTTGTGCTCTTGAGCAGTTGGGCAATTCCTTAGCTGTAGCCTCCCTATGCAGAGCTGATCACAGCAGCCTGTAGGTTCTGCAGCTGGGTGTGTCCCCACCTGTATGTGTGCTGGTTAAAGTGCAGGCTGGATCCTGGGAGAGGGCTTGGCAGGCTGGTCACAGCAGTACAGTGTAAAGGGATCACAGGCTGGTGGGTCAGAGGGGTTCAGTGGTACCCCAGTGCCAGGTGGCACCCCGGGGGGAACCCATCACAATCTGCTCAATGTGCAGTGTCAGTCAAAAAAGTGAACGGAATGTTAGGAGCTATTGGGGAAGGGATAGGTAATAACACAGTAAATATCATAATGACACTATAAATCCATGGTGCCTCCACACCTGGAATACAGTTCTGGTTGCCCTATCTCAAAAAAGATATATTAGAATTGAAAAGGAGCAGAGAAGGGCACAAAAATGATTAAAGGTATAGAACAGCTTCCATATGAGGAGAGATTAAAAAGACTGGGACTGTTCAGCTTGGAAAAAATGACTAAAGGGATGAGTGAGGGGTGTTATGATAGAGGTCTATAAAATCATGAATGGTATTGGAGAAAGTAAATAAGGAAGTGTTATTTACTCCTTCACATAACACAAGAAGCAAGGGTCACCCGATGAAATTAATAGGCAGTCAGGTTTAAACAAACAAAAGGAAGTACTTCTTCACCCAATGCAGTCAACCTGTGGAATTCATTGCCAGGGGATGTTGTGAAGGCCAAAAGCGTAACTGCATTCAAGGAAGAGTTAGATAAGTTCATGGAGGATAGGTCCATCAATGGCTATTAGCCTCTAACTGCCAGATGCTGGGACTGGATGACAGGGGATGGATCACTTTATAATTGCCCTGTTCTGTTCATTCCCCTGAAGCATCTGGCATTGGTCACTGTCGGGAGACAGGATACTGGGCTAGATGGACCATTGGTCTGACCCAGTATGGCCCTTCTTATGTTGGTCCCTGGTTGGTCACTTAAAATGTTAGAGGGCCAGATTTTCAGTAGGTGTAAACTGGCATCCACCTACTTCATTGGAGCTATGCCTATTTGTGCCAGTTAATGATTTAGCCCTTTATTCATTATAACATTCTAAGAAAAATAAATACATATAAAGTTGTTGCAACAAATTAAATATGTCTCATCACTGATGTTTCAGAATGTCCCCTGATTTGTGTTTGTGTATCTGAATCATCTGTGTAAGTGTGCTGTTTCTTTTCCCCACCCTACCCCTGTACCAGGAAAGACAGTTTGGGTACCAATTTTATTACATTTCCTTAAAAGAGGTGCATTACGCTGCCCTTCCAGACTTGTATCACAGGGAGGCAGTGTGATCTTGGGACACAGGGTTGTTTAAGCATAGGTCTACCTGCCAGAAATTGAGTTTTACTACTAGCTCTTGTGCTGACTTGCTGTGTGCCCTTGGGCAAGTCATTTAACATTTCTGAGCCATATTCTGCCCTCAGTCACCCCTATTGGGGTCTACTACTTCAGAATTTGGTTCTGATTATACCCCCCTCTGTAAAATAGAGGGATGGGGATTTATCCTTACTTTGTAGAGAAGGTAAAGATAAACTGATACACAGGTAAATGTATGAAGTGCTTTGAAAGTATAAAATTCCATGTAGATGCTAAGATGTTATATTATTATTATACCAAAAGGGTCCTTGTTAATTATCTACTCGAATGATTGTTAGACTTACCTGCTTATTATGATTTACAATCATACAAGATTACTGAACTACTGCTATGTGAGATGGGGAAAAAATTGTTGCATTTTTTTGGAGTACAGTTTTCACATCCACAGAGAGACAAATTAGATTTCTGTGATGTTTTCTTATGTTACAAAACTATCCAGACAATTTCCACAGTGGGAATAAGCTAACGAGACCTCACTGGAATATATCCAGTAAAAATAGCTGTGTTGACTGAAAAAAGAAGCAGAAAACAAGTAGTCAAAGGGAAAGAATTGCTTTCTGTCTCTCATACAGACAAACACACTTATTTACACATCTTCCTTTGTAATATAGTCTGCTGGGTATTTGAAAAGTATCAAGAATAAAAGATACTTCTAGAATTATAGATGCCCTTCTCGCCATTAAAGTTAAAAGCTCTTCCATAGAAAGAGAATTGTTCTAATTTTCTTTAAGGTTTTTACAAGTGATTTCTGGATAACAAAATATATCTATGGGAATAAACGTGGGGATGGCACTTTTTAGTGATCAGTTCCTGTTGATTGTAGATGATGGAATTATATTCAAGATTATGGAGCTCTTCTGTATGGCAGAAGGTGTGGCATGGTTCTGTAGTGCTTTTCTTTGGAAGGAAGGATTAAGGCAAATACAGAAAACATGATTTTAAAGTGTCTTAATCTTCAGCTCTTGGAAATAAAACTTTAATGGTCTATTGGGTGAACATGTTGCATGAGGTCATTTTACTGAAATTCAGTATCAATTGTGAAATGATTAAGTATGAGAAAAGCAACTTTAAATAACCTCATATCCTAGTGTGGTACATGGGCCTGTGTATCCTGGCTAACCTAGAAAAAGTCACAGATGACAGAGATGAGAATTCTCAGAAATACGGTTCGTTGCTTTCTTGATAGGCATGATGGGTATTTGAGGAAAATGCCTAAGGACATGAATTTTAATCGCAGTCATCAGGCACCTTACTCCAGAAGTAGCCTCACTAACTTAATGAGACTCTGTGCTAATTAAGGTTTCTTGTAGCCAGTCTGATTTCTTTTCCCAGAGTAATCCTGGTTCCTCAACATATTCATATTTACGTTGAACTTTACTGATGCAATCCTTACTTTTGAATGAATAAGATCTGCTCATGCAAGGAAAGGTGGGTCAGTGATGAATAAACCTAGATATAAGTTAAATGTTGTTAGAAATAAACATGTTTTGCAGAAAAATCCTTCAATTATAGGCATTTTAATAGATATCAGTTTTTTTCTTCTTCTTGGAGACAAAATAAAAATGAATGCTTCCTTGGGCACTTTTCCATTTGTAATATTTCCCTCCATTTCTTTCATACTATAAGCTTTCTTTATTGTATCATTGTACAAAGTTTCACAATTAGCCTTTTACACAAAATCATCTATTTTATGTATGCATATCTCAGTTGGCATCCAAAATTATTGAAGCATGTGACTTGCAAGTGATCACAACAAAATTCTTTTATTATTGGTAGGAGCCAAAAAACCCAACACCCCCTCGCAGACCGAAACATGGTGGCTTATTTTCGTGCTTTACTCTACTAAATGGATTGTCTTCAGAAGACTTTGTGAGATAGATGCTCATGAGATTCAGACCACAGGCATTACTGGCTATCAACAGCAGTTGTTTATCCCTCTGTCTCACGTTACTGCTTTAGTACTTTTGCTCACACAGCCTATTCTGAATTTCCCTTTAGGAAAGTAAAACTTCCTTAGGGTATGTCTACACTACGCAGACTATGCTGGCATACTAACAATGATGATGCCGGCATAACTCCATAGTGTAGACACAGCCTACACTGACAGAAGCGGTTTTTACTTCCAGGCCTGGTCTACATTTAAAAGCTAGATCAATATAGCTCCATCGGTAAGTGGTGTGGAACAAGCCATGCTCCTGACCGATGTAGCTATGCCAACCTAACCCCCGTGTAGATGCAGCTATGTCAATGGAAGAATGTGTCCATTGATGTAGCTACCATTGTTTGAGGAGGTGTCCCTACACACAGAAAAAAACCTTCTGTCTACACTATGGGGTTATGCAGGCATAACTATGGTAACATGGCTATGCCGGTATTGTTTCTGTAGTGTAGACATACCCTAAGTATAGCAACATCACCTCCTCAAACAATGGTATTTAAATCGATGGAAATATTCTTCCATCAACATAGTTGTGTCTACACTGGCGGTTAGATTGGCAGAGCTATACTGGTCACGGGTATGGTTTTTTCCACACCTCTGACTGATCTAGCTATGTCGACCAGCTTATAAGTATAGGCCAGGCCTTCCATTCTATTAAATGCTCCTAGACAATTAATGGGATATAATTTGATGGTCCGTAGTAAGCCTTCTTGTGAGACCATTTGTTTTGACAATGTAATATATGTTAACTGTTGTTTCCGATGGCATCTGTCTTAATTTTCCTCCTGGTAACATAGCACTGTATCAAAATCAATAGGTATCTCAGAAAAGGGGAATTTCTACTGGCAAATTAGGATCATAATTGTTAGAGTTGGAAAAGATCTATTCAATTATTGGGTTCATCCTTCTGGAAGGGAATGTAGTCTCGTGATAGAGAATTGTTTGCTATGACACTTTGAACCTAGACAGTATAATGAAGAGTGCCTTATGAATGCCTAGGTAGGCAGATCTTAGTCAAGAGACTGAGGCCAGGTCCAAAAGTCCTGAATGGCATAGTTAAGCTGACATATCCCCCAGTGTAGACAGCGTGAGGTCGATGGAAGAATTTTGAAACAACAGTAGGTCAAAGTGCACTACGGAACTTTTAGTGCATGGCACTAGGATCTACATGTTGATTTAGTCTGTGGCTGTAGCGTGCTGTGCCTTCACACCGTAGCTTGCCAGTCACTAGGTCTCCATATGGACAAGCACTCAGACTAATGTATAACCACTTTATTAATGATAAGGGTGTCTAATTGGGTGTCACATACTAAGATGTCGCAAGGTGGTTTAGCGAAGTGTGTAGTAGGGTGAGGGCTAACACTATTCTTGAGATTAGAAACAATGACTTTCAATTTTATAGCTTACACCAGATCATGTATTTTACTGCCCTTAGGGCTTGTCTATATGACATGTAGGCTATGTCTTTGCTAGAAATGCTTCAGCATCACAGCTGCTGTGCTTCAGTGTAGACACTCACTGGAACACTGCATCCCATATTCTTCATAGAGGTATTATTATGATATGATTATGGCATAACTATGTTGTAGTTTATACAAGATAGGTCATGTAGGATATCATTGGAAAGGTTATAATTTACTGAATATGATTAGCCTATTTGTATGCATGTATTATTTTTGTATTTGAAGTTAGGAATATTGACTATATATCTGTATTACAAATGTGTTTACCCCTGGGGAACGCTCACTAAGCAGAATGCAATCAGTCTAGATGGCTGGCTGGGAAGGGCCATTAGAGAAAACAATAGGACTTAGAAGAAGTTTATCTTCCACCCAGGAGCCTTCCTGAGGATGCTATAAACAGCCTCCGAGTCATGGCTGCTATGACATTACAGGGGCATTTGACCAGATTGCCTGGTACTGGACTCCATCTTGGAATACTAGTGTTTTTCCACTGAAAGGCGTGGGAACCAAGCTTGGAGAGAAAGGGTTCCCGCCATATGCAAAAGCTATTTAAGGCAGGGCAGTGACATCATCTGGGTTCTTCACTATCTCCCTGCCCAAAAGAGACTCTTGGAAACACCTGAGAAACAAGAACTGAACTGGGGGGAAGTGCTAGACCCAGGCTAGAGGAATTTCTAGCCTGTGAAAGGAATACTGGCATTTTAAGATGCAAACAAGTGAAGCTTGCTCCTTGAGAGCCTGCAGCCAGCTTAAATCATTATTTAGGGTGAGAATTTGCTACTTATATCCAGTCTCTTTAGTATATTAAGCTTAGATTGAGTTTTTGTTTATTTGTTAGCTACCCTGTTTT
Organism: Platysternon megacephalum; assembly: GCA_003942145.1. Lineage (NCBI taxonomy): Eukaryota > Metazoa > Chordata > Testudines > Platysternidae > Platysternon > Platysternon megacephalum. The sequence goes on from QXTE01000029.1 coordinate 12,168,491, forward strand.
GATCTGTTTGTTATCCCTTATAATCACTTAAAATCTATCGTTTGTAGTTAATCAATTTGTTTTTGCTTTATCACAAACCAGTGTATGGGAGTTATAACTTGGGGCAAAAAGCTGTTGTGTATTTCCTCTCCACATTGAGGGAGGGGGTGAATTTCAAGAGCTTATGCTATACAGATCTCTGTGCAGCACAAGAGGGTATAATTTTGGGTTTACGCTTCAGGGTGTGTGTGCTCTTGAGCAGTTGGGCAATTCCTGAGCTGTAGCCTTCCCATGCAGAGCTGATCACAGCAGCCTGTAAGTTCTGCAGCTGGGTGTGTCCCTACCTGTGTGTATGTTGGTGAAAGAGCAAGATTGGAAAGCTTTGCAACTTGTCACAGCAGCACAGTGTGAGAGGGGGCCCAGGGTGGTGGGTCAGGGGGGCTCAGCGGTACCCCAGTTGCAGGTGGCACCCCAGGGGGGAACCTGTCACACTCACTGCAGTGACAGCGAGATCTCCTGTCAGAGTAGTTAATCCACCTGCCGGAGTGGCAGTAGTTCGGTCAACAGAAGAATTCTTCTGTCGATCTAGTGTTGTCTACATTGGGGATTAGGTCAGTTTAACTACATCTTTCAAGGGTATGGATTTTTTTATGGCCCTGAGAGACATAGCTATGCTGGTGTAACTTTTCAGTACAGATCAGCCCTAAGTTCATGGCAAGCAGGTGTGTAAATCTACCATGCACTAAGTTTGAGGGTGGACCCTGCTGCCATCCACTAAAAGTTCCTAGTGTACGTTGATCTGCTCCCATTTCAAAGCAGGGCAGATCAACGTGCACTAGAGAACTTTTAGTGTGTGGCAGCAGGGTACACCTGCATGCTTCGTGCGCGTACCTAGAGCGGGATAGATTTACACCCCAGCTTGCTGCAGACTAAGAGCTTGTGTAGACAAGCCCTTAGAAAAATTGTCTCTAAACAGAAACTCTGCTGCAACCTTCTCTATGGAGTCACTGCTGCCCTTCTGCAATGGAAAAGTCACTGTCATGGGAGCTTGTTCTCCATATAATACCCATTCTAAAACAGTTGGCTGATAATTAGACCTGAATATTGTTTTTCAACCTCTAAAAGCAAGAAATAATGATCCATGGTCAAATTCTGCTCTGTTGCACCAGTGTAAATCTGGGGTAGTTCCAGTGGCTTCAGTTGAATTTCCCTAGATTTATATTGGCCTAAATGAGTGAATGGTGTAAATTGGGGCAGGATTTGGCCTCTGGAATTCAGAATTTGTGAAAAGGTTCCTAAAACACTCTTGGTCAACAGTACATTGAGGTACAGGTCTTTCAAGATAGGGTAATCAGCTTTCATTTAAAAATGAATTGTCTAAACCCAGCAATTATTGTAATTTCAGCGGGGGGTTTTTTCCTCACCAAAGATTTTTGAGTGATTTTTGGTTGTGGCCAGAGCAGGATTTTAAAAAACTGGTTTGGCTTTGCATAATGTCTTTGTGCACAAAGCAATGTAGTCAGCAGTTCCTAGATATCTGACTTTACATTTGGTTGTATTGAAATGAATATTGTCTTTTAGTTGCTTCAAAATACTTTAATTGTATTCAAAATGAGATTGAGTGGAAAAAAACAGCAGTCCAGAGGGACTGGTTAAGTCTGCTAGAGGAGGAATTGGATGTCTCCAGAAGGGGAGAGAGAGCCACCAGCAGCAGACCTTGGCAAAGTTACATAATCTCATCTGTAGCTTTTAAAATACCACGGTGTTACACTGGCTGACATGATCTGATGAGGTGAATCAGGTAGAAAATTATAGAAATGGACCTGAGTGGAGAGCAAGATTCACAACATCTGCTCAGAGAATGAACCCCTGTTCCACTTAATAAAAAGAGACGTGTCTGAACCAAATCGGATGTTCCCATACCATATATCAATCGCTCTTGCCAGTTGCAGACTTTCCTGATTTCTTTCACATGTGGGAAAATGAACAGGGCTGTTTAGGTTTTGACTTTCCTTTTAAATTAAATCATTCCCATACTCTTAATGAGAGAGCTGCTGAGCTTTTTCAGAAAGTGAATGTGAAGAAGCAGCCTTGCCACCTTGATTTGTGTGAGTAAAGAGGGCACGACTGAGGCCTTGTCTACTTGGGAAAGTGCATTGGTATAATTTAAAGTGTGACTATAAACCTTTATAGTTCCACTGGTGCAAACCATTAGTGCTCTGCTCTCGGTTTCAGGGTGTTTTTTTCTTCACTTTGGTGTGTCAGTTGGGAACAGTTCTCAGTTTAAACCGAAATAAGATGCTTTTATGCTGCAATATGTTGGGCCTCAGAAGGATTAGCACTGGTGGGCAGTGTACCGGTTTATATTAACCCCTAGCTCTTATATAGTACTTTTCATCAATAGCTCTCAAAGCTTATCACAGTCTTTAATGTATTTGTCCTCATAACACTCCTGTGTGGTAGGGAAGAGTTGTTATCCCCATGTGATACGGTTTTAGAGATGTATACTGTGGCACAGTTATAATCCATTTTGTCCAGTTCCGCTCTGATCTTATATGAACAGGGATACTGCAAGATTCTACAACTATTGTTGCTTTCCTGAAAAGCTATTTTTAATGAACTTGCCTCTTCAATAGGTTTTATATAACCTTCAGTTTCAACTCTTCAAAACCCATTTATAAAAAGACCATGTGGAATGCATCCTGAATTTGAAAAATCCAAATCCTTGGCTCCCAGAAAATAACCCTTCCTGCAAAAGATGCATTGAACTACATATTTTAATTCTCTCAACAAAATTGCATAGTTTAAATATAGGTATATTAATATTAGTGTTTAACACGGAAGAAAAAGCAACTAACTTTTAAAATTATAACTTACATTACTGTGCAGTTCCCCTTTAAAAGGAATTTTTGTTTGCTGGTTCCTTTATGATGTATAAATATGTACATTTATTTTTAAATGTATTTAAATTAAGAAATATTAGGAATAATACATCATCTTGTTTTTGTCCTGAGGACTATATAGAAGACCTGAAAAGTGGAATATGAGCTTTCCTAGGACTCAGCTGAAAAGGATGTTGAATTTTTCACAAAGACAGCTTTTCTCCTAAGTGTTTGGCAAACCTGTGTGTTGAAATTGTGTTAACCAAAACAAAACCATAGAGTTTTAAAAAGCCTGACTAAATTTTGCTTCCCATCCCAGTTGCTCAGCTTCCTGTCTTTCCTCTTGTGATGTCATAATCTCACTAGTTCTTCAGTCCTCCATTGCACAGAGCAAATATTGATTACAACAAAAAATACTTTTTCTGTGGGTGTCCATAGTGTGGCTTGCCAAAGCCTCAGCAAATCGTGGGAAGTCCAGATCTGATGTTTCTAATGTGTACTCACAACAAACAACAAATAAACAAACATTGCATAATAAAGGAACAAAAAAGGAATGAACACACTTTTTGTGCACTAGCTCGCCTCTAATCAAGGTGGAAATGCAGCTAGTTAATAATTATAAGTATATGCATAGTTAACATGGGCTTGATGTAAACAAATTTAATTATATGTCTGGCTTATAGTTGCAGTAGGGAGCTTGCCAACTCGGTTTGTGTGTTTGAAAAACTGGTGTGTATATATCCAGAGAGTAATGTTTGTTTTATGTATTCTTTACAACCATCACTTTAGACAAAGTATGCCAGTATTTTCTGTAGGCATATTTATAATCATGGGGATGCTTGTGCTTTTCTAACACAGTTTCCCTGTTGATTGCCTTCTTTGAGTACTTATTTCTGTACCCACTGGCAAGCTGGGGTGGTGCCAGAATAGGGATATATTTGCCGTCTATTGCCCCACTGCAGTTTGGGAACCGCACTGCTTCAAATTCATCCACTATATCCTGCATATTGCTGAGAGTCACAGTCCTGTGCACCAGGATATGCTTACGGGCCTTGTACATTTGGATGACAATGGCCCCCAGGGTGGATTTTCCAACTCCAAACTGATTGCCCGCTGACCAATAGCAATCGAGAGTTGCAAGCTTTCAGAGCGTGATTGCCACTTGCTTCTCCACTGTCAGTGCAGCTTTCATTCTGGTGTCCCTGCTCTGGAGGGCTGGGACAACCTTATCACACCAATCCAAGAACGTGGCTTTCCACAGCCGAAAGTTCTGCAGCTACTGCTCGTCATCTCAGACTTGCATTATAATGTGAGCCCACCAATCCGTTCTTGTTCCTTGGGCCCAAAAGCTCCACTCTACCATATGGAGCTGTTCCATGAAAGCCAGCAGCCACCTGGCATTTCATGGGCATCAAAACATCTCCTCTTCTTCCTCCCCGCACACCCGGTTATAGAGTATTAGCTGAAGTTCTGCAAATACAAGAGAATTGTGCATCCTGTATTAGCAACGGTCATTAGAATTGTGCTGAGCTCTGCAGGATCCCTTCTGCCGGAGAGATGGTGGAGACTGAAAAGCGGCACGCATGACCATGGGAGGTTTAAAAAACTGCAGAAATTATGGGATGAAATAAGCATTATGGGAACTTGACCCCTGGGTCCTGGAAATTCATGGGTGAATTGTTAGTATCCTACAAAGCACTGCAAATATGTCCCATAAGACATTGTGCAGGACAGCAATGCAGGTAGGGTTGCCAATGTTCTGATTGCACAAAACCAAACACCCTAGCCCCGCCCCTTCCCCCCACTCACTACATTCTCCCTCCCTCGGTGGCTCGCTCTCCCACACCCTCACTCACTTTCACTGGGCTGGGGCAGGGATTGCGGGCTCTGGGGTGGGGCCAGAAATTAGGGGTTCAGGGTGTGGGAGGGGGCTCCAGGCTGGGGCAGGTGGTTGGGGTGCGGGCTCCGTCTGGGGGTGCTGACCGGAGCCGCCAGGGTCCCTTTTCAACTAGGTGTTCCGGTCAAAAACCGGACACCTGGTCACCCTAAACGCAAGGCACTCTGGGATACCTACCCTTGGTGCATTGTGTTTTCCATCCATGCAACCACGCCTGGTGAGTATATGCAGTGCTGATACAAGCCCCAAAGTGTGCAGGCTCATGTACAATATATGTGCATAACTTACATCAACCAAACTTTGTAGTGTGAATATGGCCTTCAAGAGGCCACACTGCAAAATGATTCTCCAGAGTGATCTCATTAGAGCACTGGATGATTGGATTAGCAACTGGTGAATTGTGGTATCTTGGTGAAACTTTCTTGGAGGCACTGTGCAATCCTCTCCTGAAGGGTTCTAGGGAAGGCAGCCTTAGTTCTTCCTCCATGGTAGGACACTTTCCCACACCAGATAACTTCAGAAGACACCACTGCAGTACACAGGCTAGCAGCATAAAGGCCCAGGTTGCTTTGGGACACCATCAACGGCTGTGCTCTGTGCCTTTGTTACCCTCAGGAATGAGATATCAGCTAAAATCACCACCGCCTGTGGAAAACGGTGCCAGTATTCAGTGCCATTGTCCTATACTCATCGTTTCATGCAACCGAGCAATTCCTTCCTCTTTTCCCTCACCCCTGGTGCTGTAAGTGGCACTGTGCCCAAGCACTCCGAAGCAGAAGTGTCAATTAGCCCGTCTTGTTTAAAGCTTTATGGGAGCAAGGGAAGGGCGTACTGAATATTAACGTTCACTTTCTGTTGTGACTATACGGGCCATGGTACTTCTGCATGTTTTATCTGCAGCTGCTGCCATTGTGCCCTTGAGGGGCTCCCCCTCCATACCCACAGAACACCCGAGCCAAATAAGGAGGAGAAAGGAGAGGACTCAGGATGACATGTTCAATGAGATCCTGCCAGCCAGACAATCAGCAAAGGTCCCGGAGGGAAAACGCTGCAGCCAGGAGAAAGACTCAGGAGTCCCAGCAGGAAAAGGAGAGGGAGACTGCTCATTATCCTAAGCCTGCATTACGATGCGGTCCTACCAGGCCCAGAAATGGTGTTCCACCATCTGTAGTTGTTTGAACACCACCAACAACCTTGAATTGGTTCTCACGATGCCCAACAGCAATCTGTCCTCTAGGAAATCGTCATGTCCCTTGCTGATTTGGTTCTGCTTATGGTTCTGCAAGTATCAGTGGATTGTGTATCCTGTGCTTATGACAATAGTGCAGAGGTGTGGCAGGCTCCATGCTCCTGCCAGACTTGGTGGACAGTGAGGAATGCCACATGAGTTCATGGGATTTTTTAAAAAAGGTGCAAAAATTATGGAATATAGATGACATTACAGAATGGAGACAGTTGCACACTGGAAAGTTGTCCCCTTGCTCCCAGGCATCCCTGCAGGACTCATTTCTACCCCACCATGCTTTGCTAAAACTCCCAAAAGAGGGTACGCTGGATGGTAGTGGATTGCATACTGGGATACCTACCCATGCTGCATCACACTATGCATCGACACGAGCACTCCTGGTGAGTATGTGCAGCGCCGATGCAAGGAGTCAAGTATGGACGTGCACAAGCACTATACTAGCTGCAGCAGCTTTATGCTGATGAAACTTGCATCAACCAAGGTTTGTAATGTAGACATGGCCTTAGCCCAGATGTTAAATTTTCCTCTGAAATGATTATTCTTTATACTAAAAGGATGATGTGCCTTTTTAAAATGTCAGACTTTTTGTTGAGTTCCTAAATCAGGTTAAATTTTTTGTGTGGAATGATTAAAAGCTAAAAGGAGTTAGAGCTTTAATGTCATTCACATGCATTAATTCTTGGGAAACAATGTAACTTGACAATGTCCATTCTGAAAATTACTCAACAGTTTTATTTTATGCTAGTGGTTTGGGTTGGAAGGAAGGATATGGTATTTGGGCTATATTCTTCTCCTCATTGTGCTCTGGGGATCTCTTTACAATAATCTGTACCTATACTGCACAGAGCAAATGTTAATTATAACATGAGAGACTGTTTCTATAGATGTGGGTAAAAGAGCAGAACCTCGCCCTTTATTTGAGTCACCAAATATAGCAATTTTGGGACTGGATGGCTCAGGATACAGGCAAAACAATAGAGAGCATTTAACCTGTATGTTGCCCATTCAAATCGGGTGCAAAGCCTGTTGGTATTAGCTCTGGGGTATTTTCCCCCTTAGAAGAATGAGAGGTTAGTTGTTCTGTTCCCTGTTTTTACAGTGCTTCGGGGAGGGTCACAGATTCTTGTCCATTGAATAGTAACATGGACCTTTTGTGGTGCAGTGGAATGACCTGGAGTCTAACTCTCCAGTGACCCTTAAAATTGGAGTAACAGAGGGAGCAGCAGTTATGTCAATAAAAGCTGAAAATGAAGTGATGGTTGAGACTGGAGAGCTTGCTAGTAATATGAAGAGTTTGACTGATACCAGTGGTAATCTGATACTCTGGGGACAGGAGCATTATCTCTCACACAGAAAAGGTGTGTCCCGAGGGCTGATGGGTCAGGTCCTTAGTTTGCTTAACGGCACAAAGAAGGAAAATACATCCTGTCTATCCTACAGGACACCAAGAATCCTAATTAGGATTGCTAATCCATTCGAATGAGCTTGCCTCTTCCTGGAACCTCTCCATGTGTCTCTGTTCCCGGGTCACAGTGATGGAAAGTTAACTTTAAAAAAATAAAGTTCTGCAAGGACAGATAATTTTGAGCTGAATCAGTGGCCAGATGTGGAGGCTGGATCCGTGGTTCCTATCCTGCACAGAAATTGCATAATTATGGAATATTTTCTGATGAGCAGAATGTCTTACTATTTAATGAAGCCTTTGGCCTATAGGATAAAGTAAAAATAAACAAGTCCTGGGGAAAATGTAGTCAGAAGCAGTGTACTTAAATACAGGAGGAGTAGAAAATCATTTTTGAATGTTATGTTAGAAGTCAAGGCTTCAGTTACAAATACTGGAGTAAAAATATAATTGTGGGCCTGTTTCTGCCCCCCTTTCTGTTGATTGTCACAAAGTAAGATTACTCAGTATTAGTAAAGTTAGCAGACTGTGGTCCTTGACAATGCCCACAGGCATTCTAGTTACTTCACAGAACAAAATTCCAAACAAAATTTGAGACATAACACAATCGGAGGGGTGATGACTAACTGTGATGAGGGGATAGGGCAAAGAAGGACTAAGTTTACAGCAATGTAATCACATGGTTACTCAGTCTAGAATGTGCACATAATGATGGTTTAGTAACTTAAATAGTTCATCATGTATAGCAATAAGGAAGACCAAGCCATGAGTGAATTTTACTGAAGAGTATTTCCAACCACTGATGGAATTTACTCAGTGATGTTCTTCAGCCTGTGCTATGCAGGAGGTTAGACCAAATGATCATAGTGGTTCCTTCTATTAATCTATTAATCAAATAGAAAAGTAAGCACAACATAGTTGCGTGTCACACGTTTTGGAGTGTTGTCACAGACAGTTTCAGACGCTTCTGAAGAGTGCACACTGGGGGCCAATGTTTCAAAACTTCGGGTTCCTAAACTAAAACAAATTCATATTGAATCTGCTTAATAAGTGGCCTGATCTTCAGGGGTGCTGAGTACCTGCTGTTCTGATTGACTTCAACAGCAGCTGTGCATGCTCACAAAAATGAAAATCAGGCAGTTTATCTGGATGCAACAGCAATTTGAAAAAATTGGCCTGATTTTTTTAACTCATCTGGTGGTGCTGCTGCTTAAGGCATTTTGGTTCAAATCAGTTTTGTATTATTGAATTATGATCTCTAATTTAAGGAAAAACAAAAATACATATTCATTGTGGCATCTTAAAAAGGGGGGGGCACGTACATCTGTCTGGGTGCCTAAGTTTGTCTATTTACTCATTATGGGTTAGTAACAGTATCTGTATTTAATTCAGGTCTCAATAGTATGACCATGTCTTGTGCTCTTGTCTTGCGCAAACATCTCCTAAGGGGTACACCTGGAGCAAAAACAGGGGAAGACCATAAGAAACATTTACTTGCTTGGAACCATCTGAAACAGGCAAATCTGGAGGGAAAAGTTTTGAGATAATTTGTGTTCTTCAGTCTCCTGAGAGGCATGGGTAGGTCTCAGAATATATGTGATCTCACATATCTGTCAACTAAATCAGAGATCCAAATGCAAAAATCTATCACTGGGGTTTAACAGTATAAAGATTTGTGGCAATTCCCAATATCCATAACTAATGCATGGATTATAGTGAGCCATGAAATAGTATTTTAAACTGTGACAGATGTAATCTTGCACTGATATTGTTCATGTTATTTAAAGGGAAACTGAAATATAGGCTAACACTGTAATGTATTTTAAAATATTTCTGTTTTTATTGTGATCTAAATTATTAGAATCAGCATGAGTAAACTGAGCATTATATATAGAAATTAATAAAGTACCTTTTCAAAAAACTCTGGGATGAGCAAAGTGGGATGTAGTTTTCTTCTGGTTGGATAGCATCCAGATTCCCAGCTGGCATAAAGTGGCATAGCTCCATTAGTGGACCTTCGTCAACTTACACCAGCTGACAGTATAGCTACCTGTGTAAACTGTAACACAACATAATGGAGATTAATTAAAAATGTGAGTTGAGTTTGCAAAAAACTGTGGTATATTTATGTCAGTGAACCGAGAGACTTGTCACAAATACAGGCTTTCTTGCTGTGGTATGATAGCTGGACTGTGACATGGTAAAAACGAGTCATGGTACAGTCTAGGTGACCTAATGCAGCTGAAAAACAGAGGTGTGACATGCACTTGTCTGTAATGTGACAACTAAGATCTAAGCACTAACATATTTAATTTAAAAAGCAACATTTGTATCTAAAAGGTCCAACTTCCCTCTCCACTGATTTGTAGGATCTATGTCACAAAATGCTGCATTGCCGCTAACAGGTAGGTAGGGGTGTGTGTGTGTGTGTGTGTGAGAGAGAGAGAGAGAGAGAGAGAAAGAGATGTTTATGTAATATTGAAAACAATGAAGGGGCATGAAGGTTGTATGAGAATCTATGCAAGTGTCCTATTGCACCAGATATACATGTAAGCAGAGTCAGGATGAGCTCTACCCTGACATCTGGTGGTGAATTATGGCGAGTGTGGAGAAGAACTTCAGGGGCTGATCTTGTTTGCATAGGCACACCCACTCCGCCTAGCATGAGCCTACAGCAGCCCAAAATGGTAACTTTGGCTGTTGTAGGATCCCCAGTTTCTCTGTTATTGGGGCAGGAAGAATAAAGTGTTGTTACCCTGGTTATGTGAATCAAGGCCAGTGAACTGTTGTATGACAGAAGGACTCACCATCAACTAAGTAGCACTTGCTAGACAAGGGACATGGGTTCCAAAACCCAGTGAATTGAGAGAGGTTGGGGACAGGTATTTGTACCTGATGGGATGGGCCCCTTTTGAGGGCCTGAAACACCAATTGCACCTCCTTCTCTCTCTCCACTGTCGAATGTCAGAGCTAACTTTGATTCCATTAGGAGCCTAGTTATGGACTGCTGAGCTGAATTTGCTTTGGGCCAATGGTGCACCAGCACTAGGGCTCCCCTACTAAGAGCTGAAATCACTAAGAGCTGAAATCACTAAAGGTACTAAGAGCTGAGATCACTGAGTGCTGAACTAGTGGGGGAGCCTGAAGCTATATTGCTAAGCGGCTGGTGGAGTGGAGCAGTTTGCGGAGCAGCTAACAGAACAGTTTGTGGGGCAGTTGGTGTGGCCCACGGAACGGCGAGCGGTGCAGTTTGTGAAGCGGCTGGCAGAGCGGAGCAGTTTGTGGGACGGTTGGCGTGGCCCACAGAACGGCGAGCAGAGCAGTTCACGGGACGGTTGGCGCGGCCTGCGGGACAGCGAGCGGAGCGGAGCGGAGCAGTTCGTGGGACGTGGAGTGGAGCGGCTCGTGGTGAAGGCGGCAGCAGAACTCCACGGAGAGGGGGGGCAGTCGGCCTCGGACCACGTAAGGTGCCCCTTAACACCCTGCGTACCCTTGCTCCCCCCCTTCCACCCAGGTTGTGGGGGGGCAAAACTCTGCAGCTCTGGGGCTGCACTGACCAAGGACAGAGACTCTTGGGTTGTTGGACTCAAGAGACTTTAGAGGTGTTGGACTTTTGGGACTTTGGGGTGATCTTTTGGGTTGTTGGACTTAAGACCCTGAGGGGAAAAGGACACTGCCAACCTTACTTGGGGGTGGGTCTTTTGCTCATGGTTTGTATTATGAATCCTGTTTGTGGTGTTTCCCCAATATAATGCTGCATTGTTTCCCTCCTTTATTAAAAGGATTTTGCTACACTCAGACTCCGTGCTTGCGAGAGGGGAAGTATTGCCTCTTAGAGGTGCCCGGGGGCTGGTATGAAATTGTCCCAGGTCACTGGGTGGGGGCTCGAGCCGGTTTTGCTTTGTAGTATTGAAACGGAACCCCTAGATACTGAACCCGGCCCTTGTTGCTGCCAACTCAGATGGGCAGAAGGGTTACATACACAATTTAGAACTTCATCTTTGTAATACTTTCCATTACATTACAAGTGGAAACTTTGCCATACTGTTGACTCATATTTTTGATATCTGACATGTTAGGTAAAAAAAAACTGGCTGGGTTAATCAGTTGTGGAACAGTACATTTGGGTTATCTTTTGGGAATGACCCTGGTTTTTCAGAACAAATAGATGTGTGTGAGATAATTCTCTATGGAGTTGGAAGAATAATTTGAGTACAGTACTCCCAGGTACAAAAACTACTAATAGGCGTCTTTTTAAGTAAGACAGAATAGGGCACCTGGAGTGGACAAAAGTTGCTTAAATCTAGCCTCAGATATGGCGTTACAGTGGCTACCATTAAAAGACAGCTACTAATGGATTAGGTAGATGTGCCAGTTCTGTGTGGGGCATTTCCCTGGTCTGAGGGATGTGCTGCATATGGACCCCATCAGAAGTAATCGTGTAGCAGTTTCTCTTGACCTAAGAGGAGAGGTAACTGCTAGGCTCCCAAATGGCTGCATAACAGCTAGCTCAAAAGTACAGCATATGGAGCATCTGCTCTTTATCCTTAAGACCTTCATCACATCTCCAGCACTTTCTCTTCTCCAGCTATGCAGGCAGGGGGTATATCCCATTGCACAGAAGTTGGGCAGGGGCTGTGAACACAATGCAGTATGTAGCCATTGCTACTCTAGTGTAGCTTACTTTGGCCCCAAAAGTGTTGTGCTAACAGGCTGCTACAGGAGACATTCATCCTGTGAGGAGCAGGCCCTAAGGTGGGGATATCAGAACAGCCCACCATCGTTTGACAGGTGTAAACATCAAGGCAAGTGTTTAGGGTGTTCCCAAAGGATTTACAGGACGCTCCAAGTAAAAGGATAGTACTGAGCAAAGGACAACTGAGGCTGAATATTTTATTTCTCTGACTGTGTATTAGAGCCAGTGAAAACATTATACTTTCATTACTGAGCTGGCCTGTTATATTTTGTCGTCACTTAAAAATTGGCTGTCTGTGACAACGGGCGCCAACAACTAGCTACCATCAACACTGCCCCATCAATTGGTGTTGAAAACGGTTGGGCGATTGAGAGCTGTTATCAATGCAGATTTTTAAGTGCTGACAAAGCTTTAATATTGATTTGTTCTGAGGAGTAAAGCTGAAGAGTGATATTTACTGTGGGATAAAAGCTAAAATTACTTGAGCTTGCACTGACATTTTGCCAGTGAAGTTTTAGCATTCAGACCACACAACGGAAATGTTTTTGAAGATATATTGCCTCCTTAAAGCAGACTTTGAGGTTATGATCTGATGTTTATAATTGTAAGTCATTGATAGTCATTTAATTGAAAATACAAAACTCCCCCACAATAGCATTTAGCATTCATGTGATTAAAGTTAATCCCTTTTTAAAAAAATGCTTGTGAAATGTAAACAAGTTGAACAGATTTAAATGGCAAAAGTTTTAAAGTCACACACTTTATCAAGAGTGAAAATTAAAAACATTTCATATGCTTTACATGTGGTTTAAAAGCATATGATTTCAGACCATATAATAAACATCAAAGGAATTTTTAATGGGGATTAACAATAATTGAGTTTTGCTTATGCCAATAATATTTTGGAGAAGTGCCACATATTTCTTTGGAAACCAAAAGGAATATTGGTGGCTGCATTGTACTCAGTGGGCTTAATTATGTGTTCAGATAATGGAGCCTGTACTGCAGTTTATCTCACTGTGGCATTGATTCAGCAAGGTAGTTTAAGCATGTGCATATGTAATACCAACAGACCCCGGTCGTTGGCGGGCAGGATTGAACTGGGGACTTCTGGAGCCAGGGGCGGCTCTATGTATTTTGCCGCCCCAAGCACGGCAGTCAGGCGGCTTTTGGTGGCGCGCCTGCGGGAGGTCTGCCGGTCCCGCGCCTGCGGTGTACCCGCCGCCGAATTGCTGCCCAAACCGCGGGACCGGCGGACCTCCCGCAGGCATGCCACCGAAGGCTGCCTGACTGCCGCCCTCACGGCGACTGACCCCCACGGCTTGCTGCCCCAGGCACGCGCTTGGTGTGCTGGTGCCTGGAGCCGCCCCTGTCTGGAGCTAAGTGCATGAACCTCTACCGCATGAGCGGTAGAGCCAACTGGCTGTTAGCTAAGGCTGTAGAACAGACTCATTTTATCTCTCTCTCTAAGTGGTCTCCGTGCCGCTAGATGGGACAGAACACCACACCCAGGAGGTGTGTGGGTTACACATAGTCTCCTGAATTGGGGCCCAAATGCTGCACTTACTGCATGCATGTGAATGAGGGAGTGGAACTTTAAGTGAGATTAGAATAGAATCTGAAATGTGCAGCATCTTGAAGGTAATTCTTATCAGATTTCAGCATATAGTGGAAAACGGCACGTTTTAGAATGTCAGACCACAAATCTAGTGCAACTCTGGAAGACCTTTCATGTGTGGTAGATGAAACACAATCAGTTCTGCAATCCAGACTATGACTTTGACTCATTGTTGGCTCAAGAAAAAGTACAAAATGATTTTAGCGCTTTTGCAGAGAGATTTATTTGAGGCTTGGCATTTTTTTGCTAAAATTAAAGATGGGGCTGTTTTTTCTAAGCTTGCTCCATTTCAGCATGTCCATTTTCTGAAGAAAGTTCACTATTTGGGAAAACAAAGAGGAAACGGAAAGTCTTCACTGAGAGACTGAGACATCAATAAAGGCACAATGCCATTGGCATTGCAACTACTGTACCTCTCTACTTTGCAGCCCTTGGTTTGTGCAAGGTATTATTGCTTTTGTTATTTGTTGTTGGATTTTTTTTTTAAAGTTCCTCACAATCCCTGGGCTGGAGTATCTCCATTTCACAGATGAGAAAGTAAGACATAGAGAAATGAAGAACCCAATCCAAAGACTACTGAAGTCAGTGTAAAGCCCGCTAGTGATCTGCCCAGTCATACAGGAAGTTTGTGAAAGAGCTGGGAGTTGAACTGAAGTCACTTGATTCTCAATGCAGTGCCTTAACCACAACCACAGTCCCCCCAACCTTAATCCCCTCCCTCCAAAATGCAAAGTAATGCACATTGGAAAACATAATCCCAACTATATATATAAAATGATGGGGTCTAAATTAGCTGTTCCCACTCAAGAAAGAGATTTTGGAGTCATTGTGGATAGTTTCTGAAAACATCCACTCAATGTGCAGGGGCAGTCAAAAAAGCTAACAGAATGTTGGGAATCATTAAGAAAGGGATAGATAATAAGACAGAAAATATCATATTGCCTCTATATAAATCCATGGTACACCCACATCTTGACTATTGTGTGCAGATGTGGTTGCTCCCATCTCAAAAAAAGATATATTGTAATTGGAAAAGGTTCAGAAAAGGGCAACAAAAATGATTAGAGGTATGAAACGGCTTCCGTATGAGGAGAGAGTAATAAGACTGGGACTTTTGAGGTTGGAAATAGATGACTAAGGGGGGATATGATTGAGGTCTATAAAATCGACTGGTGTGGAGAAAGTAAATAAGGAAGTGTTATTTACTCCTTATAACACAAGAACTAGGGGTCACCAAATTAAAATTAATAGGCAGCAGGTTTAAAACAAACAAAAGGAAGTATTTCTTCATACAACGCACAGTGAAGCTGTGGAACTCTTTGCCAGAGGATGTTGTGAAGGCCAAGTCTATAACAGAGTTCAAAAAAGCACTAGATAAATTCATGGAAGATAGATCTATCAATGGCTATTAGCCAGGATGGGCAGGGATGGTGTCCCTAGCCTCTGTTTGCCAGAAGCTGGGAATGGGTGACAGAGGATGGATCACTTGATAATTACCTGTTCTGTTCATTCCCTCTGAAGCACCTGGCATTGGCCACTGTCGGAAGACAGGATACTGGGCAAGATGGACCTTTGGTCTGACCCAGTATGGCCGTGCTTATGTTATGTTCATTGATTGCAGTGGAAGTTTTGCATATGCAAGGACTACCAGGTTAGGCTCAAGCCTATACCCAGGCTGTGGCAATTTAAGGTACTGCTGATCTGTCCCTTTGCAGCTTTTTTGATTGATTGATTCAGCTTTCCTTTTGCGTGCGGATAGAGGTTACTGAGGAGTTGGGAACACACATTATTTTGGCTGACTCTGCTCAGTTTGGTTTGCTCAGCCCCTTGAGTGTGCTGTGGTTGGAACATTACACTTAGTGAATGGCCATAGTTTTAGTAAACACTTATTAAATAAAAAGGGCACCAATTGATTTTTTTTATAGTTTTAAAAAAATAATTTTAGTCCATTTATAAATGGTAGTTTAATAGTGCATCATGCAAAATATCTTTGGAATGATTCCTTATTACAATCTAACTTAAGAATATTGTTATATAGATTTTTAAGAAATAAGTGTTCTATTTTGGCAAGCCCCGGTATTGTATTTGAGCCTGATCCAAAGCTCATCATAGTCCGTGGGAGATTTTCCATTCACTTCAGTGGGCTTTGGATCAGCCCCTTAGTGTCTCTTACATTTTGGATGATTTTTCATAAAGAGCTGGAGTAACTGGGAGTCTGAAATGCTTCGGCTATGCATCGTGTGCAGGCAGCTGCACACCTCCTTAAATTGCCTACCCACTGACCTGAGTTGTGACCTGGATGGACCACCCTCTCTCTAAGTGAAATTCACCCTTTGTGCTTGTTCAGGCACTGACCTGCCGCTTGGGTCAAATTACTGTATTTGTTAATGGTTTTGTGGTGTGGACTCTTGCACACTAGGGATGGAGTTAAAACCACCCCACTCTTTTTACAGCCTTGGTCTCCAATCCCAGATGCAGAAGGCCAGCCGTTTTCCTATTAAAGTGCCTGGCCCTCATTTGCTATTTTTAGTTTGTGTGTTACACTTTACAATGGTAAAACAGGGAGTTTTTCTGTAAATGGCCTATGTTGTCACAAAAAGAACTTGTATAATCAGATGCGGCTTTTTCAAAATCTAATTGCCTCCTAAACAAGTAAAAGTGAGAGAATGCAGAGTGAAAACAGGTTTCATGGCAGTGCTCACATTTAATGGTGTGCCATGATCTTTAAACAACATGTATTCTACAGCATTATAGCATCCCACTGTTTCATGGAGTTAAATAATTTTCCATAGCCACAGTCTAGCTGTGCATTTGTCGTTTTGTACAAATTGCTCTCCTGTTAGGAAACCCAAATGTCTTAGTATGCCGTCTTTTTTTTAAACTGTATTGTAATGAAATTTCCTCATCCTCTGGGAAATTAGCAAGATGTGTATACAGAGTAATACAGAGCCATTTTTCTATTTCCATCATATTTTCATGTTGGTGAGAACTTCTGTTAAGATGAACAGTAGTTATGTGTAAAGGGTAAAAAAATAAAACAGTTATACAAACATGATATTATGCATTCATAGTGTTGGAAACTCTGTAGAATGCAGATAGGGCATTTTAGGATTTTTTTTTTAAGTCTACTTCATTACAAATCCTTATTGTAAATCCTATTGTAATAGCATAACTTTAGGTACATTATTTTGAACTTGTCCTCCAAAGTAAAATTCAGACAAGCCATGCATGGAATGCCTTTTGCGTCATACACCACATATGAGAAGTTTAGAATTACATTTTAAGGCAGCTCTAACTTCTAACATCCCTTTCCCTGCAATCAGCCAAGAGACGAAAAATCACTCCAATAGCTTCCTGAATGGGAACTTCAGTAGCTGGGCACAATCCAAGGTAAGAGGTTGTCCAAACTATGGACTTACTGATGAGAACAACGGGGACATTCAATGAACCTGCAGGCAACCATTTAAAATCCGATAAAAAGGAAATACTGCTTCATACAATGCATAGTTAAACGATGGAACTCATTGCTACAAGGTATCATTGAGGCAAAGAGCTTAGTAGAATTCAGAAAAAAGGCTGGACCTCTAGATGGATGCTGAGAGCATCCACAATGACTTTAGGATACAAACCCTGATGTTTCAAGTCATAGGCACCCACTAATTGAGGGGGTTAGGAAGAAACTTAACCTATAGGCAAATTGTTCCCAGGTTGTTCATTACTGGGTTTCTGGACCTTCTCTGAAGCATCTGGTACTTGCTACTGTCTGGGTTAGGACAGTAAACTAGAGATGGTATGAAATCTCAATGGTGTTCTGCGAAGAGCAGACTGGTCACAGGTGCCTTCTCTCCTTGTTTCCACCTGCTACATTTAATTAAAAGACAGCTAAAATGACATTATGTATTTTAATGCTATTTTTCCATGCGAGCAATCACAGTATAGTTTTCATAACACTATGGTGTGATTGTAAACCTTGTGCCATGTCTCATTATCCATAGTAAAGGCTGGATTCAATGCTGTCCAGGGATACCTTTTAAAAATAAATAAAATTATTGTCTCGGAGCCCCCATCTCAAACCTTATTCACTCCCTGGTTTTAGGAACTTAAAATTTTAATCCCCCGTGCACCTTTACGGGTGGTTCTTCTCCACTCACATGCACTCAAGAGTCCTCGGGAATGTGAAAGCACAAATACCTTTTCGCTGGAAAAAACATAATAGCCATATACTTACATGAGATTAAAAATTAGCAAAACCCAAAGTGTGTATCCAGAGTATGACCAGCCCCATAGTCCCAGTTATTAATTGTCTGGCTTGTAGAGTTCAGAACTCCTCTTCTTCAAGTAGTCTCCATCTGCCTACAGCCTCACTCCTGAATCCATTTACACTTGGTGGTGGTCAAATCTGGCACCAAGCAGCAGCTCCAGTCCAGCAAAGCCCACACCACCAGTTCGTACTGGCATCCATGGGCCATATTCCAGCAATCTGTTGGTTGCCCTTTGCCCATCCCAACATAGGTCTTTCTAGTCCTGGGTCTTTACCTGCACTGTTGACATAGGAGAACATGAAAACATTTGATATTAAATCATGTATTTTACATAGGAACCGTCTCAGTACTTGGTGACTCAAAATAAGCATTTAAAGAAATAGGTAGATGTGGTTAAAGGTCAAAATTGTAAACTCAGAAAAGATGAAAAATAATCAGTATTAAAAATTAGCATCCCTATACCCATCTTGGACTTAGCAATTTTAAACACATTTTTTTCACTTTCTCTTGATTATATAACGTGATATTACTCTTAAAATAATGGTTTCAGGAATATTTCATTTCTGCAATATATTTTAATAGACAGAAATGTTTCAAATAGTCTCCTGTATTTCCCCAAACTGCTATGTTCCTGTAACAAGCAAAAAAACAAACAAACAACAATGTACCTGTATTTTTCTGTGAAAACACATGCCATGCAGTCGAGGGCAGAATAGACCACTAAGCATAAAAGTAGCACAGATGAAATATATAGAGCAGTGTTAAAATTACTTTCAGCTAGGACAGGCAGAGACTATGTTCTGCTGTTAACGGTAATGATGCAAAAGTCTTCTTTCTATTACAGGAGAAAGATCCATAGTTCTTGCTACCATAGATTTTCAGTGGAATCATATCTGTACTTTAATGTAGTAAACCTCTGAATGTATACAGTCTATGTTGCATTTTAATGTGGTTTAGAAAGTGTGTAATTAGTTATTTGGCTTTGGTCTATGTCCACATGTTCTATGCTGGATGTTTTGTGGCACCTTTTTTCTCCTTTGGAGATGAAGAATGGCTGTCCTGACAGACAGAATGCTCGTGTTCAAGACAAATAGGGCCTCTTTTTCCTCTCAGTTACAGGAATATGAATCTGAGGTGTGGTCAAGGGCAGAATTTGGCTCATGATGTGATCTTTCCTGGTAACATTCATTTATTATTTAGCTATTCCCCAAAGTCCTTATTCACTTTTCAGTGAAATTTTTCCTCAGTAATGACTTCAAGTTTAGACCCATTAGTTATTATCTCATAGAGCTGGAAGGGACCTTGAAAGGTCATCAAGTCCAGTCCCCTGCCTTCACAGCAGGACCAAGTACCGTCCCTGACAGATTTTTGCCCCAGATGCCTAAATGGCCCCCTCAAGGATTGAACCCACAACGCTGGGTTTAGCGGGCCAATGCTCAAACCACAGAGCTATCCCTGTTCTATTCTATTTTATACAACACCTCTATATAATACCATATCAATATTAGAGATTTTTAAAGGAAGCAGTGAAAACTGGATGATTGCAGAGATGAAAATCTTGGCCCCACATCCGCAGTGCAATTTTGAAAAAACATTTGACATGGTCTTGAGTCACACTTGAAACTGCAAGATCAACTTTCCACTGAGATATTACCAAAAATACTTGATAATCCCAGGCAATTAGCTGAGTCTACAAATAAATTCTTAATCCTCCTGTCAAATGTACTTTTTAATTTAATTTTGATTATTTTTGTGATGGGTTAGCCGCATTACTTTTGGATAAGACTATGTCCATTAGACAATCTACTAATTTTCATACTGCAGGCAAATCCTAGAAAGTTTATAATGATCTCTTGGGCAGTAATTCTAATGCAAATTCAGATTGTTTTTAAAAAAATGCTTACCCTCTAATGTTACCGATACTGAGGAAAATGGCACGTACAATGAGAAATGCAACCTCTACGTTGCTACAGGAGTCATAGCTTTTTGTTCTATCTCTAGTCAAGTCTGTCTTGAATTCAGTTGTTCTCTGTTAAATGATATTGAAAGGGTACCAATTCAGGTAGATACTTAAGTATGTGACTAATTTAATATTTGAGTTCCAACTACCGTGCCCAAGTAAACTGAGCCAGTATTTAGTTTTGATTGTCCATTTACCAGAGATTCACATATAAACCAAAAGTGAAAACTGTAGCATAATTCTATCTTTCAGTAGCTTTGTGATTAAAGCAAAACACTTTTTTCTCTGCAGGAATTGCATACATTTAATTTTCACCTATGGTGAAATTGCATTCTTGTAATCTACAACACTCCTGTTTCTTAAAGGAGGAAGTTTGAAAAAAGGTGTTTTCACAGGCATCTTGGAAGAACATGATTGAGAAATGCTGTTGTGTGAGCAGGAACTAGAGCCAAGGTATTCAAATTTGGTGCTTAAAGTTATTTGCCAAAAATCATATTTAGGCACATAAATAGATGGCCTCATTTTTTTAGAGCATCCACAACTCTAATAAATAAATAAATAAAATTGAAGGCCTGTGGATGTACTTATGTGGCTGCCATGAACACCATCTCCCCCATTAAGAACAAGACTGAGGCCACCAACATGTTTCATATATGTCACTCAATTGAGTGGGAACCCATAGTTCAGACTAGAATTTGGCCTTTAGGTTGAGGACAGTGATGTAGCCTCAAATGACGCAACTATGCAGGAAGATGGAGTAGAGACCCTGAGATTTAGTAGGATGAAGTCATTTGTGACCTTGATGAGAGCAATTTTGGCAGAGTGAAAGGGTGGAAGGCAGGCTGGAGGATCTCCAGTATGGTGTTAGAGAACAGGAATGGTTGTAAATAGGGAGTTTGTGTTCTGAGGCGAAAGGAAGATGGAGATGGCATGGTGGTTGGGAAGTCAGGTAGGATCCAGGGTAGAGTTTCTGAGGATGAGGGAGATACAAGAATACTTGTACTTTGAGGGGAACTGGCCAGAAGAGAATGAGAAGGAGGGATGAGAATGGAGGAATTAGTAGTTGGAAGGAGATGAGCCAAGGGGCTGGTTGCAGGGGTTAGAGATAAACGAACCTATGCATCAGTAACAGAAGGGGGACGCTATGTTGGGATGGAGTGTTGATGAAGAACAGGAGATAAGATGGGAGTTGTGGTATTCCTTGTTCTTTTCTCTGAAAAACTCAGGGAAATCTTGTATGGAAAGGGAACCCGGGTTAGGACTGGGGGAGGATTTTAAGAGTCAAAAGTAGCTAGTGGGCAAAGGAGTCAAAGAGAGTTGGGAAATAGTGCTGTTAGTGCAGAACTGCAGGAGGGGAAAACCTATTTGTAGTAGAGGAGGTCAGTGCAGTCACAGGACTTATTCTAGAGGCTTTAGGTTACACAGGAGTGGAGACAGTGGGTGTTTAATTATTGGTTGTTCATGGTGTAACCCCAAAGAACCTTTATGGTTTCTTTAATTAGTTTGTTCTTCATATTCACTCAATGCAGAAAATGTTGCAAGTTCTCCATGCTTAGATATCACTGTTCAGTACTGCAGGCCCAAGCATTCAAAAATCGTGAGTCGGGCCCCCAGTAAATAGTGAGATTTTAAAATAAAAAAGAGGGTGCTTTTTATGTGCCTTTTGTTTTTTCAGTCTTTGGGGTACATTTGGCTGACGTTTCACGTTTTCCTGCTCAACGATGAGGGCTAAGAATGTACTTTTAAAAAAAAAAAAAAAAAGTTAAAGCTGATAAGGAAGACTTTTTTTTTTTTTTTTTTTTTAAAGGCAAAATGGTTCATTTAGAAAATATCGATTCAAATTGACCTGAACACACTTTTTTTTCCAGTTTTTCGTTTGGTGAGAAAAACTGAAAACAAATTCAGTTTCAGGTTGAAACAAATTGAATTTTGTTCAGATTTTTCAGTGCACTGAAACAAAAACTCCGTTATTTTCTCAGCTCTACCCATAAGCTCATTTACTTACGGGGACTATGAAAATGCACCTCAGCGCTCTGCTGGTTGCTCAGTAGTGTCATAATACTGCTTTGGAATCCTCTCCTGGAATGTGTCACATATAGTTGGAAATAATGTCCCCACTCTGCCCCCCCACCCCGAATTTAAGGTTGGAGTGTAACACTGAATTGGGATGAAGTTACACTTATTTTATCTGCTGTCCTAGTATCCTTTTTCAGAGGGGAACTGTTCCCCAGCAATAGTCTTTGCTGTTACTATCCATCCCCCTCCTAGCACTTCCTAGAAGTGATGGATGTCACACAACACTGTGTATATGGGAGAGGAACTAGGGTGACCAGACAGCAAGTGTGCAAAATCGGGACAGGGGTGGGGGGTAATAGGAGCCTATATAAGAAAAAGACCCAAAAATCGGGACTGTCCCTATAAAATCGGGACATCTGGTCATCCTAGAGGGGAACAGAGTGGCTGCTAACTGTCCTGCTGCTAATGCCTGCAAGCAGAGAAAGCAGTAAGGACCAAAAAAAAAAAAAAAAAAAAAAAAGGGAGGGGGAGGTAGAAGTGAGAGATTTGCCCCTTTTGAGAGTTAAGCATCTGAGTCCATCTGAAAAGTGAGAATTTCCTTGGGAGCTATAAATAATCAACTATTTAAGGCACCGAAACATCTGACAGCTCCACAGAGAGAGGTAATCATAGTAATAGTAAGACAGTGTTTATTGTGCAGAACACCTTGTGCAAATTTGGCATGTTCCTGGCTTGTAATTTAGAGGCACTGTTTACTCCAAGATGTTAGGGAGTGTAAGGAGACCCATCAAAGTGTAACTCTACTCCACTTAAATGGTTTAATTTGAGCTCTGGAGCTGAGGGCTTAAGTCGAAAGTTTAGAATATATAAGAGATTTAATCATAAAAGATTAAATAAATCCGAGCTACATTTTGCTTCCCAGTAAGTCGTATGATCCATAATTAGTCTATTAAAAAGCCTAATTAGTCCAAGTGTCTCATTTCAATTAAATATCTTTTGTGATAAGACTGTTCTGATGTAGCCTACTGTATGCTGCGCTGTAAAATTGTATATCTTGATTCGTTAGGGGAAAGCTTGTGAAGTGTTCAGACTCTGGGTAATCAGGATTTAGATTCAACCTTTGTAACCCTGTCCTGCAGTGAAGTTGTTATGTAGTAATACTTTCAACTGAGCACATATTGTAGAGCTTTATAGGCCTAAAATCTCAAAAGCCTGTGTGGTAAAGTGCCCCAGGACATAAGTTAGTGTGAGTCAAAGGCCGACACTGTGTGACACGGTCCATGATTTAAACCTGCCTGAAGAAACCTCTAAAGAAGCATGACATAAAGGTTTTTCTGCTTGAGGCTTTTCATTCCACCTGTTGCCCTATGACCCACCTCCAACGAAACAGAGACGAGCTCTTCTCTTCCTGGCAACTCATACTTTTCTCTGTTCAAAATGAAGTCACCTTTCTTATATTTCTATTCCCCCCCCCATTTTCCCAAGCAAAGTTTCGAGATATAAGGAGCATTAACCCAAGAGGAATGCAGTTCCTTTATTTCCTGTATATGTGTAGGTATATTATACAGGGTGATGCTCAAGAAAAAGATCAGCCATTTACTTTATCAAATCAGACTGCACAAACCTTTCCAAACATTTTAGATTATAATCTCTAAATTGGGATGCATGCAGTCTGAAGGTCTAATAATAATCCTGCACTTTTGACTAAATGGATATGTAATCTGTACACATCTAAGTTCATTGTTTAACAGCATATGCCCACATTTATTTGGCTACAATTATACCATTTTTTTCCAATTAATTTTTAGTTTCAGAATTCCCAAAGAGTATTCCAGGCAACAAAAAATAAAGAAAGGGAGAAAGCAAAATAATCTCTTGCACATTTTAACATAAATCTTTAACATACCATGTCCAATGCAAATGAAATTCCCTCGGCATAATGCACTTGTTTAACTCAAATGAACAACCCCAGAAGTAGAGGTTCTTTGACATATGGTCTTTGGAGATCTGCCTGGTTACATGATGCTGACTCTCCTTGTTTCTAGCTGTCAAATCCCATTACATATTCACATATCCACAATCCTATTTTTCCATGTAATCAATTGCAGTAGCTGCCCCACTGATTGTAAGCGGGAGGGAAGGTGGTCTGCGTGAGTGGTAATGGGAGGTGTACACAGGACAATCTTTTTGCAAATATAAGGCCTTATTCTGCCACACTTACTCACACTGAGAAGTACTTTACTCTTTGACTATCCCACGGATTTCAGCACATTTTATTTATTCGTTGTGGTCACCAGTAAACAACAAAACCAAAAAATACACGAGTCCAAGAGAAAATTTCAGGGAAGAGCAAGAGGAAAAAAAGAAGTGGTCACAAGAGGCCAGTACTGAACAGAGGGCACAATATATGCATCGCAGGTGGGCTTGTGTCAGAAGATTATTTTGTACAGGCCAAACTAAAGCCCCAAGCTGAGTGTGTAAAAATGGGTTTGCACAATTTTGTGTAACTCACATCCATACAGTGTGGCACTCTCCCCTGGATCCACAAAAGGACTTAAGCATTGTGTGTGGAGTTGGGTGTGCCCAGAACATGCCAACTGGATCGGGCCCCACAGTCAAGATAGGCGTTGCCCTGCCGACCTCTTGCTGGTTTGAGGATTGCGCTGGAGTTTAGGTGTGAGGTAGGCAGCTGGATGTCTGCTTTAGGCAGCATTATCCATGCCCAGAGAGGCAGAAACTTAGGGTGCCAATGGGGATTCTACAGTGAAAATTTAGGCACCAAGTGACTTTAGGTGTCAACATGGTTAGGTGGCATCTGAGCAGCGGTTTTGTGGATTGCAGTGGTGCCAAAAACTAGCACTTAAGCACCTAAATCTGGGTTTTATGTGCCTAAGTCCCTTTGTGGATCTGGACTTCCGTCCCCTCCTAGTGATGGTTGAGCTGCAGATAGAGGTTGATAAACCTGCTACAGTCTTGTCTAACAGAAGTGGGTCAGGCAGTAGCAGCTCATGCTTTAAGATCCAGAGGTCCCGGGTTGAGTCCCCATTCCTGATGACCCATCCTGGGATTTGTTACTACTGCAAAATCAGTTTTGAGTACTCTGACTTGAGCACAGGCCCATGGAGAGCCCCCCAGCATGTTATTCCTCCCAGGAACAAGAATAAGCAGTGTGAGATTTGGAGTGGCCAGCTCGGAGAGTATGTGTGCTACAATCCTCTCACTGTGTTCCACGACCCAGAGCCTATCCCAAAATGAACCCCTTTGTGGCATTACCCTGGAGGACCCAGTGGTTAAATAGGAAATCAGAGTGGAGTATAACAATGGTGCCGCAGTGGGACAACTGTCTTTCTGCATATGCATGAATTCTGCTCCAGCTACTGTTCTAATGTATTAGTTGAACCACAGGGTGGTTTGGTTTGGTTTGTTTGATTAAAAGTGTTATGCGAGTGTCACAGACCTGGTACAGCCCCCCGGCTGGACACTCGCCAAAGGGGGTGGTGTTTGGACTAGAGCTGGGTGAATGATTTTTTTGTTTGTTTGTTTTTGTTCAGACAGCCATGGGTGGGCCTGCATGGGCCTTAGCTCCCACTCAAATCTGAGCCTGTGTGAATGCCAAGTTTAAGTATATTTATTAACAAACAGGCTTATTATTGATTTATTTATTTTATTAAGCCATGCATCCTGAAGGCAGGTACTCAGGTTTTGGACGTTGCCCATCCACCATAAGTTGGAGTGCACCCAAATTTCCATTCCTAGCTACGCTACTGTGGAGAGCAAACTGAAAAATCCAAAAAAAAATATTTGGATCAGTTTTAAAAACATTTAGAATTTGTCAACAGATCAGAAAAGTCCATTTCATTGTTGTCAGCATCAGAAAACTCTGTGTGTGTGTCCATCTGGCCTAGTGGGCACTTCCTTGGGATATGGGAGACCCAGGTTTGAATCCCTACTCTGAAGGAGGGTCTTGTCCCCCTCTCCACCTCTGTCCCCGCCCCAACCCCCACCTGTGATCAGCCTAACCACCAAGCTATAGGCTGTTCTGGGGTGGGCTGCTCTCATTCTCTCTCATTGAAGCTCCCCTTCGTATAAATACCTAAATATGCACTGGGCCAACTAAAAGGAGTGAGAATGACTCTCTAGTCTGGTGAATAAGGGACTTTCCTGGTCAGTAGGAACTGTGGATTCATATGTTCTCTCTGACTGACTTAGAGGGGGGATTTGACTCCACATCTCCTACCTCCCCAGTGAATGCCTTCATCAGCAGGCTGGGGGCCCAGTGAATAGTTAAATATGTATAAAAATTGAACAGTTTCAATAGGAGAAACAGAGCAGACTAGCCAAAAGCTTGATGGTTAGGGCACTCACCGGACAGATAGGGAACCTGAGTTCAACTCCCTGCTTCAGAGTGGGAATTCAAATGTGTGTCTTCTACATAGCAACCTTTTGCCCTGTGGTCAGGGCACTTGCCTAGCTCATGTCCATACTCTCTCTTTTTTTACTTTTCTGAAACTGGTCAAAACTAATTGGGTCAAATTCAGTAATAGATTCAGCATGACGGAAACTGCATTTTTTTGGTGAATAAACTATTTATCTAAAAAAATTCTCTCAGCACTGGTTTGGAGCCATGTGCTGGAGCCATGTGCTTCTAAATGCTCCAGGGTCCAGTCACAGGTATTGGCAACACAATTCCTGGGCACAGAACTGTCTTTCTGTCTGGTACCACTTCTAGGGAATAGACTGCCCTCAGCCCACAGGACCAGTACTGACTCCTCAAGCACTCTGTCCTCAGACCTTCACCCCCGTGAGTACTCTGTTTATGGTTTAACCTTTCAGGGACATGTGATAGTTGAAGCAAGCAATGCACAGACTTTGCTGAGGAATTTCTAAACCAATCACTTTCCTTATAGACAAATCACATGAGATACATAAATCTAGGCAAAATAATAAACACTTGTACGCGGTTCCCTCACTTAAAGTCCTCACCACTCTGGAACATTCTTTGGGTTTTAGTCAGTGCCCCTTCTGGACCCCACTCCTCCAGCTCAGTTTTCTCTTCCTGGTTATGGCTCTGACTAATCTATCTTGTGACTCATGCTTCTAGCTCCCTTTTGCTTATTCAGGTCTGGTAGTCAAAAGATGAGCTTGGCCCTTTTAAAGAGAAGCTCTTAACACCCCTTTCCCCCCTTCTGTTTTGCTGGAGGTTTTCCATTGCTCCAACCCTACCCCCTGAAGACAACCTGGGGAGCCATCCCATTGCTCTAAGGTAGTTCTACCTGAATGGAAGATCATTCAGGTTAATGACTCTTCATTGTTCCTGTAGCACCTACCTAGCCCAGGTCAGGGAGGTACATGACACAAACCCTGTTAGCAAATGGCTTATTCAGTACACACTGAGGCATTCAACAATAGAGCAATTTTGTAAACTCAACCAGAATTAATAACTTTTAAATAGATAAATTTCCCAAATTGTCACAGCAATGATCAGTGTTTATCAATTTTAACAAATGGCATCTTGCCTATTCTCCAGAGTGGAGGGATGCACTAGGTATAAGTTTAACCAGAATTCCTATGACAACTTAGCTATTTTGCTACTATTTTTGGATGCAAAATGTTTCTTTGTACAGCTGTGATATGGTATCAGCAATAAATCATTAAAAAAGCAGGGAAAAGTCCAACAAAATTGGGCCCTATTTAAAATTGCAAAAGTTCAAGTGTTTTGAAATTAAACTAGCCAGTGACACATTGTTATAAATTACCCCCACCAAAGGTTTGTTTGTTATCCTATCGTATGAAATTCAGAATAACTTTTATAAATACTTAGCTGGCCGCAAGGAATGCATGGCTAGGCCAACATATGGTATATATCGTTTAGGAGTAAAGAATGTTTACTACTTTATTTGAAGACAATTTGTTATAGGATGTCATAACAGCCTCTTTAAGCATGCAGTAAATTAAAACAAAGTTGGATGTATAAAGGTTGAAAAAACCACACAAGGATATTGTGACATTCCCCTGGTGTTATCTGGACCGGTGATTTGCTAGGTCACTCCAATCCTTGACTCTGGGAGCCAACCTTAGCCTGCTCTGCTGTGAGAGCCCCCACTCCTGGGCTGTTCACGCACAGCCTCTGGCATGTAAGCTGCTTGGATTGTGCAACCGAATGACACTAGCCAATATCTCCAGTCCCAGACACAACCCTAGGAACCTCCGTCTTGCAGTGTCCAGTTATGCCCACTGAACGCTGTAAGCTTATATGAGTTCATCAATTTAACAAAGAAATTGATATGTACCAGGCTTGTTATCCCAATGGGAGTCTCTGACACGCTTCAAACCAAACACACTGCTTCAGGTCGAATAAACAAACAGATTTATTAACCATAAAGATAGATTTTAAGTGATTATAAGTCAAAGCATAACAAGTCGGATTTGGTCAAATGAAATAAAAGTAAAACACATTCTAGACTGATCTTAACACTTTCAGTGCCCTTACAAACTTAGATGCTTCTCACCACAGGCTGGCTGGTTGCCCTACAGCCAGGCTCTCCCCTTTGATCAGCGCTTCAGTCGCTTGGTGGTGGTGTCTGTAGCTGGAGATGGAAGAGAGAGGAAGAACATGGCAAACGTCTCTCCCTTTTATCATGTTCTTTCTTCCCTCTTGGCTTTGCCGCCCCCCCTTAGAGTCAGGTGAGCATTACCCCATGGCAGTCCCAAACTGACCAAAGGAAGGGGGGTGACTCACTCGGGAGTCCAACAGATCCTTTGTTATTGCCTAGGCCAGTGTCCTTTGTTCCTGTGAGGCTGGGCTGGGTTTGTCCCATACATGCCCTGATGAGGTGTGAACTGCCCCTCTGCTCTTGGGGAGTTTTTGCCTGGGCTTGCTTTAAGCCATGAGGACACATTTTCAGCCTCATAACTATCTACGTGAAATTACAACCTATAACATCACTATAACAACGATTACTATAACATTACCATACCAACAATGCTCAGTACATCATGAGCCTTCCAAAGACACCCGTACATAATCATATTATAAGGATGAACATGGGGGTGTAGGGTGTTCCCACGAGGTACAGAACGTCACAGATATATCTTTCATTAACAAGAAAGTACTTCATATGCAGAGTGTATTTTTGACATATGCCAAAGTTCTTTGGTGTAAATCTAGAGTGACCTTACTAAAGTTACTCCAGGTTACACCAGTGAAACTGAGAACAGAATTTGACTCTCAGTACCTCTTTCCACAGCATTAACAGACCCCCAGCTGCAGCTAAGTGGATGTTAATGTTGTTGCCTCCTTCAGAGTTACTCTTGGACCAGATTCTCTGCTGTCCTGCACCTTTGTGGTCAGTTATATCAATGCAAATCACTTTCATGCTGATTTAGTTGTGCTTTACCTTGCACGGGTGTAATTGTAGGAGGTGTAGGGCTATGGGGAATCTGGCTTATTGCTGTTATTTGGTATTATGAAATATTTATATTGTAGGTGCTCCAAGAGACCTGAGTCATGTTGGGATCCCACTGTGCTAGGCACTGTACAAAGTAGTGCATTGTTATTATTAAATGATAGTTCTTGTACCTAATAGCTTATTTCTCATCACCACATGACTGTTTTGCAATGTATGGGTGCATCCTGAAGTCCTTGTACAGCCTTTAGTCAGGCAAAACTCCTATTGAGTAAGGATTGAACCCTGTGTAAATTATGATACCCAGCAGTTGTTACCTGTTAAAGATAAAGTATCCCACCATGGTATCTATAAAAATCTTCAGGATTAAAATTAGGAGAACACTGAAGGCCTGATTGTGGCTGCAGAAGGTGGGGAAGGAAAGCTCCCCGTATGGTCCTGTGTTGGGGCATGTAACAGGCT
This sequence comes from Platysternon megacephalum, assembly GCA_003942145.1. Taxonomy (NCBI): domain Eukaryota; kingdom Metazoa; phylum Chordata; order Testudines; family Platysternidae; genus Platysternon; species Platysternon megacephalum. Next base: position 12,198,317 of record QXTE01000029.1, read on the forward strand.
GGCAGGGTTTGCCTGAAATACCTCACCCTGTGGGGGTGTTGATTCTGCTGAGAAAGGGATGAGGGGATTCTATTGGCTTTCTAGAGAGAGGGTCTAGGCTGTGGGCTGAGAAGTCTGAGGGAGGAACAGCCAGTCTTGAGGAGAAGGTGTGAGCTGAACTCTATCATCATACTGTAACTTTTGTTGCTCAGAATTTGAAACTACAGGAAGGGGGTAAGTTCAGACTGTATAAATACAGTCTGCACATGATGTAGAGGTGGCTGGGCAAAGTGCCTAGATGCTCGTCATGATCACAGTACTTGCATGCAAGGACTGCACAAGTCAAACACTTACCCAGGTACTAGACTCCAAAAGTGGATGGTGAGGGGTAGGGGTATAGCCCTATTTCCCTCTCCTGTCCACACCAGCCAGGAGAAGGGTGCAAGGGGAAAGGAGAGTGTAAAACATAAGAGGGTGTTGCAGGGCTATTGTGGCCCAAAGTCCTCCTATCACTGTAAGAGGCACTGGGCTTCTTGAGTCTGTCTGTGAGTCTTTACAACAGTCTAGCCCCATATTTTGCACTGAGCAGTTGAGTACCTCAGGGCCTTTCCAAGGTTAAGCAGAAGCTAGCTGACATAAGAACCACAGCTGAGACCTTTTGACTTAACCCCAGAAGTGTATGAAAAAAAAAGAGAGAGAGAAGAAATCATCCTGCAATTTAATCTTTGTAAATCTAAACCCAGAGTTGGCTTACTAACTAAAATATAGTACAGGCATATCAGGAAAAACTCATAAATAGATATTATATTTCACATGGTGTTATTGTGTCTGCTCAAAAGATTTAGTGAATTGAGTGCGTCCCAGGGAAGGCTGTAGTACACTTCAAGTTAGATGGTCTGTAAAAGGTGTCTTGTGTCATTTCAGTGTGGGCAGGATTTTCAAAGGTGACTAGTAATTTTGGCTGCCTTGATTTTTGAGCACCTACTTTGTGTCATTGAAATGGGCCTGATTTTTAGAGGGTGGGTGCTGGGCCCTTACTGAAATCCAGGCCACTTTAAGGTGTAGCAAATTGGATACCCAAATTCACGAATCTTGGTTGAAAGACATAAAGGACCAAATGCTGGTGTTGTGTCCATGAAAGGTCAGATTGCCTACATGAAGGCAGGGCCGGCTCTATAGTTTTTGCCGCCACAAGCAAAAAAAAAAAAAAAAAAAAAAAAAAGCCGCGATCGGGAACTCTTACGCCGCCGCTTCATTTTTTGGTGGCAATTTGGCTGTAGGTCCTTCCCTCCGACATGGACTGAGGGACCCGCCGCCGAATTGCCGCCGAAGAGCCGGAGGTGCCGCCCCCTTCCAGGGGCCGCCCCAAGCACCTGCTTGCTGGGCTGGTGCCTGGAGCCGGCCCTGTATGAAGGGCCAAGTAAACTAAAGGTGAAATTCTGCACTGGGATCCATTGAACTTAATTGAAAAATGAATATCAGAGGGCAGAATCTACTTCTAATCAGAGTATAGTCCAAAGGAGAGCAGAGATTTAAATTCATGACAATTTGGGGCTGGAGTGAGAAGGGGATGGGAAAAATTCTGTCTCAATTTAAAAAAAGAAAGAAAGAAAAAGAAATATCTACTTTCTGTTTCAAAAGGTTTTACTACTGAGAGCCCAGCTTTCAAACACGGGAAGCCAGTCCTACTCCAGATGCCCAAACATTCCTGATGAATAGCGCTGTGCAAATAAGCTGTCCAAAAAATCAGAAAATAATTGTTTTGGGTTGAAATAACATTTTTCAAAAAAATTTATGAACAAAAACATTAAAAAAATAATAATCTGGGGTTGAATGAAATGTTTGGGGGAGTTTTTCTCTGTGTGTGTGTTTTTTTCTTTTTTTTACAAAATTGAAAATTTTGTTTCATTTCTGACCATTTTAAAATAGTTTTGATTTTTAATAAAATTAAAGGAAAGTTTGAAATGAAAAGTTTTGTTTCAACACATTTTGGTCTTCTTGGATTTTTTTTTTTTTTTAAATTTTTTTAGGGTTTTTTCCCCCCCAACCAAAACAATTTGGCAAAACAAACAAATTGGTAAAACATTTTGCTATTGCCGATGCTGCATTTTTTGCTGGGAAAAAAGTTGTGGTCCCAATCCAGCAGAGCACTTAAGCATATGCTTCATGTCATTGGGACTGCTCACATGCTTAAAATTCAGCGCACGCTTAAGCACAGGCCTAAATGCCAATTTGATGGGGAGGGGCAGAATCTAAAATTGTGTGCCAAAGTTTGAAAAAAGCCTTTGGAGTTTCTTAAGAATCGCTAGCTATTTATGTTGCATGGTACAAGTCATATAATCGAGTCATACTTAATTAAGGAGCACTTTTAATCTCCCAAGGAATTTATGTCTATCTGTTTAGTTCCTATATAGTGACCAGCATTGCAGTATATGAGAGCCTTCATTCTAATGATATACAGTGAAATGATCCCTGCTTCAATGGAATGTCTTCAGGTGGATGAAGTGAATATGTGTTTGTGTGTGGATGTCTCATGCTGACTCTACATCTCACAGGTGTCTCTGCCACGAGCCATGGGCAGGTTGCATGATTATTCTACCCCAATGCATATTGTGTGCCCCTTTGTAAGTCCAAGTCTGCCAACTACATGATGAGCTCAACACAGCTGTGCAAATTCCTAGACGACAGCACTAATATTGAAAACAGCATCTTCTGATAACTGGAAATTGATTTTAATCAGGACAAGGAGTCCACTTGGATAGCCTGACTCTCCAGATACTGTTCAGATTAAATGTGTTCATCAGTTATTTAGTTCTGTTCTCTTTATATACAGATTTTTTCCAGTTCCACTATAGTCCTGTTTTTAAATGTTTGATCTTTATGGGTATTTGAAGCACATGCATAATTAACGAGTTGACAATCTGTTTTAGTTTCCTAATTATTTTCAGATGCTTGAAAATGAAATACTTTTAAAATAATCATAAAAGTTTTCAAAGAAAGAAACACAATGCTTCAAAATGGGAGAAGTCTTGGATTAAGTAACGCAGGCTGTCATTCTTTTACTCCCTTTTATTATTCTTGGCTTATTTAAAAGATCTTCATCCAGATTTGTCTTTTACAAATTCATACTAGAAGTGGATTACGCAGTTAAGACAAAACAGATACATCTTCTCATTTTCTGATGTTCGTTTTTTCTAGTCTTCTAATGTTATTCTAGGGCTATGGTTTATTTTACTCTGAACAATTAAGTCAATTTAAATGGCCAGAGTGTGGCATAATTCAGAGAGGTGATTTAAAATGATTTGAGTCGGGTGTGTGCTAAAAGCAACGTCGGAATTGTCTGCGGATGATTGAAAGCTTTTAATTGATAAATGATTGTGATACCAGCTGGCAGATTGCTGAATACAAGGAGGCTAGCATGGGATGTGGAACCTGTGCTGTTGAGAACAATTAGGAAAGTCCCTGCCTTGACTATGACAGTGTTGTTGCTCCTCACAATTTTATCATAAATCTTATGGTATCTGATGCTTTCCTTAAAGCCCCATCTCCTGGAGTCATGTTCTTATGAGACATCTCAGCTTTCATTTAAAAAAAAAAGGGTTTCTAGCCCTGATGGTTGCAGAGTCGGGTTTGAAAATGTGAACCGTAAAGGCTCAAACACCAGGTGGTAAATAAAAAGAACCCCACATTTATTCATTTAAAAACCTCATGATTTTTAAGGCAACCTCATGTTTCTTGATGGGCCTGACTTATGATTTTTGAATTCTTGTGGTTAGGTATAGTGCTTTGGGACTGATTTAGCACCCATTGACGTCAATGGGAGCCTTCCCTTTGGCTTCAAATGCATTGCTTCAGGATAGGGTTGCCAGGCATCTGGTTTTTGACCAGAACGCCCGGTCGAAAACGGACCCTGGCAGCTCTGGTCAACAGTGCAGTGGGGGCCTAGGGCTAAAGCAGGCTCCCTGCCTGCCCTAGCTCCATGTGGCTCCCTGAAGCGGCTGCCAGGTCCCTGCAGGCCCTAGACACATGGGAGGCCAGGGAGGCTCTGTGTGCTGACCCTGCCCAGAGGGCCGGCTTCGCAGTTCCCATTGGCCGGGAACTGCGACCAATGGGAGCTGCGGGGGCGGCGCCTGTGGGCACGAGGGAAGTGCGTGGACCGTCCCTGGCTGCCCACGCATCTAGGGGCTGCAGGGACCTGGTGGCCGCTTCCCAGCAGGGCCGGCTTTAGTAAGTGCGGGGCCCGATTCGAATACCCGGAGGCGGTCTGGGTCTTCAGCGGCACTTTGGCGACGGGTCCTGCGCTCCCTCCGGGTCTTCTGAGGCACTGAAGGAACCGCCGCCGAAATGCCGCCGAAGACCCGGAGCGAGTGAAGGACCCGCCGCCAAAGTGCCGCCGAAGACCTGGACCACCGCCGGGTGAGTAAAAAAATTAAAAAGGCGCCTAAGTTAGGCACTCTTCTTTAGGGCGCAGGGCCCTCTTAGGCACGGGGCCCAATTCGGGGGAATCGGCCTAAAGCTGGCCCTGCTTCCTGGGAGCCATGGTAAGCGCTGCCGGGCCCCCGCACCCTGAACCCCTTCTGCACCCCAACCCCCTGCCCCAGTCTGGAGTCCCCTCCCACACCCAAACTCCCTCCTGGAGCCTGCACCCCCCCAACACCCTGCCCCAGCTGCCTCCTTCACCCCAGACCCCTCATCCCTGGTCTCACCCAGAGCCCGCACCCCCAGCTGGAGCCTTCACACCCCCCCCCAGACTCCAACCCCCTGCCCGAGCCCAGAGCCCTCTCCTGCACCCTGAACCCCGCATTTCTGGCCCCACTCAGAGCCCACACCCCCAGCGGGAGCCCTCATCCCTCACACACCCCAACTCACTGCCCCAGCCCAGAGCCCCTTCATTCACCCCAACTCCCTGCCTCAGCCTGGTGAAAGTGAGTGAGGGTGGGGGAGAGCGAGCGACGAAGGGAGGGGGGATGGAGAGAGCAGGTGCAGGGCCTCAGAGAAGGGGCAGGGCAGGGGGTGGGGTAGAGGTGTTTGGTTTTGTGCGATTAGAAAGTTGGTAACCCTACCTCAGGACCCAGTGAATAGTGCGGAGATGTGTGCTTGTGAGGGCAGAGGGATTTCTCAGTTCCCATTCCAGCTTATACATGGGCTACCTTTGGTGGTCTTGGCAACCTTTCTGCCTCAGTTTTACCATCTCTAAAATGGAGTCCTGCTGTTCGCTCCTCTCCTGAGAAGCTGCAGAGCTATAGCAGCCCAGGGGGAACATCCTGCGAATTGTGTAGAAAAGGGGCAGGCAGCAAGTCTTCGGGAGCATTGTGGGGAGATGTTGTCCAGCATCCTAACCTGCTGATGTGCTTCCCCATTGCCTGTTGCTGGAAACTAGCAGATGCCCTGAGGATAGCGTTGGGGCCTTCCCCATACTCCAGACTCATTTGGTCATGCTGCTTTGGTGTCTGGAGTGCTTCTGCATGTACTAGCCTCTCATGCTTACTGAGCAATTAAGGCAGGATGCTGCCTGGGTTCTGTGCATGCGTGCTAGGGGTGTGAACAGGCCTCTGTGACCTTAGATAAATGACCAAAATTAAACCCACATGAGGAAGTTCAAAGTGCTGGTTGACAGTCTCTCCATCCTGCTGTGATCTTGAGCCTCATTAAACTTGTTGAATTCAGCCTGCTTAAATAGTAGTACATACTAGTAATCCTGGGTCATCCCATAAACCCTATAAAGCTAATATGCAGCAAAGAGGGGACTGGGTATCCAGAAGATTTTTAAATGGGCTCTTGATACTTTAGGTCAAATCTAGCCCTGGTCAGTTGTGGATGAAAAATCACTTCTCTCTCTAGCTGTTCATTGGGCTTCTGTCCATGAAATAATTTGTGGTCTCACTAGATTTTGGAAGAACAGTGTCCGTATCATCACACACACACACACACACAAAATCACCATTGAAATTGGCAACCAAATTTTCAGACTGGCACCTAAGGTGTGCCCACAAAATTTGCACTGGCACCCTTCATACAGAACCGCACATTTGTGCCTTCAAAACAGGCAATGGAAATTTGAATTTTAAAAAACAGAGTATTCATAGAAGTACATTTGTATATAACAACTTATTTTGCATGTGCAAATGCTTATTTGTGAACAAATGAGAGATCTGCATGCACTGGGTATGCAAACAACTGTGATGGGTAGAGCATGAGTCACCACTAACGTTTGTGAATTTGCCTTAAAGGATGCATTGCCAGTAGACCATACTCCATTCCTTATGTGAGTGAGGAAAGCTAATCAACAGTCATCCTTTTTCATAGCTTGGCATAAATATTACCATTTTTTTAGCAAGGTACAGTAAAAGGAATCTCACGTGGCTGGAACTGCAGATGTTAGTTATACATTTGAATGTGTGTGTGTGTGCTTTCTAGAAGACTAGGATTCTGAAGCCAGATCATGCAGTGAGTTGGAGAAGCTTTCTGCTTTTTTTCAGTCATCATATTAAAGCCAAGAATGATTATCCCCAGCCCCAGTGCTGCAGATTTCTGAAGTGTTAGCCTTTTTAATTTCAAACTTTTGAGTAGCCTCCAAAAGTTGAAATGCTTCCAAAACCTTTCTATCATATGTATCATATTAGCACAGGTTTTATTTTTGATATTCAATCAAATAAAGAGAACCAGCCCACGTTCGGCAAGGTTTATTTGAAAAAAATAGAGATGAAGCTTTTGTGATCTGTGCTGTTGGCATGAATTCAGCGTTGAACCCATCCATTACACATGTTGTCAGATCCCTCACAAAATTCCAAATGTCTCTGGTTTTAGTTTTACAAAAGAAGGCTTTTGTTTTGTAGATTTGTTCTACTACAAGATAAACACTGAGACAAGAAGCAGCATTTTTAACCTGGATGGGATTTTTAATTTGTCTTGTGCATTTTTTTTATTGTGTTGGCACATCACTGTGCGTGTGTTTATTTAGAGCCTCTAAGCAAACATATTTATTTTGTCCTCTGATGTTATCTTCATTTAGTTCCTCTTCTCCTCTCTGAGGTAGTACATTTCCCCATTGCATCTTCTCCTCCAGTCAAGAGGCTCAAAGGGCCTCTGTTGAGGCCACTGGCAAACCATCCCATTCCACTGATGGGCCACCAGAGGGAAGCACTGTAAGAGTGATGGAGTGTTTTGTCCTCTTGGAGAAAGAACAGGAATTTTTCAATACACTAAGAGCAGAGGTCCTGAGTAGAGCTGTGCAAATAATTAAACTGTTTTGTTTGGTGGCTGAACCAAAACATTTAAAAAAAGGTTTTTTTAGTTGAACGAAACATTTAGTTTGACCCAAAATAAAATGTTTTGTTTTTGATATATATATATATATATAAAATAAAATGGAAGTAAAATTTGAGGCATTGAAACTTTTCATTTTGAAAATTTCAAAGAAAATGCTTTAGCTTTTTTTGGAATTTTTTCTTCAGCTAAAACAGTCTGGTGAATTTAACATGATTTCACTAAATGTTTTGGTCAACCCGAAAATGCATTTCTTGATGAAAAAGTTTAATCTGAAAATTTTCACCCAGCTATAGTCCTGAGGCTACTCTGTCAAGTCTTGCTCTCCCATACTGCCCTGTGCAATCATGAAAAGATAAGGATCTCAAGTGTGTGTGTGTGTATGTGCGTTTGGTTAGATTGAATGAGGATTGTATCCTTCTGCTTTGTTGCCAGGATTTTATCATATATTTTACAGCCATTATTATTATTATCCTTTTTTTAAATGTGAGACTAATGTGGCAATATCTGGAAAACACTGGAAACTACTGTGCATGCAGGCACTTTCATTTGTTCAGTTAGTGATGTAAAGGTCCATTTATAGCGCTACACCTCTATGAGGAGCAAAGCATATTCAGCAGCCAACATGTCAAGCTTAGGAAAAAGAAAAGGCCACTTTACTTTTGGACCAGCTGAAGGAGGTCTGTCTCATTTAAATTCTCTGTATATCACAAAGTGCAGAAAGCATTCAATTGCACTGCCTGGTGACAGAAATGTAAAGACCTCAGATGGCCTATGATATTAACTCAAGAAAAACCAACACTGAGCTGGTCCACACAACATATTAACTAAAAACTATATTTCACCATCTGGTAAATGTATACCATTAATTCTGGTGGGTTTTTTTGCCATCTTCAGATTTACTATTGCAAAATCTGCACAGATCATCATGTTTATACCACTTATTATGTGTAGCTAATTCTTCAAAATTCTGGACAAATAGCCATGGAAACAATAAGGCGATGGGCTACACCAGCCACCTCAAGTGAAAATGTCAGCATCTGTCCAGAGACATTCTTGGCAGGCAAAAGGTATCACTTTTTTCTGATTATGGATGCTTGACGGTTCCTGAGCTCTTCCCCAAGGCTTTCCTCACCCCAGCCTCCTTTGTTCTGTGCATACAACAGTTCTATTCTATGCCTTATTCTGCACCCATCAATATTCTATCTGAGGGATTTTTTGACAGTAGGAATTTTAGAGGTCCTGCAGGCCAAATTTAGGCTGCTAGGTAAGAGTTTATAGTCCAGGACCTCCATGGTAGCATTCTCTGAAATGCTTCCAGTTCCGTGCATATGGCTAGTTAGATGGGCAGAACTGCTGGGTCTCAATGCATGGATGAGATGATGGTGTTCAGAGAAGGGATTTGGGTTTCTTAGGAACCAAGGAACCTGTTGAGAAAGGAGAAGCCTATGCAGGAAGGATGGGTTCCACCTAAAACAAAATGGAACCAGATTGCTGGCATGTAAGATTAAAATGGTCATAGAGAAGTTTTTAAACTAAGGGCTGGGGGAAAGCTGACAGGTGGGGAGGAGCACAGGGTTCAGACAGAGACATCCCTTAGGGGAGGATCTATGAAACAGGGATTCTCTATATCAGTGGTTCTCAAACTTTTGTACTGGTGACCCCTTTCACACAGCAAGCCTCTGAGTGCAACCCCCCTTATAAATTAAAAACACCTTTAAAAATATTTAACACTATTATAAATGCTGGAGGCGAAGCGGGGTTTGGGGTGGAGGCTGACAGCTCTTGACCCCCCAAGTAATAACCTTGTGACCCCCTGTTTGAGAACCCCTGCTCTATATCCTAGTAAAGAGGAGAAGATAAAAGTTGATAAAGTACACATAGGAACTGAAGAGAAACAGTCAAATGAAAAATAGTCCCATTCAGTTACATCACATGAAGGCAGACAACTAAATACTGACAAATTTTATAAGTTCTTGTATACAAATACTAGAAGTCTAAATACTAAGATGGGTGAACTTGAGTGCCTGGTGTTAAATGAGGATATAGATATAATAGGTATCTCAGAAACTTGGTGAAATGATGAGAATCAGTGGGACACGGTAATACCAGAATACAAAATATATAGGAATGACAGACTAGGTCATACTGATGATGGAGTGGCTGTATATGTGAAAGAAAGCATAGAGTCAAATATAATAAAAGTCTTAAATGAATCAAACTGTACCATAGAATCTCTGTGGAAAGAAATTCCATGCTTGAACAACAAGAGTCTAGCAGCAGGAATATACTACCGACCACCTGGCCTGGATGGTGATGGTATTTGTGTAAAGGTCAGGGAGATTAGAGAGGCTACAAAATCAGAAAATTCAATAATAATGCGGGATTTCAATTATCCCCATATGCACTGGAAACATGTATTCTCAGGATGGGATACAGAGATAAAATTTCTAAACACCATTAATGACTGTTTCTTGGAGCAGCTAGTCCTGGAACCCACAAGGGGAGAGGTAATTCTTGATTTAGTCCTAAGTGGAGCACAGGATCTGGTCCAAGAGGGGAACATAGCTAAACTGCTTGGTAATAACAACTATAATGTAATTAAATTTAATATCCTTGTAGGGGGGGAAATACCAAAGAAACCCACCACAGAGGCATTTAACATCAAAAAGGGAAACAACACAAAAATGAGGAAGCCAGTTAAATGGAAATTGAAAGGAACAGTCACAAGACTGAAATGCCTGCAAGCTGCATGGAAACTATTTAAAAACACCATAACAGAGGCTCAAACTAAATGTATACCCAAAATAAAAAAAAACAATAAGAGGACCAAAAATGCCACCATAGCTAAACAATAGAGTAAAAGAAGCGGTTAAAGGCAAAAAGAGATCCTTTAAAAATTGGAAGTCAAATCCTACTGAGGAAAATGGAAAGGAACATAAACTCTGGCAAGTCAAGTGTAAAAGTATAATTAGTTAGGCCAAAAGAGTTTGAAGAGCAACTAGCAAAAGGCACAAAAACTAACAGCAAAAAATTTTTTTAGTATCTCAGAAGCAGGAAGCCAGCCAAACAGTCAGTGGGGTGATCGAGGTGCTAAAGGAGCACTCAAGGGAAACAAGGCCATTGTGGAGAAACTAAATGAGTTCTTTGCATCAGTCCTTACTGTAGAGGACGTGAGGGAGATTCCCACACCAGAGCTGTTCCTCTTTAGGTGACAAATCTGATGAACGGTGGCAGATTGAGGTCAATAGAGAAGGTTTTGGAACAAATAGCTAAATTAAACAGTAATACGTCACCAGAACCAGCTGGTATTCACCTAACAGTTCTGAAGGAACTCAAATACAAAATTGCAGAAATAACTGTGGTGTGTAACCTATTGCTTAAATCAGCCTCTGTGCTAGATGAGTGGAGGATAGCTAAGCTAATGCTGATTTTTTTAAAAAAGCTCCAGAGGTGATCTTGGCAATTACAATGAGCCTAACTTCTGTACCAGGCAAATTGGTTGAAACGATAAGTAAAGAACAGAATTACCAGACACACAGATAGACATGTGTTGGGTAAGAGTTAACGAGACTTTTGTAGCGGGAAATCGTGTCTCACCAATCCGCTAGAATTCTTTTGAGGGTGTCAACAATCATCTGGACAAGGGTTAGCCATTTGACGTAGTACACTTGGACTTTCAGAAAGCCTTAGACTGGGTTCCACACTAAAGGCTCTTGAGCAAAGTAGGCAGTCATGAGATAAGAGGGAAGGTCCTCTCACACATCAGTGACTGGTTAAAAGACAAGAAACAAATTATGGGAATAAATGGTCAGTTTTCACAATGGAAGGAGGTAAATACAGGGGTCCCCCACAAGTCTGTACTGGGACCAATGCTGTTCAACATATTCATAAATGATCTGGAAAAGGGAGTAAACAGTGAGGTGATAAAGTATGTTTGCAGATGATACAAAACTACTCAAGATATTTAAGCCCAAAGCAGACTGAAAAAAGTTACTAAGGGCTCTCACAAAACAAGGTGACTGGAAACAAAACGGCAGGTGAAATTCAGTGTTGATAAATGTTAAAGTAATGCACATTGAAAACATAATCTCAACTATACATACAAAATGATGGGGTCTGAATTACCACAGCTACTCTAAGATCTCTTTCTTGAGTGGTTAGTTCTCTGAAAACATCTGCTCCATGTGCAGCGGCACTCAAAAAAGCTAACAAAATGTTAGGAACTATTAAGAAAGGGATAGATAATAAAACAGAAAATATCCTGTTACCAATATATAAATCCATGGTTTGCCCACACCTTGAATACTGCATGCAGTTCTGTTCACCCCATCTCAAAAAAGATAGATTAGAACTGGAAAAAGCACAGAGAAGGGCAACAAAAATGATTAGGGGTATGGAACAGCTTCCATATGAAGAGAGTTTAGAAAGACTGAGACAGTCCCAGTCTGTTCATTTTAGAAAAGAGCTAATAAGAAGAGATATGATAGAGGTCTATAAAAACATGGATGGTGTGGAGATAGCAAATGAGGAAATGTTTTTGACCACTTCATAAAACACCAGAACCAGGGGTCACTCTATGAAATTAGAAGGCAGCAGGTTTAAAACAAACATAAGGAAGTACTTCTTCACACAATGCACAGTCAACCTGTGGAAGTTGTGGGGAGATATTTTGAAGGCCAAAAATATAACTGGTTTCAAAAAAGAATTAGCTAAGTTCATGGAGGACTTTGTGACTTGGCCAGAGGGCTGAGCCACACAAGACCTGGAGTCAGAGGCAAGCAGGAAGAACTGGGACCAAAGATACTGGCAACATTATGCCTGGTCATAAGGGGGCACTCCATGGGAGAGTGTGCCCCACCACAGTGAGAAGCTCCCTGTAGTTTTTACTGTGAGGTAGCTAAGGAAGGTCAACATTATATCCCTTGCCCATGGCTGATCTTGCCTAGTTTCTCTCAGTAAAACTACAATGCCTTATTCTCCACTAAGATTTTACAATGGGATAGGTAATGTGTGTTAGTTATCCCATGGTAAAAACACACTCTCTTTTCACAATGAAGACAAAATAGTGTTGTTTTCATTCCCTGTCCTGAGCCACAGTACATGTTACAGAATGATTTTCTCTTTTACTAAACGGGATCTGAAACAAAACAAAACACAACAAATCCACAAGGGAAGTCACTGTCAATATTATGGTAATATGGAGACTTTAACCACAATAAAGTTAGGAAATTTAAAGTTATAGCAACTGAAACATGGCCACATTGCACATAGATGGAGGCGGTAAAATTAACACCATATACAGTTATCAAAAAAGGCTATTTGTGGTAGCTGTGGGAAGCATAACATTGCATACATGTTTTGATTTGATAAATTGGAACAGCTTCTTTGATTGCTGTACCTAATGCACTTTTCAAAAACTGCCTGAATATGTCTATGTGGAGAGTCCTTCCCTGTTTCTTGGGTAGATAAGGCATGTTTTGTAATTATCCCTTTTTATATTCTTAAAATGTATTAGGTAAAAGTAATTAAAATACAAAACTCTCTACTATAAAATTTTCATCTTTAATCCTTTATGAAATCTCTAGTCTGATTTCTGGGCCAAAGAGCTGTTATTAAAATAGACATGCTATTAAATAGAAGGTTTTTCATTTTCACATAAATGAATTCATTTTTAAAGAGCCTAAGAAAATGTGCCTGAAAATATTATTCGTGTACCCATTTCAGTCCAGAAAAAACAACAAATTATAATTGCAGAGAGAGATTTATGCTCACAAATGCTTGTTTTCACACACAAAGATCTAATTCTGCAAGTAGTGGAGGCTATTTCCACTGAGATAGCAACTGTGCGTTTCATCAGTCTGTAAACTGCTGTGTCCCTCTGAAACCTCTTTCAAATTGGATGTCAGAGTTGGAAGGGACCTCAGGAGATCATCTAGTCCAACTCCCTGCTCGAAGCAGGACCAATCCCTAGACAGATTTTTGCCCCAGATTCCTAAATGGCCCCCTCAAGGATTGAACTCACAACCCTGGGTTTAGTAGGCCAATGCTCAAACCACTGAGCTATCCCTCCCCCATTGCTTTGGGGATGTCTGGTAGTTGGATGGCTATGTAGCGGCAGAGGACCAGACTCTCAACCCTGTTCTGGCTGCTTTGCATTGCTCCAGTGGCGCAGTCTATTTCTAAAGGTGGCCATCCACCCATTTCTGTCAAAAAAACTGCTCTCTTGTCATTTATTGTTTATGCGGTGCCCTAAGATCGCATGGAACTGTACTGACAAATGCACAAGAAAAAGAAAGAGCTGAGGAGAAGCAACACATGACACGTGTAGTCACATTGCTTAATGCACTACTGGAAGGTGCTCAGATATGATGGTGATAAGCGCAGTGTAAGAATCTATATAGAATAGAATAACATCAGTCCTAAAATGTGACATGCCAGGCGCTAAGTGCATTGCTCACAGCTACCATGTGCCTTTGCTAGGCTTTCACCAAGTCTGCTTTTTGAACTGGAAAGGGATCACTCAGCTGACTTTTTAGCCACCCAAGTACTTTTGACCAAATTACCAGATAATGACTCTCCAATTAAATTATCTAAATAAAAGGAAGCATTCAATAAATTATGCATGTCACATAGGTGGGAGACGGATGGGCAGATTAATTGTTCCATGATGTGTCTTACGGGTGATTTGAGAGGAGAGACAGAATTTCCCTTCCTAACAGACTGACGACTGATGAGTTCAGCAGCTGTTGCCAGTTATGTCACCTTCACCCTGTCAGTGTTGCTGCCACATTACAAAGCTGTGTGTTTTAGGGAACTTTAGATGCTTAAAATCCAGGTGCTAAAACTTCCTCAGTGCCCATGTTCCCATGGAAGATTTATGTCTGTTCTGTTGTTATTTATTTTGGCCATCAGTATCTGGCTTTGTTATGCTTATTTTCAATAGTAGGGATACTCTCTGTGCCTTTTATTGTAGTTCTTGAGAGCTTTTCCTGAGTCCTGCTACTGACTAATACCTGCCTAACTAGTGGGTTAATATCTTTGACAGCTGCCATTCTTCGGCCAGCCCGCCCACCCATGTACCTTGCAGATGCAGTGTTGTGTGTCTAGTGTAACTCGCACAAAAACAAGCCCACGAAAATACCTAGATAGCAAGTGTCTCACATTTTTTATTACACAGACTATGGACCAAAGTTTCAGAATAGCCCAGGGCCAGATTGGTTCAGCATCTATATCCGGGTTCAGATTTTCAGAAAAGCTCAGCTTCCATTTAGACCCCTAAATAAGGGCCAGCTTTTCTCAGTGTTTTAGCCCTCCTAGCCTTTTATTTACATAACGCTGTGCTAGTATTACTATTAGTCTATTTTCTTCGCTGTTTTTTTTATTTCCCCCCCCGTGTTTCCCCTGAATTATCCGCAGTGATGTCTGAATCTTTTTCCTGGCTGGTTGCAGTTAAACTAGAACCTATTAATGTGTATTAGGAAATCAAATTGTTCCTGCTGGAGGTGCATTACTTTTCACTTGTTTCCACTGAATTTCATCTGCCTGTGTGATGCCCAATTGGTTAGACTTCTTGGACCCCTTTGAAGTGCCTCAAAATGCTCTGTAGACCTAACCAACCTGAATAATTTGTAATCCATAGATCTTGCCATCTTTCTCGTCACCACTTCCTCTTGAACTGAAGACAGATACTTATTAACAGCTAATACAGATCCCTACCCCACTTTTAAACTCTTTGCATGTTGAAAACTGGCAGCTTTTTCCTACTCTGTGTTTCTCTTTTCCAGTTTTTATTCCATGCCAGAACTTTACCTCTCACCACATCACTACTTAAGTTTCTGTAACAGTTTCTTGTAAGGGACTTTATTAAAGGCCTTTAAAAAATCAATTAAATTATAGCTACCATTTCTCCTTTCTCTACTATTTTGTTGATTCCCCTAAAGATTTCCAAGAGGCCGAAGGGGCCCTATCATGCAATAGGTTATTAGTACAGCTCCTAGGCCCAGTGACTATTTAAGTGCATAAGCATATTATTCTTTCTCTGGGTTTTCTCCTCTACTTAAATTGCAAGTTCTTTGGGGCAGGGAATCTGTCATCTATATTGTAAAGGCGCACACATGCCTTCGATGCTGTATGAGTAATAACAGCAATGCTAAATTGCATGCTTGTTCTAATACACTTTTCCAGTTGAACATACTTAAAGAATTTAACTGAAATTTCAGTTTGGCGATGCTATTTGGATTGTAGTTCTGCAAATGGGAGGAAATTGTCTTCCTCTATGAGATCACCTCATATCAGAATTACTTTGTATCTCTCCAGTTTGGCCACAGACAAGTTTGGATTTTTTTGTCTTTTTGGGTAAATTTCTAAAACAGGAGCTAAGCCAGCTAGAGTGGGCTTTAGTCTGAATGATTGATGAATGTTGGTGTGAAAGTAGCTCTGCTGTGCAATGATTTTATTTCCTAGCTACAGTATAATAAAAAACATTTAAATATTAGTCTATAGTACATGCCTAAAAATAATTATTGTGGCTGTGGGCTTAAAAATGAGAGCCGAGCACATGTGTTTGCAACTGAAATATATAATTGTCTTCCAAAAAAGATTCCATGCCTCTTCCAGTCTTTTTTTTAACATGCATTATTTGGAGTGCAGTGTGTATCATGGAAACAATTTAAATGCACGGGGCCAGATTCAGCCAAAATAATAAATAGCAATGTGTAAATCACAGCTACCTGCACCGACTGAGCACCTTGTGTCACAGAGAACATTCACCTTAAGAGACATACACCGTTATGTGCTACCTTCCGCGTGATTCTGTTGTGGTGCTGGGTGAGGAGAGAGGGCATTTGTGAAGAGAGACACGGCTTGGACCTGGGACAACCCTCCTTCCCCAACCCTTGGAATCCTCACCTGACACTTTCTTGTCATGATCATATTAGATCAGTGGTCCCCAAACTTTTTACCTTGTGCCCTCCTTACTCCCGTCCGCTCCCTCCCCTGTCCAAGCCAGGGGCAGGAGTGGGGCTGCAGCTCCGGGAGAGGGGGACACAGACAGGGGTGAGGGGGCCAAGACCGGGGCCACAGCTAAGGGTGGGGGCACACCAGCAGCAGAGCCCCAGCAGGGTGCAGGGCTAGCAGACGGGGACAGGAGCGGAGCCCTGGGCATAGGGATGGCAGCCGGAGCCCCGGGCACGGGGCAGGGAGAGGAGCCCAGGGCCAGGAGCAGAGCTGGGTGGCGCTCCCTCCCCGGGGGGGGGGGCGCGCTGGCCCAGACCCCAGCCGCGCCCCCTCGAATGTTCCTCCTCGCCCCCTTAGGGTGTGCGCCGCACAGTTTGCGGACCTCTGTATTAGACTGTAAGCTCTTTGGGACAGGAACTCAGGGTCTGAGTTTTCAGAAGTGATCACTCGCACTTCCTGTTGATGTTGATAGGAGATACAAGCACTCAGCACTTTTGAGAAACCAGCCCAGCTCTGTTTTCATTTGTTATGGAAAATGCCATGCACATCTCTGGGGGAGGAAGGCAGTTTGGTTCAACGAATGGGACAGCGGGCGAGAGGTATGTCCACACTGTAACTGGGAGGTGCAATCTTGATTCAAGCTAGCACGCTAAAAATAGCAGGATTGCCATAGTGGCACATTTGGTGACTTGGGCTACCCACCGGTGTCTCTGTGGCCACGCTGCTATACTGAACTAGTTCCATGGGAGCTAGCACGTGTACTGCTACCTGAGCTGGGAATTCTACCTCCCAGCTGCAGTCTAGACGTACCCTCAGACTCAGGACACCTGGGTTCTATCCCTTGCTCAGCCACTGGCCAGTGTGGTGCCACTAGGCAAGTCACTTCACTGTTATGTGCCTCAGTTTCCCCACGCGTAAGAGAGGAATAACGATACTGCCTTTGCAAAGCGCTTTGAGATTCCTGGATGAAAATTGCCAGGTGAAAGCTAGGCATTTTGTTATGTAAAAGGAATAAATAATAATAAATTGGTCCATAAATTGTTCAGCAACACCGAGCACTCTGTCATTTCGGAGGGCTAAAATACCTTGTCAAATAAAGAGCAGAAATGCAGGCAAGCAGTCTTCAAAGGTACCATGTAATCCCCAGGGGGAGATCTGCTTTTGTGAGCAATTCTCAGAAGACAGCGTGGAGATTTTAACAAACAGGTCCTTGTAAACTTGGAGGTGTACATTGAAGCCTGAGTGAACATTCGTCATTTGGCACCAAAAGAAACTGAAAAGGCAGGGCGGGGGGTTGAAAAGCTTAGCCAAGGTAAAAACTAAGTCCTGTCTTTACTTGAAGCCACTGGGGATACAAATGAATTGCTTCAGTGGAAGTAACAAAAGATATGTTATCCCACATTTAATAAAAAGCAAAAATGAAAATACAAAGAGCTCACTTTAGGCTTCAGATGTCTGATGCCTCTTCTTTATTGCACACCATCATTTTCTGTTGGGAAGGAGGCCAAAGAAGTATATCCTCCTTTGAAGTGTGGGGTGCATGGTCATTTCCCATTAGCGTTGTTATGGAACTGCTGGATCTGCTTAATATGGTCACTTTCACACTCTCATCTTCCCTGTGCCCAAGAGGGGATGGGCTTCTAGTTAAGCCCAGCAAATGTGCACTAGAGCAAACTGGGGTGCATTTAATTTTGGTCTGTAACATAAAGGTGGAGACCTAAGAGACTTTAGGGCCTTGATTCTGTGAGATGCTGTGCACACCCAGCTTCCACTGAAACAAGGATGCTCTGTACCTTGTAAAATTGGACCCGAATTACTACAGACCTTATTCACATTGAATAGCACTTGGTGGGCTATTGCAGAGTGGGTTGGCTGCTTGATGTGAGTAAGAATCCAGACTCTGGTCTTAAGTTTTCTCTTTCAGTTGAAATTGTTTTGTTACTATAGCAGTCACAGCGTTACGTTTTAGAAAATATTGTTCTTGACAGTGCATTTCTGTGATGGGGTTCCCAGGGTGAAACTTGGACTGTGGCACCGCTGAGCCCTCTGTCCCACCAACCTGGGGTATCCCTCTCACTCTGTGATGATGTTGTCTAGCTACAAACCTCTGACAGGTGCTGCACTTACACAGATGTCCACAGGCAGGGATGCACCCAAATGAGTAACATGAATGCTTCTTCCAGCCACTCATGAACCAACAATAGAGAGGCTCCAGCCAATTCCCCTCAGCTCCCCAGCCTTGCACCCCAGAATTGTACCATCTTGCCCTGGTCAGAAGCCTGACCAGTATAAATTCATTATCCAGCCTGCCCCTCCCTCGATGTGGAGAGGACACACACTAGCCTTTGTAAACTGAGTTGAGATTTCCCAAGCACTTAAACCAATTTTAGGTAAAATATAAAACAGATTTATTAACTACAGAAAGATAGATTTTAAATGATTATAAGTAGCAAACATAGAGATCAAAGTGGATTACCTACGAAATAAAAGTAAACTCACAGTCTGAGTTCTATAAACTAAACAGGACTTGAATCAAGCAGTGTCTTACCCTGACAGATGGTATAGTTCCTCATTACACAGGCTGGGACTCTCCTCCAGCCCGGGACCACCCTCTCCAGTTCAAAGTCTTTGTCTTCCAAATGTTTCTTCCGGGGGGTGGAGGGAGGGAGTGAGGCCAAGTCATAATGTCACTTCCCCTCTTTATAGTTTCTTCCAGCTTGCTGGAAAGGTCCTTTGCTATGATGTGGGTCAAGCAGTCTCCACTGCATACGTGTTGTCTCTGAGATGGCCATTGGGAGAGTGGATTCCCTTCAGTGAGCCATCAGTGTGTCTGGCTACTCCATTGTTGTACCTGAAAGGCTGGCTGTGGGTGTTCCCTACCTCACTATATATTTCAGTAACATAGCAAAACTTCATAACGTCACATACAATGATAGCATATACAATCCAACAGGATGTTAATGTTCAACAGATGAAGACTTTTAAAGTGATATCTCACAAGGCATGCTTTGTACAAAACATATCATAATTATATGACAGTGGTGAAGATGGGGGTTCCAGGGTGCTACTTTGAGGAACAGAGTGTCACAGTTTCCTGCCACAGGATTTATTGAAGTAAATGGAAGATTGGAACCATAGTGAATTTCTAGACATTAATAAACACAGCTCATTTTTCCTATCAAACCCAACAATTTTATAACTGTATTACTGGTTAAGCAGAGATCTACCTTTGTAATGTACTATAGAATATCCTTGGAGTGAATCACAGTTACACTTACATTTGTTGTTTAATGCCATATAATACAGTTAAGGCTCAAGTTATAATATGATTTATTTTATATTTAAGTATTTTGCACCAACAGTACATTGGAAGCAAGTCCCAGTGATCTCAACCAAATGAAACAGATCAAGATAAATAACTTTTTGGGGAGCTACACATTTTGACATTTCTCAAATAATGTATCATCTTAAAAAATAAATTGGTGCAAGATGATATCATTGTGGAACCATGACTTTGAGAAACAAACTGATTTATATTAATTTTCTTTATGAAAAATATTTCACTTGAAAGCATTGTCAAAACAATCCCCAAGAAAGTCATTGTTGTGGACTGGAAAGAATGCCACTTCACATGTGTTTAATTATTGAGGGGGGGTGAAGTATACTAGTCCTGCATCACAAAAATCAATCTGCAATAACAGGAAATCCTGAGCCATTTGTATTGAGATTCCTCTTTCATTGTAACTAGCAATTGGTTCCAGCTTCTAAAAAAAGTCTAATTCTTGACAGCTACAACAATACTGCCTCAGCTGGATTATACTCAGCAGTGTTCTGATCATAAGCCTGATTTGGTGCTATAGATCATAAAAAACAAGGGAAATGACTTATTCGTGTGTAGTGATGTTTTATTACTTTTAGAGCTGAGCAAAGAGATTAGTAAAAGCATCAAAATGCCAAAAAGCTGGTTCTTCTCTCTTCTTCCCCAACCGTATTTTAACTTTGAGTTTATGCAGGAGAAGGGGGGGGAGGGGGGAGGACGGGGGCAGGGGCAGCAAACAGGACACTTAGGATTAGGTTGTGCAAGCTACTCCCATTGGTGAGCACTAGACACAAGTAGTTCTACTGATGTCAGCATGACTACTCATGTGAGTAAGAGCGCACCAATGTGAGTAGCGGCTTGCACAATCTGACCATTAGCATAGCTGTGGGGAACCTTGTTCCAAACATAACCCTGGATATGACAGAGACTGACATACTATAGCCTGGGGTTTAGAGCACTGGCCTGTGGGAGACCCAGGCTTAATTCCCTGCTCTGCCTGATTCAGAGCAGCGTTTTGGTCTCAGATCACTATGAATCAGACACTACTCTGAGCGTGAACTTGAAGCTGGGTCTCCCATATCCCAAGGCAGTGCCATAGCTAGCCGGCTATAAACTGGGAGAGTCTGTTTCTCTCCAGAAGTGACCACAAAGCCCTGGACCCCAAAACACCATCCTGAATCAAAAAGCTCAAGTTTTGAGCTGAAAATGGACATTTAGACACAATTCTCTTCCCAAAAGGTTTTGTTTTCATTCCAATGTGGAACCAAAACAGATCTGGAAACCTCAAAAGCTGCTGTGAAATGGAATTGTCATCCTCTAGGCAGCTGTAGCCCCCAGGCAGGTCACATGCTGGTAGACTGGCCTCCCCTCCATGGTGCTGCCCAGCGAACATATGCACTGCCTGAGTCCTTGCACTGGTGGTCTCTGCACAGTGTCAAATCCACAGGATATCAGGGAGAACCATTGCTCAGCAGGGGAGGGGACAGAGAGGAGTGGTCACTTTTCTCTCTTCCTCACACCACTCCATGCACACACATCCCTCACCCCACCAGCAACATGCCTGCCATGAGTGTCCCTGGAATTCACTATGAACTTCTGGTCACTCTGTGGATATCATACCAGCCAGGTGTGAAGAAGAAGCTGAGGTGACTGAACCCAAGGTAAGAGTTGGACACTGCTCTGATTCTGCATTGCCAATGAGAATTAAGTCATCTTCATTTTTCTAAAATATCCTCCAAATTCCTGCTGCTTTTGGCATCGCATTAGTTCCTGTCCCCCCTCCCCGCAATTCCCCCGCAAGTGTCTTGGAGCAGGGACTATCTGTGTCTTTGTGTTTTAGACATTGCTGAGCGCATTGTTAGCACAGAACAAATAGGACCAGTCTGCTATCCTTACTCATGTTGAGTAGTAACTTGCTACACATGTATTTCCATTGATTTCAGCAAGACTAGTTATAGAGTCAGATACCGAGCTGAGTAAGGGTGGCAGAATATTGTCCTTAATAATTAATAATAGTAGGAACAGGGCTGATCAAGCTTTGCTAGCGGATATTAGTCACTAAAGGGTATTGCACTAAAAGGCATTCAGCCCACATTCAACAGTGCACTTAAGCATGTGATAAAGTCTAGCCCTGTTCAGCTGTGCACATGCTTATGTCATGTTGACTTCATTCACTGATTTAAATGGGACTTAAACAGGGGCGTCATTTCAGAAAAACGTGGTGAGGTTGTATCAGCACCTTGCGTCCACCTCCCCAGTTAGGCTGCGGCTGCTAGTGGGGGGGAAGGGGGTCACCAGGTTGGGCCTATCCTTCCAGGGGTTGGGGTGGTTGTATGCTGGTCCCATCTTGGGGAGATGAGGTATGTGTTTGGGGGAGGGGGGGGGGTCTCACCAATTGTCGGCCAGGGGCAGGGATCAGACCGGCTTGCTCCGCCCTCAGCTCTGGCCAAGCCACCACTTCTGCTTACTTTCCAGGTGGCAGGGTGTGAGGGGCAGCAGTGACAGAGGCTGCTCATGACAACCTGCTGCCCCCCTCCTTGTAGGCCTAGGGTGGCAGATTTGGTGAAGCTGCCATGACAGAAGGGTGGCCAGGCCAGGCCAGGCCAAAGTTGAGTGAGTAGCATTGTAACCTGACACACTGGCTTGCAACGCCACTCAAATTTGGCCTGGTCTGCTACACAGCGTCCCCTGCTGGCCCAAGGGAGAAACTGCAATGCTGGCTGGTGAGGAGCTATGAAAAGTCGGAGGAGTGAGGAAGTTGGGGCTGGGAGGGAAGGAATGGGAAACTGCCCCCCCCTTCCCCCTGCTCCAGCTCCACAGCAAATGATGCCCCTGGATTTAAATTGGAAATACTAGGCTTTTTATGAAGTACAAGTAGAGAACTGTGTGTGTGGGCCACCTTTCTTCTTTTATACTTGGACTGTCCGCTCTGTGGGGCGAGGGCCGCCATTTTGTTCTGTGTTTGTACAGCACTTAGCACAATGGGGTCATGATCATTGACTAGGGCTCAGACTGAACAGGACCAGGCCGGAGTAAATGCAGGTGGTTAGCAGAAGGGCAGGAGTTACATGTGAGGGGAGATTATAAACTCTGGGATTACGTAGTTTTAACACCAGAAGACCTCGAGGGAACTTCCCTGAGGTATTTAAGATCATGAAGGGCCCATCTCTACTTTTTGTGCTGTTCCACAACAAGTGAAGAAGCTTTATTCCTGTGGGGCTATATCATGAAGTTCTTATGTGAGGCCAGATTATCCCTGGCCTAGTTCATGTATGTTGGGGAGGAGACCACAAAGTGCCACACTTGAAAGTCCAGGGACAACTGCTGTCCATAGGGACACAAATTGCTATAAAAGGGGTAGGAAAGAGGTGAAGTAACAGCCCCTCATCCTTTGCATGGCATGCTGCAAGGAACAGGTTTTTTCATCCTAAGGGACAGTGAAAATTGCATGTTCTCCATGCATGCTAGAGAACATCAGGAGGCATCTACTAAATTCCATAATCTAGTCCTCCATTTTTAGTAGTTTTTGCTCAGGCAAAATTTGAATTCAGACTTCAGCCTATATAAGGACCGAGAGAAAATCAAGTAAGGAGTTCAGGAGGCGGTCCAAATGGTAGCAGTAAATATTTATTTTGTGGTAGCACCCAACAGCCTGGACTGGGTTTGGGGTCCCACTGTACTGGGCATTGTACAAACACATTAAAGAGACGATCCCAGCCTTGAAAGGGCACAAGGGTTTGGTTTCCTTTTTAAAAATGCACAGGCCTTTAGTCAGGCCCATTCGCAATCTATCAACTCTGCTTCATTCCCCCCGCTTCTTTTATATGGTGCTAGAAAAAGTATCCACTTACAAAATACCCATGACATCAGTAATAGCCCAATGAGAGGGGAATTATGTATTCTCTGTGGTTGCTCTGATTGTTAGAGGCCAGATTCTAATGCTCTCAATCTCACTGGGTAGTGATTTACTCCACAAGGTAGTCACCCACAAGTCATTGGAGTAAGGTGCTGCTAAATGGTAGTAAGGCTATCAGAATGTGGCTCTGAATGAGCAGGGATCTAAAACTCTCAGAGCAGAAATCCATTATTGCATGATGTACTGGCTGAACCTTAGGAAATTCTTAGGTCAAACTGCATCCTACACAGCTGAGGCTGTGTATGCAAAGAGACAAGGTCAAGATAACCCACCACCTCCACTGCTGTTGGGCAGCTGCTTACAGGGAAAGAAGACTGAGAAATAAAGAGATTTTTGGAAGATTGGACTAAATTCTCCTTTTGTAAAGATTGGGATAAAATCTCTCTCACTTAGGCTAGAGGCCAGATCTAATTATAATCAGATTCTTTGTTAAATTGAGGTAGGGCTGGCTCCAGCTTTTTTGCCACCCCAAGCGGCGAAAAAGAAAAAAGAAAAACCCAATTGAGCTGCTGCCGAAGTGCCGCCGAAGAGAAGGAGTGGGAGTGAAGGACCCGCCACCGAATTGCCGCCGAAGACTGAAGCGGAGCAATTGAGCCGCCGCTGAAGAGGAAGAGAGGAAGTGAAGGACCCGCCGCCGAATTGCCGCCGCAGTCCTGGACGTGCCGCCCCAATAACGGACGGAGTGCTGCCCCTTTCTATTGGCCGCCCCAGGCACCTGCTTCCTTCGCTGGTGCCTGGAGCCGGCCCTGAATTGAACAGTACCACCAAGTCCAGCCTCCCCTGTAGGCATGCAGAATGACTTGCTCCATTACGGGCAGTACTGCAATGCAGAAAAATTACTGAGCCAAAAATTCATTCTGCAAACACTGATGAGAGAGAGGCATTGCATCTCACATCAGACCCACAGCTATTCAATGAGGGCAGGTAGAAAAGAAAAAATCTTCCAGCAGATACTAGTTTCTGATGCCAAGGGTTGGGAGTTATGCAGACCTCATTAGGAAAAGTTGACTTACTTAGCAGATCAGACCATTGATTGGTCCATCAAGTAGTTACTACTTGATGCTTTAGAGGATGAAGAAACCTGGACAATTGCCCAGAGCTGTTCTTTCCTAATGCCATTTGTGACAAGCTCTCAACTTGGACCATGGAATTCATTACTCAGTTATGCAGCCCCCTTAAAATCCAGCTACTTCACTGATTTATCTTGAAATCTTATTGGTTATATTAATTTCATACCATGAATCAGATGGTGGATCATAAAGTGAAGTGTGGATGCCTACTCCTTGGTTGTGTGCCCAACATTGGTTAAAAGCAAGAGACATTGGAGTGGTTGAAGGTACAACTTCATGAACAGCTGGTAGCATTGAACTGCCTAATGCCTTTTTAATGAAAACATGTTAACTACATTACTTAATTCCAGGTCTTAATCTGAACACATTGCCAAAAAAAAACCCACCACCCCCAAAACCCTGAGGTGACCTGAAATAGTTTGCTTTTCTGCAAGTGTTTATTAAAATTATACTGCCCTTTCATATGTAAGATTGCAAAGGCCTGAGATATGTATTCAGCTGCTGCTCCCTCATCTGACCTGGGACTATAGTGAATAACCTTTTTGTTAATTCACTGTCGCTGTTCTCCCAGGTTTAAAAGTCAGCTAGAAGCAGAGAACATGAAGACTAGTATGTGGCTGCAAAATGCTGATGCAGCATCTATAGACAAAAAGTTAAATTCTGGAAATAGATCTTTATGTACTAAAATATTTAAAAAAAAAATTCAGTAAACATGAACTGGCCAAAGAGGTCCCTGTGAACAGTTAATGGACAAGAATGGCTGCTTGGCTGAAGCATATGCTTGAGCTCAGAGCAAAATTGCATATGTTATATTTCCTGGGTAAATGGAACTGAACGGATTGTCTGCAGGAAACTGATGCTCTTCATTTTGGTTTTGGTCACACAAATTTTAGAGAATGGGTGTTTTTCATTCAAACATCCAGATTTCCATGGCAACAAGGGTATTCACGTGCAAGTAGAGGTATTCACTATTTGCACTAAAATACTCATTGTTTATAAAATTTCAGGCCCTGATGTTCAGAAGTGCTGAACACCCACAAGTAAAGCAGGGTGCATTTTTTTGGTGAATAGTAAATTTGCCCCCAAAATGCATTTTTTTTGGCAGGGCCTCAAAACGATCACAAATTTCAGTTGAATTTGGCAAAAAAATGAAGAATTATTTTTGTTAAGTTGAAATTCAGTTGTGGTTCAAAATCAACTATTTCCCCCCCAGATTTTTCAGTTCAGCTCCTAAACCAAAAAAATCAACTATTCACTCAGCTCTACCCACCAGGCCAATTGAAGTCAGTGGGAGCTGCAGGTGCTCAGTGCCTCTGAAAAGCAGGCCCTCAGTTGTTCAGTTAGGGAGCTGAACCGGAATCATGTGGACTCAGATGATCAGAAACACACCATAAATAAAAAATAGTTCACAAAAACAGCTGATGACAAAATGGAATTTCTGACCCAAGAGAAATGCTGACGTTTAGACATTTATTTTCCTCTTGAATCAGGGCAGAAAGTCAAATTCTTGAAATATTTTGCAGAATGAAAATTCCAAAACATTTTAATTCATAAACATCACTATGCCCTTGATGATAATGCTGAAATGTTATAATATACAATATCAAGTATTAAATATGTAAATATTAAATACTGTATAATGATTTTGTTATTACAAGCCAAAATGAAATGAGAAAACCAAAATGAAAGACTGCAAAATGATTTTGAATCATTTTGAATTTTTTCTGTCAGAATTTCAGTTGAAGTAGATATATTCCTGCAAAGCATTTCTAGTTTGACAAAACAGCATTTTCTGACAGAAAATTGTTCCACTGAAAAATTTTCAACCAGCTTTATTTATAAACAAGCCCACTGGTTGAAATATGTTCACAAAGCTTATATGAAGAACTAAATTTGCAAAAATCCATAGTCTGTGTATAATTTCTGAGCAGATTGCTTTGATAAGGTATTCACTACAAATAGTTTATCCAATCATCTCCTCATGCACAATCTTTGGATCTGGTTACATTGCAAATATGATAAGACAGAATTAATATATTTACAGTAGAGTTAATATTGTTATCAGAATATATTTGGAGCCTTAATATAAAATCTCACTAATCTATGTTGGGGTTGGTTGATTGTATTAAATATTACATTTTAAGTGCAGTAGAACCCACTTTAATTAAACTTCCGTGTAGTAAAACTGTCTATATTGATGTAAAAGAACCTCATGCTGTTTTAATACATTGTGATTTGCAGTGCAATCCCAGCTATTTATAGTGAAATTGACTTCACTCTTAGCACTCTTCACTCTTAGCACTCTTCTAATCTTAGCATAGAACCTGGAAAACCTTCCAGCTAGTACAGATTCTAGTACTCAAGTTGCAACATTAAGGGGGAAAATATTAATACAGTTTACACGGGCCAATCCTGGTGGGGGGGTGTTTTTGCTCACCCACATTTTCCTTTGAAGTAGAACTGGGTTACATTTTTCAGCGGAAACATGCAGATTCAGTTCAACTACAACATTTCACAAACTTGTGTAGAATTGAAACATCCCCCCCCCCAAAAAAAATTTCAGACAAAATTAAACTGTTTAATTTCAACATTTTCAGAACAACTTGTTTCGATTTTTCATTAGAGATTTACTTCAATTTTGTTTAAAAAAATTAAATTTTTTTTTAAAAGCTCAAAACCTAAACTAAACATTTCACTCAGCCTGAAATTATTATTTTTTTAATTCCATTTTTGGAACAGCCAGAAAACAAAAAAAAAACCCAGTGAGTTGCCCTGCTCTTCTTTGGAGTCATGCAGGATGTGTGTGCACTGCAGCTGGGAGCCAGCCTCCCAGCCTGGAGAGAGAGACTCATGCAAGAGGGGCTGGCGAGCTAGTGCACTAAAAATAGCAGTGTGGACATTGGAGCTCCAGGGTCTCAAGCATAGGTAGTTGGGGGACTTGAGAGCTCCAGCCTGAGCTGCAACATCCACACTGCTGTTTTTAGCATGCTAACGTCAACCTTGTTATCATGAGTCTGTGTTCTCCAGGGTGGGAGGTTTACTCTCAGCTGCAGTGTAGACACTCTCAGAATTTCAGGTGCCACGTAATTCAGTATTATCCTCCAGAAGAGCTGGCTTGCATAGAATTAATAAGATTCTGGAACTTTTCAGTATCTCTGTAGTGAATGTGAGGACAATTGCTACAGCAAGAAAAGAGGAGAGTGATTTGACTGGCACAGGTTACACACACAGCATTAGTTTTGACCGGATGAGGACACCTGTTTGAGTCCTGTAAAGTACTTGGTGCAAGGATAATGTCTTCCTCTGCATTTGGAACCTGTTTAGCAGGGCCTGGAGGCTACTGCAATCTAAATAATAAATAAAAACATACTACTACTGCTATTTTGGCTGGAAGGCTGGAAAATGCCAGTATTCTAAAGAGTGATAGGAAAAGTTAATAAAATGTCTCCTACTTTGTGTTTGAAATATTTAACCAGGCGGAAGCTGGGTTTTAGGTTTTGGTTTGTTTTAATTGCCTTTTTAGCTTCTGCCCTCCATATTGACTATGTCAATTTCACAGTCAGTGGTGTATTGTCAAAAATCTGGTATTCCTAATACAAGGGCATTGGAGGTAAACTATTTTCTGATGTATTTCCATTGATGATAATGGAGTCAAACTTACCCCCAGGTATAAATGTTCAACTAAACTTTTTATCTTAACAATTGAATAGGAACTAAGCCTTAAATATATCCTTGAGCATCCTCCTTGATTGAGAACTTCTTGTTGGCACTCAGTTAGTTATTTGAGGTCATGCATTCTTGGAAGCCAATGTTTTTATAAAGCCCATGTCAAGAATTCTTCAGATATAATTGAGACAGACAATAAAGAAAAACATCTTATTGTTTTTTAAAGCAAATATCGTACACTCCGTTGCTGGGGTATTTTGTGATTTCCAGTATTTAAAGGTGTGTGTGTGTGTGTGTGTGTGTGAATAGATGTGTGTATAATGGATAACCTTAGCAGTATTGGAAAGTATCTTTGGCACTTTGCAGCACAGTGGAAAATATATGAATATCTATTCGGAATTTTAAGGCTTTTCTAGTTACTGTTTTTACTATGTTATTTCTAAAATATCCCAGCAACATTAATATCCAACATGAAAAACTTAATGCATCCTGTTTAAAACGTTTGTTTTATTGCATACAGGCCATACTTTCTGGACACTTAAAACTTAATTTGTTTGGCAGTATTTCATAGTGCTTATACAAAGATTTGTACTAATGAATGCAGATGAATGTTAACATGTACATACATGCCTATTGAGTTAATATACTCCTAATTAAAGTGTCTTAGCTTGGAATTCACACTAGAAGAGTGCCATATGGATCTGTTGATTAACTTTAGTGGACTTTTCCAAAATTAAAATGGACATGTTGTGAATGGTGCCAGAAAGCAGAAACTCAGCATATGATATTAAATTAAATACCAAACACTATTTCTATTGGCTATATTGCTTGTTTGCCTACCTCTTGGAAGCAAGCACAAAAACATTTTTGTAAAGGGAAAAGAATAGTGTTTTTTCCAGAGAAGTATGATAATTTGTTCCCTAGGGTTTCATGTGGAAATATTCTTTATAGTAATTATTTTTCATAGGGACAAGAAAGCCTGTAGGGTTTAGAGAGTTTAGGGTAGAGCTGTACAGGTTTTTGAAGACTCCCAGCTGGCAAAACTTTATTTTCTTTTTGTGTGAAAAGCTTGTTATTCTCAATGAAAAATTCAGCCAGAAGCGGGGGTTCAAATCTAAGTTCCGTTACTAGAGTTCCCAAAGATTCTGGGTTTGTGGTTCAGACAAAAGGTTTTCATTTTACCCTTATCTAATTCTGACATAGAGTAAAACTGCTGCTTTTGTTGGGTTGTTGTTGCTTACTTCATCATTCACAATAGCTCTCCCGGTCATTAGTGCAATTCTGCTGTAAGGAATGTAATAGATTTAGGATTTCACCAAAGTATTAGTAGTGGTGTTATACTCTTGCTAATTTATTTTAAAGTGTATTTCCAGCTTTTGCCTCATGTCTGCTATACCATTCAGAATTCTCCTGTGACTTGAAAATCATTTGATTCCTTGATTTTTTGTATGTTTTGAATCTATAGGAGGGACCTAAACATAAATGACTGTGATGCCAGAAAGAAACATACATGTTTTATGTCAGAAAGTAAGATATGAAGTTGAGGAGAAATGACATGGCTTTAGTCTTATATTTCAATGGTAAGGATCTAAAACAAGATGAAGTAGATGGATGATAAGCATCCAAATTGCACCCAGAATAGATGATCACTATTCTTTCTTACTACTAGTCCATGTCCTGTGTTTGATAGCCTTCAGGGAAACTGCCTTCATCTCTCTCCTTCGTTATGCAAACATGTATTTCGCTGGCATGTCATATCCAATAATTGCACGATAGCTGATTATGTGCTTTCATTAATCATCACTTAGAAGGAATGTCGTGGGAGAAGTGTTTTTGCAGTTCACTTTCTCCTGTCCTTGGTGATATGAGGTCTTCTCACATTCTGCTATTAAAAACATGACTCCTACTTTATTGTTGTCTGGAGACAAGCTGCAGCTGTGGCCAGCAGCACAAATGGTGTGTACATGTAAATTGCTTGAACTTTTGCTACACTGATTTTCTTCTGTCAGCATTGTCACACTTTTACAGCCAAGCACTAAATGCCACAGTGACCACAGGTATCCCAGCTAGTGTGAAGTTTAAGGCAGAAGCCCAAGTTAAAGCTGAAGTGGAAGAGGAAGGGATACATTCCGGGGCATACTATGTCTCAGCCTTGGTGATGTAGGCAGTTTGCAGAAAACATACTTAGATTCTGTGCGTTCTGGGAGTTCACCACCACAAACTGAACTCTGCTAAGGGCCTGAAAGTGGCTGAGCACCCTCAAATCCTGTTTGACTCGATGGAAGTTGGGAGTGCTCAGCCCCTGTAGGATCAGTCCCTACAGTTAGTAAACGCAGACAACAGACTTATTTTTTGTAGGGTTTTCACTGCCAAGACAGAACTTTATTTGTAACAGATGGGGCCAGTCTGTTACTTCAGAATGCCCCGTTCGGCTCTCCCTTGACCTTCAACTGTAGGAAATGGTGGCGAATTTATACTTGTCATTTTAGCAGTAACCTGTGGCAGCACTAGTGATTTTTAGCCATCACAGTTATATGTTTTGCATTTAAATCCACAGTGAGCTCGTTATAACTATTGGATTTGTTTAGCATTTGTAACAACGCTAATGGTATATTTGAGTATCTGGCTCTTTCAGACATTCCAAAGTGTAAATTTTTGTCTATGCATCCAATAGTGCACATGCAAAATAGGCATGTTGATGAGCGTGCAAACAGGTGATCTCAAGAGCACTGAGATCAGACCCAGTATGTATTTCATGGAATACATTTGTGATACAGTGGAGGTGGGCAAGGCCGTGGTACCAAAACAGCCTCTTCCACAGGAACACGCTGGTCACTTCCCAGTCCCCACCATGGTGTGTATGGTTGTCCTTTCATGGGTTCTTTTCCCCATCATGCCTTTCTAGGGTTGTCCTTTGTAAATTTTGTGGAGCTGAGTAGTAGTGGCCATTTTGCCACTGGCAGCAGTTGTTTACGTCTCTCTTTCTCTGCTAGCATTTAAGTTTTGATCCGTTTTCTCCCAGCTTTCACTTCCTTATTGCTGAGGAGATGGCACCGTCTCACAGTACATTTTACATGCCAAGAAAAAAACCATTGTAAAAACGGACTTAAAAGACCATTCTCATTGTACAAACCCAACTCTTTCAACACAGAGCGCATCACTGTATGAAACAGCGCAGAGTATATTCCAGATGTTTAAGTGCCTTTAGAGTATCTAAAGCTGCTATAAATGATTGAAAACAATAGAAATAATGAACACCACCTGGAATTAGAAAAGTGTTTGTAGTGAAAGCCTCCTACCTGTGGGGTATGATTTTGATGTTTCTGTTTTTCATCTATGAAAAGGAAAGCCCCCGAGCAGGCCTGTTTTCTTTGGCTCCTGTGCTGTCATGCGGTTATGCTTCTTGACAATGTTCTCCCTCAATTATTCAACCCTGCTGGACGTATAGATCTAATTTTTGTAATGGTTCTGCACCATGGATATTTGTATGTGGCAGAGTTTACTCAGGAAAAGCATGGAATGATTTATTCCATTGTTTAAAGCATGTCTTTGGAAGTAATGGAGTAATTGATTAATTAAACAAGCTCCCTTTTGCAACAAGCGATGATCCTTTTGAAAGTGACTGCCAGGGAGATCCTTGGTGAAATTTCAAGTCTTGAATAGTGGCTGCCTATTAGCGTTTACTATGTAGGAATATCTTGCCATGTGACTTCACTTAACATACAGCACCACCTTGTTGATCTGAAATGTTTCAGGGACATCCGTAGCATTCAGATCAACAGAGATTTGAACTGAATTAATCATTGGTTCCAAATATTTAATTGATTTACCTTTTATTTTTGGATGGTACTTTAAAAAATTGTTACAAAATTGGCATTCCTGAATGGGACACTGATTAAAATATGTATAGTATATGTGGCGTTTTCAATCTATTGCAATCAAGGGTCTCAAGAGCAAGTGGAGATTGGAAATTGGTTAAGAAAAACACTGGAAGTGCTTGGTGATTGCTAAGTGATGGGTGGATCCTGGGAGTTGCTGGGTGAAGTGGGCTCTCAGTACCTTCAAATAAAGGTTTGACTCATGGGAGTGCTGGTAAGAGATTAGTCTGTATTTTCTGGTCCCAGTTACAGCTGCCTGGGACATCATTACATTGCACATAGCAATGTAAGCTATGCATATTGGTTCCTCTGTGGTGCATATATGTAATCCACACATGCCTAATAGGAAGACATCTCTTTAAGAGATCTAGAGAGGAGACGTGGGGGAGGAATGAGTTGTGTCTGGGTCATTGTTGCTAGGCCAGTGCACAAGTAGCATTCCAGGCTCACATGTTTCTGGAATTGGTGTGGTAGTGTTGGGCATAGTCAAGCGACAGGGAGCCTATTGAGCAAAATAGACTCCACAGGAGCAGAAAGCAGAGCCTATCTCTGAAGCATTTTGCAGCAGGCTAGTGATATTGTTAACTTTACAACAGAGAAACTCTGACAGTCTTAGTTATAGAAAGGGGAAATGGGGAGGGCAAACTAATGTATTTCTTTTTAATTGTATACCTTGAATGTTATTTGACTTTAGCCAAATGGTTGTAGTCAAATTGTCTTAGCCAGTCTGGTTCACCAAGTCTTTTCTCATATAAATGTGACGATGAGGAAAGAGTCGTCTATGTTTTGCTATTCTCAGATTTGTATTTTTCTTGTAATAGGGTTATTCGTTTACATATTTCATACTGATTGGTTAATTAGCTGACTAGAAACTGAGTGATTCCAGTCCAGTAGAGGAGGAGAAAGCATCTGCATGGGTTCCAACTGGAGATTTTTGCCAGCAAGAGGAAGGATGATAATATTGCAGTGCTTTTGTCTCAGCAGACTGTATGAAGTTGATGAGCAAAGACTCTAACTGAGACTCAGGTGAACTCAACCTAAGCTTTTGGAACTCTGAGTTACTTCTCACTGTGTTTCCATGGGGATTTATCTGTTGAGATTTAATTTGGTTATCATGTGTATATTCAGGTATAACTGTAAAGATAATGTATGTGGATTATGAAGTAGCCTTTTTATTTAGTGGAAATTAAGCTACTATTATTATTATGATGATTATTATTGATCTTTATGAAGTTGGTACTTAAGAATTAAGTTCATTCCTCTTGTTCTATTTGGATTTTGTTGTGGGGAGGTTGACTCTGTGCGGCCCTTGCTGAAAATCCTCAACAACTGAATTCTCAGTCTCCATGTGCTTTTCTGTAGGAGTTGTGGGGAAGCACTAAGAGAGAAGTGGTAAACTAAACTCTAGCCCACTCAAAGGTTTCACATGCAGGGATTATTGGCTGCTGTTGTCCGTGTTTGATGACAAGGGGTTGGGAGGACTTTGTGAAAACACCTTTGGTCCAGTGCCCTGTGTTGGCACTGATTTTGGGTGGTGGAACTCAGAGCCATGTGGTATTTGATGGACTTTTTAGTCATGCCCACTGTACTCTTCATGATGGAGTTATGCACGTATCAGAGGGCATGCTACAGTGTAAAACATCTAATTGTATTTAGTAGATTATCTCTCTCCTGCAGTTTCCCCTGTTACAGGCAGGACCGGCTCTAGGCACCAGCAAAGCAAGCACGTGCCTGGGGCGGCACAATTCCAGGGGCAGCATTTTTATTTTTTTTTGCTTGGGCAGTTGTGCTCTCGGAGCAGCAAATTTTTTGCTTGGGGCGGCAAAAAACCTAGAGCCGGCCCTGGTTACAAGGGCACATGGGGGTTTGACTAAAGAGAAGAAGGACTCATTATAAAACCCCATGGGTCTAGAACTCAGGCCTGCAGAGCTGCCAGGTAACAGCTTCAGGCTGCCACCCAGCAGCAACTGTAAGGTGCACTCCACTGCCCATGACTAGGATGACCAGATGTCCCATTTTTAAAGGGACAGTCCCATTTTTTGGGGACTTTTTCTTATATAGGCGCTGATTACCCACCGCCATCCCATTTTTTCCACAGTTGCTATCTTGTCACCCTACCCATGACCCCCTGTGGACACAGATTAGGGGAAGTCCCACCTCGAGGGGTTTGACAAGTAGCAGCCTCATGACTGCTGATTGGCTTCCCGCACTATATAAAGGCAAGGGGCATTCCAGGAAGTTTCCAGGCAATAGTGTGGATTTTCTGTAGCTGCCACAACCATTCCTGTTCCTGAACTCCTGGCTTTGACCTCAGCTTGATTTGGACTTCACCTCCTGACCCAGATCCTGAAACCTGATTCAGACTCTGGCCCTTGGTATTGACCCTGGCCTGGCACCTGACTACAAACTCCTCCACTATTCCCAGCCTCAGGTTTAAATCTTCTCTGACCCTTGATCCTGACTGTCCTTGTTAGGATCTTGACACTCACCTGGATTTATATGTCCACCTGTAATTAAGCGTGACTAACATCCTGGCTCTGTGCATATTGCTTCTCTCTCTGAATGGCTCTGATCTGAGAGCTTGCTGGGGAAAGACCTCTGACTGAAATTCTGTTTCTCTCTTGGTGTTTTGGTGGTTGTTTTTATTTCATGTTTATATTGTGGTAGCACTTAGAGGCCAGTCAGGTCAAGGCTGCATTTTTCTAGTTGCTGGTGTTGCTGCTGCTGGCGGCTGTTTTCTAGATTTTTCTGCCAATAGTATATTTCCATGGCTGCTGTGAATCTCTGTGGTAAGGAGAGCACAGGATTTTTACGATACCTGCTGTTCCCAATCACGGGTCAATATGAGACTGTAAAGCATCAGGGCTTGTTTCTTATAGCTTCTGAACAAACCCTATGATAATGGACAAGATTCTTGGCAAAACACCTACATACAATTCCCCCCTTCCCCCTCCCCCACAGTCCACTGTTGTCTTTCTCATCTGAGGTCATTTTTAGTAGTTGCAAAATCTAACTTACCATTCAGGTGGACTAAGATACAAGCCAAAGTCTGGTCTTTGCATGGAATGTTTAGTGGCAAAATAAATATTGGAGCAGCTTTCTAAATCCCCATGTACTTTAAACCTATAAGTTGAGTAATGAAACATGGTATTAAGAGCAGAACCCATCACCTACTTCACACGCTTCTTGCTGACAATGAAACAGCAGAAGCAGGCTGGTATCCATCCTTATTGGAAAAAACTGTCAAGCTTTCATACCAGAAAAATGGCTTGAGTTATTCTGTAAACTCACTTAGTTGTTCCATAAGCTTTCATTAGGCTGTGCCAGGGAAACATAGCACAGTGCAAGGGGGAGATATTATTCACTCTCTGCACTTCAGAGCACTCTCAAGGTCAGGTATGCTACAAGTATGCAGCCATAATCCTGCTTTACTGGAGAAAGATCATTTACCTTGCAGTGTGACATCAAAATTATTGCTGCTTTCATGAGGGAGAGATTCTGTCCATGCAGTTTTCCTTTCAAATTCAATTACAGTTTCCATTCACAAAGAGTTCTTGTAAACGGAGGCTATCTGCTTCATCTTTACTAAAAGTTTTCTTGTCATAACACTTGTAAGGCTGCTTTATCTTGGCTCCCAAATGCACTCAAATACGTAACTGCCTTTGTTTTAAATATTTGGCAGCTGCTGCTGCAAATGTCAGATCTAAGTTCATGTAGAACATGCCACCTTGTGCTATTAATGGTCCACTGATATCAATTGATACGGTATTAAGATACCAAGGTGCTGGGTGACTTAATAAAAACTTAAATAGAATGTTAACAAATAATGATTGCTACTGATTCTCGACTGCATCTGCTGTGCTAAGGGGTTGATAATAGGGAAACAATGGTTAGTGTGCAGGGTTAGGATTCGCGGACTAGTGCCTTGACACTGATTCACTGCATGACTTTATCTGAGTCACTTATATTCCAGTCCTCTGGTGTACTGAGTGTTATTTTGAATGTGCTGAGGCCCTCAGCTTCCATTGACGGGAATGGGAGATGAGGTTGCTCAGCAACTGGAAGGAATGTAGGGCTGGGCCTTTAACCTTGCTGGGACTCAGTTACATTTATTCTACAGTTGGATAAATACTGTGGTACTTTTGCACCATAGTGAAATGTAATATTTTCAAAGCTCTTCTACTGCCTTTCTTCAGAGGACCTCAAAGTGCAAATTACCATTATTGGGGCCTATTTAAGTGGTGGTGATAGACACAAGGAGCCCTTGACATGGTGTGACAGATGCCTGAGGGGCATGCCGCTGTGATATTCTACCCTCACGCCTCTATACCATCGGATGTATCATTTGAACTGCTTAGTGAGTTTTGTGATGATCAAGACATTTGTGTGGGATCGAGACATCTTCCCTTTTATTGTGCCTTTCACATGTTTTCCCCCACTTCCTGTTCAACAGGAAACTTCTGTCAGCTGTTCCTCTTTCTCTCTCCAGTAGGGTGACCAGACAGCAAGTGTGAAAAATCAGGACAGGGGGTGGAGGGCAATAGGAGCCTATATAAGAAAAAGACCCCAAAATCGGGACTGTCCCTATAAAATCGGGACATCTGGTCACCCTACTCTCCAGGAATACGTATCCCAGACCTGTTCATGTTGTTTATTGTTTCACCTTCCATTCCCCACCCTCTCCAATGGTATGGAAGAAGAGTTTGGGGCAAATTGGGATGGGGAGGGAAGGTTTCACGCTGAAGATTAAATCTTGTAGAGTTGGTCTTGATTATTATTACTACTACATTCTTAGCTTCCAAAGATGGTGCTACAATGGAAGTAGGGCACATTAGCTGAATAACAACCTGCAGACTTTGGGAAAGTTTGGATCTGAATCCAGATCCCAACTCTGTGGCATAAGCCTAACTCTGGAGTTCACTGTATACAACAGAGTACACATATAATTCCCAGAATTACAGTGGGGATTTTTCTTTTATACACACACACACACACACACACACACACACACACACACACACACACACACACACACACACACACACACACACACACACACTGTTGACCCTTTCTACTGTGTAAGATTTTAGGATATGTGTGTACATTTTCCATATAAAATATAGACCATTCATTTTACTTCAGTGTCTGAATAAGTCATGCCTGTATCATAATGTATTTATTAAATGAGAAGCTAAAAATATTTCCAATTATGAGCTTTAATCCATAACTAGTTGACTCTCTCTCTCTTTCAATAGCCTAGAAAGTAATGACTTGGGGAGAGCCTTGTAATTTGGGGAAAAAGCCTTGACAAAAATGCTTTGACTCAAACTCACAAGCCATAACTACTTCCTGCAGGCTGGTGGGAACTGGGAGAGTCAATCTTCATGGGACTCTCTCTCCTCTGTTGATAGTTCAAAATTCTAATCTCAGTGCCTGTTACAAGTCACATCAGATGGTGGTCTGATTATGTGCTGCTATATCATTAGTTAGACTAATGCAAAAAGCCAGCCAAGATAAAATTACTAATGAAGATGTGGGGTGGGAGGGTGAGTGGGCATAAAAAGCAATCTCTAATGTAATCTGCTCTCGCTTTGGTTTCATTAATATATTTTCAGCAGGGTGCATATGTTTTAAATTGGGAAGTTTAACCTCCTGTATAGCACAAAATGTATCTGTAAGAGAAGATTAACCTCTCTCATTAGGAATTAAACCAAACGTGGGGCTAAAAAATCATTTGATCTACAAATCTTTGTCATTTGAAAGCCAAAAGAGTAATTTCCTAGCTGGTAAAATGGTCAATCCTAAGGACTGATCTTATTTGCATGCTATGTATTTATTGCACATCTGCATTGAGGAGCCTCACTTAATGGACCGCTTTCACCCTTTGCCTGTTGGATATAATGGGAAGGAGCTGAGTGAGGCACCCCATTTAATGCTACATAGACTTAATGGATCTGCGTCCCAAGATTTGCAGGTGTGTCCATAAAGCAGACTGTAAGAATGTGCAGGGCTGGAACCTGGGTCTATAGAGGTTCTGTGCTGCTCATGCCATTGCCTCGCCACGGGAGGCTTAGAGCGGAGTCCTACGGAAGGACCCTGTGAGGCTGGGCTTGGCAGGAAGAACCTCCTAGCCGGACCTGAGTGGCAGTCCCTTGCAGCATCTGAAGGGTCCTTAGATTCTTCCTGCATAGCTGTTAGCTGGGGCATTCCTGTTTGGGCCATGTGGCCAGTTAAGTCTCTGCAGCTGTGACGCAGGAATACACCCCTCATTTGGAGTTAGGGAGGCAGTGAGCATGGCCATAGTGACCAGATGGGGTGGAATCTGTGACACTCCTAGCAAGCCTGCCGTGAGAGGATTCCCTCTCATAGGTCTGTCCAGCCATGGCACCTCCATGGGTATTTAGAGACAAAGGGTGTCCCAAAGCCCAGAAGTGGAAAGCTGACAAATTCACTGTGGTTCTTCTTCAACCCATAAAACACAATTACACATGGGCTGGCTAACAAACTGGAGCTCCCTTTCTGATGGCGTCATTCTCAATAGCTTATTAACTAGTGTGTGGCCTTTCTCTAGGAATTATGAGAGCAGATATAAAGAACTGTTTATAAAACTGTTTATTCTAAGTGAGATGTCCTGAGGGGTAACAGATTCATCAGTGGCTTGTCGGAATGGAAATTAAGATGGGGGAAAACGTTAGGGTGATTGTGGGTTTTGGCAACAGATAATAAACATTTCTTCATGGACAGAGCTGAGCATGAAATTTACTGCCCATTTTTTATGAGAGAGATTTCAATAATTTTGCTATGCTTTGCTGTAGCTGTCAAAAAGCAACAACAAAAATCTGTTCAGAAATTGCATGGTTGACATTTGTGTAGGTTGTGTTGTAAAACTTATTGAGCTTTATCTAGTGAATGTGGGGTTGTCATTTTTATAAGATCTCAAATGTTTTCTTAACTACGTCAGTGCTATATGGAAGTGCAATATAGGCCCGATCAGCTCCCACTGAAGTAATGAGACTCTTTCTATTGACTAAAATGAGAGTTGGATCAGTCACCATATGGCTGGTTCTAAGGACATGTTTCAAACATCCATCCTCATGTTTCATCAGAATCAAGAATAGCAAATTTGAGAACTAACTCATCCCTTAGAACTCCCTGCTTCTCAGCACTAAAGTGGGGGCTACATCTAAAATAGATGTCCTTTTGAATACAGAATTTCACTGTCTAAACTTACCCACCGTTTGCCCTTATACCGTACAGGTAAAGAAATATCACATTGGAGCTATAGGAAGCTGTCAAACTATTGCTGGTTATTTGCTCATTTTTCTTTACAGTAATCCTTTTAGAAGCCTGAAGCTGCCAAGTGTTTGCTAGAGATGTCCAAAACAGTTATATCAAACCCTGAACGTGCTCTGAGCCGAGTCTGGCTTCATGGTTCAATAGAGTTTTGCAAACCTAGGAGGAGGAAGGGGAAATTTGCATTCTCCTCTATAATATCTCCCCCTTGGTTGCTGGGCTCCCTCCCAGTGCCTACCCTTTCCTTTCCTCCCTCCCAACAACTCCCAGAATCCCACTACTTACTGGTGCCTCTTCAAGGCAAGTTCAATGTCCTGCTGTTTCATGCGGTGCCTTTGGGGAGTGCTGGGTGGCTGCAAGGCAGGACAGCTGGCTCCTCCAGAAAGACTTTTGTGGCTAGGAAGTGGCCTCGCCCTTACTCTCCTGCAATACACCCGTTTCCTCCCACTGCAGCAGTTTGTACTTAAGCTACAGAGCATATAGTGACACTTAAGGCCTAGCATGATAGCTGGGGAGATGTGGGGGCCTTTCCTTCTCCTGCTGTCCTAATGGATAGGTTGGGAGGAGTTAGACACTCCTAGAAGACCTTTGAGAATGGAAAGTGTGTGGCGCAGCCTGGCAGCTCTTTCAGTGGCACAAGAAGTGGGAAGTGGCCAGCACTGGTTGTGATGTTGGCCGACCAGGTGCTAGTTCATGCCAAGGTCCCCATGTCTCAACTAAACACTGACAAGTACATAACTGGAACCAGTCTTGTGGATTAGTATTGTTAAGATAGATATTAGAATTATAAGAATGTTTAGACTGTATTGAATGCTTGTGTGCTACTGCATGCATTAATCTCACTTATTACATCTGTATCCCATACTGTAAGGTCTTATTTAAGCCTTTGTATCATAAGCCTCTGTAAAGTGTAAAACATCAGACAGGAGAGAGACAAATAACTAGTGTGAAATGCTGGTGTCAGTAGCGGCGCCAGCTTTGCTGGCGCCCTAGGCGGCGGAAGGTCCCGCCCCCAAAATCCCGCCCCCAACAGCGGCGGCGGAAGGTCCCGCCCCCAAATTTTTACGGGAGGCGGGGGCGCAGGCGCCCCCAAAATAGCAGCACCCTAGGCAACCGCCTAGGTCGCCTAATGGAAGCGCCGGCCCTGGCTGGTGTCCTATAGAAGGTGTTATATCCTGCCCAAGAAGGAAGGCCCATTGAAACCAGACAGACTAGTGTGGAACATTAAAGAAGACAAAAGACTTTGTTGTTTACTTCCCCTCCCCCCAGCCATGACGATGAGCCATGCAAGTGAATTCCTTCCATCAGCTGAGGCTATGTACACACTACCACTTATGTTGGTATAAGTTCTGTTGATCAGGGGTGTGAATAAGCCACCCCTCGAGTGACATAAGTTACACCGACCTAAGCACCGGTGTGGATAGCTCTAGGCATCATAGCTACCACCGCTTCCAAGGGCTGTAAATTTGGCCATGATTATTGGAGATTTTATTTGTAAAGAAACAAGTGCATGTAAGAACTTGTGTTAGAAAAATATCTGAAGAATTATGTTAAATGTTAAATGTTAAATTGACAAGTGGGTGCTGCATAAGAAACAGCAAAAGTCAAACTTGAGGGCTGCCAGCTGTGACAGCGTCACATTAATTACTCTTTTACAGTGGGCCTCTTCTGGGAGAATTAAATTCACATATTTAGAATTTGCTGATGGGTAGGAACAGCTACAGAATTTGTAAATGCTTTCAATTTGACTCTTACTAAAGCAAATCCATACTGTATTATTGTAGAGGAGGACAGTATTCGAATGTCCTACTTAGTCATTACTGGTTCATTTCTGCCTATCGGGTAGTTTATTGATGCTCAATATTTTGATCATACGGTACATGCACAATAACATACAAAATAACTAGTTATTTATCAGTTATTGGCAGCTTTTCATTTCTAGCATGGCCTTGTTAGAAGAAGTTTGATAATAAGACCTTTACAATTAACCTTCACAACATCCCTGTGTGGGAAGGAAGTATGATTATCCTGATGGGGAACTGAGGGACAGAGAGATTAAGTTATTTGCCCAATGCCACACAGCAAATCAATGGCAGACTTTCTGGAATTCTTGTCTCCTAATTCTGTGTTTAAATTGCTAAACAGTGCCCTTGTCTCTCAATATTTTGTAGACCCTCTTATCCATCTTATTTCTAATTTTTCTCTGCCATGTGAACATTGGAAAAGAACACAAGGTTCAGTTCTGTTCTGAAAAGTGACTTGCTCAAGAACATTGTGGGGTTCCATTTTTATTCTCTCTCAGTAGTTTCCTTGTCAAGTGAGGTAGCTGGATAAGTCTTTCTTCCAGATTGCCAGCCCTACAAACTAAACAAAATCAGGCTGTGCTCCATTTGAGGACTGGTCTACATACAAAGTTGCAGCAGTGTAATGAAAGGCATGATTTTATAACGATTTTAGTTAACCCAGTGCAACACTGTGTGTGGATCTTCTTATATTGATTCAAACCTAGCTTATATTGGTTAAGCTTGTGTCAGTAAATTTACAGGTGCAACTAAACTGATATAATTAGTTTTAAACCATATGAGAAACATAAAAGCTGCCCCAGTTTAACTAAATTGATTTAAGTTAAATCAGTGCAACTTGTGTATAGACAAGCCCTGATTATCATCATCACTGATGAATACAGTGCAATTAGAGTTTAGCTGACAATGTGTTGATGGTGTGTAATGCCTAAGAGTATCCATTCTCACTCAGGCATAACTGAAGTGGCTCTGCACTGTTAGCTGTTAACAGTAAAAGATTGTTTTTATCCGTAAAATAAGGAGCTCTGACTTAGGCCTTGTCTACACTGGTGGTATGGGCCGCTAGACTACATGTAGCTACATGCTGCAGTGAAAAGCAGGATGCATACACACTGTGGTGCATAGCTACATGCGACAGTGAAAGGCTCTGGTAGGGGGGAGGCAGTGGGGAAAGGCCCCAGCAGCTCCCCACTGCCTCCTCTCTGCCAGAACTTTCCCCCCGCTGTTGGAGTCTTTCCCTGCTGCGGGGACAGGCCTTGGCAGCAGTGAGGCAGTTATGTCACTAATGCTCCACACGGGCCAGCCAGGTTCTGTAACACCAGCAAAGCTCTGTTCGGAAGGTCTGGTGTTGCTGATACTTGTTCATTATCAGTGGATAGAT
Organism: Platysternon megacephalum; assembly: GCA_003942145.1. NCBI lineage: Eukaryota > Metazoa > Chordata > Testudines > Platysternidae > Platysternon > Platysternon megacephalum. Next base: position 12,240,845 of record QXTE01000029.1, read on the forward strand.
GCTGAGTAGATTAACACCCCCTGAAGAACAACAGTAGTGTTGATGCTGAAATTGATGCTACTAAATACCACCAAAGGCTTTGTGTCCATCCTTCCTCCGCCTTCATTAAACAAGAAATTAAAAGATCGGGAACATCTTCATCGTGTATTAACTCCCTCAACTGTATGTCTCTTGTCTGATACTTCAACTGCAAATTCTTGCTGTTTGCACGGCGCATAGTTCATAGGGGGCTGGTCAATGACTGGGACTCAGGTGTTACTGCAATACAAGTAATTAATAATAAAACTGTTGAACCTGGGAGAGGTGAAGAGTGGAGTCTGCTATCAAGCTTTCTATGGACTGGCAGGGCTTAATTTATGCCAGGGCTTGCCAGGGCTGAGCCGCAGCACCTCTAGGCTTGGCAGTTCATAGCCCTGGGACTCTGGGCTTGCTGCATCAGTTATGAATGTAAAAGAAATTGTTTGAGCCCCGGTACCTTTTTCATTACAAATTAAGCACTATGGACTGGCCTCTACAAATCTTAATTGTGCTATGTGGCACGCAGCTCCTGTAGTGATGGAAACCACTGAAATTATTATGTATTTGTAATGTTGTAGTAGCTAGAGCTCCCATTCAGAGATTAGGCATTGCATGTGTTTCACTAATCTGATCCAAACCAGGGTATCCTTTTCACAACGATTTTCATGAAAAATGTCCTCCCTTTTTTTTCCCTCTCAGAAAATCAAATTTTAGAAAACCTTGATCAGCTGTACTTACACAGAAAATCCAGTAGATAGTACTTTCTGTACTCGGTTTGTAGGTCCGGTTGAACGTGATGACATTTATCATTTATTGCAGGGGTCAGCAACCTTTCAGAAGTGGTGTGCCGAGTCTTCATTTATTCACTCTAATGTAAGGTTTCGCGTGCCAGTCATACATTTTAACGTTTTTAGAAGGTCTCTTTCTATAAGTCTATAATATATAACTAAACTATTGTTGTGTGTAAAGTAAATAAGGTTTTTAAAATGTTTAAGAAGCTTCATTTAAAATTAAATTAAAATGCAGAGCCCCCCAGACTGGTGGCCAGGACCCGGGCAGTGTGAGTGCCACTGAAAATCAGCTCGCGTGCCGCCTTTGGCACACGTGCCATAGGTTGCCTACCCCTGATTTATTGAGTGCTAGCATTGTGGAGGTAGCTGTACAAAAAAGAGAATAGATGTAGACCTGGCTCAAAGGAGCCCAGTCCGGATGCTTGATAGGGATTATTGTGTTAACAGGTCTTTATTTAGTTTTGCTATCTCTAGATTGCTTGTTTACTCAGGACAAAATTCTCTTGCTTTTGCAATGAAATACTCTGCTCAATATTCAGCTTTCCCTATATGTTTGGAACTTCTTCTAAATTGAGAGGGATTAATTTGTAACTGAGGGGTCTGGACAAGCAGGGAAACCAATGTCAAAGCTGGCTACTATTGTATGGATCTACAGAGAAATGTATCCTCTGTCAGTCATTTAACTGTGCAGTTGTGATAAGTATAAATGATGGATTTCTGTTAGTTCTGTGATTCATTTCAATAACAAACACATGAACACAGACAGTGTCTTGGAGAGAAGTCAGACATCTGGTTAAGATTCCAGGCTTAGGAATGTAAATGATGCAAATGCTGAAATGCCAAACACATTATGCCCAGCAGTGCAGTAATGGTGATAAACAAGGTAATTTAAGTAAACAGCAGAAAATAATAAGAGAGGAGAGAAAATAAATTCTGTAAAGGTAACAAGTGAAGTTTCTTTGGGGGAATTTGCACAATATTCCTTTCAATAGGCCGTTATCCATCGCTTTGTGTAGATTCTACTTTGTATGCCACATGCAAAATTATATTCAGATTTATTTGCTTGTGCCAGAAACAATTTTGCACTTTAAAATCACTGATCAGAATCAGATTTACATTGTTAGAACATAGGAATGGCCATGCTGGGTCAGACCAATGGTCCATCTAGGCAGTTTCCTGTCTTCTGACAGTGGCCAGTGCCAGATGCGTCAGAAGGAATGAACAGAACATAGCAATTACTGAGTGATGCATCCCTGCCCATCCAGTCCCATCTTCTGGCAGTCAGAGGTTTAGGGACACCTGGAGCATGGGATCGTCTCTCTGACCCTCTTGGCTAACAGCCATTCATGGACCTATCCGCCCTGAATTTATCAAGTTAGATTAACATGCCAGGTTAGATATAATTTTTTTTTATTGTAAACAAAATAAGAAACAAGGGATTGAGTCTGTATATTCTGGGTAAAACGTAACACCACAGTGGTATGTTCGTGTGTGACTGGGAATAGTGGGCCTAACTCAGAGCAACATGTGGGTTAGGTATATGTGTTACATGTGGGCAAAGAGTGAGTCTAGAGGGAGTCTAAATTAGTGTGATGGGCATGTTGAGGGGGCAGAAAAGTGTAAATCTGACCATCTTGACATTGATGCTTGGGCTGAATTTGGCTTATTGTCTTTTGGAGTTAACATAGGCTAATGTAATTAGCTCCACTCAGCTGCAGCATGTATTTGTTTCAGCGAGGGCCAATGTTAACCCACTTTTATGGGAGGGACAAGAAGATTAAATCACTTACCCAAGTGACCCGGGGTCACACAACAATTCAGTGACAGGCCAGATAGTAGGAAAAATACAGGACTCTCTTATCTTCCAGACTTCCTTCACAGTCTATATTACACTCATTAAAGGGACACTGTCTTGGGAATCGTATTACTGTCTGAAAGTTTAGACTACTGAAGTTACAAATAACATATAAGAGCATTATAATTGCAAGAAGGTACCAGGAAAAAAATTCTCTAATCTTTGAGTATACTCAGTTTCATGATTTGTCCTGTACAGTCAATCTCTTTGGCTTCTGTCCTGAAATGTATGTGAGCAGTTTATGCACATGAGTAGTCTCACTGCGTTAAACTGGTCTAACTCACATGCATAAAGTTACAAGCTAGTCACATGTTTAACTGTTTGAAGAATAGGAATCATGATCAGTTTCTCCCGTGTTGGAAAAAGAGCAGGGTAGCATGAACAAAGTCACGGGAAAACACTTTTATTTTTTTGTTTTAAAAATAATTTTTAAAAATCAGTCTTTTTTTTTTTTTTTTTTTTTAACAAGTACATCATTAAATAGGTGCTGTATAAGAAAATGGTGTTTTCTTCAATTAAATCTCATAGCAGAGACATTTAAAACAATGGACTAAATTAATCCCTGGAATAATTCCATTAAACCTATGCCTTTAATAGAGAATTGGAATTGTGTATAATGAATAAGGCTACGTTTTAGTCATGGGTATTTTTAGTAAAGGTCATGGATGTAAACAAAAATTCAGGGCCCGTGACCTCTCCATGACTTGTACTATAAATCCCTAACTAAAACGTGGACCGGTGGGCCGCAGGTGCTTTGGGGGGGGGGCGGCCCGGGGGTGCTGTGGGTGCTGGGGGGGCAACCAGGGGGAGGGGCGCTGTGGGTGCTGGGGGGGGGGTGCAGCCTGGGACCCCTGCTGGTGCTGGGGGAGGGAAGGGTTGGCGGGGCTGGCAGGCTCCCTACCCAGCTCCGTGCAGCTCTGCGCGCTGCCCCCTCCACGAGCACCGGCTCTGCAGCTCCCTTTGGCCGGGAACCCTCTGGCTCCTCTGCCTAGGAGCTACAGGGACATGCCGGCCACTTTCAGGGAGGCCACCTAGGTAAGCACCTCCCCACACTCCAATCTACTGCCTGAGCCCCCACCCAAGCTACTGCTGCCGCGGAGGGGGAGGGGTGTGGTGGCCCGAGACTGCCCCAGCAATGTGCTGGTGCAGCTGGCCCAGGGGCTGCCCAAGTTGCTCAGGCAGCCCTGAAGCCAGCTGCACCGGCCGCTGCAGAAGTCACGGAGGTCATGGGAAGTCACGGAATCCGTGATTTCTGCGACAGACACACAGCCTTAATAATTAACATGACTAGTAGATAAGACTTCTTATAACTGGTACAAGTAACATATGCAGGACTGTTCAAATGCAATTGCCACCCTCTTGAAAAACTAGATCTTGGGCTTCAGATACTTCTATTGGTGCTTGAAAATCTAGGACACAGTCCATGAAATCAGAATTGTCCACAAATTGCCAAGATTTACAATTGTTAGCTGTAGAATTGCATAACAAGCCTCTTGAAGGGACCTAAAAGCAAGAAATCTAAATAGCTGATGTTTTCTTAAGAGGGGCAGTGTTTGAGGGTTTTTGTACATATATCATTTCTTAAAATGCCCAACACACAAACATGATCTGGTGCTCTGAGAGAAAAGGTACCTAATTGGAGGACTGCTAGCCCAAACTATGTGAGCAGCTTCTTGATACTCCCTTGTAGAGAACTTTTTACTTATCTCCAATTCTTTATGCAGGACACTTCCTCATGTTCCCCTTCTAACTATGCAAAAGATGTTCTCCTTGGTTAAACCATTCTGTAAATGTAAAAAAAAAAAAAAAAAGTTCCCTTCTCTAATAAGGAAATGTGCATGTTTCCATGTAGTATATTAATAGAACTTTATTCATAGGTATGATGTATATTTCTGAGACTATCTGGGAGATATTACAGGTACAAATGATCTGGAATATCCAGAAACAGAATGTCAACAAGATTTCATTAATATTGTAGCTTTTCTATTACACTCTTACCTATTACAGTTTCAGAAGTACCCCAGTGTTTAAAATAGCACTTGTGTTACGTTACAATAGAGCACTTCCAACTTTTATCCCATGTTGTAGGAGGGTTTCTTTCATATTTGGGAGATATTGGTCTTTGTGGTGAGATTAATCCCCTGTGAAATACAAATTGCGAGCGTTAGTGGTAACCCTAGCCCAGGGATAGGCAACCTATGGCACGGGTGCCGAAGGCGGCACGCGAGCTGATTTTCAGTGGCACACTCACTGCCCGGGGCCTGGCCACCAGTCCAGGAGGCTCTGCATTTTAATTTAATTTTAAATGAAGCTTCTTAACCATTCTGAAACCTTATTTACTTTACATACAACAATAGTTTAGTTATATATGACAGACTTATAGAAAGAGACCTTCTAAAAAGGTTAAAATGTATTACTGGCACGCAAAACCTTAAATTAGAGTGAATAAATGAAGACTCGGCACACCACTTCTGAAAGGTTGCCGACCCCTGCCCTAGACTATCAAACTCAAAAATATGTTGGGGCGTGTTTATACTACAAACGTTTGCCGACACAAATGATGTTGGGATAAATCTGCAGCAGTTAGTATATCATTTGTGCATGTGCATACTTGGCTTCTTGTGTCAGCGCTGCACATATTTGCTTGTTTCAATCCACAATGTGGTGCACCATGGGAAGTATCCCTGTGTGCAACCAGCCATTGTCCGGTGCATTGTCTTTTTGGGAGTTTTGGAAATGCACGGTGGGGCAAAAACTAGTTGTGCAGGGGTGACTGGGACTGCGGGGTCCCATCATGCAGCTTTCTCCATCCCATAAAGCCATCTCTGTCCCATAATTTCATGCCTATTTTGAAAATCCCATGAACCTCCATGGGACTTGTCGCTGACAGCCATCTCTGACAGAAGCATGGCGCCTGCACAGCTCTGCACTATTGTCATGAGCGTTGCAAGCACAGACGCACTATCCTCCGGTATTTGCAGAGCTGCAAGAAAGTCATGTGCCCTGCAGCCTATTTCCTAGAGGGCAGATTGCTGTGGAACGTAGAGAGAACTAATTCACAGTTGGTGGTGGTGTTCACGGAGGAGCTGCAAACAGTGGAGAGCTGCTTCTGGGCCTGAGAGACAAGCACTGACGGGTGGGATCCCATCATGATGCAGGCTTGGGATGACAAGCAGTGGCTACAGAACTTTTGGATACACAAGGCCACATTCCTGGATCTGTGTGCTGTTGCCCCTTCAGCTCAGGGACACCAAAATGAGAGCTGCACTGACAATGGAGAAGTGAATGGTGATAGCGCTGTGTAAACTTGCAACCCTGGATTGCTACTGGTCAGTGGGAAATGATTTTAGAGTTAGAAAATCATTTTGGAAGCTGTTGTCATGCAAGTGTGCAGGGCCATTAATCATTTCCTGCTACGCAGGACTGTGACCCTTGGCAATGTACAGAACATAATGGATGGATTTGCAGTAGTGGGGTTCCTGAACTGCATTGGGGCAATAGACAGCACACACATCCCTATTTTGGCACCAGACCACCTTGTCACTGAGTACATCAACAGAAAGGGCTATTTTTCTATGTTGATGCAAGTGCTGGCGTATCACCGGGGACGTTTCACCAACATCAATGCTGGCTGCAAGATGCTCGCATCTTTAAGAATACAGGACTGTTCAGAAAGCTAGAAGCAGGGACTTCCTTTCCTGACCAGAAGATTATTACCACTGGTGATGTTGAAATGTCAATAGTGATCCTGGAGGACCCAGCCTACCCCTTACTCCCTTGGCTCATGAAGCTGTACGCCAGCCACCTCAGTAGTACCAAGGAAAGATTCAACTACCAGCTCAGCAAGTGCAGAATGACAGTTGAATGTGTAACTGAAGGGGTGCTGGTGTTTTTACACACAAGTTTGGATCTCAGTGTGAAAAATATCTAATGGTTATAGTTGCCTGCCGCATCCTGCATAATAACCATGAAGCAAAGCAGGGAAAGTTGCCACAGAGGTGGAGCAGGTGGCTGCTGAGTTTGGAGAGCAGTATTAGAAGAGATCAGTGTGGGCTACATGGCTCAGGGAGGCTTTGAAAGAGCACTTTAACAGTGAGCCACAGTAATGCGTTGTGGTGTACTGTGCTCTACCTGACCCTATAGCTTGAAGGCCTGTTAGGAATTGTGTGGTGCTTGGTGCACATCTATAACTATAACACTGACCATGCACCTATTAATTCTGTGCTGCTTCCTGTACATCTGTGATTATTACACCGTGTTTGTCTCTGATCCTGTGAGTTGTGTCAGTGTACAATAACAGCTAAGTGGGTGCTGTCACTGCTGCCAGGCATTCTGTCCATACGTTGGGAATGATTAAAGGTGAATTATTTCCCAAACAATAGAGTTTTATTAAGCAATGAAAGCACCTCAAAAATTCTGTGCAAATTAAAAGCAAATCCATAAATTTATCAAGGTTTTAATGTAACAGAACTTAACAAGAAAGAACATTCATGTCCATTTTAGCTACACATACACTAACCGTGGTTCTCACATGTTAGTATATGTGAAGCTGTGGTTATCCTTAATGTCCTCTGGTGTGGAGGGGTAGAGGTAGGGATGCGGCCTTTGATGCCACAGAGAATGTTGAAAGGAGGATGTAGAGAGGTGCTACGCTGGAGTTCTTCATCCCTGTATTCATAAACAAACTGCTCCACATGGTTCCCCCCCAGATCCCTGCTTTTCTCTTTGTTGTACTGCTACCTATTCTAGTAGTGCACTCTTCATGGAATGCAAAAAGAGGGGAGCCTGGGATTGTTGAATCTATAGGTCCACAAGAGTCTGCAGCATCCATGTTTGCTGCTGGAGAAGCCTCATTATGTCCTGGTGCATCTCCCTCCCCTTTTCCTGCTGGGAATCCTGGGTGTTTCTCCTGTCAGCTCTTTCCTTCTCCATACAGTCTGCAATATTCATCCTTCAGGCCCTCTGTTCATGGTCTGATGTAGCCAGGGCCTGCTCCAGGCACCAGCAAAGGAAGCAGGTGCCTGGGGCGGCCAATAGAAAGGGGCGGCACTCTGTCCGTTATTGGGCAGCACGTCCGGGTCTGCGGCGGCAATTCGGCGGTGGGTCCTTCACTCCCTCTCATCCTCTTCGGTGGCACTTCGGTGGCGGTTCAATTGGGTTTTTCTTTTCTTTTTTTCTTCTTCGCCGCTTGAGGTGGCAAAAAAGCTGGAGCCGGCCCTGGATGTAGCACTGGCTGGCAGGATCTCACTGAACATATCATCGTGAGTCCTCTTCTTTCTCCTCCTTAGCTGGCTCAGGCATTCCATGGGTATGGAGAGGGAACCCCTCAAGGCCACAATGGCAACAGCTGCAGATAACACACAAAGGTAAGTATAGTCTCAATGGAGTACAAAAGTTAAGATTCAGAACTCCCTTCCCTTGCTACTGTAAAGCTTTAAACAAAACAGACTTATTGACTCTTCTGCTTCAGAGTGTTTGTGAACAGCATGACTCATAGCACCAATCAGGCCCACCCAGGGTGAAGGGAGAGAGGAGGGAATTGCTCAGTCGCATGAACTATGAGTAGAGAGCAATGGTACTGAATACTGGCACCGTTTTCCACAGGCAGTGGTGATTTTAGCTGATCTCTCACTCCCGAGGGTAACAAAGAGAGCACAGCTGCTGCTGGTGTCCTGAAGCTCCCAAGGCCTTTATGCTGCTAGCCTATGTACTGCAATGGTGCCTGCCAAAGTTATCGCTGACGGGCATGGGAAAGTATCCTACTGTGGAGCAAGAAAAAAGGCTGCCATCCCTAGAAACCTGTGGGAGAGGATTGCAGAGTGCCTCTGAAAGTTTCCTTGAAATCCTTCATGAGGATTCAAGGGACATCCCTGTATTCACAAACAAACTGCTCCACATGGTTCCCCTCAGACCGCTGCCTAAGTCTGCAGGGGAATGAAAAGCAGATAACAATGTTACCTCTCTTTGTTGTACTGCTACCTCTTCTAGTACAAATAAATTAATGAAAAGCTGATAGCTGTGTCCTGTTAAGTTGGGGGCGCCATCACTGTAATGGGAAATACAATTACATACTTACAGAGGTTCCTTCCCCTGCATCTGGTTCTCCCGTACTCAACTTCCAGGACTGACTGGACTGTGGTGGCATCTCAAACAGGTCCTGGTGTGCGGCATAGCTGGATCGCCCAGTCACATGACCCCCATCCTCCTCCTTCCTCATCCTTGCTGTTCATGCCGAGGTCCTGTGGCTTGGGCTCCTCCGAAGTGTCCATGGTGATGAGCTCCACCAAAACAGACGGTCTTCAGCTCATCACCAGATTGATTGTTAGCCTCCCTGGCCTTCTGGTATGTCTGCCTTGCTTACTTTGCTTTCAGGGGCACTGCTGCTGGTCCCTGTCATACCCCTTCTCCTGCATCCCCTGTATAAGCTGTTTGTAGATGTCAACGTTTCTACAGCTGGTCCATAGCTATGCCTGCACAGGATCTTCTCCCCATAGTTCCAGGAGATCCAATATCTCGTGTCTACACCAGGCTGGAGCTTGTCCGGAGCATCCAGCCAGCATGGTCAGTTGGGCAGTTTCACGCAACAATGCTAGGTGTGCTTGCCAAGCTGGACAATCGGGAAAAGACATTTCAAAAATGTATGGGGTTTTAAAGTGGGGGAGGCCTTCCAGTCTCTGTGACCCATGGTCAGTGAGTTCACAATTGTGACCAGAGAAGTCAGTGTCAGGCCTTGTGGGACAGCAGCTGGAGGACTGCTAGGGTCGACGTAGGTAACATAGGGTCTACATTGGGGCTGCGTTGTCCTCAGTACATCAACCATGGTTTAACACTGCTCGGTGAAGTAGTGTTACTGTGTTGTTGTGAGGGGGCACTTACATCAGTGGGAGACAAATGGCTTGTCTTCACATACAGCACTACAATGGTGCAGCAGCACTGCTGTAGCGCTTTAGTGGAGACACTCCTGTGCCAACAGGACAACATCGATCTCCCATCAGTGTAGTTAATCAACCTCCCTGAGAGGTGGTAGCTATGTCGACAGGAGAAGCTCTCCCATTGACAAAGCGCTGTTTACATGGGGGGTTAGATCGGTATAACCATGTCACTCAGGGGTGGGATTTTTCACACCCCTGAGCGATGTAGTTATACCGACATAGGTCTGTAGTGTAGACCTGGCATAGGTTGATGCAAGGCAGCTTATGTAGACTAGGTCTTAGCTATTTTTTCTAAATTTTGTTAACACTCATATAGTCTTTGAAAAGGCAGATTGAGTTTGACATGTGTGTGTGTGTTTGTGTGGCTGCAAGCAAGGCTGCTAAATAAGAAAAGCTTCTGTTACTTCAGCCCTAAACAGTCTGTGTGGTATACCTGCCAGTATTCTAATCCACGCGAAGATTATTTAACGGTATCAAACACATTTAAAAATGACTTTCTAAAAGGGAAGCACATCGCTGTATATCACAAATGGGTATGCACTTGTAGAGTATGAATGTATTGATTGCAACAAGATTCAAACCCACAACAGACATCAAACCAAGGCTATAATAAATACATCAAGTGAACACAGTGGGCTGGGTTCTCTATTACTTATTCATAGCCAGTTGTACCTTATTCCAAAAATAGTCCCATTCACTTCACTCAGCCTACAGAATGAGTAAGGTACTACTACTTCTTCCTAGCTCTTATGTGGTGCTATTTATTAGTAGATTTCAAAGCACTTTACAAAGGAGGGCAGTAGCATTGTCCACAAATTGCAAATGGGGTGTCTGAGGCTAGGGGTGGAGAAGTGACATAAGGTCACCCACTAGACCAGGTGCAGAGCTGGGAACAGAACCCAGGTCTCCTGAGTCCCACCCCAGGGTTCTGTCCACTGGGTGACTCAATGTGAGTAATGGTGGCAGAACAAGCATCAGAGAAGTTTGCAATAGGGATTGTATCCTCCTTGTTGGCAGAGGTAGTTTTTCCATTCAGAAACTTAGTTTTTACTGTTGATGGATTAATTATAGAGCTCTGAATAACTCAAGCACAAGTTCTTGGGTTCAATACAGGGGTAGCTGAATGGAATTCTATGGCCTATGCTATACATGATGATCTAATAGTCCCTTCTGGTCTTAAAATCTATAAACACTCTTACCCGTAACTAGATTAAGGGCAAACCATATATCTTTAATGCTTCAGCTAATACTAGGATAAGGTGAGAACAGCCAAGGAAGCAGTTAGAATCCCTCGGGAATGAGTGCTACAAAACGAACCAATTAGGTTGAAATTTAGGGCATGTCTACACATGGAACTGGGGTGTAGCTCAAGGAGACATACTCACACTAGCGCAGTGGGTGCTAGGGCACTAAAAATAGAATGTAGGCACAGCAGTGTGAGATGTGGGATGGGTTAGCCGCCCCAAGTACGAGCCTAGGGACCCTGACTGCACATACTGAGGGCAGCTAGCCCACCCTGCTGCTTGCATGGCCACGGTTACACTCTATTTTAGCACATTAGCTCGATGAGATCTAGTGCAAGTTTGTCTCATTACGCTGGGAGTTGCACCCCCCCCCCAGCTCCATGTGTAGTAGTAAGTAAACAACGAAGACTTGAGGAAATGAGCCAAAACCATCTTCCAGGAAGAGAAACAGATAACTGAAGATGAGACCTAAAAGGAGGATAAACAAAGATAAACCTCAGTGACGCAACCAATTCCTTTTCAACACAGATGATTTTATACTGCACCAGAGGAATGCAAATGACTCTCATAAATCCTGGACCTAAACTTCCTCTTTTTGGATAGCCTCGCCATCAAGTAACCCATAGTGCTATTTAAAGAGTTACGGTAGAACAACACCCCACCCCCAGCAGAAATCAGTCTCTTAACTGTAGCCTGGTGCTCTCTGTCAATGAAGCAGTAACACAAAGGGTATGTCTACACTTAAAATGCTGCAGTGACTCAGCAGTGTTTTAGGTGTGTCACTGTAGCACTTCAGTGTAGACGCTCACTACAGTGATGGGAAGTGTTCTCCCATTGGTGTAGTTAATCCACCTCCCTGGGAGGCGGTAGCTAAGTCGAGGGAAGAATTCATCTCTTGACCTAGTGCTGTCTACAGCTGGGGTTAGGTTGGCGTCGTTATGTCTCTCAGGGGTGTGGATTTTTCACAACCGGAGAGACTTAGCTATACTAATGTATGTGTTCTGATCAACTTTGGGCTGGTCTACACTGGTTTAGGCTGAATTGCACAAGGTGCTGAGCACTATTGACGTAAATGGGAGATGAGGGTTCTCAGTCTCTCTTAAGAGTTGCCTTGGGGGGTCATTAATTTGGGGTGTATTATATTCAGTGAAAGAGATCCTGAGAGAACCCATTAACCCAAGACAGTATTTAGATGAAAACGTCAGTTAAAAACATCCAAAGCAGTTGTGACCATTCATAGCTTAAACATGCGGACAGAGAAAGAAAATACCTGACGTGGTGGTGGATGTAAATGAAAACTGACATCTTCGGCTGTTCAAAAGACAGTTTCGTCTAGATGGACAAAATTTAGTCTACAAACCAATACATGGTGAGTGTAACTCCACGGTGATGATTCTGAGAGAGAGAAGCATTCACATGAATAAACAAACACATGGCATGCATCAAGTACATCTCTAACCAGGCTGCCAGCAGGAAGCATCCCTTAGTCGTGGCTCACAGAAGAAAGGCAGACAGAACAAAAACCAATCACCAGAAGAAAACAAACATTTGAAAGTGAGTTAAAAGAAGCTCTTCATGTGTGGATGAATCCATCGAGCCAAGCGAACTATACTTCTCTACCAGCAAAGTTTTATGTTATGAACGATACAGGAAGGTCTATAATGAGGGAAAAATCTGACTAAATAAGACAATTGGGGTGGGGAGCGGGGAAATTCTTAAGAAAAACACATTCCCAGACAAAATGAAAAAGATCAAACCCCGTAAAGCTAAGTAAGCCCTTTCCAAGCCTCATAAAATGCTATGCATACTGAGAGGTCAGAAGCCAATGATCTTATCTCAATACCTCTTCTCACCTCTCCTAAAATAATGTTAATACTTTATAACAACAAACATCAATGCATATTAAAACCCATTTTATGGATATTTTCTAACACTTGCTCATATTAAATTGATCTGTAGCCCTGATTCTGAGCTCACTTTGGTTTAATATACATTGAAACTCTTTTGGGGCAGATCCTAATCTCATTTACACCAGTGTAAATGCAGAGCAAATCCACTGACTTCAGTACATTTGCTCTGAATTTTCACCTGTGACCAGAATCTAGTCAACCAGCCTCAGTAGAGTTGCTTCTGATTTACACTGGTGTAAAGGGACAGGTGAATGTCTGTGTTTTGGTTTAAAATATACATATACAGACAGCTACGGTATGTACACAGTAAGTCCAATTACGATATAAAGACACTACAGTATTAAAACATAACTATTTAAGCATTACAAAAATAGTAAATACATGAATACATATATAATAACCCATTCAAGTAGCAAGAAAAAAATCGGTTATCAATATTGTGCTAATACTGAAATGTACCAGACAGCCACAAACAGATTTCTACTATACAAAGGGAGCTCCAATAAAACAGTGGGGGAGGGGGGGAAATTGTAGCAAAAAATAAGAAGTAGCAACACAAGACTGTTGTTTTGTCCTCTTAATTAGAGTGATTAACAGAGTTGATAAAGCAACTGCATAAAATAACAACAAAACCCAACAATAACCCTGGAACAATGTAAAATTTGAATGTGCTTCTGCATGTATTATTTTGATTCTCCATAAAATCTAAAATTGAATAATTTCAGATATAGAATACCTTCCACCCAAAGAACTTTACAAAGAAAAAGGACCCATATTATCTCCAAAGGGATCACTTTACTCACTAATGAAATGCATCCACTCCTAAAGTAGAATGTGGCTGAAATGCACAGCAACATTACAAGGTAGTTCAGGCCAGAATGTCAAGAAGAATCTTGGATGCATTTTAAATTGCAGAATAAGAATAAGGATAAAAATCCCAGACTTCTAAATGATTATTTGTAGGAATATTACCCAGCAGGCTCAATGCCTAAAAATGACACACTCCATTACTTTTCCTTGGAGATGTTCATTTTTATAGATAAATGTTATTCATACTTTATCAAAAACTAAAAAAAACCCAATAAGTACCTTCTCCAAGTAAAACACATACTTGCCCAGAAAACGTACTATGTGCCAAATCTGTATGCTTTAGTTTCTCTAATTAATGGGCTGATGCAGCTGAAAATATCTGCTGCTTCCCAAGTAGCACAAGCCCTGGAAGTCACAGATCCTAGCTGTCTGGCTTTCCTTACAGAGGAAAGATGGGAGTTCTATTTTTTAAAATGAATAAAGAATTTTTTTATTTTTTTTTAGAATTGTTTTTGATTCTGCTGAGCCAAATGGCAGGCAGAGAAGTTGTGCAAATTTGATCCCAACCGCGAATGCTCTTGAGACTTTTAGTCCTTCCATGACACACAGCCCCCAACAGCTCAGAGCCATGAAGCCAGCATAGATTTGCCAACAGTTTCAATTTGGATGGGATGCGACAGTCTTGAGCTTTCAACCTTTGTCCTTGGTTCCCTTGTGAGTCCCAGAGGGCTGGGACTAGTAAACAGTTTTTGCCTGCACTTCTCCATTCTGGCATCTTGGGGCTACCAGTTCTGCAGGCCTCTCGTGCTGCTACTCCACCGCTAGTTTTACTGCTCTGTTGGCTGGGTTTCCATTCTTCCACTCTGAGTGCCTCCTACTCTGATGGGTGAGCTTCCATCAGCTGCCAGAGAGGCAGTAGCTATGGTGACAGAAGTGCTTCTCCCGTCAACATAGCGCTGTCTATACTGGGTGTTAAGTCCATGTAACTACACTCAGGGGTGTGGATTTTTCATATCCCTGAGTGATGTAGTTATACTAACATAAGTTCTTAGTGTAGCCCAAGCCTTAGTTAAAAAGAAAAATATAGTCAGGACCACCACTCTTCTCAACAAGAGAAGTTAAGAGAGTTATGCACATACACTGAGAGAAGATTGTGCCCAATCCAGATCACATTAATGTCAAAGAATGACTTCAGTGATATTAAAGGGAGTTGGATTGACCCCCTACTCCTTGCATTTTAAACAAAGGATATAATGGAAGTGCTGTATTTCAAAGCCACTTCTTTCACCTCACCTTCCATTATCTATTGACTGCAATGCTATCTGCTCCCATCCTCACTCTTCACCATTGCAGCTGCTTGCCTTGTGTGTAAGCTCCTGTGAATGGCAGCAGTCTGTCTCAAAGAAGACTCTAAGGATATGTCTACACTACACTGTAAGCCCATGGTTAAAACTCAGGCTCAAGCCTAACCTCTCCCTTCTGTCTACACACAAATTGTGCTAACCCAGAGCTTGGACCCAGAGTCCCAGGACCCCACAGGGATGGAGGGTCCTCACCTGAGTCAAACCGGAACCCAGAGTTCAAGCCCCTTTGCTTGGCAATGTAAAAGTAGTCCCACAGGACTCGTGGTCTGGGAGTCCACCAAAAGTATCCCACAATCCCATGGGCTGACTTTCTTTGGCCTCTGGACAGTCAAATTTTCTCACACTGCACCATGAACAGAGGGTTAGAGCAACCACATTTTGGGAGGGCACTAGGAAGTCTGAAATATGGCTGGTTGGACTTGGGTCTGCATACTGTAGTGTAGACGCTGAAGCCCCAGGCTGGAACCCAGGGTTCAACAATTCCTAACCTGGGATTACGAGTGAGTGTAGACACTCAAGCTCTAGGTTAACTAACCCAGGGTCTGATAACTCAAGTTCTACTAACCCTGGGCTTACATTGCAGTGTAGACATACTCTAAGGGTATGTCTACACTACAATAAAACACCTGTGGTTTACTCATGTCAGCTGACACAGGCTCGTGCTGCAAGGGCTGTAAAATTGTACTGTAGATGTCCAGGCCTGAGCTGGAACCCGGGCCCTGAGACCTTGGGGAGGGGGTGTGTCCCAGAGCCCTACAGGCTCCAGCCCAAGCCTGGATGTCTACACTGCAATTGTATAACCCTGTGATCCCAAGTCAATTGTGTGGAGTTTTATTACAGTGTAGACATATGCTAGGAGACCTGAAGTCGAGCTCTGTGGAGCTCAAAAGCTAGTCTCTTTCACCAACAGAAGGTGGTGCAATAAAAAATATTACCTCACCTACCTTGACTCTCTCATGCTCTCCAAAGGCACTGTATAAATAAATCATACTAATAATGATTGTCTAATGAGTCAACCGCTTCACGACTCACTGCGCATAATCCACCCTGCAGCAAATAACCTGCAGCTGAGCATGTCTAAAAATAATCCATGGCATTGAGACTACAGTATAATAACACTATATAATTCACCAAACTTTCATACAGTGTTATTTTACAAGCAAATCACTTCTTTATGCTGGAAGTGGTTCATAGAATAGAAATGTACTCCAGCCAAATAATGACTTTTCTATCTGTAGCATATGTCTTTATCATCTCCTTAGGTAATAAACATTCATCTGGCGTGGTCACTTGAACAATTATTTCTTTTCTCATCCAATTAATTAAGTCTGTGTACTTAATAATCAGTTTTATCTTTAAAAGGTCTTCCCTGAGAAAAATGAAGCAGAAAAGAGAAACATCTGGATAAGTGAAACACACTTGAAATATTGTCTTCTTTGCTGTCTCTATAGAGATTTTGTTAACTCACATTGAGAAATTAATTCCATGTTCTTTATGTGCTGCTTTTGATGTTAGAAAATGTATTAATGGAACAATTTTTCCATAGTCTCATTGCTTTGCTATATCGATATTCATCTGAGCTGGTCAACATTTTTTGTTTGAAAACATTTTGATTAGAAAAAAATGCAATTTTTCTAATCTAAAATTTTGGAGGGAAATTTTTGTTTCATTCTAAATTTTCTGTATTTTCTGGGGTTGTTTTGTCTCCACATTTTTCTTCTTTTTCCTATTTTGCCAAGGGAAAAGGATGGGGGAAAAGAGAGATTCATAGATTCCATGGCCAGAAGGTACCATTATGACAATCTACTCTGCCCTCCTGTATAACACGGGCCATAGAACTTCCCCAAAATAATTCTTAAAGCATATCTTTTTAGAGAAATATCCAACCTTGATTAAAAAATTGTCAGTGATCGAGAATCCACCACAACCCTTGGTAAATTGTTCCAGTGGTTAATTACTCTCACCATTAAAAATGTACTCCTTGTTTCCAGTCTGAATTTGTCTAGCTTCAACTTCCAGCCATTGGATCGTGTTATAACTTTTTCTGCTAGATTCAACAGCCCCTTATTAAACATTTGTTCCCCATGTAGATACTTATAGACTGTAATCAAGTCACCCCTTAAACTTCTCTTTGTGAAACTAAATAAATTGAGCTCCTTGATTCTATCGTGATATTTTCTAATCATTCTGGTGGCTCTTTTCTGAATTCTTTCCAACATCCTTCTTGAATTGTGAGCACCAGAACTGGACACAGTAATCCAGTAATGGTCACACCAGTACCAAATACAGAGATAAAATGATCTCTACTTCTACCCAATATTCCCCTGTTTTTGCATCCCAGGATCGCATTGCTCTTTTGGCCACAGTGTCACACTGGGAGCTCATGTTCAGTTGACTGTCCACCCCCAGCCCTCCAAATCTTTCTCAGAGTCATTGCTTCCCAAAATAAAGTCCCCCTTCCTGTAAGTATGGCCTACATCCTTTGTTCCTAGATATATACATTTATATTTAGCTGTATTATAATATATGGAGATATACCTACCTCCTAGAACTGGAAGGGACCCTGAAAGGCCAGTGAGTCTAGCCCCCTGCCTTCACTAGCAGGATCAAGTACTGATTTTGCCCCAGATCCCCAAGTGGCCCCCTCAAGGATTGAAGTCACAACCATGGGTTTAGCAGGCCAATGCTCAAACCACTGAGCTATCCCTCCCCCAAGCATGTTGTTTGTTTTCCAAGTGATCCAGGTCGCTCTGAATCAGTGACCTGTCCTGTTCATTATTTACCACCACCTCAATTTTGTGGTGGTGCAAATTTTATCTTTGATGACTTTGTTTTCTTCCAGGTCACACATAAAAATGTTAACTAGCGTAGGGTAAAGAACTACTCCCTGTGGGAACCCACTGGAATCACACCTGCTTAATGATGATTCCCTGTTTACAGTTACATTTTGAGACATATCATTTAGCCCATTTTTAATCCATTTAATGTGTGCCATGCTAATCTTATATTCTAGTCTTTTAATCAAAATGTCATGTGGCACCAAGTCAAACACCAACAGAAGCCCACGTATATCAATGCTATTACTTTTATCAACCAGACTTCAGTTGTACTCTCATCAAAAAAAAGATATCAAGTTAGTTTGACAGGATCTATTTTTCATAATCCTATGTTGATTTGCGTTAATTACATTACCCTCCTTTAACTCTTTATTTATCGAGTCCCAGATCAGCTGCTCCATTATCTTATCCAGGATTGATGTCAGGCTGATAGGTCATCCCATTTTCCCCTTTTGAAAAATTGGCCCAATATTAACTTTCTTCTGGAACTTCCCCAGTGTTCCAAGACCTATTGCAATCATGGTCCAGGGAGAGCCTCAGACAGCCCTTTAAAGCTCTTAAATGCAAGTTATCTGGACATGCTGATTTAAAAATGTCTAACTTTACTAGGTTCTGTTTAACATTCTCCAGAGATACTAGTGGAATGGAAAGAGTGTTATCATTACTATATGATCAGATTGNTATATATATATAAACCTCTTCTTATTGTCCTTACCTCTGTTGACAATAGAGGTTGCCTTGTGTCCCTTGGCTTCCCTTATCAATTTTCTACAATTCCTAACTTCTCATTTATATTATCTACTGTATCAATTTCCCCTTTCTTCCATTTTTAAAAATGTTTTACATCTGCCTTCACTTCCTCTCTAAAGGACGTCAGATTTTTAACCAGTAAAACCTTCTTCCTCAATTGTGGTTTTTTGAGCATTTAGTAAGGTGTTCTTCAGTGATTCCCAATTATCATTCACATTTTTTGATTGAATTCTTCTTCAACGCTGATTTGGCTCAAAATTGTTTTTAGCTTTGTGAAATTAGCCCCTTTAAAGCATAATGTGTATATATATGACTGGTCTGAACTTTAGTTTGGAGATAAAGGAAGTGGGAGGGGACTGAAACACCAACATATTTTCAGGTTTTCAAAAAAATGGTTTTTGTTTTTAATTGAGAAACTGAAATTTTTTGTTTGTTTGTTTGTTTTTTGTTTTGGTATTTTCCACTTTTTAAGACTTTACAAGCAACTCTACTAGTGATCATGTCTTCCATGCATATAGCATGATTAGAAAGGTAAGTTGTCTGGTTTGTCTTAGGTCTTGTTTAAGGTATATACAGGATGGGTGAAATCCTAGCTCCAACATTCCCATTGTCTTCAGAATTTCACCCTATATCTCTGGCCATTACTAGTTGTATCAAAGCATTTTGTGTTAAAATGTGTACATTAAATCCAGGTAACTTATGCTGAACAATGTTTTGCAATTCATGATGAATAAAAGTGGATCACTATACTTTTTACACTCTTACAAAGTGTGTGCGCCTTTTCAGTCCTTGCACAAAAAATCAAATGTATACCGTCCGTCATTAGACAATATGTAAACAGTGCCCAGGAGACAACTAGTGATTTTTCTGAAGCAGCAATAGCAAGGTAGCAGCTCGCCAGTCTGATTTACTTTACAAGCAGCATATTGTTGAAGGGAGTTGACAGGGTTTTGATTCATAGCCATACAGATTAATGGGGGCTTTTTTGATTTTGGTAAATGCAGAGTACTGGAAATTTATTGTCCTTTCGTTCTCAGGAATAGATGTGACTGAAAAAGAAACTCCCAGTACGGTATGAAAGAGAAGCAGAGGCTAATAAATTTTAAATATCAGGCTGGTAAAACTTCGTTCAAGTGACATTTGAATGAAAATGTTTGTTCCGAAGGAGTAAAGGAATTCTCAGGAAGTTAAATTCATTCTTTTGTGGTATCTGTCACAGTTACTGGGTGAACTATACCTCTGACCCCTTCATTGAATGTGCACCCCTTTCTCCGATCTCAGGCCATCACCTGTGCTCAGGGGGGATTCAAGTGATTCTACCACTCTCAGACCATATCCTGGGTTGCAATCCTCTGGTATTAACTGCAGTTAGCTCAGCAGGTCTGACTTAAGCTCAAACTCTGCAGCAATGCCAGTGGTAATCAGTGACCAAACAGCGTCCTCAAAGCAAAGTATCATTCATTTGGAATGAAAGCATTTCAGAGAAAACATACATCTTTAAACCAATAAACCAGCCTACACACATGCCTGCTTGCTAAGTATCTAGTCTTTTTCCCTATGGAGAGTCTGGAAGGACTAATTCGTTAGAGATTCTTCTGTAGCGCCTCTCTCTGTGACAGCTTGCCTCCCTGTCAGACCTCAGGGACAGCTCCCTGGGTAGCCCATAGCCACTCAATGCCTTTGGGAATAGCAGATCTAAGGGTATGTCTACACTGCAGTAAAACACCCATGGCTGGCCTGTGTCAGCTGACTCGGGCTCATGGGACTCGGGCTCTGGGGCTATAAAATTGCATTGTAGACATTCATGTCAGGCTGGAGCCCAGGCTCTGGGACCCCTCCCTCCTTATAGGATCTGGGAGCCCAGGCTCCAGCCAGAGCTCAAACATCTACACGACAGTTTTACAGCCCCACGAGCCCGAATCAGCTGACAAAGGCCAGCCACCGGTGTTTTATTGCACTGTAGACATACCCTAAGAGTTCTGGGAGTGTTCAGTAGAACAGGAGCTGAGCCGTCCAGAGGGATGCTCAGAGGACTCGGGGGTTGACGTGTGCCTATCATAGGGTTACCATATTTGAACATTCAAAAAAGAGGACACTCCACGGGGGTATGTGTGTGTATTTGCACCAGTATCTACCAACTCGTGTTGTATTAATGTGTTGTTATACTGTTATATATGCTGTGCGCTACATGCCGTCTATATTGAGTATATATAAGAAAAAGTGATATGGCCTCAAAAGTGAAGTTTAATTATTTAAAGTTTACTGTACTTCTTTATATGTAGTGAGTCCCTTCCTTTCACCAGTTCTTCAGTTTTCTTTCTCCTCATGTGCCCACACATACTTCTCTGTAGATCGCATTTTTCTCAGCAGTGGTTGATTGCTCTTTAAGAAGGCATGAAAGTCTTTACAAGAAGTTTGTCCTGCCCCATTGGACCCCTTCCCAGGGCCGGTACAACAACTAGGCGAACTAGGCGGCCGCCTAGGGCGCCTAGTGGTTGAGGGCGCCTAAAAGCCCGCTCAGGCGAGGCAGTGGAGTGGAGGTGAGCTGGGGCATGGGGGGGGGGGCATGGGGAGGGCCACCCGCAGTAACGGGGGTGTGTGTGTGCACAGGGGAACCCCCGGGCGGGGTTAGCTGCGGGGGGGGTAGCTGCTGCGGGGGGGCTTAGCTGCCATGGGGGGGCTCGTCTAGTGGGAGGGGCGGGTGGGCGTGGTTAGCTGCCGCGGGGGGGCGGAGTTAGCTGGGGGGGGGGGGGCGCAAGGTGGAAGTTTCACCTAGGGCGCGAAACTTCCTTGCACTGGCCCTGCCCCTTCCCCAAATCCCTGCCCTGGCCCCAGCTCTTCCCCTGAGTGCGCCACGTTCCCCCTCCTCCCCCCTCCTTTCCAGCCGCGCAAAACAGCTGTTTTGTGGTGCAAGCGCTGGGAGCTAGGGGAAAAAGCGGGCACTCTCTCGAGTGATCAACATTCACTTTCTTTCTCGAATGATCAACTCTTCTTTGGGGAAAAATAATAATGGCAAAATCCCAGATGTTTTTAGATATTTAAAAATTCCTCCCGGATGGTGATTTAAGAACCAAAAAGCTGGACATGCCCGGGAAAATATGGATGTATGGTAACCCTAGCCTTTCACTATCCTGTGCAGAGCAAGCAAAGCCTGCTAAGGCCTGGAAGGTAATGCTTGTGTTGCCAGGGAGCTGATCTATAGCAAGCATAGACAAGACTTCCTCGTACTAAGGAGAGGTGGGGCAAGGTGCCTCACAACACTGGGTACCCCAGAGAAATGTCACATGTTCCTTTTCTTTGACAAGTCAAAATCAAATAGCTGTTTCTGAAACAAGGCCTTCTAATGTTGGGTGGGGGCAGAGAGATGTGGTCGTGGGGGTTGAAATCCTGGCCCCATTGAAGTCAATGGGCATTTTGCCATTGACTTCAGTGGGGCCAGGATTTCACCCAAGATCTCTTCTATTTGTGCTGCAAATTAGGAAAACATCCTTTTATAGGACAGCATCTAAGCATGCAATTCCATTCTGTGCAAGTAAATGGGACATACTTAAAGGTAACCACATGCTTAAGTACTGTCCTAAATCTTGGTCTGTGGGTCTAATTCTAATCATATTGATGTCAGTGGCAAAACTGACATCGACTTTCTGGAGAATAGGGTCAAGCTCTTATGCAACAGCCTCCTCAGTTTGGACGATGTTATTGACTTCACTCAATATTTATGTCTCATTTGGAAACCTAACTTTTAAAATCTGAATTCCTTGTATCATTTGTATGATGTGTTTGGGTGTGCATGCATATGCGAACTGTGTGGTTGCCTTTATTGTTCATTAAAAAAAGGTTTTATTGGGCATTGCTTATACAGCATTTTGTGATCTTCTTGATGAAAGATGCTATATAAACTGGATTGGATTCAGTAAATCTAACAACTTGCCAACAACTTATTTCTGTTTGACTTCAGTGACCTAGCAACAGAACAGCAGCCAGCTAATGAGCACAGCGTTCCTTACAGCATGCTTTGGCACTACTTTCATTACTGAAATGGAATTTATGGCTTTCTATCGAGAATGCATTTTTTGTAGGAAATTGGAGCCACAAAATGAAGAGTCATGGAAGTTTAAGAATTCCAAGACACTGGACAGATGTGCAATGATTAGCACTGTACTCTGGCTCACCTTTGTTTAGATAAATAACTGAACCTGCGCCATCAGCAAGACATGCTGTTTACAGGCTTGGAAAGAAATTTGGCTCCGAGTCCTCTAATTGGAAGTCGGAGATGGTGAAAAAACATCTTTATTCTCTTTTCTTATTTTAAATGTCATGTGGGCTCAGTTTTGGATGTCTTCAAATGAGGTTTAGAACATGAATATTTTTTGCAGAAGAAAACACATAAATCCTACCTTGCCACCCTGTGAGAATGAATATGTAGCAAATAAGAACAAAGCCCTGCTGGTTGTATTATAGATATATATATATATATATATATATATATATACACACACACACAACAAACATGGCTTTGTTCTCTCTCTCTCTCTCTCTCTCTCTAATCATTTAATTATATATATAAATGAAGTTATTTACTTTTTTCCCAAAACGTCACACCTGTCATCATAAATTTGATTTATTGAAATCCAAATCAATTTTACCTGTGCATTTAAACAAAATCACTTTCTTGGTATAGCTCAACAAATTAAACAGAGCTGTAAAAAGAGGAGGGAAGGGAGATAGCATATAAATCTGACAGCACATAAGAATATGAAAACCGGGTCTGAGCAGACAATATTAGTCACACACTCTTATTTAATCATATCATTATTTTCTGACAATCTAATCAAAAATTGTATGAATATTTGCTTGTATTAAACCCCATTTAAAAACAGGAAAATATGGTACAATCCCATAAATAGAAGGGGGGGGAAACCAAAATTCCAGTTTTATCCATATTATCTTCAAGAAGGTGATATACATCCACTTTATGGAGGTACCTAGTGAATCTAATCAATGGCTCTTTAAGGTAGGCAGAGTACGTACTTCTCAGCATTATTGGAGTCACATACATACATACTTACATTGTGCTCTAAACTTGCTTTGATCAAGTTCACATATCAGTTTTGCCTGCCACTTTCAGACATCATTAAGCTAAACTGTCTGTGGTAAGCTGTCCTGCTGATTGGTGATGTCAGTTGAACTATGTCACAGAATAGAACTATGGCTATTTTACATGACATTTCCATGGAACTAATATTGATAGTTCAGCATCAAGATTTAAGATATATTGTGTATACATGAAAAATACCATTCTTGAGGCCTAGTTATGTTTGGCCGTGGCAAAGACCAGTATTATGTATTTCCCCACAGAACAACATTGAGGCTTCCCAAAAAGTCTGAGAACCCATAAGAACAGCCATGCTGGGCTAGACCAATGGTCCGTCTAGCCCAGTATCCTGTCTTCTGACAGGAGGCCAATATCAGTGCTTCAGAAGGAATGAACAGAACAGGCAATCATCAGGTGATCCATCATCCCCTGTCATCCATTCCTAGCTTCTGGCAAGCAGAGGGTAGGGACACTCGGAGCATGGGGTTGCATCCCTGACCCTCCTGGTTAATAGCCACTGATGGACCTATCCTCCATAAATGTATCTAGTTCTGTTTTGAACCCTGTTATAGTTTTGGGCTTTACAGCTTCCCTGGCAATGAGTTTCACAAATTGTTTGTGTGTTGGGTGAAGAAGTACTTCCTTTTGGTTGTTTGAAACCTGCTGCCTATTAATTTCATTGGGTGACCCCTAGTTCTTGTGTTATGTGAAGGAGTAAATAACATTTCCTTATTCTCTTTTTCCACACCAATCAGATTTTACACACCTCTATCATATCTCCTATTAGTCGGCTGTTTTCCAAGCTGAAAAGTCCCAGTCTTTTTAGTCTCTCCTCATGTAGACTGTTCCATACCCCTAATCATTTTTGTTGCCCTTCTCTGACCTTTTCCAGTTCTAATGCATATTTTCTGAGATGCGGTGACCAGATCTGCACGCAGTATTCAAGATGTGGGTGTACCATGGACTTATATAGAAGCATTATGATATTTTTTGTCTTATTGTCTATCCCTTTCCTGATAGTTCCTAATATTCTGTTAGCTATTTTGACTGCCACTGCACATTGAGTGGATGTTTTCAGAGAACTATCCACAATGACTCCAAGATCTCTTTCTTGAGTGGCAACAGCTAATTTAAACCCCATCATTTTGTATGAAAAGTTGGGATTATGTTTTTCAATGTGCATTACTTTGCAGTTATCAACACTGAATTTCATCTGCCATTTTGTTGCCCAGTCATCCAGTTTTGTGAGATCCCTTTTTAATTCTTCACAGTCTGCTTTGGGATTAACTATCTTGAGCAATTTTGTATCATCTACAAATTTTGCATCATCTACAAATTTTGCCACCTCGCTATTTACCCCCTTTTCCAGATCATTTATGAATATGTTGAACAGACTGGTCCCAATACACACTCCAAGAGATGCCACTATTTACCTCCCTCCATTCTGAAAACTGGCCATTTATTCCTACTCTTTGTTTACTATCTTTTAACCAGTTACTGATCCATAAGAGGACTTTCCCTCTTATCCCATGACAGCTTACTTTGCTTAAGAGCCTTCGGTGAGGGACCTTGTCAAATGCTTTCTGAAAGTCTCAGTACACTATATCCACCTGATCTCCCTGGTCCACATGTTTGTTGAACCCCTCAAAGAATTCTAATAGATTTGTGAGGCATGATTTCCCTTTATAAAAGCCATGTTGTGTCTTCTGCAACAATTCATGTTCATCTATGTGTCTGATCATTCTGTTCTTTACTATAGTTTCAACCAGTTTGCCTGGTACTGAAGTTGGGCTTATTGGCCTGTAATTGTCAAGATCACCTCTGGAGCCTTTTTAAAAAACTGACGTCATAATAGTTATCCTCCAGTCATCTGGTACAGAAGCTGAGTTAAGTGATAGGTTACAGACCACAGGTAGCAGCTCTGCAATTTCATATTTCAGTTCCTTCAGAACCCAGTCTGTATCATTTGGAAATGGAAATGCCAATAAGGCTGTTTTCTTTAATTATCAGTCAGAAGGGAGGGTCACAGGAACCATCCTTACAAGTACGGAATCTCAACAGCTTGGCTCTGCCTACTTGTGAGACTCTGTCTGTCCCCTGTGCCATACTGCCACAGCTACACTCAGCAGAGGCTCTTGAACTTTATCCCCCTTGTTGCAGGTGGGGTTTTCTTTCTAAGGGCCCCTTTCCTTTGGCAAGCTCTGTCCTGCAAGGTCTGAAATAGCAGAATGCATTGACCTTTTAGGCATGCTGCAAAGCCAGTGTGTTGAATGAGTGTTGGCTCAGAGAGCTGAGAGTGGGGTTTTTGTCTAGTGGGAAAGAGGGGTTACAGCTGTGTTGGTCACGTGACTGGTGATCAAATAATATGTGGTAGGGAAGTGCTGCTGCTCTGGTCAGGCTTTATTTTGTAAGTCTAGATGGCTCCCATTCCCATAGTATTTGATCATCTCTCAGTCTTTAATATATTCAAACAAACACCCCTCTGTGAGATAGGACACATTTTACTAATAGGGAACTGAGGCACAGAGAGACTAAGGGCCAGACCCACAAAGGGACTTAGTCGCCTAATTACCACTTTAGGTGTCTATATTGAACATTTAGGCACACTGAGATCCTCAAAACCCTCACTCACCTGCCAGCTAACCCTGGAGGCACCCGTATTCCCTAGGTACCTATGTTTCTGCTGGAAAAATCCCCATGGTGCCTACATTTCTGCAGGTGGACATGTTCAAAACCATCTAATTCCTGGTGCCACTGAGCTGCTTGGTGCCTTACCTCAAGACCTGGAAGGATTTTCAAAAAAGACATTCCCCTTCCTGTGTCACCTGCAGGGCCTGATCCAGTATGCCTTTTCTGGGCCTCACACAAAAAACAGCTGGGGGCAACCAGACTCGGACTGTTCTGGGCTGGGACTTGTGGGTGGATGGGGAGCCACTCACCTGTTATGTGGGAGCACTAAATTCAAGCTCCTCCACCAATGAATATTAATTTATTTATACAAAGTGGAACAGCTCCAACAGAAGGGATTAAGAAAGCTACACCTTGGAATACCCGATAGCCTGGTGGTCAGGGCATCACCTGTGATATTGCAGACCCAAGTTGAAGTCCGTGCTCCAAATGAGGAAAAGCAGGCATTTCACATTGCAGATGAGTTCCCGAACCACGGGGCTATTGGTTATAATGGGGTGAAGATTCAGTCTCGCTCTCTTTTCCTAAGAAAGGGCTGAATTGACCTGACTTAGGTGCCTAAGTCCAGGAGCGGGTTCACAGCTTTGAATCCCAAGCAGAGGTAGGCACCTAACTATCTTTGGGGGGTGTGCAGGTTAGGAGATTTTTGGTAAATTCCAAATCTTCAAATTGTTTATTTGTTTGTATTTTCAAAAGAATCCATTTTTCCAGGTGAACTTGTTATCTCATCTCAGCACATCCATCACCATGAGCCTCAACAGTTGGATCTGTTTGATCTTAGTGAGACTTTGTCTTACTGAAGGAGTTTTGTAGTTAATTTCTTTTTAACACACCTTTTGAAATTGATTAGATTCAAGATCACAGTGTCTCTTTATCGATGGATGTGCAGCCAGTTTCCTTCATGTGAAAATACTGAGTTCTGCAGTAGCTCTGCAAAGTAATTCATAATTTTGTCATTTTTGCAATGTCCTCTGTAAGTTAGGGAGGCCAAGAAACACAATTTCTATTCACGCATCATAAAACTCCGTGTGTCCATAAAAACACCAGGAGAAAACAACACTTCAAATAGCTGAGAGGGAGAGAATCAGATAATAATACATTTCAGTAATGGACAGCCAAATAGCATGTCAGAAAGCTTTCAAAATCACAGGGTCAATGGAGCTATGTTGATTTTTAACAGCGGAGGATCTGGCCTGTGGCATGTGTTTGGAGAATGAGTAATATAGTGCATGCATTTTCAGTCTTATCAAGGTCTCCACCTTAACAGCAACCAAAAAAGGATTTCTTTCCTGATAAAAATGTTAATAACGAGA
The DNA here is from genome assembly GCA_003942145.1 of Platysternon megacephalum. Classification (NCBI taxonomy): domain Eukaryota; kingdom Metazoa; phylum Chordata; order Testudines; family Platysternidae; genus Platysternon; species Platysternon megacephalum. The sequence goes on from QXTE01000029.1 coordinate 12,268,452, forward strand.
GCCAAGCAGCGTTTTGTTTTAGAGAAAACAGTAATGCACAACTAGACTGAATTACTAACTGCAATTGCTGGTCAGAACAATGACCTTTATTCGTATCTTTCAAAATCCATTTATCAGTGGAAATCTGACTTTCAAGAAATCAAGTCTTTTACTACACCAGCTGATTCTCAGGTCTCTGACTTCTTCAGTTTCCTTGTCCCACGGGGATCTTCCTGATCTTTACTCAGTCAAAATTCTCATTTTGCTTTCCAATAAACTGGTCAATGAGTTAGTGTGAACACAGTACATATGTTGTGGTCCCAGGTACCAGGAAGATTCTTTAGATCCGGGATAGTCAATAGGCAGACTGCGGGCCAAATCTGGACTGCCAGATGCTTTTGAACAGACCCCAAAATCTTTTTATTTACTTATTATTATCATTATTGGGTTTTTTTTATTATATTCTCTGGAGTCTGGGCCTTGACTATACGTCGACCAAGAAATTTGGACCTTGACAAAAATAATTGATTACCCCTGTTTTAGATAATAACAGGAACCTGCTGCCAGCGGCGGCTCCAGGCACCAGCGCTCCAAGCGCGTGCCTGGGGCGGCAAGTCGCGGGGGGGAGCCCTGCCGGTCCCTGTGAGGGCGGCAGTCAGGCTGCCTTTGGCGGCTTGCCTGCGGGAGGTCCGCCGGTCCCGCGGATTTGGCAGCAATTCGGCGGCGGGTACGTCAAATCCGCGGGACTGGCAGACCTCCCGCAGGCACGCCACCGAAGGCAGCCTGCCTGCCGTGCTTGGGGCGGCAAAACTAGAGCCGCCCCTGCCTGCTGCTCCTTATATTATTCAACCTCATTGAAATCAATGGAATGACTTCTTCAGAAGAGGGAAACTGCCTTAATATGGTGATGTGGTCCCAGCTCATTTCGTTCCGATGATTATAGGCTCAATCCAATTCCCACTGAAGTCACGGGGAGTCTTTCCATTGACTGCAATGACAGTTGGAACTAGATCGATGAGAGGAATATGCAGGGGAAGAGAGAGGAGTCCCACTTTTGCAGGTAAGATGTCCAGCATAGTAAATGCTGCCTTGGCTGCATTTATCTTTTCAGATAGCTGTAAAAGAGGACTCAGCCTAGAAACCATGGCAAAGCTTATGATACTGAACTGCTGTCTACACCATTCACTGTTACTCAAGATTTTGGTATGTATCCCAAATGAAAACAAAGCATGTTCTTTCAGTTTTAGATCATGTTGTCCAAAACTGCATACATCTTCTGTGTATGTGAAATATAGATACCCACAGCTACTGGGTTACTGAGCACTCTCGCACTACATATGGGCCTTATTTGTCCATGCAGGATTTGGCAGGCAGTGCAGGAGCTCATTTGGATTATATATATAATTTTTAAAAACCAAGGATTTTTGTAGCAGTTTGGTTCACTTCTAAACAATTTATCAGCCAGGTATAGAAGTTTCTTATTCCTTTTTTGTATTACTTTTAGAGTCTTGCATATTTCTGAAATTCAAGAAGATCAAAGAAGCACTTAGGACCGTCACAATAACTATCCCTTCTGTGTACATATTACAAAGGCTCCCTTGTGTTATTAAGCACAGCAGGTTCACTTGCAGTTCTTGCTGAACCTCTGATCTGTGAGATAGTGCACAGGTTGTTGTGAGTTCATGTTATGATATTCTTTGAGTAGGTCTGGTTGAGAATTTTCTGATGCATTTTTTTTCAATGGAAAATTGGGGTTTCTATTAAATGAAAATTTTCATGGAATTTTGGATTTTTCATTGGAAAACGCCAAATGTGAAAATTTTCCTCTGAAAGTGTTTTGATTTTTGACAGGTTTTGGTTGAAAAATTTCCAGCATTTTTGAAAAAAAAAGGCAAAGTTTGCCACTGAATTTTGATGAAAATGTGTTTTGTTTTCATCAAGATGTTCCATCGAGAAAAATACTAATTTCTGACCAGCTCTATGAGATGTGGCCTCTCGCTACATTAATGATGGATACCTGGAAATGGATGAATATAATATCCATCTAAGGCCATGTACACACTTTCAATTAGAATGTTATAGAATGCTGACAGCTGTAGAATTATGACACCTCACTGATACTGTGACTCTTTTAATACTTCAGGTGCCAGATTGTGGGAGATGGAGACTTCCTGCAGTCTTCACTCAGGAGAAACTCCTATTTAAAACAGTGCTTTTCCTGAATGAACACTACATCACTGAGCTCATGGAAACCTGGGAAACTGACAGGAAACCATTGATATAACATTTTCTGATAGGTAAACCACCCTGTTACATGATGTGAAAGGCAGGTGGGCTAAAAAGTTACCGCTGTTTGGAAATAGAACTTAATAATGAACCAAGCTAATTTCACAGCAGATCCACTACTGTTTCGCATTCTGAGGCAGCTAAATATTATCCACTGTACTTGATTCACACTTAAATGTACATCTACCTAGCAACGGTCATGAAGAAAATTGTTCAGTGCTTAAAAAGATCAGTCGCAGCCTGCTTGCCTCTCATTATGTATAATGAGCTCATAATTATGCAATGTTGATTAGAAATGTCAGCCAGGTTCTGAAAATAAGTTTTACCATTAAAGTGCCTCTGTTAATAATCAACTTAAGTGTCAGTTATTTTGATACATTGATTTTCAGGAATGTAGTTGGCCTAAAGAATGTAAAGGTCATCAAGAATACATCCCAGGCTGTGTTACTTAGAATTAGAGATGTAATATGATGTTCAGGGCAGCAAGTACTATAATATTGTATTTTCTGTGTATGAACCCTAACCTGTCAGATCCCCTTGCAAAATCAGGTCAAATTAATGTTTGCTATTTAGAAAAGTTATGTATCAAAAAAGGAGTTGGCATCAAGAAAAGAAGCCTATATTCTGAATTGGGAATTTACTGCTAAGGGATTGTATGGAGAGATAATGCAGTTTCTGAGGCCTGGTTAGGTCCTTTTTGTGCCATTCCCTCATATGGGACCTAAAGCTACCATGAAGAGGAGCAGGGATAATCCAGAGGAGGGGAGATCAGCAACTTCTGTTCTCCCTGTCTCATAAAACAAGACTAAGGGGACATTCAGTAAAATTAAATGGTGAGAAATTCAGAAGTGAGAGAAGGAAATACTTTTTTTTTTTTGCACATTGTGGAATTAAGCTGTGGAACTCATTGCCTCACTGTGTCATTAAGGCCAAGAACCTAACACGATTGAAAAAGGGATTGGCTGTTTATCTGGATACCAAGAATACCCAGTAGTTATAATGAATGACAACGGACATTCTGTAAGAAATACTAAATCTCGTGCTTCAGGGCGTAAACCAATCTCTAACTATTAGCGATCAGGACATGACCTATATAGGAGAAAACTGTCCCACATCTGCCTATCATGGGGTTTTTGCATTTTCCTTACAAGATCTAGAACTGGCCACTAACAGAGATGGGATACGGGTTAGATAGACTTTGGGTCTGGTCCAGTGTCACAATGCTTCTTATGTCGGGGAACCTCCCTTGCCCCCAGTAGCATGAAGAGTCACTGCCCCCTCATTATTATTATTATTATTTTATTTGTTTGTATTACCATAACACCTGGGGCCCTAGTCATGGACCAGGATCCTGTGGTGGTAGGTGTTGTCCAAACACAGAACAAAGACAGTCCCTACCCCAAGGAGCTTATAATCTAAGTATTGGATGAGAGACAATAGCTGGATACAGACGGATAAAAAGATGGGAGAGTACAAGGAAACAATGAGACAGTATTGGTCAGCATGATCGGCTGTGGTCTCAGCACACCAGCAGCCTAACTGTTGTCAAGTTTTTATAGACATCACAGTCAATGAGAGTTCTGCGCATCTGGCACATTCTGGGGTGGGAAGGAGTTTGAACAGGGCAGGGGAACAAGCTAATACAGTAATCCAGAAGGGAAAATACGTTAGCTTTAGATTTACACAGTTTAGCTTGCAAAAAACCCACAAGTATTTGATTTAGGAGGATAGAACCCAATCCTGAAAGATACTGAGCATTCTGACCCTGATCCAGCAAAGCATGTGCATAGATTTAAGCATCTGAGTAGTTTATTCCATTCTCTACCACTACCAGCTGGTTTCTTCACTGGTATGTGCCTATACTGCCTACAAGGAGACGGTGCTATCAGTCTCGCCCTATCCTGAAGAGGAAAGGAGATGACTGTACATTTGGAAAGCCGTCTGCATAGCTTGAAGCATCTGAACAGCCTCTTTGATGCACCTTTGAACTTTTTCCTCCTTCATTTGTTTGTCTTGAAGATAAAACTTCATAGCAGTGTTTGTAGTGAAGTCTAATGAGGACCAGTGTTTGCATAACAAGACAAAGCTTCCCCTGCAGCCGTCCAAACTTCATTAAATTTAATTTATATTCTGGCTAATCTTTGAAAGTGTATAAAATGTGCAGCCAAAGTTTGTTTTTACATAGTTTGGAATAATATATTGTTTGTTTTAAATGGTCAGTTGCAACTGATAGTTGTTTTAAATGCAACATAATGATATATTGTGATGAACTCTGGGTCGCCTAGGGGATGCATTTGTGTCATTGACTTCCATTGCGTTAGCATTCTCCTGGGTCAATTATACATTTAAGGAGGAAAACAGAAGAGTGATTACTTCTTAGCTTACCAGACACTTTACTTCAGCACGTCTGCAAAACATTCTAGAGTCCATATCTCTAAAATCCACAAGCTTTCAAAAACCAGATTAAGTCACTTAATTTAAATTTAATTCCACAGGAGGTTGAATGACAGGTTACTTCTGGGTAAGCAGTGCTGGCAGTCCACAAGCAATAGAAAAGATCACTCAGTCTTGGCCCTTAGTATCGCTCTAATAGAGGACTGTAAAGATTGTATCCATTAGTATGTATTCAGAAATGCTATCAAGAAACTTGGAGGCTTATTGTAGTCGTGCCATACAAAATAGAAACAGAGAAATAACACCATATGTTTAAATGTGATTTCACACTAGCCTATAAGAAACACATGTTTTCCCTACACCCAGAACTTTCTCATGTAGTGAACAGCTCAAGAAATTTCAGACCATATAGAAGTGTTAATATTTAAGTGTCCCTGTTTCTAGAACATTCTAAGTGCCCTATTAATCTTTCTGTAGTTAAAATATCTCATTTATTTAATCGGTCATCTTTTCAGAGTTCTTTGAAATGTGGGAAATGAATTATAACATTTAATCTTGTGTGTACGACTAACTGAGATATAGGCCCTTCAGTCAGTTTACTTTAGAGTGACAGATGCTTGGAAACGCTCTATGGCATGTCATGAAAGTTATGATCATGGTTGTTTATATGTATAGCTCCAGAAGTATATCATGTGCTTTCCACACAAAGGCATAAGTTGTCCATGATTTTCAAAAGGGACTAATGATTTTGAGTTGCTCAGTGTTTGGGTGCACAATGTTAGAGCCCTGATTTTCAGATGGTGAGTGCTCATCGCTTTCCAAAAATCAGGCCCTTTTAAAGTGTCTCAAGTAGAAGCCAAGAAGCCGAGGCACCAATAATCACTAGTCACTTTTGAAAATCTTGGCTAAGGACCCTGCCTTAGAATTGACTGAATAAAGATCCAAAATATTCTTGCTTTATGAAATAGTACCAGGTCTTTTTCAACAGGTATCTTCTCGTCCAAACTTCCATGCCCTCCATGAATTTTTTTTTCTTTTTTGTAATTGAGACGCTCTCCACAAACTTCCCCACTTCTCTCCAAACACTCACCTTTTAAAAGCGCAGTTGTCCAGCCTAAATAAGAGACACAGAAAGCCCTGACTGCAGCAGAGCAGAGGGACAGGATGCTCAGAGCTTTTTGGGGCCTAAGAACTTTGCTTTTCCACTTAGAGATCAGTATGCATCTAGGACGGAAAAAGACCTTTCATTCTGAAAGTTACCATGCACCGTTTGTGCTAGTATGGATCATTTCAAATCTCTCTCTATACCCAGGAATAGAAATCACCAGTTTATTCATCATTTTTTTGAATTAATGGCTTTTTAAATTTATTTTTGAGATCACTTCTCAAATAGAACTTTTAAACCCTTTAAAAAAGTTGTTTTTAAAGGCCATATCTCCTTTAAACAGCATTTTTATTTTACTTTATTTTATTCTATTTTTGTCTTTCAGGAAAAAATGCTGTAAGGGTTATAAATTTGTCCTTGGACAATGCATCCCCGAAGGTATGTGATTTCATTGTTCTTACCCTTCACATCCCAGTGCTATTAGCCATTTCTCATTTCTTCTGTTTTCTGTGCTGTTAATTTGGGAGAAAATACTGAGTTAACCACAGGCTTGGTTTTCCCTGGTGTGGGATTCGTTACCAGAAATAGCAATATGATAAAATTCTGTGTCTTCAAAATATTTCAACTAGGAAGCCAGGTCTTGGCTCTCCCTACATACATCTGGTTGTATAGATCTTGTGATATGAATTAGTGTACACACAGGGCCGTATTCTGCCCTTGGATGTGTGTTGAGAGCCACTTCACCCAGGAGTATTAGTCAGTGCAGCTAGGCCAGCAGCTAATTATTCCTTCTCTCCCAACAACAGCAGTGCGGAGGCTGGGAGAGGATAGTGCCTCGGAGGACTGTCTCCCCAGGGTACTCCTGGGGTGGTGCAGCTTAGACATTGCCTCTTACACAGGGCTGTCCCTAAAGGCAATGAGAATTATTCTGCGTAGCTCATGCTGTGGTGAAAGGGAGTGTTCTCTTCCAGGCATTAGTGAGTGATGCTAAACCATATTTTGTAAATACAGGGTTTGAATCTCCTGAGTTCAAAGGTCTTGGAACATCTGGATCATCTTTTAGAAAAGAATGAGATGCATTTGCAAGTGAAGCTGTAGCTCATGGACACAACACACAATGCTACTGGATGACCGGCATGAATTTTAAGGGCCTGATCTGAAGCCCATTGACATCACCAGGAGTCTCTCCAGTGACTTCAGTAGGCTTTGGATCAGTCCCTAAAACAGTTATTCACAAAACTGTGTCACATAAGATGTCTCCTCCTCTCACTGACTTTCCTGGTGCAGGATCAAGCCATATATGCAGAGCTAAGACTGACTGCAAAGCTGCAAAATCCTCTTGCTGTAGGCAAACTCTTTAAGCTGAAAATGAAAAGGCTTCTGCTGGGTAACACATCTGTACAAGGACAATGCCATACTGGGACCATGGGGTTGGTCAGTGAGCTTCCTTAGTATGAGATGTAAACATTTTGAAGGGAATAGAGGCAGGGTAATGTTGTTCTTGAGAAACCCAGTGAACTGCTTGTTCTTTGGCTTATAAATTCTGGCCAACAAGTTCCTCCCAGCTGTGGATCTAACTGCCATTTGCCCCTGGGTGAGTGAGCTGTTTGTTGTCAGATAACAAAAAATAGCCACCTCCTAAAAATATTGATCCTCGTGCTGTCAATGTGGTGAGAAATTCAAAGTGCTCCCAGCACAAGACCCAGCAGAGCTGCTGCAACAATGGGTGATGTTTGAATGAGATCAGTTCAACTTGGTCTGCTTATGTTCATGGTTTTTATTTTGGGCTTTGCCTTTGTGTTTGTGTAGGGAGCTCATGGCAGGACTGGTGAGCTACAGTGTGAGAGACTGAGTAGAAGCATGGTGTTGGATTGAAGACATTTTTAGTTTTGTAGAATATAGGGAGACAGAAACAGAGACCATATAGAATGGAAAGAACTCAGGCTCTCTGCAAATCCATCCTCTGGCTTTCTTAGGATGATGTCTCCAGTAAAATATCCTGTGTCTATAGTGATTATTGAGTAAGCATCACAGAGATTGTGGGAGAAGAAACAGGGGTATGGATAACAAAAAAGCCACAACAAAAGAGAATCGGTCTTCTAGTTTTGACCTATTCAGATTTAGGTGAACCTGAAAGTAGCTCTTAATTATGACTCCATTGACTTTAGTTAAGCTCTCCCTGGGCTCTGGATCTTAACAAGCTTGGAGAATTTCTTTCTTTAAATGAACTTGTTTGCTGGCTGTGGTTTCTCTACCTCTAGCTCAGCCCACTTTGTATCCTCCATTAGCCCCCTCTCAACCTGACCTGAGTTTCACCTTGAATTTCACAGACCAAAGGAACAACGGAAACAGCTGAAACTGTCTAGGGCAATAGTGAATAAACTAGAAACACTATGATTCGGAGAAACACTCTTTTAACTTACTCTGTTAAAATGTAACCGCTCCCCGCACATCATTCCATCATAACCTTGGCAGTATGAGTGTGCTTGAAATGCATATCTCATCACGGGCACATAAGTATATTATAGATGTCTAAGGTTGTTAGTTTCCTTATTAAAATATATCTTTGCCTTTTAGCCATTACTGGCAAATCACAACACCAAGAAAGCAATTGTAGTACCGTCTTCCTGTGCAACTACCAGTGAGTACAAGGAAGGGCTTGGGAGCTCAGGCAGACCCTGCTCCATCTACTCTATTATGTCTGCAGCAGAAAGACCTGGTTCTCCTTCTGGGGCAGGTGTTTTTTAAATAGTCTCTCCTCCCTAAGGCAATGGCATTGTCATTGATCTTCAACCTCCTTCCTGTCGTTTCCATCCATTCTCCCTTCCCTGTTCTACCCTCTAATTCCCACATATCCAGATAAAAGGGAATGCAGTCCAGTGGAATGAGAGTGGGTTCTATACATATCTAAGCCTTGGACAAGTTATCGCACATCTCTGTGCCTCAGCTTCCCCATCTTTAGAATGGGGATAATGATATTTAGAAAAGCAATTTGAGACTGAATGCTAAGTACTATTTTTATTACTACAGTTGCCTCTCTGACATCTCCTTCTGCCCCACTTTCTCAAACCAAATGTGTCAAAAATAGAACTTTTCATCTTTTCTCCAGAACTTCCTCTCTCTCTGTCTTACTATTCATGGTTGACAATTCCATTCTCTCTTCCTTCTCTGGGCTCAGCCTAAAGCAAAGCACACATGCTTGTAGCCTGGATCAAACATTCAGGGAGTATCCATGGTAGCTTTTACAAATGTGTTCACTACTGTGAGTTTCTTGGCAAAGATTAACTTGAGATAAGAGTCTAGTGTAGACAAACCCTGGTCAGATTCTCCTTCCTCAGTATCCCCATTGCCAAAAACTCTGCTTCCTCCTTTCTAGTCTCTTTCTTTATCATCTGTCCATTCTTCAGTCCATCCACATGCTGCAGCTAGAATTATTTATGACCTTTTCTATGCGTTCCCTCCAATACTGATAATATGAAGCGTGATTAACAAGATCAGACAGGACAATGCCTGGGTTATCCTTATAGTACCAACCTGGCTGAGACAGATTTGGTATTCTTACCTGCTTCACCTATGTGTCTAACCTGCGTTCAAGTTTTCAACCATCCTTTATCTCCTCTTCTAGGGTGCAGATCACGTTCTTCACCCCAACTGAGGGGGCTTCTGCATCAGAGCATTGCTCCTAGAGGGTTCACAAGATTAGAATCCACCTGCTCAACAGGAGTACAAGTATTACTAAACAGCAGAAGATAGTCAACTAAAATTACCTTCAGAACTAGAAAAGGTTCAACCACTACTGTCACTGTGACAGTGTTGTGCCTGAATCTTCTTTGCTCTCAATCATCTTGGATTACCTGCTGAACTTGAAGAAATCAGGTTATCAGTTATCTCTCTTAAGGTTCATCTGGCTGCAATATCAGCACTTCATGCCCCACTAAAAGGATTTTCCATATTTGCTCATCCTATGTCCTCAAGATTTATTAAGTGTTTAGGGAACCTCTCCCCCAGTTTAAGGATTCTACTCCTACTTGGGATCTCAACCTGTACTTAAGTACCTCATGGGACCTTTGTTTGCCATAGGTTGAACCTGCTCTTTGCTTCAGTTATCTATGAAGACGACCTTTCTAGTAGCCATCACATCAGCTCACAGGGTTGGGGAGACTGGGGCCTTGATGGAAAACCCTCCATTTGTGGTATCTTTCAAGGACAAGAACTCTTAATGGCCACCCTAAATTCTTACCTAAAGTGCTGTTGGATTTTCATTAACCAGGCCATTCATCTACCAGTATTTTCCCCTAAACCACATATATCTCAGTATGAGACAGATGTTAGATGGGCATTGGCCTCTTATCTAGATAGGACCAAACAATTTTGAAAATCACCTTGACTCTTTGTCTCTATCACAGAGAGATCCAAGGAGTCCACAATCTCTACACAGAGATTTTCAAGAGGGATCTCTGGGTGTATCATCGCTTGCTATAACACAGCTGGTGCTCTACTTTCCCCAAGGATAATAGCACACTCTACCAGATCACAGGCACAGCTTTAGTCAAGAACATTTCAGCGTCGTAGATATGCAAAGCTGCTACACAGGCCTCAGTGCATACTTTTTGTAAACTCTATGCCTTGGTCCACAACGCCAGATCTGATGCGATGCTTGGTTGTGCTGTACTGTCTCCAGTCTTAGACTCAATTCCAAAGCTCCTTAAGGGTCCTTAAAGAGATTGTGTGTGTGGGGGGGGGGGAATTAGCTATGGGAGTGAGCTTCACCATCATGGCTTCCTGGGACCCCAGACCTTCTTGGTCCTAACCCTGACCACGCCAGGCAAGAGAGAGGGACCCTGATGACATTGCCCCCTCCTCTGGCTCCAGCTGAATCCCGAATACCACCTGGGATGAAATGGGATTGGACTTTAACAACAACAAGCTCCAGCCCATTTCAACTAAATTCTTCTATTTTCCCCAAAAGGACAGGTGTTACTATCTTTGATACCATCTAAGAGACTGTCAAACAAGGGGGGGAGAGGGTTCATGTGGGGATACTGCTCAGGAGGCATCTGAAGCAGAGCATCCATAGGGACACTATTTGAAGAAGAGGTTACTCACCTTGTGCAGTAACTGTGGTTCTTCAAGATGTGTGTCCCTACGGATGCTCCACTACCTGCCCTCCTCTCTGCTTCAGACCATTCTTTGTTGGACATTCGAGTAGAGAAGGAACTGAGCGCCGTTCACCCATGCAGCTCTATATACTTTGGTGTGCACCATGAGGTCGTATAGCACATGCATGGGCCGAACAGACACTGCCAACAGAAAATCTCCGATTAGGAGCTTGAGAGGCACACGCACACCTGAATTGGAGCACCATAGGGACACACATCTTGAAGAACCACAGTTACTGCACAAGGTGAGTAATCTCGTCTCTTCAAACACAGCACTGAGTTGGTTTATAGTTAAAATAAAACAAATGTATTAACAAGAGGACATAGGTTAAGTGATGCCAAGTAAAAGGAATAAAGTTAGAAAGGGAAACCAGAAAATAAAAGTGAAAACGCATCTAAAAGTCTACAACTAAATTTAGTAAGGTACAGGCTTTGTTCAAGATGCTTTCTCTCACCGGTCTTCCTTCTTCTCAGCCATGGCTGACTTTCCCTCAGTCAGGACCTTCCACAGCAGTACAAGATGCTGGCTTCCCTTGTCTTCCTAGGTGAAAGGTCTTTGCCTAAGCAGGTTTCTCACCTATATTCAGTTTGCAGAGACTTCAGCCCCTCCACTTGGCTGAAGGACCCATCTTTCTCAGCTTGCAAGAGCTCTGTTGCCTTGTGTCTATCTAGTGATGGATGCCAAAGATGGCTTCCGTCTTTGCTTATGTCTTCCAAAGGTCAATGACGTCATTTCAAGAGGCAGGATGACCTCATTCTCTTTTCCCCTTTCTGTGAGCTTCCCATCACCCTGTATGTAAATGGGGCATCCATTGTTTTGATTCCACCGTGCTTAATTGATATAGGAGACAGGTATATAGCTGTGATGTTCCCTCCTATCTGAGAGAGACCTCTTTCTCCTTTTGTTTAGACACAAACTGTAAAGACTAATATCAATAGAAATCCATAATTCCTTACGTAGTGTTAACGCATACATTTTATGATGGTATTAATCACCAATGTGTCATTTGCTGGTCGGAGAAGCAAATACGCATTCCTTCATCTAGGGCAGACCTGTTTACCAACTCCCCCTGACATGCCTGGCTTAAGCAAATTTTAGTCATCATTCCTGCCTATATCCATAACTCTTAATACACACCCCATATATACATCATGCAATATTATTAATGATCAGTGAGTTTCCAGTGGCATCTTACGTGATACCTTTTAGATACAGATAATAAACATAGTGAGTTGTGGCACACTGAATTGATCAGGCCCACTGAAACACATTACCTGATATACCACAACTCCCCTTCCTATTTCTCTGCCTCTCCCCCTTTAAGAGAGCTTCTCTCCTCCTCACCTCCTGGTTCAAGCGGGGTTTTTCCAGAGGCTAGCAAACAAAGAAAGAGCTTTTGGTATAAAAGGATGAGCTTGAACTGGCAAAGGGCCTTCCTTTGATTCAGCAAGCGGACAGGGTCCTCTGTCCAAAGGGGGTCCCAACCCTTGCCGAAGGGTTGGAAGGACTTTGGCTTACTGGGACGCCATAGGACTGATGGGTGGCCTCTGGATAAGCTTTCCCCATGTATATAGGAACTTTCATTGATTTTTATGTTTTTTCTGTAATGCTTTTACTCTAAGGATAAAAGTATTTTGCTGTATGAAGCCTGGCTGGTAACTGGTGTACACTGCTGTAGCCCCTGAAGAGAGGTTAACCACAGGGGCCAAACGTTGGTCAGACCTGCTGGGGAAATCACAGTGAGGTGCAGAGGGGCTACAAGCCTCAACCCCCGGTCTGGAGGGAGAGAGGTGCAGCTCTCTGTCTGACACAAGTGATGGTTGAGAGCCTGAGACCTTCAGAGGGCGCCCTCAAGAAAGACCAGGAGTGGGGGCAAAGTGCAGTTAAGTCTGAAACGGTGACAGGGTTTAACCTGCATTGCCATCTATCAGTAATTTGTTATGACATTTGATCTTTTGGAAAATTCAGCAATTCACAAGGTGGCTGCCAGTCACTAGCATGAATCAGAATATTTCTTCAATAATTTTAAAAGTATGGTATACATGCAAAGAGTGTTGGAATGTTGGCAAAAACATTTAGATTTTACTTAGATTTACATTTCCTTAAATTGCAAGCTTTTGGGGGCAGGGACTGTCTTTTTGTTCTGTGTTTGTACAGTGCCTGACGCAGTGAGGTCCTGGACCATGATTACAGCTCCTCGGTGCCAAAATAATAATACAAGCGACAATTAAAAATAATATATTTTTAAAAAAGGTTAAAAACAGTGGACTGGCCCTTTTATAAACTCTGAATTAAACGTTTAGAAGTTTTTTTAAATGATATAAAGCAAGATTGTCATGAATTTTGATATAAACTCTAAGGGCCTGCAGCAGTGCTTATCCAGACTTGCTTTGGGCCCAGCCACTGTCTCAGTTTCCCCTTCTTCTCCAGCTAATCAACCTTCACACTGAGGGAATGTCTTTACTGCAGAGTTAACTTGTGTGATTGGCACCTGGGTCTAAGCACCCTTGTTAGCCTCGCCAGGGTGTTACCATCCAGACTCTAAAGCCCTACCTAAATCATTGTGTCCTCTCTGGTACTGCACTCACCTGTATATGTCACTCAGACTTCTGGGGGCATATCCCATGGATCTTAGTGCTATGGTAAGATGAGCCGCTCTGTAATTCTTTCCCAGTGAATTGTGGGAGAATTTGTCTATGGTTCTGGGCTTCTGGGGGGAATTGTGGGAAGGTACTGGATGACTATCATCACTGGCGTGATTTAGCCTGCATCCTCACTGCAAAGTGAATGGTTACCAGCCCGAATGAAAACTTCACTTGGGCTTCAGCCTACACCCCAAGAGGGCCAGCTGGCCCAGGTGGAAAAGCTCCGCTACACTCCGGTAAGAGGTTAAGCATCAGATGCTAGTCTGTACATTTATATTATTAGAAATGGTGATACCTTATTAACCATGTGCTCTTTGCTTAGGCAATTAGGGTTGGTTTGGTTCAGGTAATTTGTTTATTTTAACTAACTTTTCTTTCTGAAACGTTTTCTCAATGTATTTGCCACAGAATTATCTGTAAGCTATTGTATAGTATATTACACACTTCCGTCACTTGTGAATTTGGGGAGGGGAAAAAAAGCAAATTACTTTTATGCAACTAATATTTCCCTGAGAAAAATTACTAATTCTGTGCAACCAAAGCAGCATATTAATTATTATTTTATTATATTGTCGCACCTAGGAGCCTCATTTGTGTTAGGATCCCATAGTGCAAGGTGCTGGTACAAACACAAAGAAAGTGCCCCTTTCTTAAATTATTAGACCTGTAGAAAAGCTGTGACTAGGAATTCTAATTCCCAATAAAACATTAGTTACATTTTGTGAAAATCTCACTTGTGTTTCTTCCATCTGCTGTGATAATGTAGCAAGACTTTATTAATGAACAATAACATAAGATGAGATAAAATACCAAATGATATGGTTGTCCTAAACACATGGGCCTGCAATCAATGTTTCCCTTAAGCACACTTTTCTCTCTTTAGACTACGATGTGTGTGCAGAAGCTCCATGTGAACAGCAATGCACAGATAACTTTGGACGTGTCCTTTGTACATGTTATCCTGGATACCGGTATGACCGGGAGAGACACAGGAACAGAGAGAAACCCTACTGCCTAGGTGGGTATGAAGAACATGTCACATTTATCTTTGGTTAAGGCTGTGTCCTGCTACAGGCAGAATTTTCAATTTTTTAGAAATTCTTCAAAGAAGAAGTTGAATGGTGCTAGACCCTTTCCTCTTACTTTCCTTCATTTTCTTAGTATGAGGATGCTTTTAATTGATCTAAGTAAATAGCTGTATAAGTTTCCCCCCCCCCTTGTTAATTCCTCCCCCATGCAGTCTCTGAGCAGCATTCAAGGTCTTTGGCAATGAAACAGGGCATGATTCTCGCATCAAACTGAAAACCAGGGAAATTATGTTAAATTATGAAAGCAAACCTCTGAGGTTCAATTCAGATTGTAACTCCTAATTCAGGTACTTATACCACTCCCAGCTAACTCAATAGCACTACCTTGCATGGGTGAGTATTCACGTGAGCCAAGGTTTGCAGGATCAAGTTTTGATGCAAAGATCTGTCAAGTGGTGATCATGTGTAAAGGGCCATGCATGTTAATAATTATAATACAATTGACGTGAAGCTGTGACCCAGGCCCCCTGAAGGTCTGTGGTTGCTTGACCATCCATTCAGAATCCCTTCTGATAATGGAACCCTTAAGGGAAATATCTTATGTGACCTCTGAACCTCTGTAACTTTTGGGGAATTCTCAACATTTGTTCAACTTCAGATATCGATGAGTGCGCCACAAGCAATGAGACTCTCTGCTCTCAAATCTGTGTCAACACCATGGGCAGTTACAGATGCGAATGTCATGAAGGCTATATCCGGGAAGATGATGGGAGGACTTGCACCAAAGGAGACAAAGGTATATACTAGCGTGCAGTAATATCCTGGGCCAAATATAGCCTAAGAAAACTGACCCATCATAGAGAGGGAGCTGTCGAAATGTAATACAGCCAATGCCAAATTCAGGTGCACTGGTGTAACAGAACTGAATTTGGCCCATTGACTTAGATTACTAAAAAGCAAGTGACCTATCCAAAGGCTGTGCCATGCTTCCATAGTCCTCTGTCCATGGTGCTCCTAGGGACAGTCACTGTCTAGAAAACCCCTATGGACGGCTCTGGCCTCCCATTGAACAGGGGCTCCACAGGGTTTTGGGACTAGCATCTCACTGTCTGTTCTGCAAGGGGGCAAAACACACTGCCCTCTGGCTGATGGGATGTTCAGGAAGAAAACCCCTGTAGGAGAACCTCTTGGTGATTTCCTCTCCTTTAGCCATGGGAGGGGGCAACCAGGTATTGTCTCATGGTGTGATCCATACAGAAGATATTTGTACCTCATTCGGTGGACTTGAAATAGTGTTGATAAAAATATTTTTACATTCATGGCAAACCTAGGTTCTCATCAACTAGACCACTATGTAACAATGTAAAAAATCTATGCGAGCATAAGCCTTTTACTGCCCCTGAGATACTGTACTATTGAGTTCCCAGGGCAATTCCCATGGCTTGTTCTGGAAGTACCTTTTCCCTGTAATTAGCATTAAATGAACTGTCATGTCTGCATGTGAGAGGAGTGCAAATGAGAAGCTAATATTTTCAAGCATGTGGAAAACATTCTCCCTGGAGGGGAAGAGTGGGTGAATAACGAATCTTGCTCTTATTACTTAATTTAGGCCACTTTGTCTGAAACACATAAAATACTTGCAGCTAACATAATAATAATAATAAGCCAAATCCAATTTATACAGGGGTAACTAAGAATAGAATTTAGTCCAGTGTGGGATCTCACTTAGAGGAAAATGAGCCAGATTCTGACCTCCATAAATCCAAAATCGCTTAAGTGGATTTAGTCTGTATTTACACTGAGGCCAATGACATTAGCAGATGGCCCAATGTTAGTACTTTTGAGCTTTCAGGCACACACCAAAATCATACCTGGAGATTCAACTTATGTTTTAATAATTAAATCAGTAGGCTAAATTCCATCTGCGACTCTAGAGCTCTTGAATTCCATGGCACTGAAGATAATTGGATGGCACTGTTGCAACAGAGATCAGAAATTGTTCCAATAAATATAGAATGATGAGCTTTTGGGCTGTGTTTTGTTTTATTTGAACATTAGTATTAAGTACAAAAGTGTCTGCCGTCATCCAATGCCCTTAAATTAATAACGTTTGGGATAATTTAAATTAACCACAGATATAAAAAGTTATTAACAGAGGGGAAAAAAAGAAAAAACTGAAAACATCTTTTGATGAACGATAGGTTACAGTTGGTTCACCTATTAATGACTGAAAGTACATCTTATATCACTGACTCTTCCAAACCCCAGCTGCACAATAGGCACAAACATTTTGTAATTTTTATTTGTCCCATTGAAAACATATATCTGGAGCATCCCAGTAATCTGTGATTGCTCTTTGTAGCTTTCAAACATTTATAATTGTTTAATTTATAAAGATGTCATTAACAAAACATGTGTGTTGTCACTAATACCCTTGCAGATATTTTTATAATTAACATTTCCTCTGTAGTTCAAGCTTTCTGACAGAGGAATGTCCATAGCATTCAGGATTACTGACTGTTCAAAATATTCTAGGCATTTGTAAATTAACTTCAACTATCTGCAAACAGCAGTTTGTAACACAGTTTTCTTTTCACTATAATGCATGTCTTCTGTGTGGCATAGGACACCATCTCTCAAACAGTTACCAGCAGCAGTTGGAGAGGCAGCATACAGAATCTAAGGGCTATATTCTGCTCTGTTACACCAGTGTAAATCTAGAATAATTTCACTGATTTCAGATCTAAATGAGAACAGAATTTGGCCCTAGCTATTTTTATTAAGCACACTAGCCTGCAAAATACTGGCCAGAATGCAGAACAAGAGGATTTTCAGCAGCTGACTTCTAGGTCTATAAATTATGTGCCACCTTGTGGTAAATGTAAGTTCCTGCACCATTATAAAACAGCAACACATTTAAGTTGTAATAACCTTATATAGAACTACAGTAGAGTCACATTATATTGGTTGCTGGAACACTAAGGCAGATTTTCTGATAATATTTTGTACGAGACATTATAAAAGCAGACAAAAATTGGACATCTCACCATAATTCCAAATATAGCATACCTTACACAGAGAGTTAATAATAATGTGTTTCCTCTGCAATGCCAGAAGAATTACACTCTTTGGCCCTACCCTACTAGTAGTGGATTGGATTAAATATGTTGTGGATTTGTACATCGGGCACCAAAAGGGGCTGCATCCTTGCTGCTTCAGCAATCATTTTTCATATTGCAGAGACAATACAGTTACACACTCAAAAGAGGACAAACTAAACCTTCTCTGCAGTCTGAGCCCAGATAATACAACACAGATGATAAGCTAAACAATCTCTGTGCAAAGAATGCATTCAGAACAGCTCCCTGTAGAGATGTCCTCCTGGCAGTATCTCTCTCTCTTCCAGCATAAGCAAGATCGTGACTTCCAGCATATGCTAAGGAAACATACTGCCTCTCCAAGCAGTTTTCTTATCAATAGCAGCTGCAGGGCTCACCAGTAACGAGGTAAAAGGCTCTGAAGAAGGCCAACAAAACATCATGTGAGCTGGACTTAATTGTTTGTACTGTAGGAGGCCCTATAAGACGGGACAGGTTCAAAGGGACTCTAGTAGTTTAGCTCCCAGATTCAAGTTTTATACAATGAAAACCATTTATTTAAACATCCCACTGAAGTGTTGGTGAACCCTGGGGTTGCCAAGATTTACTCTGCCTGAATTCAGTATCTGCGCCAATGATGACTGCCTCAGAACCATGCCTTGACCAATGGGCATGACCCAGATGGATTCTGGTTCTATTCAGAAGTGGACACATTCTGGATCTGATGTCTGGGGTCACAAGGTAGTGATGGATGACTGTTTTCATGGTCAGAACATCACCTCCCTTTGGTGTAAATTAGGGGAATCCTGCCTTGCACAAATTGGGAAGCAGAAGTAGGGAGATATCTTATCCTTGTTCTCACCAGCATGTTGGATTGTGTTTTGATGGTCACAGAGACTAATGGATCCAACTGGATTCACACAATTCTCTGCAGCACGATCCTTTCCAACTATTAGACCACCTCACTGATAGCCGCAGTCAACTATTATAACCATATTTTGTTGATGCATGGGCCTTTTCTATACATCGGTTGTACTGATGAACTGGATTATATATTAGAACTAGGGGCAAATTCAGTGTTTCTTGTACTCCACTCAATCCCACTGGTTCCAATGGGATTGCATGGGGTTTAAAGACAGCAGAGAAATCTGGCAGTTTTTTCTCTCTGACTGTTGTTGCTTTCAGCAACATTTCTCAACACAGTCCAGTCATCGGGGGCGGGGGAGAGGGGTGCTGGTGAACTCATTGGGATAAAATAAAAATTGAAAGGGACTTTGGTTTAATACTTGTTCCAAACCAACATTTTTACTGTAGTTTAAAAACAGACAAGCCTAATTATCTTTTTATTTTTAAAATGATGCATGCCTCTGTAATTCCTGCTTTTGTCTAGAAATACTGGCACCAAAATATTCACATTTTTAAAAAGATGTTGAAAAGTTGGGAGAAGGTGCAGAATTTGAGGTCTGGGAAAAAAATGCCTTGCAGGGAAAGACTTAAAGAGCTCAGTCTGTTTAGCTGATCAAAAAGAAGATCAAGAGGTGACTTGATTTCTGTGTATAAGTACTTTCACAGGAAGAAAACATTGGGTATTGAAAGGCTCTTTAATCTAGCAGAGAAAGGCATAGCAAGAACCAGTGGCTGGACATTAAAGTCAGACACATTCAAATGGGAAACAAGGCACAAATTTATAACCGTGCAATGGAACAAACTACCAAGGGAGGTGGTGGATTCTCCATCTTTTGATGTCTTCGGATCAAGACTAGGTGCCTTTCTCAAAGATATGCTTTAGCCAGACACAAGTTATTGGGCTCAGTGCAGGGGGTAACTGGGTGAATTTTATGGCCTGTATTATTCCAAGGCTGGCTGCAGCCATGGCTCCGGCGGCCCCGGGGCAGACGGTAGGTCACCTGTTCCAGCGGTTCCCCCCTATCTGCTGTTCTGATGGCCCGGGGGCTGGTTGCCAGCCAGCTGTTCTGGCGTCCACTGCTGTAGCAGCCCCAGTGCTGATCGCTGGCCAGCTGTTGCAGTGGCCCCTGGGGTGACCTCTGGTCAGTTGTTCGGCAGCCCAGAGCTGGCCACCGGTCAGCTGTTCTGGTAGCCGCTGCTCTAGCCCTGGCCCAGAAAAAGTCATGAAGAACCCGTGACCTCTGTGACAGAATCGTATCCTTATGTATTACAGAAGAACGTAGTGAAATTTGAACAAAGGGGAATGATGTGAATTTTTTTACATTGGACACAGTAAATATATATATAACAAAAAGTCATGTCCTTAATACTATGCTAAAAGAAAGCCTGTTTGTATCTAGTGTTGCAGTTTTATTTTTCAAAAGTAGTACACATTTATGAAAACATGACCCAAACAATTATACTAAAGTATGTTTTCAAATGAGCAAGTATAACACAATAGCTAAGTGTGCTGCTGCTGGTCCATTAACAGCCTACTATTGCTAGTAGAGTTCCTCCATTAACTCCAGTAGTAGAAGTCTGTACCATGATTCTGAAGGTCTAGAGTTTGAACCCTACTATTGGCTCTTGTGGCTGATCATTACGCAAGCCTACATGTGGGACAACTATTAAAACAATAATTGTTTGTTTGTGATGCTAAAGTGATTAGCTCTGTGTGAGGCCAACAATAATAAGGTTGCAATGCTTATTTTCAGGGTTATTCTGCAGATGCCGCAACAGATTCATTCCTACATACCTAACGATTATAGTGACCTTTTCTCTAACTTGGCTGTAAACCTTTACCACGAATCCCAATTCTCAGCCCTGTTCGCTCTTGCAGCTCCATTGCACAGCAGAATAATCAGTGCTGATAAAAACCAGTTTTGTGTAAATTGAATAAGACTGTCACATTGCATGGGGTTTGAGTGTAATTTACAATGTATGAAAAGTGGCCATTGGAGGGGTTTGTAAATCATTTCAGATCTATAGGGCTGGCCTAGTGTAAATGCACAGATAAAAGTGTAAACATTTTCAGATATAAAAGAGGAAAAGGGCATTTAGGACTGTTAACTGGAGACAGCTGCTCAAGATAGTTAAGACCAAAGCAGACTGTGAAGAACTTCAAAAAGATCTCACAAAACTAAGTGATTGGGCAACAAAATGGCAAATGAAATTTAATGTGGATAAATGTAAAGTAATGCACATTGGAAAAAATAACCCCAACTATACATACAATATAATGGGGGCTAATTTAGCTACAATGAATCAGGAAAAAGATTTTGGAGTCATCGTGGATAGTTCTCTGAAGACGTCCACGCAGTGTGCAGAGGCGGTCAAAAAAGCAAACAGGATGTTAGGAATCATTAAAAAGGGGATAGAGAATAAGACGGAGAATATATTATTGCCCTTATATAAATCGATGGTACGCCCACATCTCGAATACTGTGTACAGATGTGGTCTCCTCATCTCAAAAAAGATATACTGGCACTAGAAAAGGTTCAGAGAAGGGCAACTAAAATGATTAGGGGTTTGGAACGGGTCCCATCTGAGGAGAGATTAAAGAGGCTAGGACTTTTCAGCTTGGAAAAGAGGAGACTATATGATAGAGGTATATAAAATTATGAGTGATGTGGAGAAAGTTAGATAAGGAAAAGTTATTTACTTATTCTCATAATACAAGAACTAGGGGTCACCAAATGAAATTAATAGGCAGCAGGTTTAAAACAAATAAAAGGAAGTTCTTCTTCACGCAGCGCACAGTCAACTTGTGGAACTCCTTACCTGAGGAGGTTGTGAAGGCTAGGACTATAACAGCCTTTAAAAGAGAACTGGATAATTTCATGGTGGTTAAGTCCATTAATGGCTATTAGCCAGGATGGGTAAGGAATGGTGTCCCTAGACTCTGTTAGTCAGAGGGTGGAGATGGATGGCAGGAGAGAGATCACTTGATCATTACCTATTAGGTTCACTCCCTCTGGGGCACCTGGCATTGGCCACTGTCGGTAGACAGGATACTGGGCTAGATGGACCTTTGGTCTGATCCAGTACGGCCGTTCTTATGTTCTTATGTTAAAATGTGAGCTGCACTGCCTCTGTGAAATTGCTCAGCCTTACATTGTGATTCATAATTGAAAAGTTGGTAATAGCATGAGCCTCTCTTCCCTTCACACTATTGAGTAATCTAAAAACCTCAATGGCTGTTCTATGGCACAGTAGCTTTTGCAATTGCTGTGTGCTTTTCTTTGCTTTGGGTTTTCTGCCCTTTTAAAATGTATTGGAAATTGTTTTAATTTTAGCCGGGCTTTCTGAGAAGGCCGACAACGTGGTGAAAGCAGGAACCTGTTGTGCCTCTTGTAAGGAATTTCACCAGATAAAGCAGACGGTTTTACAACTAAAGCAAAAGGTACAAACGTTTTGTCAGTTCCATTGTTACATTATACATTTTAAAAGTATAAATTAGATACTAGAAACAGCCGCAGTTCTTCTTAGGGTCAGGCTTGACAAAGCTCTGGCTGGGATGATTTAGTTGGGGATTGGTCCTGCTTTGAGCAGGGGGTTGGACCAGATGACCTCCTGAGGTCCCTTCCAACCCTGATATTCTATGATTCCTTAGAGGGTAACTTTAAACATACCAATGTTGATGAATCACAGCCACATGAGGCTTGTGTTCATGAAATTGAGTGTAAAGTTTTAAAATCATGTGTGAATGGCAGCAATTGCTATTCCACTGACCTCATCCAAACAGATTGCTAATCATATCAAATTCAGTGGTAGCTTTGAGATATGGACAGATGCCCACCATGGACTAGGATAAAACCATGAAATCCAGTTCCACTTACAAGGGTTTGAACCCAGCAGTGTTGACAAGCTGCATCATCTTTTCCCCGTTAATTCCTTCCAAATACACAACATTTAGGGCTTGAGCCTACACAGAACAGGTGTAGCCAGTACAAATGTAGTTTTGTCAAAGTGGAAACTTTTGCAGGAACCAGGGCTGGCTCCGGGCACCAGCGGAGGAAGCACATGCCTGGGGTGGCACATGCTAAGGGGTGGTATTCCGTCCATTCTTGGGGCGGCACAGTCCGGGTGGCTTTTCTTTTTTTTGCTTCGGCAGTTCGAACAGCTTTTTTTGTTGTTGCTTGGGGCGGCAAAAATGGTAGAGCCGGTCAATTTCAACTACATTTTGATCAGGCTTTCTGGACTTAGAATTGTTGTACGAGAATAAGGCACGTATGCATGGAGGAAAATGTTAGCAAACAGAAAACAAGGCCTTCTAACAGAGGAGTGTACAAGAACTTTAATGCCTAGGCCCTGCCTATCTAGGTTGCCTTTATCTCATTACTTCTGAGGGCATTCTGTGCCAAAAAATTAAAAATTCTGCACACAATATTTTAAAATTCTGCAAATTTTATTTGTCAAATAAGTGTGGAAGGTCCAGCATGGCATTGGGGAGCACAGGCCACTGGCTGCACAAAGATGGGAGGTCACTGTGCAGCTCTCCCCCGGGTCACTGACTCAGTGGTGAGGCTGCACCCAATCCTGACACAGCACAAGGACCAGGCCTGCCCCAGAAACTCCTGAGGGCCCTGCCCCTCCATGCCAGGTGCACCAGGTGTGGGCAAGCAGGCTCAGCAAAGCAGGATCCAAGTGTGAAGAGGCTTAGTGTGGGGGGATCCAAGTGGGGTTGAGAGGATTCTGGGTGGGGCAATCTGGATGTGAGCAGCTCAGTGAGGGATCCGGATGTGGGGCGGGATCTGGATGCAAAGGGGTTTGTTGGGGGGTTCTGGGTGCAACGGTAATGAGACTGTGCAGGGTGGTCCAGGTGAAGGTGTTTTGGGCTCAGCGGGGGAGAGGGGCTGGTTGTGGGCGGATAGAACTCAGCAGGGGGTCTGGGTGTGGTGGGTCCAAATGCTGGGAGAGTGGCGCTTGGTGGGGTGGGGATACAGGTGCAGCTGGTTGGGGCTCGGTGGGGTGGGGAAACAGGTGCAGGTGGCTCATCGGGGTGGGCCAGGTGCAGAGCGAGTGGGGCTCGTCTGGGGGTTCTGGGTGTGTGTGTGGGGGGGTGAGGCTTGGTGGGAGGGTCTGGATGCATGGAGGTTGGGTGGATGGGGGAGCAGCTCCCTGTACAGTGATCCCTTCCCCTGCAGCTGAGGAGCGATGGGTGCAAGAAGCAGAGGAGTGGGGGGAGTTTGCAGAGCTTTCTACTGCCGGGGGAGAAATCTGGGAGTGGGTCTGACACAGCCCCGGGTGCCGTGCAGGGGAAAAGGAAGTCCAGTCCTCCCCAGCCCAGTCAGGACTAGCAACTGAGAGTGGCGCAGGATAGGAGCCACCAGCCGGGTCTTCTCCAGTCCTGCCCCACAGTGATTCACCTCTATGCCAGCTGCCCTTGGCACCCAAAATATACTGCTTGGGAGGGTTGCATGACCGCTCCTGTGGCTTCCCCATCAGAAAGTCATTTTTCTGCAGGGAAGCAAAGAAATCTGTGAGGGACATAAATTCTGCACATGTGCAGTGGCGCAGAATTCTCCCAGGAGTATTTCATATAACAATCCACTACAGGCTGAGGCATCACAGATGGCAGAGCCAAGAAGTAGTAGGGCTGGATCAAGACAGAGATGCCACCTTGAATGGTTTCTCCAGTGGGACTCAATGTCACCATGATGTACTAGTGCAACATCCTGACTGCAAAGTTGTGCTGACCCTGAACCTTGCAGCATTCAGGATAGCTCCTGGGATGAGCAAGTTGAAGAATGCAAAATGAGTTGTCAAAATTTATAAAAACAATATATCAAGTCAGCAATCCAGTGCTTGGAATCAGTGCAACATAGTACCTTATGCACATCTGCTCACCCAGACATATGTAAGCATCTTTATTAGAAATCAGTGTCACACGTCAGTCCAGTCAAACCATGTCAAAATCAACTAGTCTACAGTTCTCATAGGAACCCCTCAAAGTTACAATATGTAACATGAAACACTGATGGTGTGAGGATCTCGTTTCTAGCACTGCCATTCCCTAAAAATGTATCCACACAAATCTTTCCACCGAGACAGAAAAAGGTAGGCTGTGAGGAAAGGTTGGATTTTGAGTTATGGATGGGGAAAACCAAGGTCATTTTGGACAAGTATCCCAGTCCATCCAAAAAATGAAATATGAATTAGGTCAGTGAGTGTAGTTAATCCCTAAGAGGATAACGGTCAACGTCAAAAACACATGGTTTGGCACCAATTTGTATAAATTTCTGGCTAGGAGATATAAAATTTAGTGAACTAGGCCCAGGACTCACTTACTTGATATGTTTAGTGCATGTCTCAGGTCCAGCTGACTCAGTGAGGAGGCACGTGTGTATGCTGGCTTTGCAGATATGTGATTTTTTTTTTACTTACTAAATTATTTAATAAAAAGGCTTGTTGACAGTACAAGTCATTTTTTTTACCCAAGCAACAGAAGACGTTTTTATATTCTGTTCATGTCGATCCTTTGCAGTTACACACATTTATTCCTGTCTGGCTGTTCAGAACATAAACTGAAGAATTGGTCATTGTAATGACTATAATGAGTGGCATTTATATAGCAGTTGGGATCCTGAAAGAGCCCAAAGTAACCTCCAGGATACAAATTGAAATAAAATCTATATAGGGGACATTAATTAATCCATCACTCAAATGTGACCATCAATGGGGTGAAACATTCCATGCTTTTCAACAGTGCATATAAATGCTACACAGCTGCTTAGTCCAGGTGAAACTTGAGATTGGCAGAATTTTACTAGTTTGAATTTATAGAGACGCTGGTTCTAAGACACCTAGAACCCTCCTGCCAAAAGTGGTAGGGAAATGTTAATGATCACAAGTGGTCAAGACTTGGTTCTAGCCCTCAGTCTAAAAATGGCATCTTTGGCAGCCCCAAAACTGTGCTGGGGCATTGGTTTAATACCTACAGAGAGAAGAATTTCATTTACAGAGTCCCTACTGCCACTTCCTGCAGCATTTAGATGGTTCTTCTATGCTTCCCAACCAGTGGTAGCACAACCCCACTCACGCCTTATGAGAGATCACAGCCCAAGATAACAAGCTTGTATAACCCCCTGATCAGTGCGTGTTATGTGTCCTTCTTTATGCTTAATCCACAGAGGCTGGGGGTCTGTTACAGACCCCTTCCCACAGACAGGGCCGGCGCAACCCATTAGGCGACCTAGGCGGTCGCCTAGGGCACTGCTATTTTGGGGGCGCCGGTGCCCCGGCCGTCCATGAAATTTTGGGGGTGGGACCTTCTGCCGCCGCTGTTGGGGGCGGCATTTCGGGGGCGGGACCTTCCGCCGCCTAGGGTGCTGGAAGAGCTGGCGCCGCTACTGCCCACAGAACCTTGTTATTTAGCTCAAGCTGTAGCAACTCATCCTTTTGGCTCTGGAGGTCCAAGGTTCAATCCTTGGGTAATAGCTAAAATAGCGGCTGGCACACCTGCAAGCCATAAATTAATTGATTAGGGAAGTGCAAATATTTTAATTTAAAACAAAGGATAAAAGTACAAAGCCCTGCCAGCCTCTGCGCTTCCTCTGGGGCTCCTGGGAAATATCTATCCCACCCTGACCACTCAACTCCTCCCCCTTCCCGGAGTGTAAGCCGCACTTGAGTTTTAGCCAGTGCCCCAGGACAGACAAGCTAGCTGAGGTGTAAAGCACCACCACACGTGGCTGAGAGGTGTTGTGTGTGGACGGGAGCCAGATTAGGGACAACACCCGGGTAAGAGACGTTAGCTCTGCAGAAAAGAAAAACCTTTGGACTGCAGACAGCCCAGCTGCCGTATGTGGCAACCAGGTGTTGTGGAATGACATCCGTGAAGGCACTGAGCGTGAACAGCAAGAAGGCTTAGCGGGCTGATTAACAGACAGGGAGAGACTGGATTGGGTTACACAATCACTGTCCCTGGTTGACAGCCCTAAAACAGGCCTCAAACAAGGAGCTGAGCCAGGGGCTCATCAGGCGAGGTGTGACCAGTGTCAGATGAGAGGGGAGGAGAAGAGCAAATCCTTCTACACACAGATTCCCATTCCTCGAAAATACAGTTCTCTTCTTTTCTTTAAAGAAACAAAATTAGGACACTTGGTCCTATTTCCTCTCTCTCTGCCTTGGCTGCAGCCTTAGGGCTGTAGATACTGGGGCGTCACAATGAGTGAGAAGGAGAGGAGGGGAAGTGACCTGGGCCCCGGTGGCTTTGCCACTGACTTGTTGTGTGACGTATGGCGAGTCATTTGACCTGCCTTTGTCTCAATATACCTAGTTGTAAAACAGACACTAACACTTAGCTCCATCCCAGGCATAAGTCATTAATGCTTGCAAAATGCCTCCATCCCTTGATGGAGATCCTTGCATAAAAGTTGCTGCATATTACAGGCACATAGTGTTACCCTCTCCTTACATTAACAGCCTTAGGGTTATACCATTGGCAGGTGAGCGTATGTCAACAATTGATAGCAAGAACTAGAGGAGTCTTGAGACCATCCAATTCAATGAATTCCACGTGGCTGGTCAAATTAATGCCAGATAACAGGAATCATTATGCTTTAGAATACAGCTCTCTAATGTGAGGGAATCAAACACTGAAATAGCCAGTCGGCCAAATTCATCCAGGAGGTCAACGGAGTTACACCAGGAATGAATTTGCCCCAAGTATCTTTAAAACATTCTTTACATTCTGTTTGGTAGAGCAAAATTCCCAACTCCACCTGTGGTCACTCCCAGCTAGTAACTTTCTTGGCTGCAGATCACTAGGGATGATTGTTGTCTCCCCTGGGCCAATTTTTGGGGGACAGAAGGTTTTCAGAATATCTTTTAAAACATTTCATTGTTATCTAGACCAGGGTGCCTAGTGTTTAATGCATAACAGCACTTCAGATACACAGTGTGCATCTCTTCATACAGTCCAACTTTGTTTTGCTCAGCTACTTTCATATAGAGTGTATCCAGAACACTTTTCTGAGTTAAATCCTACAGTTACAGGGTTAAAGAACAACAGAGAGAGAGGGAAGGGAAGAGATAAAGTGCAGGCAAGGCAGAAGGAGAGATGTTTCCTCATGAGACTGGCGAGTTAATAAGACTTCATCCGATTTAAAGAAATTTGTTGTTACTTCTCTACTTTCTCCCCATTTGCATTGTTCACCAGCCTTTCAGAGTAAATACCATTGGTCTCTCCCTACCGGATATATGATAATTTGGGCCCGAATCATCACCTAGGATCCCCTCTTTCCCGCTTCTGGGATCTCCCACACCTGTAGGTGGAAGGTAGAGGAGAGGCCTACCTCTGCAAAACCATCCACAGAGCAGGAAGAGGGGCCTAATTGAGTTGCCCCCCACTCAGTTCCTCTTCCTCCCCCACGCCCCTGAAGAAAGGCAATGGGGCACATGGCCCCAGCAATTCCCTGTCCCTCCCAGCAGCCCCACATCATCTGGACTCTTCCACAGAATTTCACAGCAGGGGAGGGAAGTGGTTCTTTCAGAAGGCCACAGCAACCTCCAGGAAGGAGAAACTCAACAGCAGCAGTGGTGGCTACCAGCAGGGAGGGGATGGACCAGCCCTTAAGGAACACATGGTCCCAGCAGCCTCCTGCCCTCTTCCAGCAGCACTAGGCGACAACCCTTGTACAGCCTCTGTAGCCCTGATGTGATCTGCCATTCGGAGCTCTATGAGCTGTTTTGTGGGACTGGGAGACTGACTCTTGCAGTGTGTCTGGGAGGGTACTTCCCAATGCGGGTAGAAAAACACATGCTAGTTCTGTTCAAGGGAGTATGCTGAAAGTAGCAGTGTAGCCAGGGGATAGCATGGGTGGCGGTTTAGACTAGCTGCCTGAGTACGTATCCAGGGGGTCTGGGAGGGTTTGTACTCGGAGCCGTCACCTGTGCTAGCCCCAGCTACCCTGCTATTTTTAGCACACTAGCTCAAGCAGAACTAGCATGTGTCTGTCTACCGGCTCTAGGAAGCGTGTTGCCAGCTGCAGTGGAGATGCACCCTGGGTTGTGACAGGGATGGGAAAGGGAAGGGGAGTTAGAGATGATGGGCAGGTCCCACTGGCATCTCCATAGCCCCCATCTGCCATGATATCATAGCACATGCTGAACTGATCAGTGGACTTCCTGCACCCTGGTAGCTGCAGCTATCTGCCACCACCCCCAGAGAGCAGCAGAGAGTGGGGAAACACTAGGAGCCATAGTGACCTCACAGTCCCATGTGGGGCAGATGGGGGCAGGGGTTGTACAGGGCGAAGCAAACCATCCGAGGGAGCTGTGGGGACAGTTCACGTATATTTAAATAAACTAACGGTGCTGGGTAAAGGGGCAGATGGGGGGAGTCTATGCAGAAGGGGGAAGCAAACACATAAATGAATGAGTAAATTAATAATACAGAAATAATCAACCATGCACCAACGGGTCACTTCTTTGGGGCTAGGGTGTGCAGTGCAAACATAAAGGGGTCACAACAACAGGGTTATGGTTTGATAGGGAATATTTTGAATTATTCACTTTTTTAAAGTTTCAGTGATTTGGGGCCATCAAGCGATGCACATTGCCAGGCTGTGTAGCCATGAGATCTTATTGCTGTAGCCCTCTTTCTTCCCCTTCTGCCCCCTTCCTTCTGCATCGTTTGCTGCACTCACTTGTTGGCTGTCTTAAAATATGTCCTGATCCTGCAATGAACAACACGTGAGCAGGCAATTGTGCCCAGGCAGAGCCCCATAGTCATCAGGGGGCTGCACCCTAGCACAGCAGTCTGCCCTTACGCAGTCTAGTATTGCAGGATTGGGGTCTTGTACTGTAAGCACCTAGAAGCAGGGAAATATGTCTTGGTTTGTGTCTGTACAGCAACTAGTACAAGGAAACCCCACAGGGCCCTTGGGAACTGCCATAATATAAATAATAGTGAGAATATTAGTAGTAAATACTTCATCTGCATCGAGACCTTTAAAGTTTCACTCACTTTGTTTCCAGAGAAACTTAACAAGGCTTGTAATTGAAATTGGGGAACTAGAGTGGATCTACAACCCTTTCTCCTTTTTCCCCTCAGGTTGCTTTGCTACCAAACAACGCTGCTGACCTTAGCAAACAAATCACTGGTGAAAAGGTGCTTGCATCTAATGCCTATATACCAGGTCCCCCTGGGCAACCAGGACACCAAGGCCCTCCAGGTAAGATGCAAGCCAGGAGAAATCAAATATAAAATAGTGATATGAACAAAAAGCTTTTCATTTAATATGATTCTAAGTGTGCAACATTTTTCTTTTAAAATTGGTTTTGTCTGCCAATCCACCACACCACAATCTGACAGTGCCTTCTATACCTTTCCCATTTTCTCTTCATCAAACATTTCCTCACATCTAAAACATACTAGTCCTATAGATGGGGGGGGGTTTTCATCTCTTCCTGGGGTATCTCATATATTTCAGTCACCATTTCTTATTTTTGTAACTCAGCATGAAACTGTCCTCACCTCATTTCAGAAATGCCTGTTACTTTAGCCCATTCTCATTAGCGCAATAGGGAATGTGCTTTTAATTTGCAAGGGTTCAAACAACCCTTTTTCCTATGATACTTTTGCATGGATTCATTCATTGGTTTAGTGCCGATTTCTGGATTCAAACGCATTAGAAAACAAAAACAAAATTCCACTGACACACTCTGCATTTTGTCTCATTTGGGGTTGAAACTATGAGAAATCACAGAGTTTATAAAGCTATAATTCAGCCCTGATACCTTCAAGCTAAGGTCAAATATGCTACAAGATTCACTAACTTCCATTAACTTAGGTCTAATTCTGGATTAGTAACAAACCCAAGAGAATTTTACCTGGTTCTGGGTTTCATTAGGAAGTTTTGCAGAGCTTTAGCTGTATTCCTTAGTTGGTTTGATTTCTTATCTACTTAATTGATTCCTATCATTACTGTCTCTTTTATTCTCTGAGTAGAAGAAATCTTTGCTTTATTTTCTTGGAGGAGAGTGTCTTCAGTCTACGGTATGTCATCAGTGCAAAGACAATATCATTTTAGACCCTTCTTCTGGCTAAGACTCTGACTGCAATGTACTGTTTATTATCTTCTTGAAATCATTCTGAACAAGGCTTGACTCTAGTCTCTACACTTCTTCCATCTAGTTTCTCAATGACCTGCGCTGTCCAAGGTACTGTAGAATTATCTTTTTCTAGTTGAAAACTATCTATGCTAACCTATTTCCTATGTGATTAGTGATCAAGTAGGCTGGAATTTTCAAATGGAATGACACACTAAGTCACTGGGAGTTGGGTGTCTGGCTCCTTTGCAAACCCTAATCATAAACATATTTAGTTCTGTTTTCCACCTCATTGTTTGACTTTCATTTCTTGTGCCCCTCATGTCCATGCACTATGAAGAGGAATGCATCATCTGATGGTTATAAAGCAGTTCAGCCAGATACCATATTAGTGTTGCTTATTATGTGAACATTGTTTCAGACATGATGTCTACTTGTGAGAGGCAAAGAAAGACAATGTTTCTCTTGACCTATATATACTTAATTTGTCTTGCTTTGCCTCTTAAAAGTATATTTTGTACTGAGTCAACAGTCACCTGGTAGCTGATGAGTATAAGAAGTGGAATGGAAGAACAGTACACGTTTCTGCTCATGTATCAGGTAGAAGAAAGATGCAACACATCACCAATAAAAGTGGGCTAAACTTGAAAGTCCTGATTGTTTCTGTGCCTCTCCTCTGTAGAGCCTTAAATTCACCTGTGACGGGTTCGGTCACAGAGACCCCTTTGAGGCTGTCACATGATGTGCTGGAATTACCTCTGAGCCCATTTTCCCTGCCAGCTTGGGACTCCAGAACCCTGCCTTGTTGAGCCAGACACTCTAGTCTGCTGCAACACAGATCCAGGTCTGGTCCACGCCCCCAAAGCTGCAGACTTTAACCAAAAACTGCTCAGCAAGTCACCTATCTCACCCAGACCCCAATGAGATCCAAACCCCAAATAAATCTGTTTTACTCTGTATAAAGTTTATACAGGGTAAACTCATAAATTGTCCACCCTCTATAACACTGATAGAGAGATATGTACAGCTGTTTGCTCCCCCAGGTATTAATCCCTTACTCTGGGTTTACTAATAAACAAAAGTGATTTTATTAAGTATAAAAAGTAGGATTTAATTTGTTTCAAGTAATAACAGACAGAACAAGGTAAGTTACCAAGCAAAATAAAACAAAACACGCAAGTCTAAGCCTAATACATTAAGAAACTGAATACAGGTAAATCTCACCTTCAGAGATGTTCCAATAAGCTTCTTTCACAGACTAGACTCCTTCCTAGTCTGGGCCCAATCCTTTCCCCTGGTACAGTCCTTGTTAGTTCCAGCTCAGGTGGTAACTAGGCGATTTCTCATGACTGGCAGCCCCCTTTGTTCTGTTCTACCCCCCTTTTATAGCTTTGGCACAAGGCGAGAATCTTTTGTCTCTCTGGATCCCCACCCTCCTTCTAAATGGAAAAACACCATCAATGGCCCATACTTTGCATAATTACAATAGGACCTCAGAGTAATACTTCATATTTCTAGTTTTAGATACAAGAATGATACATTCATACAAATAGGATGAACACACTCAGTAGATTATAAGCTTTTGAATGATACCTTACAAGATACCTTTTGCATAAAGCATATTCCAGTTACATTATATTCACATTCCAAGCATATTTTCATAAAACATATGGAGTGCAACGTCACACCACCATTGCTGCAAGTTTGCTGATGCTTCCTTTTTTACAAGAGGTTTTTCTTTAGTTTAACTTGCCCATTTGCTCTGTGTTGTGTTAGTATTGAGACATTTCTGCTTTTCCCTTCATTTCCCACTCTTCATATCCCTGACCACCTGTCTGATAGCAGTTGTGGTCTAGTTCTGTTCATGAGGTTTCCTTAATTAATGTTTGTGAAGCACATTGAGATCCTGGGATGAAAGTGAAGAAAGGTGCTGTTGCTCTGAATAATGTCATTGTCCCTGACTGCCTTATTGCTGTGTTTTGGTTTTGTGGAATTACTGCAGCTAATCAGTGAAGTATTATCTTAAAGAAAAGAGAGAAAGGAAAAGGGGAATCCATTAGAGAAATTGTATACTTTGCTGCTTACATTGATATACTAACAGAAAGTCTCTAACTGGGTATTAACCTTCACTGGATCACTTTTAATTTATAGGGGCCCCGGGACCAAAAGGAAGTCCAGGATTTCCTGGCTCACCTGGACCTCCAGGCCAACCAGGTCCTAGAGGATCAATGGGACCCATTGGACCATCGCCTGACATATCACATATTAAGCAGGGCAGACGGGGCCCAGTGGTCAGTATTTTACTTTCCTGTCAAGAACATGCAGTGTGTCCTCCCACCCTCCACAAGCACACACAAGCCTTTCCATTCTTGTGAAAACCATTCCTTTGTCTTGCAGGGTCCGCCAGGGGCACCAGGGAGAGATGGTACCAAGGTGAGGCCAGAAGTATTAGTCTTTTCCTGTATGCATACATCCCCCAATCGCTATCATCAATCTCACTGATTGCTATTGCAGATCAGTTTATTCCAAATACTAAGATAATTTTCCTTTCCCAATATTTGACCACGTTCCCCTCCCCTTCAAAGCCCTTCCACATCTTTCTCTGTTTCCACATCAAGTTCACGCTCCTTAGCCTCACTTTCAAGACCATCCACGCATTTGCATTGATGTCCTCAGAGTCTTTCTCTCAGTCCCTATGCACTGCTGAATCCTCCCCACCTACAAATCCCTTGTGTCCTCATCCCACTCTCTGTTTTATACTTTTATTTATGTTCCTTGGCTCTTGAAAATGCTTATCCCCTCTTCTATGCTGAGCATCTGCCCTTTCCTTCTCCATATCCCTCCTTAAAGAGGACAGTGATCAATTGTCCTCTATGTTCACTGAGGGCAGGACAAGAAGTAATGGGCTTCATTTTCAGCAAAGGAGTTTTAAGTTAGATATTAGGAAAAACTTTCTAACTAAGAATAGTTAAGCTCAGGAATAAACTCCCAAGGGAGGTTGTGTAATCCCTGTCATTGGAG
The DNA here is from genome assembly GCA_003942145.1 of Platysternon megacephalum. Classification (NCBI taxonomy): domain Eukaryota; kingdom Metazoa; phylum Chordata; order Testudines; family Platysternidae; genus Platysternon; species Platysternon megacephalum. The sequence continues at coordinate 12,302,171 of QXTE01000029.1, forward strand.
GTTTTTAAGAACAGGTTGGACAAACACCTGTCAGGGATGGTTTAGATATACTTGATCCTGCCTCAGTGCAAGGGGATGAACTAAATGAACTCTTGAGGTCGCTTCCAGCCCTACTTTTCTATGATTGTATGACCATAGCAGAATATTAGAATCAAGTCCTTCATCAGGTATCGAGTGCAATCAAAATGAAACCTGATTCACAAGGTAAAATCACTGCTTTGTTTTATCCATGAAGGGTATTTTCCTGCAATTGTTTTGCAATGAAAACCCCCACTGGTTGCTGGAGGATTTTGTATAGGATAATTACTTTGGCTGACTTAGACACTTAGCAGCCAAAGACCTATTGACTTTTTAAGAGACTCTGGGTGCTAAGTGCCTCAGTCACTTTTGAAAACAGGACTTAGGCTTCAAGTCACTTAAGTGCTTTTGAAAATTTGACCCTGGGTCCTTAATAATAGTCTCAGCTGATGTAAATCAATATAGTTCTATTGAAGTCAATGGCACTACTTCAGTTTACTTCAGGATCTGGCCCACAGGTTTGAAATCATTGCATGGTGGCAAGTTTGGGGTATCTTAAGAAAACTATAATTTTTTTACATAAACTTTCTAGCACGTGCTTCCAAATTGTGTGTTCAAGGAAAGATGGAGCTCAAAAAAAGTATTCATGTGGGTAATTTCATTTTTAACAGCTGGAACATAAGTGCTCCTACATTTAATTGTTTTTATAATGGGATGGCCATCTTATTAAACTTATACATATTGTGTGTGGAGATATCTGTCTCTGGGCCATAAATAAAAACATATTTTAGAAAAGATAATCACAGCCATTTTGGAAGTAATCAACCAATTTATCTTTATATGCTCTAATTACTTCTATGATATGAAACTTCTCTTCCTAAAATCCCAGTAGAAAGTGCTCACGTCTCTCTCACTTCTGTTGTTACATGCATGAAATGTATTTAGTTCTTCATACTGATTTCTGATCTCTTTCTTCCCTCTGATGCAATTTCTGCCTCTTCCATCTGACTGATCCAAGTCTTCTAATTCCTCACTCTTTTCTCTTGGTAACTATGGCCCAGGTATGCAAAGGTATTTAGGGGCCTAATTTCCATGGGAATTAGTCACCTAATACCTTTGAGTATCAGGGCCTTTGTCCTTCTGTCTCTTTTTTTCCTAGGGCTTCTTTTTTGGTTGTTTTTTTAAGTCTGATTTTCTATCTTAAGAGATTGTGCAAACATGGCATTTCCTGTTGATCTGAATACCTTCCGAAAAAAACCAAATTGTATTTGGAAAGCTTTTGTCTTACATGTATAACAAATGGTAGCAAACGCTTAGTTTTACATGTGACTGGGGACCCAAAACATCAGCTCTTCAATCAAATAATTATTACAGTGTTATAATAAGTGAGTAAAGTCTTTCTCCTCTAGTGAAATGTGATTTCCTCTGTGGTCAGTACTCTCTCCTTGGTTGTATTTTTTATGATGAACTCTATAAAACATAAAAATCAGTGAATGTCCTTAAGAACCAGCACCAATTTTGACTGACAATTACTATTTATTATTTTTAAAATAACTTCAGGCTATTGGAAAGCTACTGGTGCCATTTTGTAAACCTTGTTTTCTACAAACCTTTCAGAAATTGATTGCTTCTGTAGATCCTTGTGCCAGCCAAGATTTGAAATTTTGTCTTCAGGGGTATTTAATAGGGTGTAAGTTTACAGGTTGCTGAGTGGTTGTGGAAAGCATGGAGACACAAGCAATAATGCGTGTACTGAGTAATTGCTCTGTGCTAGTGCTTCTGCCTAGTGAGGAGGAATATGTGAAAACCTCTACACCTACAGTGAACAAGCCCCGTTGAATTGGGGGAAAGTGGGTGAGCATGTAGCCAGGGCATCAGTTCTTAAATCCAGTGACTGCAAAGAGGGTGAATAGCAGCCACTTATAGGATATTTAAACATGCTTCAGAGCTGAACATAGAAGTGAGAATTGAGACAGCCGTGAAGACCAGTGTCTGACAAATAAATGTGTCTGAGGTTTCCACGCAACCCCTAGCTCTCACAGCCAGCTGCTAATTCCCTCATGGCATATGCTGGGCAAATGTTCTAGCTGGCCTACTAGCCTGCAGCACCTGTGTAACCCATTGGTCAGAGAGTGTGGCAGGTCCCCCAGTGTGCCTGGGATATGAGTCTATTACAGACTGAACTAGGGAGGCTTGGCTCTTTAGCTCAAGCTTTTAGGAGCTTTTGCTTGAAGTTCTGGAGGTCCCTGATTCAATCCTCAGTGCGTAGGCTAGATGGAAGCTGTCCTACCTGTTCCTCTTAGTTAACATCACCATATTGGAGGAAGCCTATAGTTACCAAGGGATTCTTGATCCACAGGGATGAATGAGTGCCTCAGTTGAGGCAAAGCTATGTCATTTTCTGCTTGCTTTAACCACAGCTAATTAAAATGGTATTTATTACAGGGGGAGAGAGGAGCACCAGGACCAAAAGGACCACCTGTAAGTATCCTGCCAGCCAACTAGGATTTCCACAGTAGAGAAAGGACATGATCTAGTAACAATGTCACAGTCAGATACCTATGGTGAAAGCAATCCCTCTATGTCGCTGTTACTGTATCAGTATTTTGTACCTAAATGTTTCATCAAGCCTAACACTTGTCTATGTACCCTGTTCTCTCTTCAGTGGATACGCTGCATCGCCATGCCATCATGGTGTACTGTACATCGTTAGAAGGCACTATCCTGACATCTCCCATAGAACTAGTTAGCTTAATAATAGCAAATGGCAGTAACAGATGCTTGATTGGGGCAGCATTAGCAAACAGTTTGCTTAAAAGGAACACCAGCCAATAAGAAGGGATCAATTGGGGTTTGGTGCAATTAACAAATAGAGATTAAAAGAAGAAGAAGAGAGAGATGCAATGCAGAGTATTTGTTCTCATATACTTATTCAGTCAGGATGAAATTCAGCCCTCTGCAGCAGACCAATCTCTCCCAATGGAGTTAGACACTGGTGTGCATTTAAAAATCTCACTAGGTACCTATCTGCATTTTTAGCTACCTAAATACCTTTTTAAAAATCTGGCCCTTAGTCACCATTTACATCCTCAAAATAGGGCTTAACTGGGATTTGAGTGGGATGTAGCACTGGGCAGGTCATCTGGACAAAGTTGAATATTTGCAGCATGTTAAATCCTTTCAGACTCTTGTTTCTACAGAGCAGATTCTTAAGTGGAGGGTCCACCAGTGCGTCCACAATAAGAGTATGCTACGGTGTACTTATCCATGTGAAGAGAACTTAAAAAAACGATATGGTTTTGTCAAATGAGATAAACCAGATGGAAACATTTTTACAGATGGAAACGCATTTGGGTCAGGGTACTGAAATGGATTCATTTTAAAATTCAGTTTCTCCTATTGATTGTGTTTTATTATAAATCTTCCATTCATAAAAAGTAAGTCATTATTTTTTCAAATAGAAGGAACATGAGGAAAAGAATCTCCTCTGAACTATGCTCTGTGCCTGCTCAGTGCAAAGTACTCTTCTGAGATGAGGGCTGATGCCCGTAGAGGTTGAAGGCATTTGGCTACTCACAGAAGTGTTCAGCATCTTGCAGGATGGAGCCCTGTCTGCTAAATGCATTTACCATTTGAAGCTGCTTTTCTGAGTTATTCCAGGTTGNCCCGAGGGGCCGCCCCAAGCACCTGCTTGGTCAGCTGGTGCCTGGAGCCGGCCCTGGTTGATTGAAGGGGAGAAGTTTTATTTCAGGCAGCCAACACCAAGCAATGTTTTGTCAAAGTACCCCAGCAAGCATAACTACGTTAATATTTGGGCAGTGCTTGGAAAATATCAAAGCACTAAGTAATAAGTATTATTAATGATCACATGTCATGTTTGCAGGGCCCACCAGGCTCATTCGATTTTCTGTTGCTGATGATGGCAGACATCAGAAATGACATTGCTGAGCTTCAGGAGCGAGTGTTTGGACACAGGACTCACTCATCAGCAGAGGAGTTTCCATTACCTCAGGAATTTACAAACTATCATGACACAGTAGACTTTGGATCTGGAGAGGACTATAAGCAAAGAATTGCACCCAAAGACTCTAGGATGCACAAAACAGCCCATCATTAGCTAGGTTTGGTTATATATAGCAAGGAGAGATGTTCAGAGTTGTATAGTATAAAAATGCACTGATGATGTAAAATATATATATAATTTTCCAGTTTTCTCTTTTCTTGTCCCCATGTCCTGTAGCTTTCTCTATTTACAGGGACATCTACTAGTGGTGGTTACATACATTCCAGCCTGTGTCAGTTTTTGTGCTTTGTGTATGTAGACATTATTGTAATGGAAATTAGTTGGCTAAGCGTTAGTCCGAAGTGTCATACAATGAGGTCTAAAGTAAACCTGGGAGATGCATGTGTCCTAAAACTACTCCTGCTTGTCCCTTAAAAATACCCCACTGCTCATCCAGTGTAGGCAGTCAGATCTATTCAGCAACAGATTTCTGGCTGTGCAATGAGAGAATATGGTCTATACGTGATGTGGGGGTGGGCAAGGAAGCAGGAAGAACTGGTGTGAATGAGACAAATTTGCTGATTCACACAGATAAAATCAACTAACCCTCATGGTGGCAAACTGACTGTCAGGTTCAGTTATATGAAAGGAGTGGCAATATACATTGTAGATAACTAGGGGTACACTAACTGATTCTGATCTCACTCACAGCCTTGAAAGTCATCCCATTGATTTCAGTGGTGATACATTCAGATCAGAATGAGGCCTAATGTTTGCAAACGAATTTTCATCCAATTTGTTTCTACAGACTGTAGCACAAGCATCTGCTGTATGAGTTGAAGGTAACTGGTGTTCTTCTAAGTGTAATATGTCACAAGAATCTTTGACTGAATATATAATGAAGAGGAGTGGTTAAAGGAGTACATATGACCAAACACTGTAGTTGGTGCTTGCGATGGCATGGGTGAACTCTGGAGAAAGTCACATGGCTGCCCTGGGGCCAGAGAGAAAATTGTTGTTTGAAAGCGGGATTGAAGAATTAATAGGGAACCCATTCCTCACACCTTTCCATACTGAAAAGTTGGATCAACAGGTTAGTGTACCCAGAGTCATCTACAATGTATATTACCACTCCTGGCAGATTACTGAACCTGGCAGTCACTTTGCCACCATTATAGTCTAAACAGTTTTTCCAGTGTATTAAGCACAAACATTTTATTTGCATGGCTCCTCTTACTACAGTACTTGTAGTGTTAAGAAGACAGCTTCCCTGTGACAAATGCAAAAGAAAACCCCTCATTGCTCCACTTCATCTTCAGGGCTTGTATGTTCTCCCTAGAGCAAGTATGGACAGTGATATAAGCAGCACCTTTCCAAGATGTGTGGGTTGGTTGGGGGTTTTTAGGGGCGGGTCCCCTTTCATGTCTCCCTTCCTGAGGGCAACTACTATAATTCCTATACCAGTAGTACTGTCCACGTTGGCTACACTGCAATTAAAATCCATGGCTGGTCCATGACAGCTGACTTGGGCTCGCAGGGCTCAGGCTAAGGGGCTTTTTAATTGCAGTGTAGATATTCAGGCTCAGGCTGGCGCCTGGGCTCTAGGATCCTGCTTGGTGAGAGTCCCAGAGCTCAAGCTGCACCCTGAGCCCAAACATCTACACCACAGTTAGCCCGAGTCAGCTGTCACGGGCCAGTCGCAAGTGTCTAATTGCAGTATAGACATGCCCATGTAATATTAACCATGTAGTTCAAACTCTTAATATTAGCCCTGCAGTGTGTCAGCAGAGGAGCAGGGAATCTCAGGAAATCTTGAAATTTGTCAGTTCTTCAGATACCTTTTCAATTCCTTCCTATGGGTATATTTCTGCAGATCATATAGAATAAGTTTTTTCTTCATTCCTGTTTTCTTGATCTTGAGTGTATATCCCAAATTAAAAAGAACTGACTACATAATCGGTAAAGATTAAGCTAATTACATTAGCCCATGGACCTTCAATGCTCTGAAGAGTTCTGTGAGCTGCAGATTGAAATATTTTGAGAACCAAGCAATGGGGGTTGGGGTTCTGGGAAAGAAGGTGTGTCCAGAAGTGGAATAATCTTTGAGTCGTCAGAATGGAAGACCTAAACCAGCGTTAGATGTAGGGTGACCGGACAGCAAATGTGAAAAATCGGGACAGGGGGTGGGGGTAAGAGGAGCCTACATAAGAAAAAGACCCAAAAATCGGGACTGTCCCTATAAAATCAGGACATCTGGTCACCCTAGTTAGATGGGCTGTATATGGCCCACTTAGGGCTTGTGTCCACTTATCGGGGAATCGACGCACGGCGATCGATCCACCGGGCATCGATTTACTGGATCTAGTGAAAACCCATTAAATCGACTGCCAATCACTCTCCATCGACTCCGGTACTCCACTGGAACAAGAAGCATAAGGTAAGTCGACGGGAGAGTTTCTCCTGTCGACCCAGCGCGGTGTAGACACCGCAGTACGTTGACCTAAGGTATGTTATTCATGTAGCTGGAGTTGTGTAATTTAGGTCGACTTAGCCCTATATTGTAGACCTGCCCTTAGTTAATTTCATTTAGGCAACTATGTATATGTCACTTTCTTAAACTATATATGTACCCATACATACAATTATGTCATGCACTTAACCTGCTGGATCAGGTTGATATTCTCCACACATTAATAACCTGCAGGGTTTTTTGGAACACAAACTACTGAACAGGATGTTTTGGAAATCAATCAAGATTTTTTTCGCCCAAAGAAAATGTGATCTAAAATAAGGCATCGGTTTTAGTTTTAAGCTTTGCTTTTTCAGTTGTAGGAAAACAACAAATTAAAGCTTCTGGACACCCAAAGGGACAGATTGCCCTGGTGTGCAGCAGTACCCATGAGAGGAGAACTCTGACCCTGAATCAGGAAGTTGCTTAAGCACATGCCTCACTTTAAGTGGGCAAGTAGTCCCATTGACATCTATGTGGATTACTAAACACATGTTTAAGTACCTTCCTGAATCTGAGCCTTAGTGAGGTTCCCCTTGTGGAATTTCCATCATGTCACTCAATTGGTTGGGCACAAGGTTTTCTGCAGGCCCTTGTCCCCAGTGGAACAGGCATGGGGATGAGCCCCCACAACCTGTGTATAGGGCTCTGCCAGGGGCCAAAGCCATCCATGCCTCTCCCACTCATAGAATCATAGAAGATTAGGGTTGGAAGAGACCTCAGGAGGTCAGCTAGTCCAACCCCCTGCTCAAAGCAAGACCAAGCCCAACTAAATCATCCCAGCCAGGGCTTTGTCAAGCCGGGCCTTAAAAACCTTGAAGAATGGAGATTCCACCACCTCCCTAGGTAACCCATTCCAGTGCTTCATCACCCTCCTAGTGAAATAGTTTTTCCTAATAGCCAACCTAGACCTCTCCCACTGAAACTTGAGACCATTGCTCCTTGTTCGGTCATCTGCCACCACTGAGAACAGCCCAGCTCCATCCTATCTGGAACTCCCCTTCAGGTAGTTGAAGGCTGCTATCAAATCCCCCCTCACTCTTCTCTTCTGCAGACTAAATAAACCCAGTTCCCTCAGCCTCTCCTCATAACTCGTGTGCTCCGGTCCCCTAATCATTTTCATTGCCCTCTGCTGGACTCTCTTCAATTTGTCCACATCCTTTCTGTAGTGGGGGGCCCAAAACTGGATGCAATACTCCAGATGTGACCTCACCAGTGCCAAATAGAGGGGAATAATTACTTCCCTCGATCTGCTGGCAATGCTCCTACTAATGCAGCCCAATATGCCGTTAGCCTTCTTGGCAACAAGGGCACACTGTTGACTCATAGCCAGCTTCTCATCCACTGTAATCCCCGGGTCCTTTACTGCAGAACTGCCGCTTAGCCAGTCGGCCCCCAGCCTGTAGCAGTGCATGGGATTCTTCAGTCCTAAGTGCAGGACTCTGCACTTGTCCTTGTTGAACCTCATCATATTTCTTTTGGCCCAATCCTCCAATATGTTTAGGTCACTCTGGACCCTATCCCTACCCTCCAGCATATCGACCTCTCCCCCCCAGCTTAGTGTCATCTGCACACTTGCTGAGGGTGCAATTCATCCCATCATCCAGATCATTAATGAAGATGTTGAACAAAACCGTCCCCAGCACCGACCCCTGGGGCACTCCGCTTGATACCGGCTGCCAACTAGACATCAAGCCATTGATCACTACCAGTTGAGCCCGATGATCTAGCCAGCTTTCTATTCACATCATCTGTGGCAGTCCAGTTCTGGGGAAGCTGTGCTGAATGGGCTTCCCTATTTGGCCACTCCCCTTGGGACATCCTTAAAAGGAGGGTAACCATGGAAAATGTTATGTGGCCTAAGGTGTTACTTCTTGAGCAAACACCCACTAGGTTTCTGGGATAGGAGATTTAATTGACCAGTACTTCTGGTCTCATGCTTGGGCTTTCTTCTCTTCCCCCCCGATCCCCCCATGGATTCCCAACCCCCGAGCGTGCCTTGGTTGGGTCCCAGGGACTCGGGGATGGTGCTATTGAGCAAGGTCTGCCATTTTCACATTGCAGGTGGAGTTCCTCTGGCAGGGTGACCTCTTCTGGGATGATCTAGCCCTAAGTGTGCTTACAGAGCAGATATCTTTTGGATGGACCTTTCTTCTTATATTTTCAGTTAACCATATGATATTTTTCACAATAAAGGGGTGGGTTATAGCAGAAATTGTTCAGTTTAGGATTCCGAGAGAGAGACTTATATACATGTACACACACACAAATCCTCAGATAAAAAGGTTAGGTATTTTCTATCACCTACCTGAAGCATTGAAAATCCAGATAAGATAAATAGATTCCAGATTCAAGATGAGGTTTTTTAAATTGTAAATTACTTACTCCTTTATAATTCTTAAAATAACAAAAAAAAAACCAAGATCCCAACATATGGATACAGCAACAGTCACCCTTCAGGCTAGTTTCATTACTTAGTCTCATGCACATGACAACTTTGTTTCATCTAGCTAAATACCATGTATAATTTTATTAGAAAGAAATATTATTTTGATGAATTAAAAATGTGCTAAGTTTAAAAGAGAAGGATACTAAGGTAAAAAGTTCATTCTTTTATTAATATTGGAAATAAATATTTAATTGAAACATTTTCAGATGTGTAGTAATGGGCAGAATTCTTATTGTTAATGGGTTGGTATTAGTTTTTAACAAAATTAGATCAACAAAGCTGGAAGAAATTTTTGACTCTCCCAACAGTGTACACAGTTAATATGAGATTAGCCATTCTTGTAAAGCTGGAATTGTAAAGCAAAAAGTACGGCCTGAAAATTTCCAGTGTAGTCATGGTAAATCAGAAAACCAGGGGAAAAAAAAGAAATTGAAGTGACATTCAAGTAATAGCTTGTTGGTATCACAGTGTAAAAGAGTCTCTAATCAAGTCACTTCCTGGTTGTATTTCATAGTTAATAAATTAGAATCCCACTGACGTCAATGGAAGATGAGAATTGGGTCCATTAATTTGTTTTTAATTTGCCAAGACTCACAACTTTGTTCCAGTTACACATTTTGTACACCACTCATGTTATTTATAATAAGTATATGAAATACTAAAATGTGTATAAAAATTATTATGATTATATGATGTATTCTTAATAACAAAGATATTTTTCTTACGCTGTTGGTAGTTTTTGTTACAAATATTTTCCCTGAAACTTTCCAGGTTTTGTTTTGGTAAAAACAAAATGACTCGGAGTTACAAAAGAATATCAGCCCCTTGAAACATGAGTCAGACTCCTGTTTATTATTTCACATGTAACAAAGTATGTTATACAGGCCCTTCTGTATCAAAATAGAGATTTAGTAAATCTTTTCAGATGGCGCACAATGTTATTCATTAGAGCTGGTCAGAAAATGGGGGGGGGTTTCCATGAAAAATTTCAACTGTTAGACAAAAAAAATCAAAACCTGAAATTTTTCAGCCAAAATCTTTCAGATCAATGCTGAATATTTCAAATCAGAAATGCCACCAAAATGTCTCCTGGGAGTTGTAGTTCAGGTGCCTCATGCCCCCCTTATCTTCTATGGACTGGACTACCTGAGCAGACCACATCTCCCATGATGCACCAGAGCCTCCCCTCTTGCTGAGATGCCACAGTGCATCATGGCAGTCCCAGCTCTTATGAGACTCTATGGCAGTATTTCCAAGTCAAAATTTGGGGGTTTTGGCCCAAAAAGGAAAACCTTTTGGTTTTCAGGTGATTAGTTTTTTGACAAAGTGTCAAAATTTTCCATGGAAAGCAAACACCTTTTGTGAACAATTTCACTTTGTCAAAAAACAAACAAACAATTTTTCATCAAAAAATAGTGTTCATGGAATATTTTTACCCAGCCTTACCACTCATACCCTGGTAGCACTGTGACCTTTTAGGTGGTCAACGTCTGATGAATATTATTCCCAACATAAAGCTGCTTTTCGCAGAAATATGTAACACCTGTTCATTTATAACAATTCTCTCTACCAGCAGACTGAATGGGCCTGCTGTCCCTGGACAGAAATCTATACTTTGGGAAACTAGTTTCATTCTTGTTGGAGTTCCATGTATGTGGTCAGTTGGCAACATGTGTGTGCGCACGCGCGGATTCATGCATGTACACGTGGTTCTGATTGATTTTGTCAACTGTTATTTGGGAGGAGGCAGCAGGAGACTGTTCCTGTGAGGTCATTAATAATACTAATTCATTAATACCTAGCTCTTATATAGTGTTTTCCACTTTTGATCTTAACTCCACAGAATATGGTTCACTTCCAAAAAGTGGTTATGTAATCATGGCACCTTCTGACTCAGCTTCTTGGTCCCCTTTTTGTATTCAGCGGTCTATGCACTTTGTTAGTGATAGGAATACAATGTTTACTGCTTTTCACTGTGGCTAGCCCTGCAGAGCCAACACACTAACAAAGGAGTGAGCTGGCCCATGCTCCCTCTTGTGCAACACCAGCCGAACTATTTACTAAGTTCCAGTCAGTTTCACCTGTGCAAACTTGGTGAAGCCACGGGGAATGCACAGGTGTCCTTGCAAAAATGGAAGACAATGAGGATACACAGGTGTAAGTGAAAGCCAGGACATTTATAACTAGCAATGATGCACAAGAAAGAAAGAACTTAGCTTAACTCTCCATTACCAGTTTGCAGGACTGATGGGGTGGGCCGGGACAGGACGGCGGGAGTGGGGAGGGAGGGAAACACACCACTGTCTTTTTATTCCACATTCTGGAGGGTAATTAACATGAAACTTCAGGAAGTCATTTTTACAGAATCACTTTTCAGAGTAGAGCCACCTAGCAAGAGTTTCAAAGAAATGGGAGTATGATACTGCTGTATCCACACTGTATTGTATTAATGAATTAGTATATACTGCTATATCCACACTGCTGATCTTTAAAAGGTAGAGATATGTGTTTAAGGGTCCTATAGTGGTTTCCACACTGTTGCCACTGTCAAGCTGTCCTGCAGTAGCTCAAGAGCATAAGTACCAACCTAAGGGCAAGCTGTTAAGAGGCAGGGCCCAAAACCCAAATTGGCCATGAGTTCTATACTTTGATTTCACCAACCATTTATTAAGTGTAAATGCCTCAGGCACTATAACAACCTAACCCTGGAATCATAGATCGTCCCCTTGCATACACTGATCTATCTTGTCACCAAATATCACAGCAGTATTCAGGTTACTCCCAGTCCCAAAGAACCAGTCACTTACCCCAGGTCAATTGCACCTTAGAGCTCATACCAAAGACAACACTTGCACTCAATCCTATAATAAACTATATACAGATTTATTAACTAGGAAAAGGGAATAAGAGAGCTATTGGTGGGTTTATATGTTTGCCTGCTTTACTCTTGTAAATGAGTTCCAATCTTAAGTTTCAAAAAGTAATAGCTTCTATAAGAAGCAAGCTCTATACGTCCTTTAGGGCTATCCCAAGCTAAGTATTGGGGATCTCTTGCTTATGCCTAGAAAACCTTGCCCTTGAGAATCTGAGCAGCATAGAGATACAACTTCTATCTCTTCTATCCCTTGTCAGGGATTTTAATTCCCTTCCCCGTTCTCTGAGCTGCCAGCTCAGCTGATGGGAGGAATTCACTTGCACTCTCCTCTTCATGGGGGAGAGAGCAATCAGTAAAGTCTTTTGTCTGCTTTGATGGTCCACAATACTTTGTCTGGTGCTGAAGGGCTTTCTCTGAGCATCAGGTCATAACACCTTTTATTGTAGGCTGGCATTTCAAGCTAGTTAATGTCTCTCTCTTGTCCGGTGATTTACACAGTTACAGAGGCTTACAATGCAAATGCTCAAATATGGCATTACAGTATGGGATACAGATGTTGTGACGGGTTGGATCACAGAAACCCCCTTTGGGACTGCCACCTGATGTGCTTTGACTACCTCTGAGTCTGTTTTCCCTGCCAGCTTTGGACTTCAGTGCCCTGCCTGGTTTGAGCCAGACAGGCTAGCCTATTACAAACCCAGACCCAGGTCTGAACCACGTCCCCTAAAAGCTGCAGGCTTAACTGAAAACAGCTTAAGAAGTGTTCCTGTCTCCAACACTCAGATGCCCAGCTCCCAATGGGGTCCAAACCCTAAATAAATCCCTTTTACCCTGTATAAAGCTTATACGGAGTAAACTCATAAATTGTTCGCCCTCTATAACACTGATAGAGAGATATGCACAGCTGTTTGCTCCCCCGGGTATTAATGCATACTCTGGGTTAATTAATAAATAAAAAGTGATTTTATTAAATACAAAAAAGTAGGATTTAAGTGGTTCCAAGTAATAACAGACAGAACAAAGTGAATTACCAAGCAAAATAAAATAAAACACAAGTCTAAACCTAATACAGTAAGAAAGTGATTACAGATGAAATCTCACCCTCAGAGATGTTCCAGTAAGCTTCTTTTACAGACTAGCCTCCTTCTAGTCTGGGTCCAGCAATCACTCACACCCCCGTGGGTACTGTCCTTTTTCCAGTTTCTTTCAGGTATCCTTTGTGGGTGGAGAGGCTATCTCTTGAGCCAGCTGAAGACAAAATGGAGGGGTTTCCAGGGGCTTAAATAGACTTCTTCTTGTGGGTGGACACCCCTCCCTCCCCCTGTGTAGAATCTCAGCTACAAGATGCAGTTTTGGAGTCACATGGGCAAGTCACATGTCCATGCATGACTCAGTTCCTTACAAGTGGCAGCCATTGTTTACATGCTACCTTGAACGTCCTCAAGTAGACTTCTTATGTGGATTGGAGTCTTCCAAGAGCCATTGTCCGTTAAGTGTTTCTTGGCTGGGCACTTAACTTGCAAATTCCTTTCTAAAGAAGCTGACCAAATGCCTTACTAAGGCTACTTAAAATCAAATAAGTACACAGCTAATATTCATAACTTCTCATACAAAAATGATACATGCATACAAATAGGATGAATATATTCAGTAGATCATAACCTTTGCAGAAATATGTTACATGGCATATGTAGCATAAAACATATTCCAGTTATGTCATATTTACATTCATAAGCATATTTCCATAAAGCATTATGGGGTGCAACATCACAGATATTATAAGTGAGAGCAACTCACAAGCATTCACTTAAGTCTAAACACTAAGCACATTCTTATAACTCTAATACCTATTTTAACAATACTAACCCACAGGTAAGCAAGACTGGTTCCAGCTATGTATTTGTTAGTGTTTAGTTGAGATGTGTGGACCTTGGCATGACCTGTCACCTAGTCTGCCACCATCACACTCACTAGTGCACTACCACTGGTGCAGCCCAGCTGTTGCTCATAATGCTAGTGGAGACTGGCTCCTGAGGTAAGTAACCCCATACAGGGCCGGCGCAACCCATTAGGTGAGCTAGGCGGTCGCCTAGGGCGCTGCTATTTTGGGGGCGCCGGCGCCCCGGCCGTCCATTCAATTTTGGGGGCGGGACCTTCCGCTGCCGCTGTTGGGGGCGGCATTTCGGGGGCGGGACCTTCCGCCACCTAGGGCGCCAGAAAAGCTGGTGCCGCTACTGACCCCATAGTGTCTGCACCTTCTCAGAACAGGGCTAGATGACATGGTGGTAAAAATGCTGGCAGCACTTGACAGTAGCACCCTGCCACAGTTACCACTGTTAGGAACTCCCTAACAGTGTTGCATGAGTAAGAGAAAGCTCATTATAGACACAGTCTAAATCAGTTCTCCAGGTTTGTCTTGAGAGCCCCCAGGAAAGGTCATGGGGATCATGGCTATTAGTTAAGATTCACACTGATTGTTTTAGTGCAAAGAAGTTGAGGTGCTATTTATGAACTCTGACATTACACAGGCCAGTGAGGAAACATCTATATTGTGATAGCAGATTTTGTTGCAAAAACATATGGCTATTGCTCTGGGAATTAGCCACGCAGCTCCTACTGACACTGACACTGATAGATAACGACATGGCTTAAACTATGCACAAAGTACAGAAAATGAATAGCCATTGCGTGGTAGCATGAGACGTCACGTTAACAGCACAACACGTTGCCTATTGAGAAACAGACGCGTTTCCTCAGGCCATAAACAAGAAGAAGTGAGAGAAACTGGGGCTTTTACCAGAAATCCAAATTTACAATTGCTTTCCATTGGTTCAAGTTGGGGAAAAAGTTTTTGAACAAATGAGCTAAGCTACTTGTTACGACTCCTACAGTTGACACCAGCAGAGGCAAGTTGACTGATGCTACAGTCTACTAACATTTCCGTTAGGGTACATAAACCACATGAATTAGTGTGTCACTTAGGCTGAGGGTCCTAAGACAAGTTGTTAATAATCACAGACCTGTTTTAACAAAGAATGTAGCACTGCAGTAGTCTGACTTGTTAAGCCAGCACTCAGACTGTTCCATCATTTGTGAAACCTCAGAACACAACCTACCTATGGTCACCTGCTATGCAATTAACTGCTCACCTGAAGAGACTTTAGCCTCGGACCACAGCACTGTCGCATCTCTCCCTTCACAGCCACATTACACATGCCAGTCATTTTATGAGGGTCAGACACAGTTACATCAAACTGCTAATGATCCCAAAGTAGTTTGCATTTGCTTTTACAAATAGATGTGCATGGTAGATGAGGCAAAGGGCTGTCTTTCAGCATGTGAAGTTAAAGACATTCTAGAGTACTTTCTTGGCTATTTTTTCTTTTGCATTTTTTCTTACTGTAATACAGTATTTAATCTGGTTCACTGGAACTGCTCTGACTCATCTTAATTATTGACATTGTCACTTTTTTTTTTTAGTAACAATACACACGCTGAGCCTGTGTCTGCTCTCAGTTATATACATGCATGAGTGTAAATAAGAGCAGAATTTGACCATGTCACTCAGATACATTCTTGCCAGTGTTGTAGATGGCACAGTTGCAGTCTGTCTTTCCTCTGTTTGCAGATTATGCTGTTTATATACCATAAAAGTATATTTCAAAACTGACAAACATATGTTTAAAAGAAATAGAGAGAACCAGATGCTGGTACTTTCCTTTTAGAAAGTCTAGAAATGTGAAAGTTGCACAAATTGAATTTGTTTTACATTATTTAAAGAGGAAATAACAGCTGGAAATCATTTTACAATGAAGTGGCTTCAAAACACCATTCTAAAACCACATAAAAACGATGTTCAGATTTCTTCTGCATTTTGTTAACTAAACTATCAGCATCTTGAAGTCCTAAGGCTTGTCATGCTCATTATACAAGGTTCACACAGTCTTTGCATGAAAGCATTTAATGTAAATTAATTTGCTTTATGTCAGAATAAACATAATTAGTCATAGGGTCTCTTTGTTATAGTTGGCGTATCCAATGTGGTTTGCATTTTGTTGTGGTGTAGCAGAACAGAGGAGCTATGTTAGGGGAAGCTCATAGTTTAAAATACCGTGAAAAAAGTCAGCGTCCGAGGGAATATTTATTATCCAGTTGTTAGAGTGGGGGGCTGGGAGTCAGGAATGTTCTGTCAGAATCATGGTTCTGACTTCCTGGGTGACCTTGGGAAAGTCATTTACCCACCCTCATCCCTCACCTTCCCAGTGTGATGGCAGGATGCAGAGGTTTTATGCTGTCCCTGGCACACAGGGAAATAACAGCCACTCCGGCTCATACAGGTGTTTCAGGGAGAGCCCATCAGAGTAGCTGCTCCAGGAAAAGGATGAGTGAGGCTGTTTGTTACTCCTGGGGCTGGGTAAGAAACCCCAAGCTGGGAGGGAGGAGTATTTTTGAGTTTCAATTGCTGTTTGTTTTTTTATTTTTCTGTGACCAAGAAAGAACATTTTCCCTGGCAAAAACAGGATCTGGCTGGGGGAAGAGTGGGGCTGTGGTTTGTGTGCTGAACTCTTTCACTAGTTCATGCATACTTAACACTGAAAGGGATGCTGTCTGTCAGCATGAAATTGAGCAATTACTTTGCCCAGCACAGCTAGTGCTATGATGTATAGAGCAAGGGACTCAGCAAAGCTGCTATAATAAAACATGTTCACTGTGCTGTGCACTAACAGTGCAATCCTATTGCTGTAAGTCATGCCCTCCCCCCTCACAAGGCCTCCCGTCTGGTCTGTTAACCCTTTGTTTCTCACAGCTGAACTGACACTGTAATCCCTTTGAGGCGGGGACTATCTTGTGTGTACTCCCAGCATGCTTTAGGAGGTGTCAGATAAGGCCATTTACAAGAGTGAATCAAAAGCAGTTACACAGGGCCCAGAGGCCCGCATACAATTTTTGTGATATTACAGTCACGTTATCCTGGTTTTACCCACTTTCTATCCCCCGAGGCTGGATGAAATTACCACACCAACAACCAAGGGCAATGACTAAGGCCTTGAGCCTGTAACTGACTCTGCAGGCACACCTCTGCATTGTGTTCCAAGGACCTGTGCCCATACAGACAGTTGCATGATCATGCCAAATTCCCATTACAGGGTGCCTGGTATGGCATAGGAAGAAACACAGCTACTGATAGTGCTAGCAGCTAACAGAGATTTCCGTCTAGCACAGTGGCTGGGGCACAAACTGCGAGAGCAGAAGGATCTGCATGCTGTTCCCGCTGAGCTAATGAAGTTCCAAGTATCCATCATCTGCCGCAGGAATTTGTTTTTCTGTGTTGGCCAACAATAATTAAAACATTCAATTCTCACTCAGGCTGACCGGATAAATTAGATGGTAAATGGGACTAAGAGAGTGTCTCCTTATGTGTGCAAACAGCAGCTAGCCCAGTGGGGCCAGGCTGGATCCTTCAGCAATTACAAAGAATAAGAACAATACTATTCCCAGTCTTTGCACTTGAGAGGTGATGTTCATTTATTACTTGGTTCATGTTTTTGTTTGTGGTGCTTTGTGTGCCTGCACACTTGCTGGAGCTGGATGGGATGACTCTGCTGGATAGACCAGAATCATCCAGAAATTGCATGTGGTAGGCATTAGGCATACTCATTAGCTGTTTGAAGCCACTTAAGTGATTTCCATTGTGGGCAAGCACTCTGGCAGAAGACACCCAGATATATTCTATGAGAGTGGAACCAATAGGAACTCAACAGGAGGGGCAAGTGTTTATAAATAGCAGGAATGGGAGCCAAACTGTAGATTCAGTAATGGTGCAACCACAGAAGGAGTGTCTGTAAGTGTTGTGTTCCAGTGACTTTCCAGGTCTGTTGGATTTAACTGCAGGTTCCTTCACACTGTAGATGAAGAAGAGGACTAGAATGTGATGCAGGCTGTGCAAATTGCAGACAATTATTGCAGAGATTCAAGGGGAATTTGAAGGAGACTGTAGGAACTTAAAGGAACTTTCAGCTCTACTGAGGTTTTGGAGACCACAGCTCAGAGACTGAAGTGGGTAAATCCTCCCAGAAAAGAGTCCTAGGGGACCATATGTATGTGCCTCCCCAAACAGCCTGGCATGGCCCCACCCACACTCCACCCCCAGGGGCTGGGGGCACTCCAGCTACACCACCTGCCCAGCGCTGGGGCTGGGGTCATGTGTGTGGGGGAGGGGCAGTGTGCTCCGGGCTCCGGCAGGGGAGGGGGGGTAGAAGAGGCAGGGCAGAGGGGGAGGGACCGGGGGCTAGCCTCCCCTAAGGGTGTATTCTCCCCCCACCCATGACCTGGACTAAGGCGCCTATCTCCGTGAGAGAGGTGTGCCTTAGCACACCCCTCTGGTTAGCATCTCCCATTAGCTAGCTTAGGCAGGTCCCTGCCTAATGTGCTGGCTTTTGTGAATCACAATTTAAAGCACCTATCTCTCCCCAGTCATTATAGAGAAACCTAGGCGCCTAACTCATGCTTTGTGAATTGCAGTGATTTTCTATGTGCCTAAAAGTTAGATGCTGTGATGCGCAGTGTCACAAACACCTAATTCCTTTTGTGCATCCAGACCTTGGTGGTTAAAATACAGGCGGCCACATCTACACTACCATTTCCATTGTAGGTACCACTGATGAAGCTGGACTGGTGGTAGCAACTGTGAGAATTTTTAGGAGAAACAATCTAAGGTAGAAAATGCTTTTGATTTCTGATATGTCTTACTTTAATGTACAGTTCTACCATCTTTCCTATAACGTAACACTATGCACTTTATAGCTTGTTTCACACATTCATCAAATTCATCTTGTGCATGTTGACTCGCTTATGGAGTGTGATCATGGGTAGTATTATGTATGTTACTGTTTTGGTTTCTGGTTTTGTGAGCTAGGTGTCATCTGGAAAGGAATATAGACTGTATCTGATCAGA
Organism: Platysternon megacephalum; assembly: GCA_003942145.1. NCBI lineage: Eukaryota > Metazoa > Chordata > Testudines > Platysternidae > Platysternon > Platysternon megacephalum. Next base: position 12,320,980 of record QXTE01000029.1, read on the forward strand.
GACTTGTCAAGAAAGAGGTAATAAAATCAAGAGCAGTTCTTTATCCTCCTGATACACAGCATCAACATTTTCAAAAGAGCAAAAACACATTCCCAGAGAAAATGAAAAACTTGGTCATGTGCTGCCACAACTCAAGTTACCTTGGGGAGCACAGTTTTGGAAATCCATATGGTATCCCAAGAACTGATTTAAACGTTGGGGACAGGCAGGAAATTAAAGACATGTGACAAATGAAGTGTTACATTTGGTTTTATGTAACAATGTCCTTTAAAAAAAAAAACCAAACAAAGGTACAACTTGTGCTTTGGTACAGAAAGAGACTCATAAATCCATTTCAGTGGAACAGACTGGTTTGGAATTGGGTTCCCCAATCATAAAGAGGGTAACTAGAAAGAAAACTTCCCTTCCGCTGGTTTTAAATTGGGCTCGCTGTGGCTGTAAATCGGTGCCATGATTTGGTGGGTGGGTGGGTGGGCGGGAGGAGGAAATGATATTTCACTCCAGCAAGATATTTTTTACTGTTCATGTATCTTGGGACTGAAGACATTTTTTTAAGGGGGGCATGTCTAATCAGGAGCTGTGAATAATAAACTACAGCACAATCAACATCTGTGCCTGGCAGCTGGCATCAGACCTAACCGGGGGTGTGGGGAGGAGGGTGCTAATCTGTAAATTCTAGACTGTGCACTAAGGATGTTCCATTGTCTATTTCAGCCACTCAGAAGAGCTCACATCCACAGCACTGGCCCAATAGTTCAGCAGAAGCAACAATAATGCACATTGTATGACATGAGTCCATTGCTCTCTCTCCTCCCGCATTTCTATTTTCTTTCTCAGTATACATTAATTCATTGTCAGGATCTAGCTTGACAGGCGCTAGCCACAATCCTCCAGCCAGAGGAGAGGGTCAGCACACACAGCCATAGTGCAAGTGTCCCCAGCCCCACCAATCTACCTTATCCTTTGCCTGGAAGGATCCTCAGTTTGGCTGGAATCTCTCAGCTCCCTGACCTCCAGCCGCTGCTGTTTGATTCTGTCCTGCTATAGTATAATCCCTCCATATCAGCTGTGTAAAAGGGAATGTTTGGGGTTAGTCTTATTGGGGTGAGGCTACGGATCCATGGGTTTTGGGGGCAGGAAGCTCAGAAGAAGGCACTGTATTTTCACTCTCCTTGACTGTCACCTTTCTTACTTCTATAGCTAGAGTAATGGACCTAACAGGCTTTTCCACCTCTAGCTTCTATGATTAATCAATCACTTTCCTTTATAGGGTGCTCTTTGGGAAGGTACCTCTGAGCACTTCCCAACAGTGCAAACAGAGAACCATTTGGCAAGCTTGACCTTAGGCATTGTGGGATCAAGCCTTTGATAAACTAATGCAGAACTAACTAAATAAAATGTCAGCTGATTTTAAACTGTAGATTGAAGACTCTGCATAATTCGCCAGAGCAAGGAGATTCCATAGGCAGGGAGCATAATGGGAAAAGCAACAGGTGACTAATGCTTTATATCCAGGTGCACATGAAAATACAAGAAGAAATTACTGGGTGAAAATAATCAGCCCATGCAGAGTCAGCTAAATAATTGTTAAAGACGCTATAGAGTTCCTCATTACCTTCTGTATTAAAAATCCATTACAGTGCTGTATTTTCATGGCTCCCCAGCAGATGGCACAGTTGAATCATTAGGAAAATTTCAACATTTGTCCATATTTCCTAGATTAAGTTGCCCTAAGGTTACCATGGCCATACCATGGGCCACTCTCATTACCACTTCAAAAGTTATTTTTCCTCCTTTGGTATCCTGCTGTCAATTGAAGTGTCTCGTTAGACTGGACTCACACTTGGTAAGGCAACTCACATCTTTTCATGTATTTATACCTGCTCCTGTATTGTCCATTCCATGCATCTGATGAAGTGGGTTCTAGCCCACAAAAGCTTATGCCCAAATAAATGTGTTAGTCTCTAAGGTGCCACAAGGACTCCTTGTTGTTTTTTCATGTCCATTCTGGCTTTGTTCCCAATTCCACACACAGTGCTAGTAGTTCCAGAGTGTACACAGTCAAAGGTATGAGGAATTATTAATTATTATTATTGATTATTATTCCTTTTATTTATATAGTGCATAAAGTGTGTGAGCTACATGGTCCATACTCTAAAGAGATGACAATCTAAATGTAGTCCTCTTACACGTGATAACAGACAAAGGGAAGATAGAAGAGAGAGCCAGGGTTACAGTTACTAGTTTGGGGTTGTTTATTTTAGTGGAAGCAGGTATTGATGCCTTTAGTTAAGATTGCCTGACACTTGCCACTGTAGAATAAGACCCTGTCTTCAGTTGTTTATAACTCTAACAAACGTTAACCAATTTCCATGCTTGGTGTCTGCCTCAGGCTGAATTATTTTGGAAAGTTTCAGCTAAACTTGGTTCAGCTGGTTCCAAGAATGACATTAGGGGGAACGCATTGTTTTTGGCCCATGTTAAAAAAAACAAATCTTACAACCATTTTGTTGAAACCCTCTAGTACTTCCACGCTTCCCAGCAGGGACTTCAGATATGGCAGGAGGATCACTCTGGTCTCAGGGTGGCTTTTGTAGTTCTTGTGAAAAAAGCCACCTAATTGGGCCAAGTTAAGAAGCTCCAAAAAAATCTCAGTTTTGACATGATCTTGCTGGAGTATGGCAGCTAAATGCTCCAAAGATTCCACCTACACTTCACATGCTACAGCCCAGCGACTGACAGGGCTGAACCCTGCAATTGCTGCTCTTGGCTGCTGCTGCAGCAGCCGTGCCCAAGTGAGAACTGGAAAACTCCCTTTCCTGTGGTCTCAATTAATCCGTCTGACTGGAATGGACAGGAGAAGCGCGCTAGACCATCTCTTCAATCAAGAGAAGACACAAAAAGTAAATATTAAAACAGAACCAATCAAATGTCCAAAATGACACCTGCAGATATAAAGTAAGTGCTTGATACTATGATACCGAATGAGTACCTGGATAGACAGTTCCTAACTACTGTAGGTAAATTAAAACCCTAGTTGAATGTGGGGCAAAGGAGAGAGAAGAAAGGGACAATACAACATTAATGTGAGCCCATTTTCTGAGCCAGCTGTTGCCCCCAAACGTAGCCTCCCGCCAGGGGCATAACACTCAATATATTTAGCGTCACAAAGAGGTTTAGGGGTGACATGATTACAGTCTATAAGGGGGTGGCCAAACTGTGGCTTATGAGCCGTATGTGGCTCTTTTACAGTTAAAGTGCGGCTTGGGAAGCTCCCCCCACCCCTCCCTGACCCCGTCATTCTCTACCTACCAGGGGAGCTTGGGGCTTCTGCCCAGCAAGGGCAGGGGGCGGTTGGAGCTTCAGCCCCAGGAGGTGCCTGGCGGGGCTCGGGGTTTCACCCCTCCCCCGCTGAAGCCCCGAGTCCCGGAAGCCGCGCCCCGGCTTGTGAACTTCTGAAGATTGTCCTATGTGGCTCGGAGGGTCAGTAAGTTTGGCCACCCCTGGTCTATAAGTACCTACATGGGTACAAATATTTAATAATGGGCTCTTCAGTCTAGCAGAGAAAGGCCCTCCCAAACATGATTAGGGCCCTACCAAATTCACAGCCATGAAAAACCCATCACGGACCATGAAGTCTGCTCTCCCACCGTGAAATCTGGTCTTTTGTGTGCTTTTACCCTATACTATACAGATTTCATGGGGGAGACCATCATTTCCCAAGTTGGGGGTCCTGACGCAAAAGGGAGTTGCAGGGGGTCACAAGGTTATTTTAGGGGGGTCGTGGTATTGCCACCCTTACTTCTGTGCTGCCTTCAGAGCTGGGTGGCTGGAGAGCAGCAGCTGTTAGCTGGGTGCCCAGCTCTGAAGGCAGCACCACTGCCAGCGGCAGCACAGAAGTAAGTGTAGCAGCACCACAGGCCCCTCCACTACAATAACCTTGCGACTCCCCCCGCCCAACTCCTTTTTGGGTCAGGACCCCTACAATTACAACACCGTGAAATTTCAGATTTAAATAGCTGAAATCATGAAATTGATGATTTTTTAAATCCCATGATCGTGAAATTGACCAAAATGAACGGTGAATTTGGTAGGGCCCAAAACATAATCCAATGGCTGGAAGTTGAAGCTAGACAAATCCAGACTGGAAATAAGGTGTAAATTCTCCATCACTGTCAGCTTTTAAATCAAGCTTGGTTATTTTTCTGAAAGATCTGCTCTAGGAATTATTTTGGAGAAGTTCTACGCCAAGTTATACAGGCGCTCAGACTAGATGATCACAGTGGTCCCTTCTAGCCTTGGAATCTATGAATCTATGACTAAGTTTAACTTTAACTCAGAATTTCCTGGTTTTCCAGTGCTTGTTTATTGATCATGACGATGTTTTTCTGAAGTGTTTCATTCTAACCTTTAAGTAAGTGGTATTGTACATACGCTTGACCTTTAACTTTAGAATAACAGAGCTTTTTGTTTGGGAATTTCCTTAGTTTTCAAAAATATATTTCAGAATTGCTGAGTGAGAGGAGCCGTGTCCCTAGGGTGACCAGACGTCCCGATATTATCGGGACAGTCCCGATTTTAGGGGACTTGTCCCACGTCCCGACCTTACATCTGTCAGGACACCCTTTGTCCCTATATCGGGTACCATCCAGACCACAGCCGCGGCACCGAAGCTGCAGCGCTACCGTTCACTGCTTCCTGGGGCGGCGCCCGCCCGCCGGCAGGAGCGCCGCGTGCTGCAGGGGTGGGGCTTACAGGCGCCAGGAGCGGGCAGAAAGCCGTCCGCGCCCCGCCCCTCCCATCCGACCTGACCCTAGGAGCCAGAGGGACTCCCCACCTCGCCCCCTGGCAAGTCCCTCTGGCTCTTTGGGGGGGAGGGGCGCTGCGTGCTGCCGGCACCTGCAAGCCCCGCTCCGTGGCTCTGGCAGCTCCCATTGGCGCTTCTCCCGGCCAGTGGGAGCCATGGAGCTCACGCTTGTGGCGGGCGCAGCACGTGGAGAGTCTAGAGACTCCCCTCGCCGCTCTCACCCTAGGAGCCAGAGACCTCCCAGCAGGGCTGGTGAGTGCGGCCAGGGAAGGGGGCAGGGTGTGATGGAGTGAGTGTCTGGGAGGTGTGTGTGAGGTGCTGGGCTGTGAGGGTGTGGGGGAAGTTTGTGTGTTTTGGGGTGCTAGACAGTGGGGGCCTGTTGGGGGTGGTGGGCAGTGGGGGAGATCTGTGTGTGTCAGGGCACTGGGCAGTGCGGGTCTGTGTGGGGCATTGTGTAGTTGTGGTGGTGGGGCTGTGGGGAAGGGCACTGGGAGGGAGGAAGGAAGGAAGGGAGGGAGGGGAAATCTGTGTGTATTGGGAAACTAGCGAGTGGGGGGTTCTGTGTGGGGTGCTGGGCAGCTGTGGTGGGGCTGTGGGCAGGGGGGCACTGGATGGGGGGTGTGTGCACAGCACTGTGCATTTGTGGTGGAAGGATTGTAGGGGGGCTCTGGGCATAGTGGATCCAGGGGGCGCTGGGCAGGGGAGCTGTGTGGTGCAGCATGGGCCCACCCCCAACAGGAAGGGGCACGCTGGTAGCACAGGGCCAGGCGGACCAATGTGCTTCTGGCTCCGGTCGGGGCTGTGCACCTGTGTCTGTCTGTCTCTTCCCCCTCCCCCCCCTCCCCCCGCTCGCCCGTGTCCTGATATTTCACTCTTGCGATCTGGTCACCCTACGTGTCCCTGCCTTTTCTCCCCTACCACCTGGCATTACACTGTAGGAACCCCCTGAACTACAGTGCCCCGTAGAATTTGGGAGCATCAACAGGCTCACACTCCTACTGCCATTTCCCTATTAAAGGTACTAGCTCTGAGGGGTGATTGCTCTGTGCTGTGCTCATTCAGCTCACATTCCTTCAAAGTGTATTTATTCCACACCCACTCACTCCAAAATCATTTGGCCACACCAGGTTCACCCTACTAGACACTCACCAGCAGACCACTTCTGAGGGACTGTCACTGCAGCTCTCCAAAGCTCGATGGGCAGCCGTTGGGGCCAGCAGTGGTGCAGCCTTGTGGAGAGTCCGTGTTCACGGGGGTTTCCCTGGCACAGGTGAGGCATTACAGACACATTGGAGGGTGGAGATGGGGAAGTATGTGTGACAGCAGGGGGGCCTTAGTAAGATTGGCCTTGTGTCCTTTTTTTAATTTACAGTTAATATCTTCCCTGGCTCTGTATCTTCCCGTCTATTGATGTCATCCCAAAAGCATTTTCTGTTCTTTAAAGGATGCTTTTGTTTAGCCCTAATAAGCTCGTGTGGAAGCTTAACCATGTTAAGCTTCTCTAGTCATTTTCTTTTCTTTTTAGAGGTACTCACACCTTCTGTGCCTCAAAGATGATGTTCTTCACGAGATTCCAAAACTCTACGGTTTGAGTTTTTAGTTTTTATTTTCACCCTTCAGCCTGTTATTAACCAGTTTCCTCCTCATTTTAAAAACCTACCCATTTAAAGTTCATAGTCGCTGAGTCACCTGTTTCAGAAAGTCACCCTGCATTACAGTATCCACCCTAACTGTGCACAGGGCACTTTTAATCACGGGAGCGCCTACACTTGCTGCCATTATTAACTCCCATGTATTTCACCAGGCTGAGTTGTGAGTTAGCTCCTCCCAAATAGCATGTGAGAATAGGGTGACCAGACAGCAAGTGTGAAAAATCGGGACAGGGGGTGGGGGTAATAGGCACCTATATAAGATGAAGCCCCGAATATCGGGACTGTCCCTATAAAATCGGGACATCTGGTCACCCTATGTGAGAATAATTGCTTCCCCTAACCAGGCCCCAGGGGCCATTCAACCAGAGTGCTTGGCTAGTTAAAATTACCCAGTGGTACCTAGCAGGTCCTGCATCTTCCTTACATTCTTTTAACATAAAGAGGTTATCATTTTTCTCATCCTAGACTTTTAAAACCAAACAAAACAAAGGACAGGATATTAAGGTGGGTTGGGCTTGTGTCTTTTGGCCAGACTGATTCATTGCCAGCTCTGTGTCCCATTCTGCTCTAGCTCAGAACCTAACTAACCTGTTTATTTGCAGCGGGGGAAACCTCTCGGGTAGTCATTCTGCAATGACTTCCCCCCACAAAGAATCTTTTCCCCTCTTTTATACCCATTTTGTTCCCACAGGCTTTCATTATTAAGATTTCAATTGATCGTTGCTGACATACACTTGAATCCAAATATTTGTGCTATTCAACGTGAATTGCTCATTCAACTAAATGCTTGATTGTGCCACGGCTCTTTTGATCCAAATGAATTGAACACTTGACCAGGTATTCTACATATACACCGGTCATATATAGGAATTAATCAGTGCACGGACCACATGTGATAAGTAAGGCAGCTGCCTAATACCCTGTGAAGCATCTGTATCTGACATGTTAAGTTACAGACAGAAATAGGTACAGATAGTTGTAGGTTAGCACTTTCTCTAGCATTAGCAGTTCGGGAGGAGGGGGGGGCTCATCTGCAGAGGGGAGTGAGAGAGAGCTAAGTAAGCCCAAATAAGAACATTCTGTGATTGTGAATAGTGAAGTGCAGACTATCCCTGTTTATAATGCATTATCAACCTTACCATCCAATGAGAAGGACATTCGGATAAATGTGGCATTTTAGTCTGATCCCATCCCTCAGGCTGAAAGACTCACCTTTTACTCTAGCATTCCCCAGAGGGAGACCAGAAGTGCACTCAAGTGTGCTTAGTGATTATACTAAAGAGTGGGATGGAGATCTGACCTTCTCTTCTGAGCGCTGGCTTCAATTATCCAGCTACAGCACCTGGGGACTACAGCCGTAGGTTCACAGGGACAGATGTATTACGTAAATAACTTATAACCACAGATAGCATCATAGCTCCCAGCATTAGCAAAAGTTACTACCACCCACTTGATGAGGCTCCGAGTTTGTAAATCTTATAACTGCTATTCTTTCTTGGAGGGGAAAAGAAGAAACAATGAAAGAGCCTAGATCTCAGTGAGACTCCAGCCTCTGTGAATATTTCAAATTGTAAAGATCAGCTGGTGTTGAGTTACGTTTGAGCTAAAAGGGTCTTACCATTTTTTCCCCATTTTAAATCAAATTCATTCTTTTCTTTTCTTTTTTCACTTTTCCATAACTCCAAAAAGGGTGAAGGGTAGGGTGACCAGATAGCAACTGTGAAAAAACGGGACAGGGGGTGGGTGTTAATAGGTGCCTACATAAGAAAAAGTCCCCCAAAATGGGACATCTGGTCACCCTAGTGAAGGGATTTTGAATAAAAATTCACCTCTGGGCTGAAACCAAGCATTGAAACTTGCAGCTGAAAAGGAGTGATTCCTCCCACCCCACCCCGAACTCCGAACCCCATGAAACAAGGAGGATTGGCCCTGCCAGGCAGCTGCTATAGGAAGACTTTCCTGCACTTCTTTCAAGTCTCCTTGGACATCTCTTAATAATGCATATCCCCAATACATACATTCTACTGATATCTTGCTTCCCTGCCATGTTTCAGGTAAGTCCAAGACACCAAAATCATCTCTGCACAGGCTTTTATTGTCTCTGTTTTCTTTTCCATTCATTTTGCATCTGACCTTTAAAATTTCCATTCAGATGAACTGCATCTAACATTAACCTGATTTTCCTCTTTATGTTCTTCTAATTCCCTGAGGCCTTTAAATGATCAGTGTCACTGTTCATAATATGTCCTCCTTGTTTCTTCATCCACTCTTATACTTGTCACTTTCTCCTCTGATAGCCCCTGTAAAGTTACCCTTCGCATCCTCACATGCTTATTTTCCCCCTCCCCAGCATATGGTCTCCTTACAGCTCTGTCTCTTCTTTTCAGGCTACCCATGAACAGAAGAGGGCACTAGTACACTGCCTGTCTCCCCAATATGGGCTACATTACCTTTAAAATGACTCTTATTGCCTTACAAATCTAAAACCTTCCCATGATCAGCATTGATTTCCAATTTGCTATTGTCTACCCATCCTAAAGGCTGATCAAGGTATTGTTCTGGAGGACATTTTTTGCAAAGTCCTGCTCTTTAGAGTGCATCCAATTCTTAGTGTATTTATTTTAGTTAGTTAGTTTAGTTTATATATTTGTCTTACTGTAGCACCTGGGAGACCCAATCACGGGTCAGAATCCCATTGTGCGAGGTAATGTACAAAACCAGAACAAAAAGACAGCCCCTGCTCCAAACAGCTCATAATTCCTCAAAACTGGTTTCCTTCCAAATATGTTTGTTCTACTACAGTCCAACATTACTGGATCCACTGCAGCTTTTGCTCGGTTTTCATCTATACCTGATGTTTTCTATCCTACAGTACCAGCCACGAGGCCAACATGAGACCCAGGGTCATGTCTCCAAACTGTATTTCTGCTAGCACTATGGTGCCTCACTGCTACTTACATCTTTCCCTTACCCCCTCTACTTGTTCCCTTATTGAGGTCTGCCCTCTACCTTCATTCTGCAATTTTTACTTCAGCCTGTTGTTAACCATTTTCTTCCTCATTTTAAAAATCTGCCCACTTTTTCATCCTCATAATCTTATATTTCCTCAAAAATGTCCTTTGTATGTGCTTTTATTTGTTTGGGTTGTTCCTCTCTTCCTGTTTCTCTTTGGCTCACAGTAACTTAGGGCTTGCTATTCAGGAAGCATCATTACGGAACATGGAAAATTGGATACTGAAGTCAGCATCAAAATAGCAAGAACAAAAGAGAATTCTGGAAGAATAAACACCTGAGAAGAAGAGACATAAATCTGAAGACAAGATTCCAACTCTTAAAAACTTACATTTGTTCTGTGCTAAATTATGGCTGTGAAACATAGACATAACTGATAATGAAAGAACAATCAATAATAAAGAAATTACAATCCTTTCATTTATGGTGTTACAGAAGAATTCTGAAAATATCATAGATAGCTCACATAACCAACAAAAAAGTATTGGAAATTATTAGAACTTGGCAAATGCTAGTGACAGATTGTATGAAGAAAAAAAAAGAGATTATATTTGTAGGCCATATTCCTAAGAAGTTCAGTGGGCGATGCATGCTTACAGGCACTTTCAGGAAAATTGATGGCAGAAGAACTAAGGCAGAAAAAAAAATCTTGGATGGGCGATGTGGTATCCTATGTGGATCAAAAAGATTATTTATCCACAAAGAGATTAACAGCAGACCATACAGAATGGGCTACCATGATTGCAAACCTTCAGTAATGGAGATGCCACATAAGAAGAAGAAGCTTAGATCTACTGCTCTATCATCAACTCAACCCTCTGTCCTAGTCTAGGTGTGATCACTTCTCAAAATATGTAAACTGTGAGCCTTTACATTGTCATGAGAGTTGCATGATCTGGTACCTTGAAGCTCAGGATCATCAATCATAAGAGACTACGTTTTCCATCAAATCATTCTCACACGCACAATATACTTCCCTTCAGCGTTGCCACTGGACCTACATCAAACTATTTGCTCTTTTAGTGAACAAGTCCCTCATCTCCACTGCAAATTTGACTACTCCCCTTTGGATGATGGAGCCATATTTACAGACGGGTTACCTGACAGGTACCTTCACCAGGCTCCTTGGACAATTCACCTTTTTCAACTGGCTAGGGTAGTTTGGACAACGGAATAGCCCTTGTAGAGAAAGCTAGTTAGTTGACCAAATGCAAAAGTTTTAAGAGGGGTGCATTTCTTACTTTATAGGATAACATTTCTTGCATTTCTGACCCCACTCCTCTGTTTCTTCCTCTTACAGTTTTGTACTGGCATCCATGGCCATAGTATCTGAGTGCCTGGTATAACAAGGGCCCCGGTGGACTTCCTGGAGTGCTTGGCTCTTCTTGCAGTAGAGTGGTTGGTTTTTTTTGTTTTGTTTCTTTTGTTTTTGGGGGGATTTTGGAGGGGGAGAGAATGGAGTGGTTGTTGCTGTGAACACCATCTGCTTATGTTAGGAAGGCTTTAGCAAAGAGGATGATTTTGCAGCATTACCTACATGTAGTCAAACTCTGGATTAGACTCAGCTCTTCTAGAAGTTTGTTCTGCAGCCAATGTATTCAAATGAGAATGGCCTGCCCCTGGATCTTACATTCTTCACACTGGGCTTTGTGATCTGCATTGTCCCAGAGGAGTACAACTGCGGTGGTGATACATAGGTGGAGATGCAGCCTCTAATGTAGCTGCACTTGTTCCATTAAGGGATTTGAAGATCAGGACCCAGGTTTTGAACCAGGAATCAGGGGGGAGCCTGAAGAACAGTACTGATATGCTTGTGTGTGCCTAACCTTTGGAGGAAATGGGCAGCCACGTTTTCAACAAGTTATTTTCTTTGCCTTGGTTTCACTGCATTGTTTTCACATTCAACTTTGAATATAGTGTTGAACATTAATCCAGTCTGTAGACCTTAATGGCCTTTCACATTTTGACTCCTCCCTCCCCAAATTCCCAACCCTGCCCATAAAGCTCCCTACAGCCATCCTTGTCAGTTTTTTTTGAAAGGTAACTTTTATTCGCCAACTAGTCGATAATACAGCGCTTGGAGGTCTACTGGAAAATTGGTATGTAGTTTCTAAATAGGGATTTAATGCCCTACTCAGCACCATGCTATAAGAGCTCATATCTGAACATGCTCGGGGACTCTCATGTGTTGTGAACATCCAGCTGAGATGGAACTCCTTTGCCAGATGGTTTTCCTTGGGTTGAGTGGCTCCTGGTAATGTACTGTGCAGTATTTCACTTTGTAGCCAGCGTGATCCTGTGCAAGCCCTTGCTGAGATTCAAGTTGTCCTCTCTCCAGTGGCACTCAATCTATCAATGAGGAGCTCCGGAGAGGAAGCCTGCATCACTGAAAAGGGCTAGAAGAGAGCTGAGCCCCTCATTCTCGCTCCCCCCCGTGCACATCAGAGAGCATAGATATGTGGCTTAAAGGAGCCATTTAAAAAAACAAACCCAATTGAGAAAAATCTGTAATGAAGACAGGAAATAAAAAGCTCCTGGCCCTCAATTCCATTTCCTCTACCTCTTCCCCCTTATCTCCCCCTAGAAATAACAGGCAGGCCCTTGTAATGGGCCAGATTTCAAGGGTAGTAACCAGCTGACCATTACCCAATTTGGATGCCTGAGGGGTCCCAGCAGGTAATGATTAGCATAGGATAAGGTATTACCTATCTGTTTCCCATTATGATCTCTTCTGTGTGCAATTTTGACAATTTTCAGTGGGAAGCAGGGGGATGGTGTTGAGCCAGGTTAAGCACTAAAGCATCAAAGTAAATATTCCTCCATTTAAAGCATCTTAGATGATTTAGAAAGGAAGAAAAGAGGGAAGACGAGCAATGGATTAAAGATCAAGGACCAGATTTCTGAAATCTGCCCTCTGTTTTTGTGACCACAAATTGTTGACACAAATGAATGAGCATGTGACTCTGCATCCACACTTAACTGTAGACAAAGTTTGTCACTACCGTTTCTCTCAGAAATCAGGTATTCAGGTGTTCCAAATTACCTAATTTTCACCTGCAAATAATTTGAAGGCAAAAAACTGCAGCAGCAATTAAACTCGATTATTATTTTTATATAACAAAACCAAAGATTTCCTTTTAAGCAAATCTTCTTGTGCCTTCTTTCCAGGGAGAAAATAAAACCGTAAGACTCAGCTCTTAGGAAATACAGCGTTTCACATCTTCTAAGCAGCATATAAACATCAAACAATTAATAGCAAATTACTGACCAAGGGCCTGATCCAAAGCCCTCTGGAGTTAATGGGAGTCTTTCCATGAAGGGCAGTGGACTTGGGATCAGGCCACTAATAATAAATAAATAAATAAAATAAAAAGGAAACATTATTGTCACATGGATCCTCAAATATCCTTTTATGCCTAGAAGTGATGCCTCCAGGACAGAGTTGAAACACATTGGCAGGGCATGCTACCCATGCTACAGCTTGCCTGTGGATAAATACAGGCCTTCAGTTTCTAGGTATGCCAGTCCAGTAACATACAGGAGCATACACCTCACACAGATAAAATGTAATGCGAAACATCCCTGGACTTCACTCTTGTCTGTGCACAGAAAAGTCTTACTGTAAATATACAGTCACTAGCACATAACACTTTTAAGTATGTCATTTCCTTGTCACGATCAGTATTTTTTCTGAAGCTTGTGCTTGGTGAAACTGACAAAGCTTTTTGCTTGCAGTGTTATTGTAGCTGTGTTGGTCCCGGGATAGGATGGAGACAAGGTGGGTGAGGTAATATCTTTTATTGGAGCAAAAGAGACAGGTTTTGGCACTTACACAGAGCTCTTCTTCAGGTCTGGGAAAGGTACACGGGCCATGTCTACATTACAAAGTTTTGCTGACCCAAGCTACATCAGCATACAACTGCCACAGTTAGTATATCGTTTGTACATGTGTATACATGGCTCTTTGTGTTGGCGGTATGCGTACTCACCAGGAGTGCTTGTGTCAATGCATAGTGTGGTGCACCATGGGTAGGTATCCCAGTATGCAACCCGCAACCATCCAGCACACTGTCTTTTGGGTAGTTTTGGCCAATCACGGTGGGGCAGAGGCGACTTGCACAGTGGGGACCGGGAGAAAGGGATCACCTTCCCATAATTCAGTGTTGTACATCCCATAATATTACCTTCATCCCATAATTTGTGCACCTATTTCCAATGAATCAGCATGGTACTTGTCGTTATCTGCCATCTCTGACAGAAGCATGGAGCCTGCACAGTTCTGTACTACTGTCATGACCATTGCAAGCACAGGAAGCATCTCCCTCTCCTTTTCCTGCACCTTTCTCCTGTCCACTCTTTCCTTCTCCAGACAGTCTGCAATATTCACCCTCCAGGCCCTCTGTTCAAGGTCTGATGCAGCACTAGCTTGTGGGATCTCACAGAACATGTCCTCCCATGTCCTCTTTTTTTCTCATCCTTATCTGGGAGAGTCATTCTGCTGGTATGGAGGGGTACCCTTCAAGCCCGCCATGGCCACATCTTCCGATAAAACACATAAACGTATTATTGTCAGTACAGTAGGAACAGAACGTGAAACTCAAGATTTAGAGCTGCCTTCCTTCCCTTGCTCCCTGAAAGTGTTAAGCAAGTTTATTGACACTTCTGCTTTGGCATTCCTGATTCCCAGTGCCACACTCAGCTCAAGCCATGGTGAGCATGGTCCATGAGGGGTGCGGGAAACTAGGAGGGAATTGCTCGTTTGGATGAAATTTTGATCATGGGGCAATGGCACTGAATACTGCACCATTTTCCCCAGGTGGTGGTGGTTGTAGCTGATATCTCATGCCTGAGATACATGCCTGAGAGAGTAACAAAGGCACAGAGAGCACAGGCCTGTATGCCACTAGACTGTTTACAGCAATGGTGCCTGTCGAAGCTATCATCAACTGGCATGGGAAACTGTCCTCCTGCAGAGGAAGAAGTAAGACTCCTTTGGGAGAGGATTGCAGAATATCTCCATGGAAGTATCATCAAAATCTCTCTGTAGGATTCAAGAGACATCGCTGTGTACATAAACAAAGTGCGCCGCATGCCTGCCCTCCCCCTGCCCCCACCTCCTCAATTCTAGAGGGGAATGAAAAGCAGATAGCAACTCTACCTCTCTTCCTTGTATCACTCTCTCTTCTAGCACAAGTAAATTAACGGAAAGTCAATATCTGTGTCCTGCTAAGTTAGGGGAGTGCCACCACTGTAATGGAAAATTTATTTACACTCTTACTCAAGACTCCTTCGCCTGCATTGGGCTTTGCCCATGCTTGACTGCTGGGACTGACTGGACTGTGGTGGAGTCAAAAATTGGTCCTGGCTTGTGGCACAACTGGCCCCCGCCTGCCCAGTCGCCTGTCCCCCATACGCTTCCTCCTCTTTCTTGTCCATCTCCTCCTCCTCACTGTTCCCAACAGAGGCCTATGACTTAGGCATCTCAGGGGTATCCACAGTGGTTTGTGTGGGTGGGGGGAGGCGGGGTCTCCACCAAGTACAGCATGCAGCTCATTGTAAAAGCAGAAGGTCTGCGGCTTGGCACTGGATTAACGGTTGGTCTCCCTGGCCTTCTGGTATGCCTGCCGCAGTTCCTAGGCTTTCACGTGGCACTACCGCTCATCCTTGTCATATCCCTTCTCCTGCATTCCCTGGGCAACCTGCTTGTAGATGTTGAAGTTTCTATCACTGGTCCATAGCTGTGTCTGCACAGCCTCTTCTCCCCACAGGCCAGGAGATCCAATATCTCCTGTCTACTCCAGGCTGGAGTTTGTCCAGAGCATCCAGCCAGCATGGTCAGTTGGGCAGTTGCACACACTTATGGAGACCACATAGAGGTGTGCTCACCGAACAGGACAACCAGGGACAGGCATTTCAAAAAATTGCAGGGGTTTTAAAGTTGGGCATGGGGTGAGCTGGCTGAGGTCTCCCCAGGGCCGGCTCTATAGTTTTTGCCGCCACAAGCAAAAAAAAAAAAAAGCCGCGATCGGGAACTCTAATGCCGCCGCTTCATTTTTCGGTGGCAGTTTGGCTGGAGGTCCTTCCCTCCGACATGGACTGAGGGACCCGCCGCCGAAGAGCCGGAGGTGCCGCCCCCTTCCAGGGGCCGCCCCAAGCACCTGCCGGCCCTGGGTCTCCCTGAACCCTCAGCAGTGGAGTTCACAATTGTGACCACTGCAGTCAGTGTGAGGCATTGTGGGACAGCGTCCAGAGGACTGTTGGGGTCGACATAGGTAATGCAGTGTCTACACTTGTGCTGCGTTGACCTCTATAAATCAACCCTGGCTCAAGACTGCTCCGGGAGGTGGTGTTACTATGTTGGTGTAACGGGGCACTTACATCGGTGGGAAATAAATACAAGTGTAGACACATGCCCGACTAGGTCAATGCAAGGTGGCTTACATCAGCCTAACTTTGCAGTGTAGACCAGGCCTCAGAGTGTTACAGCTAGATACAAGGTAGAACAGATTGTTAAGTAAAGACATTAGCACATGTTGCATGAGACCATTCAAGGTGAAGTGGGCAGTTAACACCTCTGAAGTCACGGGACAAAAAAAGGGGGTTAGTGGGTTACAGATTGTTGTAATGAGCCATAAATCCAATGTCTTTACTGAGGCCATGATTTTTAGGTTCTGTGAAGCTTTCCTTTGAGGATGAGGACTGAGAGGTCAGATAGAGAGTGATTGTTTTGTGAAGTGTTCATCCCTGGGTGATACAGTGTTTTTATCTTTTATCATTTTCCTCTGTGAGTTTGAGAGAGTAGTGATTGTCTGTTTTCACCCACATTGTTGTTATTGGGGCATTTAGTGCACTGGATGAGGTACACCACATGTTGTGATAGATATGTGTAGGACCCATGGATCTTGAAAGGTGTGTTCTGAGGGGTGTTGATCATTGTAGCAGTGGGGATCTGTCTGAAGGTTTTACGTCTGTTGTTATGGCAGGGTCTGGTGCTGCTTTGAGTTGGTGTGTCCTCATCTGTGGGGAGTTTGCATCTGATGCTGAGCTTGGTGAGGTGGGGGGTTATTTGAAGGCCAGAAGAAGGAGGTTGGGAAAGATTTCTTTAAGGATGTAGGCCCCATCAAGTATGGCTTATAATTGTTTAATGATACCCCATATGAGTTCCAGTGTGAGGTGGTAGGTGACAACAAGGAGTGTGCAGTTTGTGGGAGTTGTTTTTTTTTTTTTTCTGTATTGAAGCGGGTTCTCTCAGTATAGTTGAGTGGCTTGTTCCATGATGCGATTTACTCCTCTGGTGGAGTGCTCCTGTTTGGTGAAGGCAGTTTTAAGTGTGCTAGCTTTTTGCTTAACCCATCTCTGTAAAGTCCTTTGAGATCTATGGATGAAAAGCACTATATAAATCAGTGGGTCTTAAACGTTTGTACTGGTGACCCCTTTCACATAGCAAGCCTCTGAGTGCAACCCCCCCTTATAAATTAAAACTACTTTTTTATATATTTAACACCATTATAAATGCTGGAGGCAAAGTGGGGTGGAGGCTGACAGTTCGTGACCCCCCCATGTAATAACCTCGTGACCCCCTGAGGGGTCCCGACCCCCAGTTTGAGAACCCCTGATATAAGTGCTAAGTATCATTACTTTTAAAAAGGAAATGCAGGCTTGTTTGCATGTCATATAGGTGGATTCCACCTGAAAGCTCATTCGGCTTTTGTTACCCTATAGGGAGCATCAAGAGCTAAGTGGCAGTTGCAATTCAGGAGCCCCATCCTGTACTCCTCACTCAGGCAAATCTCCCATTAGGCACTGTGGGAGTTTTGTGTGTATAAGGAGTACAGGATGAAGCCTCAGATTCCCAGTAGTAGCAAGTGATGAGGTCAGGCTAGGACAATGGGAAAAACTGAACTGAATGTCATGCGGATAAAAGGCATCGCCCCTGGTTTTATAAACAAAAATTAAACTTAATTTGCTTCACAGTAGTTAAGATGCCGTTAATTCAGAAACCACAGAAAAACCTGCTGGACACAGTTAATAGTCAGCAGACTACATAGCCCAGGCTTTGAAAGCATTTAATATTCGCTGAAGTGCTGCTTGTATCCAATTATAACTCACTACTTGCCATCTTAATAATTTAAATCTGTCCGCCCTTTAGAGAGAAAAAAATTCACTAATCAAAGCCATGAATGCACCTTTTGCTTTTGACAGCATTAAATTAAAGCTAAATGGTAGATCTTGAATGAGTTGCTGTGCAAGAATAAAGGCATTAATGAGGTAATTTCATTATAGAGGCTCATCCAAGCCTATGTGAAAACAAGGGGAGTAAATGGAGAGGAAAGCTACTGAGGAAATTAGGGTTCCTTCCACACTAATTAATGTTTGGGGCATTTAGTACAGGCACCAAATTAACTGCTCCAAAGAACTCTCATTGAAAAAAAATATATTGTTGCCCTCCCATGTAATTAGAAGACAGTACAACTAGAACACTTAATGAGTATAAAGCCAGCCTTTAACTTATTCTGCCCAGCCACTGAAAACATGCCATTATTGAGGCCTAAGTTTAAGGAAGCACTAAGCGTACAATATAGGATTGTTTAGGTCCTTCTGCTCTGTGAGCTGTAAACAGGTAGCCCCTGAATGGGGAACGATGAGACTCCTGGGAGGCCCGGCTTCCCAGCAAAACAGTCTTAAATGCATCTAAAGGGAAGAAAAAAAAGGTGAATAGGCCCAGCACAGTTAGCACAGTGAATGCTCAATGCTGTCTTAAGTGATTACATGATGTTGTGCCACCCCCTCTCATTGAGTTATCTTTACACTGCTTTTGTCTCCTCTAATTGGAGCTGATGAGGTGCTAATTGGTTGCTTTTTTAAAAAAGCACTACTTAAGCCGGGGCAGACAGAGTGAGACAGCGTGAGTGGAGTTAATGAGGGTTTAGCAAAAAAAAATAAAAAAATAAAAAAAAAAATCAAGAAGTATGGGGGGTTTTTTAGGCTTGGGGGTAAGTTTTACATAAATAGCTTTGGGCAGTTGAATTTTGTAAAGGATAGGACACAACCTGCAATAAATGTGAACAAATAGCCAGCTACCCTTTAAATGCCGCAAACATGCAGTAAGCTCATTATTATCTTGATAGGCTTACATAAAAGCACCCTCCAAAGCAAACCACTCAAAGCAGATAGACCCCTCTCATCTACCTGAATTAGGGCTGTTGCCACTTCCATTCAGTTAGGCCTCCTTCATTTTCCTGTATGCCAACATGGCTTTGGTAGATGCTGCTGTTGTGTTACACATCTGTTGTAAACCTTAGCTGCCTTTGTGTTCTTGAACACACATGTAGTCTGTATTTATTTATTTAGACTGTAAAATCCTGGGGGTAGGGACTGTCGTCTATGTGTTTTGTACAGAGCCTAGCACAGGCCCCAATTCTGATGGGGACCTCTGGGAGCTATCACGATACAAATTATAATAGAGAACCACCAGTGTGTTTGGAGCTGTATCAATGTATAAAATACACAGTATCTTCCCCAAGAAGCATATAATCTTAAAGGTGAATCCCACAGCATTTACTTTTAGGAGTTTCTACTAGTTCTCTGGGACAGCTTGTCTGGGGAGGCTGGGTGCTAAAACAGTCAGAGGCAAGACAATTAAAACACACAGACACGTCTGACTTGAATTGGAATTGCTATCTTGGAGAAATCATTGTTAGAAGATGTGAGTTTTAAGAAGGTATTTTTACCTGGTGATAAAGAGAGAGAAAACCTTGAGCCAACATGACTAGTGCTCCGACACGTGAGTAAGCGTCACTGGGGCTATTTGCATGAGCTATTTGCTGCAAGATTGGGCCCAAAATATGCATAGTCCATAATCGTTTGTGGGCATTTTGCTTATAAGTGAGATATTGGTGGGAAGACTGGCAGCATGTCAGTGAGAAGTAAACGTAAGCATTTGGAGGATTTTATGATTGCATACTCACATCTTTTTCCCTTTAGAGAATAGGATGCTCTTAGTTATTCTAAGTCTGCAATTGACATAAAAAAAATATTGAGCAGGCATGTTATCGGTGAATCCGTGTCATTTGCTTGCTATGAAATATGTTCATGGTCACAGCAAAACCAACAACCAAAGCTGTTGAAATTTTTTGAATGAAAAGATTTTAATCAAAAAGTGGTTTGTATGTCTTTCTTTTTTAAAAGCAGATCCAGACTAACACGGCTACCCCTCTGATACTTTCTTTTTTTAAATATTTTTTTAAGTTACCTTTTTAAAAAATCTGATATTTGTATTGAAATTTTATCATTTTAATATTTTTCATCTTTACAAAGTCATTTTTAAATGGCTTGGATTAAATTTGGATCAAATTTTGGATTAAAAGATTCATTAATCATGTTGATAACATTTTCAATAAAAATTTGGATTAAAAAAAATCCCTGAAAATTGTTTGAAAAAAACCCTAAAATAAAGTAAAATAAATCTTTATTCCTGTGAAAAGAACCAGTTTTGAAAATGTTGGTGGATATTTTATTTTTAACTACCTATATGCAAAATATTATTATCAGTATTATTATACAAGTACAAGGTATCTTTAAAAATTAATATATCTAGCATTAGAGCAAAAGATTAGGGGGTCTGCTGGGTTCTAGTACTATTGTGTTCTTGGGAAATTCATTTAGAACCTGATCCAAAATGGAGTGTCTTTCTATGGATTCCAATTCACTTTGGATCGGGCTTTTGCTCTTTCTCTCGCTGCTTTATTAATCCAGCCTGCAAAATGGATATAAACAATACTTACTGCACTTCAGAGATGTGTCTTGAAGTTTAACTAATGTTTCTAAAGTGCTCTGAACTCCCCAGATGGAGAGCGTCAGAGCATACTATGCTTATAGCTTAGCCATAGACCAATATTTATGAAAAATTTTCAAGGAAAGTTCACAAAAGTGTCATTGCAAAAGTTTGTGATAAATGAAATCATCAGCAGTGTTTAGTATTGTTTTTACGCTGAGCATACATACTATGAAAGAAATTTCTGCTAGTTGCAGTGAGTGTTGCATATCACAATCAAACAACATTTTGCAAGTTGCGTGGAAATAGATGTTTGAGGGGGTAAGTGTCTTCACGTTGTTATAGAACCTCCAGGTGATGCTCTAATTCCTTTAAAGCTTCTCTTTTAAGTATTCCCACATTAGACAAAAATGACACAAAATTTAAAAACTATAAATATAAAATACGTATAATGAACATATTGAGTGAACTGAGCATCCATTTTTAAAACAATTCCGAAATATTTCATTTATGCTGAAGTGAAACTAACATTAAAGACTCATTTTTTTTGACTTTCATGTAAGTACACTTGGCAAAATCAATTAGTCTGCAAGCAGTCAAACACTGGCTAAATGTTTATCCCAGGTAATTTGTGACCCCTATTCATATTCTAAATTGGGAGTTAGTTTCCTATAGATGCTTTTGAATCTTGTACCGGGCACTTGCTTTTCTTTCCATTGTCATGAAAATTAAGGATTTCCTACTAGCTCAGAAAAAGAAACTTCCTGATGAACAAGTTACAATTAACTCCTCTAAATGTGGGTTATTTGGTTGCCGCAGTTACGGGGTAACTAGCAAACACTGTACAAAACCCATTACTTGGTACAGCCACAAAACATACAGAGCTGAGAAACCTGCTGTCTGCTTCTTGCTCGAATACCTGTCCAAATCTAAGCTCATTGCATCTGTTATGCAGCTACAAATTTTAAAGTGCTTTCCAGACATGTTTGTTCTGTAGATCACAGTTGCAGTGATCTCTGTTCTCCTCATTGTTTTTGGCTAACCTGCTTGTGTTCTCCCAAGATCCTTCTGTTTTCCTTTGTTTCCCATAGCAATAATAGTTTCTGGTTACGGCAAGTCAATGAATCATGGGGTGTAAAATCACACACTGTGCAGCACTGGGATGCCGCTGTACATTTCCCACATCTGAGCTGTAATCTTTAGACATGTGCCGTACTCCCCAGTTTACCTCAGTCAATGTCAGTACATGTGCTTCATAACCCCTAAGGGCTAATTAGTGTGGTGGATTACGTGCCACTTTAACCTGGAATGATTGTCATTTTCTGAAGGGGAATGATGATCTTGTGGTTAAGGCACAGGGATGGGGAGAAAGGCAGGAGATCTGGGTTCTGCCGTGAATTTGCTGGGTGACCTTGGCCAAGCTGCTTCACCTCTCTGGACCACAGTATCTTTAGCTGTCAATTGAGGATACTGATACATACCCTATCTCACCGAGTGTTTGTACAGTGCATGGAAGTCCTGGAATGAAAGTCACCATATAAAGGCAAAGTGCTATTTATTAGTAGTACTGCACTTGCCACGACAAGAGCATTTTTCAGTTCCCACAACCACAGCAAAGTTTCAGGTACCCTCTCTCTATGGACCTGACTCAAACAAAGTCCATTGAAATCCATGGGAGTCTTTTGAATCGGGCCCTGTGTAAATGATTGGGCCCTGTCCCACTGAAGCATATGTGAGGTGTATTAGCAGGTGAAAACTTGTGCATAAAAGTCATTTATTAACCACCAGCAAGGTCCTCAGGGGAAGACAGCAACCTTGGAAAGATGGAGGTGAACACACACGTCTGTTCCTTTCCTCTTCTGTCTTCTTTCTTTCCCCCTCCTGCTGCTCCATCCATTGAAGTACGACACTGGCACTTCCTCATGTTGATCACTGTGGAAGTGCTAGTTCAGCACAAATTCACTTGGGCTAATGTTAAATAATTAAGCCCTCTTGAAGGGCAGTAAAGCCTATTTACAAAGCTCATGTACAAGGGAAAGGTACAAGGGATGATGTAAAGAGAAAGTGACAAAGGAGTATTGTAACACAAGCCAGGCAATTATTGAAAGAGAAAATCTCTGTTGCCAAAGAAAATAACTCAAAGGTATTGGGGGAGGCTTAGAAAACATAGTGAGTGCAAGAAAGATTATTTTCTAACGAAAGTCTGGCAGGTTCCTTGTACCTTCTTCCTGGCTCCCCCTTTTGTGCAGTTGTACAAAACTGAGGTCACTATTGGAGCTAGGAGGAATGAACTTTAAACGTAAAGATGTAGTTGGTTATAATCAGGGTGCGTACCGTGTCCTGGGATCCAGGAATGGTTATTGAATGTAAAAGCTAAATCATGGCAGACGTGGTGCCTTCTGCCAAGTCCTCTGGCCTTATTTTTCCCTTTTAAAAAAAGTTTTGAATAGAATAAGTTGAATGATGGCACATAAGCAGACAATGGAAAACACAAAAGAAATGATACAACATTCATAAAAATCATGCAGCAAAGAGCATAAAGGGCCTGATATTTCAGACCCCAGCCTCTCTCCATCTCTCTGTGCACAGAAATCTGCATGCACATATTAGTGCCCCAAACGGGCATAACCAGTGGTAGAATTTTCACATATTAAAACACATTGCCTGCTTTTGAGAATTTTAGTGTCAGGAAAGTGCTCACACAGAGGCTAGCTTGAGACTCCAATGATAATTGGGCCTAAAATGTGTCTATCTTGCTGTGTTCATCATTGGAACTATCAGGTAATATCTTGAATTGGACTGACTTCTGTTGGTGAGAGAGACACACTTCTGAGCCACACCGAGTTCTTCAGCTCCATGTGACTCAAAAGCTTGTCTCTCTCACCAACAAAAGTTGGTCCAATAAAAGATATTACCTCACCTACCTTGTCTCTCAAATATCCAGGGACTGACACAGCTAAAACAACAATGTAACTATCAGTAATTAGTAAAGATCTTAACAATGTCATTGGTGAGGATTTTAATATTCTCTGGGGAGTGTATTAGCATAGGCTTCACGGAAGAATGAATGCCAATTCAGAATTCTTACTTCCTCGCGGGTGGATGTGGCATCTCAAATACACAGTACAGTATAGTCTCTAAGGTGCCACAAGTACTCCTGTTCTTTTTGCTGATACAGATTAACACGGCTGCTACTCTGAAACCTGAGTACAGTATATGCTACTCCATAGGTTTTATTTTTTGTGGCTGGAAACAAACTGTTCTAGCTCTGATAAGGATGCCCCAAAGCATGATCCTATGACATACTAAGTGCTGTCTTGCAAAATACTGAGCACCAGCAATTGAGAGCTGAGCACCTTGGAAAAGGCACTCCGCATCTTGCTGGATCGAACAGGCTCTAAGAAAGGATCAAATGACCCAGTGCCTGATACTGACATGAAGATGACCTTGGCTAATAAAGGTTAAAAGATTATAATGTAGCTGTGGAATTTGAACATGGCTCTTTTAGCTTTAATGGGCTAACTAATCTATCTATCTATCATCTAGGTAATAATATATTTTATATCTTATGAAATAAACAAACCTACACTGAAATAGCTGATAATTCATTTTACCTTCATATGCATAAACAAATCAGAAATGAAAGGATAAATTATCTGAAGAATATTATTGATAGATGGGGAAAAACATCTGTCATTTTCCTCAAGCACAAGTGCTTTTACTCTTTCCTTTGATGTCTGAGTGTCAAATTACCACACCAAACGTCTAAATCTTATGTTCTAGCAAATACTTTTCAATATGCCATATTCTGTGTCTGACCTCAGTGAATGGAAGCTGGGTGAAACTAACTTACTAGTATTTGGCCTTGTAAAATGCAAGGGCCAGATCCTCAATTTGTGTAAATTATTGTCGCTCAACTGAAGTCCATGGAGCTAAAACAATTGACACCAGCTGAAGATCTGGCTCCAAAATTATACCTATTTTACAGAGTTATTTTGGAGGTTAATATTTGTAATGTGATTTGAAAATGGAAAAAAACCAACTATGGAACTTAATAATTATAAATATGTTTCTTTTTTCTCAAACTCCCACATTAGCAAAGGCATGTTTCATGATATGCAAAAGTCAGCACCGTTTATAATAGTCGGGAACAAGCCATAGTAGAGGGTCAGTCAGACTTCACTAGCTACACGTCTGGTCACTTAAAATGGTTATAATTTAAGCTACAGGAAGTTTTCTGTTCAAAGCAGAATGGTTTCTCATTGTGATGGTTTGTCAAGTTAAAAAGCATACTCCTCACAGGTTATCTGTCCTGCAGGGGAGATGACAATTACTCTGAAAAGGATATTCCTTCTGTCTTAGCTACCAAATCCAAATCTCTCAGTTCTTTTCACTAGTTACAAATGAACCTCTTTTATTTGTGTCAAAAGAATCTTGGCTCTAGGGTCAGTTTTTGAAATAATTGAAGTACAGTTAGTCTTTGCATAAAGCAACAGCCACAGCTTGTCGCTAAATGCAGATTGAATAACAATGTCAGCAGGACACACAACCATTGACTCTGCTCTAAGGTGAAAAGAAGGATTGTCTTTCTTTAATTCTTCAAACACTCTGTTTTCCCTGCTATGTTTGTAGGTGTGTCATGGAGCGATGAATTCTCACAGCTAAAAAAATTAGTCTGTGCAAAAAGACAGCTATTGCTTTGTAATCTGGTACAATAATCTCACTACCCCCACACCTACTCCCATATCCCTCACCCATAAATTAAAGTAACATTACAGCAAGATTGAGTAAGACTGAGGAAAGTCACGAAAAGCTAAACTGGAAGGAATGTACGCTTGAATGACTTCAGTTATACTGAGCTGTCCACCTGTTTGGCATTCTCCCCTCCTCCTTCTTGGCTAGGAAGTCCCTAACAGGCCATTCTCAGTTTGGGAGAGGAGAAGTCACTGCAGCAGGAGGTGGAGAGTGCAGATTCAGTGACTTTCACCAGCAGCAAGATAGAGCCAAGGAGTGGAGGGGTCAAATTCCTGCTGGCATCCAAAGGGGGTTCTCTTGTCCACAGATGAACAGCTGAAGTGGATAGGAGCCAGCTGTCTGGCCAGCCAGGAGCATGCAAGGAAGTAACCCAACCCTACAGCCCAGAAAAAAGACTAACCTGCCAATGAATGCTCTGTTTTCCAGTGTGTGTCTAGTTCTACTTGTAGACCTACAATAGGAAATTGCAAATCCTGAGATTTCCCTCTTGTCAGATCATTCCCTCTCCCACCCCCTCGGCCCCACAGGTTTTCTCTGCATTCAAGAAAAAAGTAGCAAAATAATTGATGTTACTCCAACTGGATGTGAATTTGCAGAATGACAGGGCTCAAGAACTGTGTTCTTTGCAGCTTGACTGGATGTGGCCCATTTCCCTATTCCTCCTGTAGTCTATTCAGTGTCACCTTGATGGTTGCAGTGCCTGTGGAGGAATTATATATGAGGGCTTGAGAAATATCCTGAATGCCTAGTATATAGTGCTATTATTGCATCTCCAACTTCCCCCAGAGTAGAAGGTTTTCTTATTGTTTTGGTACTTTTACTTCCTGGTTTCATTAATTAGTACTTCCAGGTTCACTTTAATCACAATCCATGTTGAAGAAGATCACTGTGTTGTTCAAAGCAAGACCATTGGAAAGCAGCAGCATTGCATCGTTAGTATTTTCATCTTCCTCTGAGCATAAGTTGCTGGCCATTTCCTGGGACAATATAGTCTAATGGCCTGATCCCATATAGCAGATCCCATTAGAGAGGGGAGCGCCTAGAGTGAATCAGAGGAAATCTGCACTATGGATTTCTGCACTGCTCCTTCCATTATCCGGTGGTGTGATGCTGGCAGTTGTGCTGTACCACGGAAGAGATAAAGCATCTGAAAGAGAGTGTGTGGCAGCTGAGACAGGACCTGGCAAAAGGAAGAAAATGAATGTCATTGAGAGAATGGAAAGAAAGTGAAAGAGAGCTTGGGATGGATGTGGGGGAAGGGTTTGCAAGCAAGACAAAAGAGATGTATCAATTGTGGGAGGCAAGAAAGGGAGAAGGCAAGTTGTTAGGTAGATCAGGTCTGACAACTGAGAATGAGAAGGAATCCTTGGTAACTGAAAAGGAAAGAGATTGTAGCAATGAGAGAGAAGAAAATCTAGTGGGTCAAGTGAGGGAGTGGTGTGGATCACATGAGTTCCTCATGGGTGCATTCTAGAAGTCAAAGTTCAAAGCCTAGGATGCTTCCATGTTTTTCATGGTTCACTTCCAGGTCATTTACTTTAAACGAGTCTAAACTCTCCAACCTCTAACGTTCAAAGGGTTTCAGATGTTTTCAAATCAGTTCAGCTCATCCCTGCTTGAAGTAAACATGAACAGGTCAGTTGTTCATTTTAATAAAATTCGACTTGAACATGGTTGTCCAAAGCTGCAAAAGATAGTGAAATCTCTTACAAAATAGCAGTCCTTTAGATCTAAATGTATTATAATCAGCCAAAAAAGAAAAAAGGAGAGAAAGAAACAAGGAAATGTAATTGATGGTGAGTATCACTGTGACCTACAGGTCCCAATAAGATGCAGTGTCTGCTCTGCTCACATTTTAAAAAGAGTATTTTAGATGTTGAACAAAATGACTAGATTTGTTGACCTATTATTTTAGAAAGAGTATAGATGATCTGGTGTGCTTTCTAAATAATAATTATTAATGGCTAGGCAATCTCTATGACTTTGTCCCTGCTTTGTGAGTAATAATTAGTATGTTGTGTTCCCCATCAAAATTAGGTATTATATCACTCCTGCATTGATAGCTGAAAAGGCTACATCTTGCCTTCATTTCACAGTCAGGCTGGTTTGTTAAATGTAGCCAGCTGTTATAGGAAGGCGTGTAAAAAAGGAAATCACATGAGTTTATCTTCCTCTCCATAAAGACTTTTGCACAGTAAAGGGCTTTTGCTTCCTTTTCTATGGAAACATCAGGCATTGGTAGAGTTTCCTTAAGGAAAATGTTGAAAAGAAAAAGACTGAAGTCAATTGGGAAGTCAAGTGTTTGTTTACTGAATATTACTGACTGTACAGAACTTGTGTGAAAGCTACAAAGCATGTCCATAATGATGTTTGCTCGTTTGCCACTACTTAATCCTTGAAGTACTCTGATTAATCTCATTGTTAAGTTGTTATCCTTGGTAAAATTTTGGCGGATACACCTCCCAAATCAAATGTTGAATTAAGACTTACCAGGAATCACAATAAGTTAAATGCCTCCATTGACTGTTCAGGCAGTATTGGGGTTTTGAAATTGTATAAATAGACAAATAACCCTAGTGAGTAATTACTTTGAAGCCTGGAGTCAAACAATTAAGCAGTCAACAGTTTGATTATATTTGTTCAACCTCTAGATAAATTCGTCTTACAGAACCTCAAAACAATTTGGCACAATTTCTAGATTTGCTTAGTGGATGTCTGTGGCAGACTAATACTCAACCCAAACAATTCACACTGAATGGATGTGGCACAGCACCATTTTTTGACAACAAAATAATTTCATTGTACTATCGGAACCAGAATGCATTATTTTGAGAAACTTGGCATTAGTCCAATTTTGATGAGCTACTTGAATCCATTGTACAGTGATTCCTGGTTTTCCAAGCTTCTATATTGATTCACTTATGTCTTTTAAATGTACTTTTGATCCTTTTGCAATCAGAATGCTAGAGTTAAGATTTCTCCTTGCCTATAAATCTGTGCAGCATTGGGGAACTTCTGAACTGACCAGTTGCTTGTAACCTCTTGTACATCCTGTAGCTTATTGTGAAATCTACTTAAGCATGAGGCAAAATTAGTTAGTTACAGTGACATTTTTATCCTGTGCATTGTGAAATGTGAAGAATAAAACTAAATGAAGACTATGTTACAGACACAGAGTGGCACGTATTGCCAGATGCACTTCTGTTTTTTGCACATTCTCTCCTTTTTATATATTAAAGTAAATACATTGGGGGGAAAGTATATTTACTTATACAGTGCAGTATGTGTACCAAGTAACTGGGCCTGCCTCAGTATGCCATAGTCCCCCAAATGAATGCAGATATACTAGAAGCTGCAAAACTATGCACATGTTCAGGGGGCTGCATGTAGAAATGATTGTGGAGTCAGATGGCATCCAAAAATCAATTGCCCTATCTGAGACACCCCTAATCAGTGCACATTTTCAAACAATTTGGCCCAAACTAAGTTAAATGTTTCCTAGTTTAACAACTGTTAAAACACATTCTAGGGCACTGATTTTATTTGCGTATTGCAAATGGTAGGGAATTCATTTTAAAAAGAGGTGAAAAACACCTGCAGAGTTTTTCTTCTCAACAGATCACAAGAGAGAACCTGTGATACAGAATGGTTAAGAAAACATTAAAAATCTAATAGATCATTCATATTCTCCATGTTCTATAATTTATAAAATTACTATTGTGCTGTTTTATGAGACAATAATCTCATTTGCAAATGGATAAACTGAAAGAGCAAATTGTTTATCTCAACAAGAGAACAGGATTATTACAGAGAAAAACAGAATGTATCTTCTAATATTGCTATTAAACTGCAAATGAAAACAATGGTAAGAAAGAAACAATATTTCTGAACGCTTATTGAGAACAATGAGAATAGTAATAGGAACTATGTTTGGTTAAAAATCATATATTTTTAAAAATCACAACTTTCCTTCCTATTGGTACTAATAGCGCTTTAGATTAATACATCTGAAAGAATTTTAATAATGACATTTACTTTTTATAATGGATGCTCTTTATTTTTTTATTTTTGTATCAGTTTGGGCAATGAAAATAGATTGTCACTTTCATTTTGTTTAGTTAGCTTAATTTTAAGATTCACATGCACTAACACAATGCTGCAATGCTTGAATTATAAACACTACAGGTGGCTATTTATTTACTTTTTTAAAAGCCTGCTCCATCAGAATTTAAAAAATATTTCATGGAAACCAGAGCTGATCAGAAACCAAAATTTCTGTTCTGCAGGCAATTCTGGGGAAAAAAAGTGGTTCTGAATCAGAACAAAAAGCTGAAATTTCCTGTGCAACAAAAATTCTGAAAAAATTCGGGTTTGGAGCCACCGAATTTTTTCATTTCAATAATGTTAAAATGTTTCATTTTGATAAGGCTAAACGTGTTTTGTTTCAATCATGTCAGTTTTGTTTAGACTTTTACAATATATTATTCAAAGATTAAATATAATATAGTATTAAAATTAATTATTGATATATGTCCAAACAAAATGAATTTAAATGATAACGTTGAAGTGAAACATATTGACATTAGCAAAATGGAACAAGAAAGTCAAAATGAACATTTTCCCACTGAAAGTTTAGTCTAAATTGAAACCCTCACAAAACATTTTGGCTCAGACAAAACTGCATTTTTTAACAGAAAACTGTTCCACTGAAAAATTTTCAACCAGCTCTAATGGAAACCTTTTGCAGATGTCACCTTATTTAGCATATGGGCATAGATGCTGGTGCTGGGGATGCTGCTGCACCTCCCGGCTTGAAGTGATTTCCATCATATACAGGGTTTACAGTTGGTTCAATGGCTCTCAGCACCCTCACTGCAACAGTGTACTACTTTAAGCAGTGATACTCAGACTGAGGCTCATGAGCTTTAATGCGTCTCCTGTGGCTCTTTGCAGCGCAGGATATTAAAACACGGTGTGGTTTAATTATTAGCCAATCAGGATGCTTTTACTATGCTATTAACCAATTGTAGTTGATAATATACTATTACTTGGTCAGTCATTTTGCTGTGAGGGAAAAAAATTATATATATATAATAAACGGTAAATGAAACAATGAATTCCCACTACTGTGACTCTTTTGTGTAATGTTGATCACTAATTTGGCGCCTGAACCACTGATGTCTGAGTATCAGTGACTTAAAGGTAAAGTAGTTCTGCTTTAGCAGCTTTGTAGAGGGGCCTACGCTTTGGGGCATTGAAACAGCAAAGGCCATCTCTATTCATCAGTACAAATAAGCATGTGCTTAACTTTGAGTATAGGCTTCAAGTCCCATTGAAATCAAACGTGCTTAAGTGCTTTGCTGAACATGGATGGATGTAAAATTAAGTATGTGCTTAAGTGCTTTGCTGAATCAGGGTCTTAGTGCTGAAGGGCCTGCGTTTGATCCATGCTGATAACTGGTGTTTGTATGTGTGGCCACGGTTCTTGCACCAAGGTTTTGTAAAAGCTTGTTTTTGCAAAATCTATATTTTGGGGGTGAGATTTTTATCTGATAGTGTCTATATAATTAGAATCAGGATGATGTGTGATTGGTACGCTAGCCAGGAATGCGCCATGTCTCAGTGGCCTATTTACATGTAAAGTACAACGTCACATGGGGCATTACAGGCATGATTGGAACATTCAGAGGTACTCGTGAAGCATGGCACATGACTCCATAAGCAGGGATCTGCAGAGGCAATTCCATGGTGGAACAACAAGTGCCCACTAAGCAGGGGTGGCTCTATGTATTTTGCCGCCCCAAGCACGGCAGTCAGGCGGCTTTCAGCGGCGCGCCTGTGGGCGCTCCGCTGGTCACGCGGATTCGGCGGCATGCCTGCGGGAGGTCCGCCGGTCCTGCGCCTTCGGCGAACCCACCGCCGAATTGCTGCTGAAACCGCAGGACCGGCGGACCTCCCGCAGGCATGCCGCCAAAGGCAGCCTGACTGCCGCCCTCACGGCGACTGGCAGGCCGCCCCCCGCGGCTTGCTGCCCCTGCCACTAAGTCTGAAAAACTCAACACAAATTAATAAATAATATTTCCTCTTGAAAGCTGGTCTCTCTCACCAACAGAAGTTGGTCCAATAAAATATATTAACTCACCCACCTTGCCTCTCTAACATCCTGGGACCAACATGGCTACAATAACACTGCATACAATATTTCTGTGCTGCTATCCGTTTTGTACATGAAAACACAGGATTTTGTGGCCAGATTTTAACAAGCTGGCCCCAAACGTTGAATAATGAAGGAATTCTTACCATCAGCTCGGCAAAATGCACCCGCTCATTGGCATCTCAGGGTTACATCCAGCCCCTGGAATAAGCAGACATGACTTCTATCTAAGTCAATGGGAGTGACGCCTCCATTTGTTAGCACTGAATTTGGCTCTTGATGTGGATCTGTCCACCTTGTGAGAGGGGTAGTATGAAAGGGTTTAAATAGAAGCAGAAATATGGGATGCTGTGAAGATGTTCCCACTGAACCATGTGAACATAGTCTTCTATTCACCAAGGCAGCCTGATTATAAAAGAATAACTGGATTGGTAGCAAGCATTTAGAATGGTCATAAGTGTCCACCTGGTAATATAACTCAAATTACAATCTCTTATGAGTAGTCTCTCCTGCATTAGATTCCATTTTTAAAAATATTATCATTGTTTTAATGTATTGATTGAATTTTAGTTAACCTTTACCATGTGCCTCTTGAGCTTCTTGTACACATCAGCCTTGTCCATAATGTTTAACTGTATGCTTGCCTCGTGAGATGTTTTGTAAGATTAGTCCTGGAGGTCTAGAACTCTGTCAGACAATGCTACTTCCTTAATACGTAGAAGCTGTGTGTCCTGCTCCCAGTGTCATAAATCCATCAGGCTGATATCGCTCCAACAAAGTCCCACAGGTAGTAACCGCTGTCAGGACTAACCCTAGGAAGAAATGAATGTCTAGCATTTAGTGCCAATGAAAACAACGTCAGCTTACGCAAACACTGACAGTTTCATACTGAGACTGCAATGAAATCCATGAATGACAACTACTGTGATTTGAACTCAAAAATATGAGGCTTGTCAAGCGTCACTGTTTTCGATTTCGCTTGACCTTACCCAGCAGAACGTTCCCACTGACTGCAACCTTTGTCTCCACTATTTTCTGTGTTAACCAGCTTTGTAAGCATTTGTTTTCTATTACTGAATCATTAAATGGTAATATAATTGTTATTTCCATTTCCCTGGCCCTAGCATGTTTTGCAGCCAGTAACCATTCCCAGTTCATTAACTGACTGACCTCGGCATTAACACCCCCTCCACTGGGGTTGCCTTGGAAACAAAGCTTCCTGTGCGTAATCCAAGATTATCTAGCTCTTTATCCTACATGTGACCCTTAATTACTTGCTAAATTAGAATGGTTTTTTGAAAATCACAAGAGGAGGTTAATATGTTCTTCCAGAGCTGGTCAAGCTAAGATGACACTAAATTCACAGGGAATTCAAATTACATGATCCCTGAAGGCGTCTCTTTCAGAAGAAAGAAGAACTCTCCCAATGGGAGGCAGTGTGCCATGATAATGCTTCTGTCACTCACTTTCCTTGTCCTGCTTCCCTAGCTACAGCTTAATCTGGTCGGAGCAATTTACTAAGTAAATATCGGGTAGATTAATTACGGTGTGAGATCCAATATCCATTTGTCTTCTATAATTAACATTGTAATTGAAATTAAGCAATATACTTCATTTATTGATTTCTGGGCTAGAAAGAGCAACTGAGTAGGACCAGCAAGGACCACTGCCTGGAAATTAAGAAAAGTTGTGAAATGTTCTTTTCCTGTCTAAAATTTTAGTGGATTTTGAGATCCTCTTGGGCCGCAGCTACAGGGGGAAAATCCTAACATTAAGTTATTGCTGGACATCACCTATTGGGGCGTGGAGTGGGTTCTAGAAGGGTGTTGCTTAGGACTTCTGAAAATCTGACAAACACCTTCCTTCCACCCATATGCAGGGGAGCTGGAATGATTTGTATAGTGGGGGTGCTGGGAGCCATTGAA
The DNA here is from genome assembly GCA_003942145.1 of Platysternon megacephalum. Classification (NCBI taxonomy): domain Eukaryota; kingdom Metazoa; phylum Chordata; order Testudines; family Platysternidae; genus Platysternon; species Platysternon megacephalum. The sequence goes on from QXTE01000029.1 coordinate 12,354,059, forward strand.
TCAAACTGTAAACCCTGTATATGCTGGAAACCACTTCACGGCAGCACTCCCAACACTCCTAGTTCCAGTACCTATGCCCATATGCTAAATAAGATTCATAAGAATCAGTGCATTTATGATTCAGAAGCATCTTAGCTACAGTTGTGTGTGTCTAAGCATGCTTGTTAGTATGGCGTTCTAGCATGGTTTCTTTCACTGATGTGGATAGAGCTTTTTGTTTGTATGATAACTGTGTTATCAAACTGTGCTATAGGTTACCTAGGAGGAGAGTCAAGGGGGCATGGGTTGGACTACATGGTTCTCGTGAAAAAATAAATAAATCACTGTACGTACCAGTCAGGGAACCTGTGCTAGAACCAGGATCGCAACAGGGAGAAAGGATAGCCTTGTGGAGAACACCCTGGCTTAGGTCTCACCACAGACTTACTTCTACCACAGACTGCCTGGGTGACCTGGGCAAATCACTTAATCTCTTTGCCTCAGTTCTCTATGTGTAACATGGGGTGATACTGCTTTCCTATCTCAGGGAGTAGTTGCAAAGGGTTTGTTTATCCAAACACATAATTCACAGCAAGCGGGGGTGTAAATCTACCTCACACTAGCCTGCTGTGCAGTAGGTTTCAATGTGGACCCTGTTGCCACGCACAAAAGTTTGCTATTGTGCTTTAATCTATTCCTGTTTCAAAGTGGGGTACATGAAAGATCACTTGGGAAATTTTAGTGTGCGGCAGCAGGGTCTACATGGACACTTAGTGTGCAGCAGGCTAGGCCGCAAACATTATTTGTGTAGACATGCCCCAAAATAAACGCACTAATGGTTGTGAGGTTCTCAGTGATTATACAGATGGGGGACAGAGGGACATATATGAGCCTAGATGGGCTAGGGATCATCCCTGAGTACTCACAGCTAATGTTCACCATTTAAGTTACTCATATCTTTTTTTCTTCTCGCGCCTTTTTTTTTTTTTTTTGTCATTTCACTTTTAAGTACATTTCCAGTTGGTGTTCTATTTATTATCCCTTATCTTCTCTACTATCTTGAACATGAACAACATAATGTTCTCAGAAATAAATCATTTTATGTTCCCACCCTCTCCCCAGGTGTGGATTCCTCAAAGGGCTCTCCTTGGGTCTGCGGCTGGGGAATAGTGCCATGCAGCTGGCAGTTTACATTCCTTGCTCATGTAGATCTCCGGAGTATACCATCTATGGCCATTAAAAACTATTTGAATACTTCTAGATAGACTAGATTAGATTAGATTAAATAGGGATGATTTAGCTCATTGTAATGAACTGGTTAATTGTTGCTCCTCCTTCTAACACGCATCCCATTGGGACACCAACTTCAGTCCTCTTACGAGTGATAGCAGATGTCCAGGTTTTTGCAGGTCTGCTTCCCAGTGGAGTTGAAATCAGTGACATAGGTGGAGTCTGGGTCTATTCTGTAACTTCTTGTATTTACACATATGCATTAATCCTGGTACAGTGATGGTCAAACTGCATACAACACCATCTCTTCTTTCAGAAAACTCAGACCAACACCAGTGCCCAATTCCCAATGAGCAGCTCTGCTTTAAGAATTTACTCCAACCAGAGACTATATTCACCAGCTGATTGCTCAGTTTCCTCCCTGAGGACCACTGTCTCTATGCAGAACTTTGCATAACAAAAACTAACAATACAGCATGTCTCCCCAAGACTGAACATTTGCTTGAACTTGGAAGACTATGAATAGACTAAGCACCACTTGGTGACGCCTGCCATAACATAATATTTACATGTACCACTGCCTCTACTAGGACCCCATAGCACCTATAGTTTCTCGTTGCAACCTAGTCAAATTCCTGGGGCTTGGTAAGAAACTTCAAGGAAACCTCTGAGCTGCATCACTGAAATCTGATTCAACAACAACACAGGTACAGTGCTACATCATCCCCTGAGGCTACTCCATACATCATTATATCAGAGCAATGGAAAAGGCCAGAGGCAAAGCTGACATTCTGTCGAAGGCTACATCAAGCCAGAAAAGGTTCCATCAGGACTACCCTAATTTTTAAGTGATCAGCCTACTCTAGCCAACAGTGACTCATTGTTTTGGGAGATTTCTGCACCCATGTTGGCATTGCTCCAATGCTCTGGTCAGAGTCCTCGTGTCTAGATTAACAACCATAGGGTTCTCTTAGGCAGTTACAGGCTCTATCCACACAGTGTGCCATTCACTAGACCTTATCTTCTGTCTGAATGTGGATGTAGATAACACATGAAGCATATCCCATCATACATGGACCACCATATTCTCCTTGCTGATGTCACAGGTCTACCTGATAAGAAGGCATAACAAGACACTATTGCAATAGAAGGCTACATCACAGTTGTCCACCCCAGAAAACCTCTGGATACAGAAAGTTCCCAGAACTTCCTTAGGAAAATTGCTACGTACCCAGAAAGATGTTACAATCACATACTATTCATTGCAATCAACATGTTAGCATCTAAATCACCCTTCCCAGCCAACATCACCCACAAAATACTTTAGGGTTCTCTGACAATTTGTGACAGAGGGAACACAAAGGTAGCTGACTCTAACACTGTGAGCAAAAAAACACTTCATGACACAGAGGCTATGGGCTAAGGAATTCCTTCAGACCTTTACCAAGACCATGGAAATGGAGAGACCCTTCTTCTCGTCTGGAAAGTCTTAGGTGGCAAAACTAGGCTGGATGACCAGTCGGCTTCAAGAGTCAGCACAGACTGCTGTGAAAAATGATCAACCTTCTCAAAATGATCTGCGTGGAATCCTGGATCGGATAGTAACCCATGGACTAGACAACGCTCCAAACTTCATTACAGGCTTTGGCCTTTTCATAAAACAGAAAATGCTGGATGTGCTAACAGGTGTTTGAGCCACCACCTGAGATTCTTGCCAAGACCCCTCCTGGCTGTTGAAGGACAGCGAACATTGTGACCCTCTTCTAATATAGACAAGATTGTAAGCTCTTAGGGGCAAGGCCTCTCTTTTTGTGTGTGTGTTTGTACAGCACCTAGCACAATGGGGTCCTGGGCCATGACTGAGAATACTAGGCACTACCATAATGCTAATAATAATAATATAATAATAATAATGAATAATAAGTTGTCAACATAGAAAGAACTTCACAACTATATGGCTGGGATTCAAGAAATCAAAACCCAATGCCACCAGCCTGTCCAACTACCAGTCAGTGTTCAAACCCCACCTTTTCAGAGCAAATTAATTGAGAATAAGTTTCCACAACCAGTCAGCAGTAGTGCTGTCAGAATGAGGGAGAGAAGAATAAGAATAGAGAAAATTTCCTAAAAATCCTACTTGTTCCTGATAAGAGGGCAAGAAAACTCAGGTTCATTTGTGGATTGCTCACCTGGATTTAAATAAGACACTCAGATACCATGGTGATGTTAGGGGAGTATATAGATAATTAGCTGAAGAAGTGTAACCCACTGGTCAGTGGGTTTTGCAGGTTCCTCCCTGTGCCTGATCCACAGAGGACGAGTCTCTTAGTGCCCCAGCTAGGGAATCTTCATGAAGTAGCAGCCCATGGTTCAGTATTCAGCATATCATCCAAATGGTGGCCACCACAGAAGCACATCTTCAGGTCCACAATGCTAGGAACATTCTCAGCGCCATCATGTCAGCTAGAGCTCAGTGAACACAGCTGTGTGTTAAAGTACTCTGGTTCAGTTGTGCCATGGTTTTATAATGTACAGTTAGCTAGAGCAGGGGAGAAAATAACATTTTTCACAGAAAACTCTGGGAAAAAATAGTTTTATGTTAAAAATAAACAAAATCTCTTTAATGAAACAAAGTTTCCTGAGAATTTTTTTTAAAAAGTCATTTTCTGTCCAAAAAGCTGTTTCAATGGGATTTTTGATTAGTTCTAATTATAACTATTTATTGTACGACATTCTTTTTAGCATTAACATAAGGACTTCGAAGATTATTGTTTATATGAATATTTTTGCAAGGTATATTGATCATCCTTTAATTAATTAATTAATTCTTTCTGAGCACACTGTCAGAAGAAATTTGGCCTTCTGTTGGTCAGCTGACTCTGCAATAATTAGGTTCCTGCGATTGTTGGGGTTATACAAGCTTGTACCACACACCACCCTGCCAATGAGCCTCAGCCCCAATAGGTGAGAGGCTATGTTAGTACTTATGTTTATTTGGTCCTTGGCCACTCTGCTGAGACATCCAAAACATATGATGGTGTTTTCTGAGTGCACATCTCTTCTCCAGGAACTGGACTGATAAAGCCAGCTCTTTTCTTGGATGGCAACAACTGTCAGTCCCTACTGACCCCAGCTGAATGCAGACCAATGAACCAGTTCTGCAGCCCCTACCATCAACCATTCTGTCCTCTTCCCCTTAAATATATTTAGAAACAAATTTAATTATCTGGACAAAGAGAAAGAGTTCTTACAAATGAGCAACATTATTATATACTACAATGAAGACACTCACTTATGCATAACAGCTTCAAGGGATGTTTCCATTTCTTGGTGCTAATTTGCATAATTGGGAATTGGATGGGTGGTCTTCTTCATTTCAGGATGGACTAATTTTTTGCGGGGGGGAGAGGGCATTTTTTCAAACTTGTGCTTGTCTTTGAAAAATTCAAAAAGCAGCTCGTGACTGACTGGGAATTGGCAAACATTCCTAACAACGAGCTTAGTTTTAAATAGAGAATCTCTTAACTGTGGCAGCTTCCAGTATGTTTCTACGTTTGGAAGGTGGGGGTTTAAAGGTGTGAATTCCCATTTTTAAAATTAGTTTTTAAAAAAATCCTTGTGCACGATAGTTAATGGGGTAGCTGCTTAATGGCCATAGTAAAATCTTTGGATGATAATTGGGTTCTTGAAAACCACCTAGAAACACATACAGTCTCTCAGAATGCTTTATACATTTTATATGTTTTAGCACATTTGGAGGGGTTAAAGTACTCTCCTATTTCTAGGAATAGGTGAGCTACCTGGAATTTAGGTCTTTTCAAGCCTCTTGAACTGATTCTCTTTCACAAATTCTGGGTCTCACAAGGGCTTGCATCACTTTTTAGAAACAGATGGAGTGGATTTCAACCCCTCCTTTTGGCCCAATAAGGAAACAGAGATCCCTCTGGGGTGGCGAGATTTCAGGGCGGGGGAGTGAAATTGCTCAAATTCTGCCTCTTGTTCCTCCACCTCCCTGATCTTCCTTCTCTTACTGTTAATGTGTTTTGGGGGGCCCAGCAGCCTACCCTCTCCCCTTTTTCTAAAGGGGTAGCAGGCTGTCCCCTCTCCTATATTTGTTGTTTCAGGGAGAAAACTTGCTGCCTTCACAGGTCAAGGGGTAGTTAAGCTCTGGAGTAGGTCTCCAAGGGAGATTGTGGAATCCTCATCATCAGAAGTTTTAAGAAGAGGTTGGACAAACACCTGTCAGAGATGGTCTAGGTTTACTTGATCCTGCCTCAGTGCAGAGGGCTGGACCTGATGACCTCTCAAGGTCCCTTCCAGCCCTATATTTCTATGATTTTACGCCACATTTAGTTGAAGGAGGAACAAGGAAACAAACCTCCTGATACAGCCATACTGTCTCTTTAAGTGTTATGGGGCTGGGGGAAAAAACCCCATGAAGCGCAAGTCCCATTCTGGCTCAGGGGTCACCCTTATTCAAACCTTGCTCAGAGGCTGCTGGCAGGTGAGGCATGGGAAGGCCTTTTGCTCTCAGAAAAGTCTCCCTTTGGTTGAGCGCCAATAGAACTCTTTGCCAGTCCCTCTCAATTCAGAAGATGGGGGAAAGTCAGACTGCCACCTCAGAAGGGCTCTCTAGGAGCCATCAGTTGTAAGGGAGGGGAAGTCTTGACTTGGTGGATTGGGGTAGCTATGTCATTAATTTTCCCTGGGAGAAAGGAAGCGGTCAGTCAAGGATCTTCATCTCCTCTTCTAACAGAGGCATGTAGAGGAACCAACAGGAGTAATGTGTCTTCTCTCTCTGTGTCCCTTTGTATAGGGGAGAGAAGAAAGAGAATTTTATGGTCATTAAAAAAAAATTCAAACTGCTGGGCTCCCAGGTTGTAGCAACTTCAAGTTGAAAGTCCTCAGCATCTCTGAAAGTCAGACCCCAGGGAGACCTATTTTGGAACCACAAAAACTGGAGCACCAAGAATTAGTGGATGGTTCTGGAACATGTTGCCTTTGCTTCTTTTTTAAATTGACATTGGAATTGTGAGCATCAATTTGAAAACAAATCCAAAATACCCCCAAACACTTTTGTATTTTAAATATTGAATAAGGTACAATCAAGAATTCGCTCACCTCACCTATGCTCCCCAAAATGCTACACTAATTCAATTTTAAACAAATGCATTGTTCCCTCCTTTTGCCATGTCCTTGTCCCATAGTACAATAATGCTTTGCACTTCTACTGTATTTTTCATTCTAGGATCTCAATATACTCTGCAAATAAATTAATTTCACAGCTAGTCAGTGAGATAAGTAATGGATACATAGGAATCACTTATTCCACCACAGTTGTGTAGCTGTCTCTGGGTAGCAAGATGAAAGCTTTTTAATAGCTTATAGCAACACTTAAACAAAATAGTTTAGGTCAAGAAATGAAGAATAACACAGTAAATTGAAACTAGAGGGGTAGGCAGCGTGTAATAACCTTAGTTGGAATTTGGCTAGGACAGCCTGGTTAGCAACATGACTCTTACAAAAAGTGCCATGGATCTTTAATGAGCACAAATAGTCAGACCCTCTACCAGCATACTGCCTCTAGACTATATTTGGCTATATTTCAGGGCATAACTGTATCATGTACCGGGCCATGGAGAACTATTACCCCACATAAAGCATTGCTTAACTATCTAGTTGCATGTTGTGTGTGTGCTTCTCTTCTTCTGAAGCATCAGGTTATTGGCTACAGCAGAATCCTGGACTAGATGGACTAATGTTCTGATCTGGCATGGCATCTCTTTTTGTTGTGGTTTCATCCTGTGCTTTGGGTATCCACATGACTTTAAGGCAAATATACTAGTATGGGTACTGGCCCATGGTAATGCCTTGACTGCTTCCATTTAAATCAATGGCACAATTCCTGTTGACTTCATTGGAAGCATCAGCATGATCAGTCCCACTGTAATTTTTTATGCTGCTGCTGCTAAATATTATTGTTGGAAAGTTATTAGGAGCTTTCCATCCAAAAGTAAGTAGGTTAATCCTGCAATTAATGTTAAGAGTTAAGGTTTGCCACCTTTTAATCACAAGAGCTATTTTTCCTTTGAATTTTAAGGTGCCTGCTAATCTAACAATTGCGGTGAAAGGATCTGGAACCGGTAGTTGTAACCGCATTGCACTATCAAATCTAGGAAGAGGGCATGTAAATAATCACCATTCAATGAAACAAAATTTTTTGCTATACAGATAAGAGTGACCTGCAGAATTACATGAGAAAGGTACAATGAGCATATAGAGTAATGGTAACAGGACTGTTCATACAGGACCAGCTTCCAATCTCAGTTACTATGGTGCCAATTCATTAAAGTCACTCCAGCATTACACTGGTGTGATTGAGATCAGAATTTGGCCCAAACACCTTTCTCTTTTTCAGTCAGCACAGAGCAGTCGGTCTCTGCACCAGTCCCACTTCCCAACATTAGCACTATGCCAGAAATGCTGTGCACGGCATTCCTTAACTACGTGGCCACTTACCTTTTTCTTGTATCAACCACTTGCCCCTTTCTGCTAGCACATGCCAGTGCTTGGCTGTGGGCTGCTGGCCCATCACTTCTTTCTGTCTGGGTTCCCTTCCATCCTTAATTGATTGTTACTTTTTGATTAACAGTTTGATGGACAGGAGAGCAGAGAAGTGGCTCAACTCTTACTTAGGCTATGTCTACACTGCATACCTTACAGTGGTATAGCTGTGCCGCAATAGCTTTGTCACTGTAAGGTCTCCTGTGTAGCTGTTCTTTGCCAGCAGGAGAGAGCTCTCCTGCTGGCAAAATAAAACCACCCCCAATGAGTGGCGGTAGGTTTGTTGGTGGGAGAGCATCTCCTGACGACAAAGCACTGTCCACACCTGCGGTTTTCGTCGGTAAAACTTTTGTCAGTCAGGGTGTGTTTTTTAACACCCCTGACCAACAAAAGTGCAGAGTAGACATAGTCTTAGATTTCCTGTGCAGGCCAGAGTGTTTGTATACATTGGTTCTCTTTGGAAATGTTAGATACCCATAGCTGATGGATGGTGTTTGAAGTAATAATATTTAACAATCTATGTGAATTAGAAAAATAATGTCTGAGTGAATGCTTCACCTACTGACATCTGAGGCTACTTGTCTTATCTCTAGAATGAAATGCAGTCAACATTCACCCTTCAGATTTTTCTACATTAACTCTGAATTCTCACCACCTCCCAGAGTCTTAGATAATACCTGAAGCATGGTGAATTAAAACAAGGGGACTACAAGACATAAGCTTCTTCTAAATGGGCTGTCATGCTTTTATACCTTCCATCCCCTTAGGAAAACTGAGCTAAGCACTCTACTACTCATATAGGACCTAAGTTATGGGGAGTCATTCCACTGACTTCTATGGGCTTTGGCTCAGGCACTTAGTGCCTATTCCTGTAGGCCACTCATCACCTTGGGGGACAATTCAGCATCTCATTAAGTCAGCCCTATAATGAAGAGTGGAGTGTCCCATTGGCAGGTTATTCCTCCCCAGATGATATGGTGATGACAAATAGCTGCTCTGGATAGCTGAGGCTGACTGTCTATTATAACACATTTTCACACATTTCATAAATCCTTTCCAGTTCCAAATTTCTGTAGAACTGCATACAAGTTTTCCCATGAAATGGTATGGGAAGCTTTCTTAGTGGAATTGTCAAAGAGCTGCAAAGGGCCTCACAAATTGTATTTTAGGCTACTTTCTGTTGCCTGTCAGCAGACAGACCTTCATTAAACCTACTTGATCAGGATTAAACAATGCCTGAAGGAAAGTCTATGATTTATTTGCTGGTATCTCACTCAGCAATCTGAGGTAACTTTTGGATACAGAGAGAGGTTCCCAATTCTTGAGATGTCCCAGTTTGCAAATGTAAAGTCAGTTGTGGGACTACATGCATTGACTGGTACTCTTCTAGTCTGATTAACTAGTGCTCTGATTACTAGTTTGCCTAGTGTTAGGCACAGCAAGTGGAGTTGAGGTTTTCCCCAGGCTCATTCTAGGAAAAGTCCTAGCAAACAAATCTTCCTCCTTCTCCTAAGCACCATATGATGATGGGGGAAAAAACAGAAGAAATATTTTTTTCCTCTTTAGGTCAGTCTTGAAAAAAAAAATTGTGAGTTCTTGATACTGAATATTCAAAAAATTCCAAATATGAGTTAAATTGGTCAGATGTGATTGGTCACATAAGCCCACATGGTATTGTTTCTATTCCCTGACTGGATGTGTGTACATTTAACATTAGGAGGAGGGCTTTGAAGCACTCCAAGAGGAAGCAGTTTAGGAAATGTAGCAGAGTATATGTGAGTTTAGGAAATATTAGAAAATTTTAAACCTTTTTCCTTTCCAGACAACACAGGTCTTGTCTGAGGCATAATTCCTAGACCAATTAGGCTATTGTAAGACTTTGGGTAATTTTTTGAAGGCACACAAAGTTCCATTTTCAAAAGCACATAAATCACTTAGTACCCTAAGTTCCTGTTGACTTTCAGTGGGATTTGGGGTACTACATGATTTAGACACTTTTGAAAATTTTAAACTTTTTGAGTAGGGGCAGAGTTTAAATTTAATTTTCTGCTGTAAAATTTACACAAAGGATGCAATCAGATCTCTATCTAGTTCATTTAATTGCCCATTTCCCAGGTGTCTGGTACATGATTTTGGAAACCCTGTTCTTCTGCTTATGAAGCAGTGTCCCACTTCACATAAAACATAGGTCTGTAATTTTTTGTCATCCCCACAGTCCTTAATACAAAGTAACTGCAATGTGTGTGCGTGTTCTGCCTGCAAAGTCTGCAGATATTTGCACTTACAAATTAAAATCCACTTCCTGCAAGCTATCATGTGAGTAAAAGTTGGCTGCTTGAAAGTGAATACAAAAAAGGCGAGATAAGGGCTAGAGCAAATTCATTTTTACATTTAAACAAATAGAGAGAATTTTTGCAGTATTTGCCCAGCTCTACTGGCAATCTGCGAACTTATACAGAGAGGCAAAATGATCTAGCTGTGCCAAGACAAGGAATGGCGGAACAGTCCCCAACTCATTCAGTGGCCCTGTAACCTCTCCTTTAGTTTCACTCTCTGGATAATAATATCAGAAGGGTAGCCGTGTTAGTCTGGATCTGTAAAAGCAGCAAAGAATCCTGTGGTACCTTATAGACTAACAGACGTTTTGCAGCATGAGCTTTCGTGGGTGAATACCCACTTCTTCGGATTCACCCACAAAAGCTCATGCTGCAAAACGTCTGTTAGTCTATAAGGTGCCACAGGATTCTTTGCTGGATAATAATACTTACTTTCCTCACAGAGATTGTGTTATGATGATTAACCAGCTAATGTTTATAGAGTGTTTTGAAAGTGTAAAGTGCCAAGTATTGTTGTTAATCTTGAAATTAGACTGATGAGAGATTTTTTTGACTGGGTACAGGGTTCAACATTTCTGTTTATGAGGTAAAAGCAGATACTTGGCTCAGTGAACTCTGAGGTGTTTATAACAAACTGACCTTGGAGGGTTTTTTTAACTCAAGATATAGTTATTCCCAAATTGACGGGAGTTATAATTATTATATTGACATTTTAAACTAAATATTCCAATTTAAAATGAAAGAGAATGGAGGAAAACCCTACAACAAATAAAATGCGCTGACAAACAGCTGAAAGGTAAAACTTTTTTTACATAAGTTAAAACGCCCTTTTGGCCACTTCTCTTCCGTGTCATATCATTTATTCTTTCTTATGCTTAATTCCCTTCTCCAGCCCCTTGTTCTTCCTAGAGGGCCCCAATCCAGCAGAGCACTTAAGCACATGTTAACAAGGACTATTCATGTGCTTAACATCACACAGGGCTCCTCTTCCCAGAATAAATATAAGCCAGTTGTGTTTACACTGCACTCCAAAACTGCACGGCAATGGAGGGGCTGAGAGTCAAACAGTGTAAACACAAATATGACAGGTATTCTGGCCTCCCGGTGTCCCAGAGCCCAAATGTCTACATTGCAATTTTATAGCCTTGCAGCCCAAGCCCCATGAGCCCAAGTCAGCTGACATGGGCCAGTCACAGGTGATTTACTGAAGTGTAGACATACATGGAAGCTGAATTTTTTATCTTTGCTGTTCTTTTCTTTCTCCTTTCTTTTGTATGCGTTTTGTCTTGTTATGGTTTTTAGGTTGCCTTTAACAAAATAGCAGCTGCCCCTCTCAACTAACTTTTCCCCTTTTCCCCCAAAAGGACAGTTATTACCATCTTTAATGCCACCTAACAGACCGTCAAACGGGGGGCACGGAGGTTCCTTCTAAAGCCTCTTTACAGCGAAAGGGAAAGGGCACAAGGGATATTGTTAAAATTTAAGCCTCATTTAATGCTGTTCAAAGCCTTTAACTACTTTTCCTTCTTTTCTGTATCTTTAATGAAAAGTTGAAAGGATTTTTCAGGGGTGTTTGCCATGGAACTGAGCAGGCAAACCCCCGCACCTTGTTGAACGCTGTTTGATGCTGGACAGCCCACATACTCCGTCTAGACCAGGGGTCGGCAACCTTTCAGAAGTGGGGTGCCGAGTCTTCATTTATTCACTCTAATTTAAGGTTTCGCGTGCCAGTCATACATTTTAACATTTTTAGAAGGTCTCTTTCTATAAGTCTATAATATATAACTAAACTATTGTTGTATGTAAAGTAAATACGGTTTTTAAAATGTTTAAGAAGCTTCATTTAAAATTAAATTAAAATGCAGAGCCCCCCAGACCAGGCAGGACCCAGGCAATGTGAGTGCCACTGAAAATCAGCTCACGTGCCGCCTTCGGCACGTGTGCCATAGGTTGCCTACCCCTGATCTAAACTAATATACCAGGACCTGCTCTCCATGGGGCCCCTCCATGGGACTCCACCTCCCACCTGACTCCGCCCCCTCCAGAGGATCCCTTTCCCTCCCTTTGTGGCACCCCCTCCTCTCTGTCGCCCACTCCTGGCCGGGGAGTGGCGGGGGAAGGAGACAGGGAGGAGTGGGGGGGAGGGAGTACAGTGAAGAGGCAGAGGACGAGAGGAGAGGCGGGGCGGGGAATCCTGGGGGGCGGGAACAGGGACGGAGAGGCCCCGCCCCCGAGCGGCGCTGACATGTAGCCACGCGCTCGACTTTGCCCTTTGGCCGGCAATCCCCGCCCCCTGCCCCCGCAGCCAATCAGGCAGCGCCCTGTTGGCCGTGCCTGGCTCCCCGTGGCAGAGTCCAAGATGGCGGTCTCCATGCAGCGGGGCTGCCTGGTTGGGGGGAACGTACTTTGGGCCGCGTTGCTTTGCCTGAGCTGCCGCCTGCTTCTCCCCGCCGGGGCCAGCAGCCTGGGGGTCGCGGGAGGGGCCGCGGCCCAGCCGCACCGCCGCTTCGAGTACAAGTACAGCTTCAAGGGGCCGCACCTGGTGCAGGGGGACGGGTCGGTGCCGTTCTGGGTCCACACGGGCAGTAAGTACCCGCCGCGAGCAGTGACCTATGACCCCCGCAACCCCGGTAGCGACTCCCTCCAGTTGGGGGCTGCCTCCTTGGCCCCGCCCCCCGTAGTACTGGCTCCCTCCGACTGAGGGGACGCCTGGCCTACCTCGCCCCCCAGTACGGCCCCCTCCGGTCCCGGGGGGCGCCTGGCTCCGTGGGCATGATTCCCGGACTACTGGCCCCGTGAGTGTGGGGATACCGCTCACAAACGTCCATGCAGCTTGAGGCTCTATAGTCAGAGTTACCCACAGTACCTAAGCTCCTCGCTCCCACCAGCAGAGACCCTGGTGCAGAGCGTTGGGGGGAGGGGGTGTTTCTATAATCATAACCCCCCGAAATCATCCCCCCTGTGCTGTGTCTGGTAGCACAGCTGGCTTTGGGGATCACAGTCAAAGTAGGTGAGGAATTCAGGGTGACTATTTAAAAAAAAAAAAAGTTTCTCATCGCTGTACTAAGGATGCAGCTCTATGTCATTACAACCAGGTATGTAGTGTAGTTGTAGCCCTGTTGGTCCCAGGATATTAGCGAGACAAGGTGGGTGAGGTAATATATTTTATTAGCCCAACTTCTGTTGGTGTGAGAGACAAGCTTTCAAGCCACACAGAGATCTTCTTCAGATCTTTGAAAGGTACTCTGAGCATCGCAGCTAAATGCAAGGTGGAACAGATTGTGTAGCATATGTAATTAACACACATTTTGACGGAGCTTAAATTCATAACTGTACTATGATGCTTGGAATATATTTCCCTGATCTGAATAAGAGCTCTGGTGGCTCAGAAGCTTGTCTCTCTCACCAACAGAAGTTGGGCCAATAAAAGATATTACCTCACCCGCCTTGTCGCTCTGGTAAATATGGTGTCATTTGTGGTAGGGCGAATGTCAAGTCACTCTAAAACAATTTTGTGGGAGAAAGACTGATGCACATGTAGTCAAATTCTTGGAACTAGTCCAGTGACAATATGGCATCTGATCTGTATAGCTATAAAATTAGGGTAGCTGGTGACTTTGGTCATGTCCTTGGCATATGCTTTCATCACATTTATTGCATAAAAGAAACTTGGTGCTGATGGATTATCTTTCCATGATCTCCAAGCACTGTATTATTGTTAATGAATTAAGCCTCACAACGCACCTTTTAGGCAGGCAAGTAGAATCTTGCATCACAATTGTGGTATAGATAGTTTTGGCCTTTACCTCTCTATCTGTAATTAGATACCTAAATAAGTGGTTTGACTCTTAAAAGGTGTGCTGAAAATCAAGCTACTAGTTCAGGTTCCTCAGCCAATTATTTTGAATTGACTTGCTCAAGGTCATGCAGTCAGTCAGTAGCAAGCCTGATAATAAAGCCAAGTGTAAATAACCACTTGATAACGTTCCCGTTTGCTGTTTATCTTCTACAACAAATGTATGTATATGTTAGCTCTTTGGCTACAAAGCAGGATTGGGAGTTTCAGGATGTTTTTGGCCTTTTGTCTGGATTTGAACAAATCACTTAATCTCTCTGTACCTTAGCTGTAAAATTAGGACAATATGAATCTGAGGGGGATGTTAAGAGGCCTTGTTAATATTCATAAAGCACTCTGAGATTTTTGAATGGCAAGTATTATATGAATATAAAGTGCATGTTGAAATATGAAAACCATATCTTCATTATGGTTTAAACAAGATAATATAATACGCAATAATTTCATTTAAAATCCATGTGCCTCCTTTCAAATATTATGCTTCAGTCTGCACTTTTTATTTTGTTTTTATTAGTAAAATTACTTACTTAATTGTCAAAACAGGTTTACTTACTATGTAACATGAAGCCCTTTCTAGCTCAATGATATCAGGAAAGTGTTCTTTTGTACTAACTGTTCTGTCACTGATACAGAAGCACTTGAAACAAATTGCGGTTACTTTATAAAAGAATGGCCATACTGGGTCAGACCAGCGATCCATGTGGCCCAGTATCCTGTCTCTGACAATAGCCGGTACCAGATGCTTCAGAAGGAATGAACGGAACGGGGCATTTTCCAGTGACCCATCCCCTGTTGTCCAGTCCCAGTTTCTGGTAGTTGGAGGTTTAGGGGCACCCAGAGCATGGGGTTGCGTCCCTGACCATCTTGGCTAATAGCCATTCATGCACCTATCTTCCTTGAGCTAATCCAATTCTTTTTTGAACTCAGTTCTACTTTTGGCCTTCACGACATACTGTGGCAACAAGTTCCACAAGTTGTCTGTGCTTGTGTGATGGCCTTCCTTTTGTTTGTTTTAAACCTGCTGCCTATTAATTTAATCAGATGACCCCTGGTTCTTGTGTTATGTGAAGGAGTAAATAACACTTCTTATTCATTTTCTCCATATCATTCATGATTTTATAGACCTCTATTGTCCCCTGAGTAGTCTCTTTTCCAAATTGAACAGTCTTTTAATCTCTCATCCTGTGGAAGCTGTTCCATCCCCCAGTCATTTTCTTTGTCCTTTTCTGTATCTTTCCAATTCTATGTTATCTTTTTTTGAAAAGAAGCGACCAGAACAGCATGCAGTATTCAAGGTGTGGGTTACCGTGGATTTATATAGAGGCCTTATGATATTTCCTGTTTTATGATCTATCCCTTTCCTAATGGCTCCTAACATTCTGTTGGCTTTTTTGACTGCTGCTGCATATTGAGCAGATGTTTTCATTGCACTATCCATGGTGACTCCCAAGATCTCTCGAGTGGTAACAGCTAATTTAGACCCATCATTTCATGTGTATAGTTGGGATTATATATTCCAATGTGCATTACTTTGCACTTATCAACATTGAACTTCATCTGCTGTTTTGTTGCCCAGTCTCCCAGTTTTGTGAGATCCCTTTGTAACTCCTCATATCAGCTTATATGTTCCATTCTATGCATCCGATGAAGTGGGCTGTAGCCCACGAAAGCTTAAAATTTGTTAGTCTCTAAGGTGCCACAAGTACTCCTGTTCTTTTTGGGTAATTTTGTATCTTCTCCAAACTTTGCTTCCTTACTGTTCATGCCTTTTTCCAGATCATTTATGAATATATTGATCCTTGGGGGATCCTGATATTGACCTCTCTCCATTCTGAAAATTGACCATTAATTTCTACCCTTTATTTCTTGTCTTTTAACCAGTTACTGATCAATGAGAGGACCTTCCCTCTTATCTCATGATTGTATACTTTACTTTGGTGTGGGACCTTGTCAAAGGCATTCTGAAAGTCCAGGTACACTATATACACTGGATCACCCTTGTCCATGTGCTTATTGCCACCGTCAAAGAATTATAATAGATTGGCATAATTTCCCTTTCCAAAATCATGTTGACTCTTCCCCCAACAAATTGTGTTCATCTATGCGCCTGATAATTCTGTGGTTTACTATACAGTAGTTTCAACCAGTTTGCCTGGTACAGAGGTTAGGCTTACTGGCCTGTAATTGCCAGGATTGCCTCTGGAGCCTTTTTTTAAAAACAGCTGTTAATTAGCTACCCTGTAGTCATCTGGTACAATGGCTGATTTAAGCATTAGATTACATACCACAGTTAGTAGTTCTGCAATTTCATATTTGAGTTGGTTCAGAACTCTTGGGTGAATATCATCTGATCCTGGTGAGTTATTACTGTATAATTTTATCAGTTTGTTTGAAAACCTCCTCTATTGAGACCTCAATCTTGAACAGTTCCTCAGAGTTGTCATGTAAAAAGAATGGTTTGGGTATGGGGCTCTCACCCATATCCTGTGCAGTGCAGGCTGACGCAAAGAATTAATGTAGCTTTGTCTTCCCAGAGTGCTCCTTTAGCACCTCAATTATCTAGTGGCCCCACTGACTGTTTGGCAGCCTTCCTGCTTCTGGTGTACTTATAGGGTTTTTTGCTATTAGTTTTTGTGTCCTTAGCTAGTTGCTCTTCAAATTCTTTCTTGGCTTGCCTTATAATGCTTGACTTGCCAGAGTTTAGGCTTATTTGTATTTTTCTCAGTAGGTCTTGACTTCCAATTTTTAAAGGATGTCTTTTGGTCTCTAACCACGTTTTACTCTGCTGTCTAGCCACAGTGGCATCTTTTTGGTCCTCTTACAGTTTGGTTGGTTGGTTGTACAGTAGGACCCTGTTTATCCAACCTAATTGGGACTGGGGTGAGATCGGATAATCTGGAGAATGGGGAAATTCTGAGGCTGCACCCGCAATCTAGCTACCACAGGAGTGATCGCCGTCTTCTGGACCTGTATGTGCTAGTTGTTTCGTTAATATGGAGAGCCGGATAATGGAGTGTCAGATGAATGAAGTTTTACTGTATACATTTAGTTTGAGCCTCTATTCTGGTGTTTTTAAACAGTCTCCATGCAGTTTGCAGGCATTTCACCCTTGTGAGTGTTTCTTTTAATTTCTGTTCAATTTCTGCTTCCTCATTTTTGTGTAGCTCCCCTTTTTGAAGTTCAGTTCTATTGTGGCACTTTTCCCCCTGCAAGGATATTAAATTTAATTATTTTATGGTCACTACTACTGAGCAGTTCCATTATATTCACCTCCTGGACCAGATCCTTTGTTCCACTTGGGACTAAGGCCATGTCTACACTAGCACTTATGTCGCAAAACTTTTGTCACTGAAGGGTATGAAAAAAACACACCCCCAAGCGACATAAGTTTTGCCAGCATAAGCACTTGGGTGCATAGCGCTTTGTCAGCAGGAGACGCTTTCCTGCCAATATAGATACTGCCGCTCATTGAGCTGGGTGTATTACGTCAAGGGGAGAGCTCTCTCCTCTCAGCATAATGTGGCTACATGAGTGCCCTTACAGTGGCACAGCTGTATCAGTACAGTTGTGCCACTGTAAGCTTGCAAATGTAGACATGGCCTTAAGAATTGCCTTTCCCCTTGTGAGTTCCAGGACAAACTGCTCCAAGAAGCAGTCATTTAATGTGTCTGCAGATTTTATCTTTGCATCTCGTCCAGTTGGAAATCAAATTGTTTAGTGACATGTAGAAACTATACTTTAACTAAGTATATAGAAGTTTTGACTTAAAAGTAGATTTATTGTACACTGTTTAGTTAATTTCTACATGATTTTCAGTGATGGTTTAAAGACTTGACTGTACTTCCAGGAGGCAGAGTGCTGCTCCAACCATTAGCAGATTAGTATAAAATGTACAAACACTTACTGGCTATACAGTATCATTCTGAGTTACTATATAGAAACTATATTGAATTTCTGTTATGGAGTTAAATATAGGATATCTGGTTAACTCATGGGAATGTTTGCTTATTGCAAGCATCCATGTGCTTTATTCACGCCACGTAGCTTAATAGATGCAGATGTTAGCTTGTCTTTCTTGAAGTATATCTTTATTACATTTTATAAAGGACACTCAGATTATTTGTTAATGTGGCTTGCTAAGTTTTCTTTAGAACTACAAAGAGAAACTATTTAAACTACCTGTACAGTAACTCCTTGCTTAACGTTGTAGTTATGTTCCTGAAAAATGCGACTTTAAGCGAAACAATGTTAAGCGAATCCAATTTCCCCATACGAATTAATGTAAATGGNAAATCAGCTCACGTGCCGCCTTCGGCACGTGTGCCATAGGTTGCCTACCCCTGATCTAAACTAATATACCAGGACCTGCTCTCCATGGGGCCCCTCCATGGGACTCCACCTCCCACCTGACTCCGCCCCCTCCAGAGGATCCCTTTCCCTCCCTTTGTGGCACCCCCTCCTCTCTGTCGCCCACTCCTGGCCGGGGAGTGGCGGGGGAAGGAGACAGGGAGGAGTGGGGGGGAGGGAGTACAGTGAAGAGGCAGAGGACGAGAGGAGAGGCGGGGCGGGGAATCCTGGGGGGCGGGAACAGGGACGGAGAGGCCCCGCCCCCGAGCGGCGCTGACATGTAGCCACGCGCTCGACTTTGCCCTTTGGCCGGCAATCCCCGCCCCCTGCCCCCGCAGCCAATCAGGCAGCGCCCTGTTGGCCGTGCCTGGCTCCCCGTGGCAGAGTCCAAGATGGCGGTCTCCATGCAGCGGGGCTGCCTGGTTGGGGGGAACGTACTTTGGGCCGCGTTGCTTTGCCTGAGCTGCCGCCTGCTTCTCCCCGCCGGGGCCAGCAGCCTGGGGGTCGCGGGAGGGGCCGCGGCCCAGCCGCACCGCCGCTTCGAGTACAAGTACAGCTTCAAGGGGCCGCACCTGGTGCAGGGGGACGGGTCGGTGCCGTTCTGGGTCCACACGGGCAGTAAGTACCCGCCGCGAGCAGTGACCTATGACCCCCGCAACCCCGGTAGCGACTCCCTCCAGTTGGGGGCTGCCTCCTTGGCCCCGCCCCCCGTAGTACTGGCTCCCTCCGACTGAGGGGACGCCTGGCCTACCTCGCCCCCCAGTACGGCCCCCTCCGGTCCCGGGGGGCGCCTGGCTCCGTGGGCATGATTCCCGGACTACTGGCCCCGTGAGTGTGGGGATACCGCTCACAAACGTCCATGCAGCTTGAGGCTCTATAGTCAGAGTTACCCACAGTACCTAAGCTCCTCGCTCCCACCAGCAGAGACCCTGGTGCAGAGCGTTGGGGGGAGGGGGTGTTTCTATAATCATAACCCCCCGAAATCATCCCCCCTGTGCTGTGTCTGGTAGCACAGCTGGCTTTGGGGATCACAGTCAAAGTAGGTGAGGAATTCAGGGTGACTATTTAAAAAAAAAAAAAGTTTCTCATCGCTGTACTAAGGATGCAGCTCTATGTCATTACAACCAGGTATGTAGTGTAGTTGTAGCCCTGTTGGTCCCAGGATATTAGCGAGACAAGGTGGGTGAGGTAATATATTTTATTAGCCCAACTTCTGTTGGTGTGAGAGACAAGCTTTCAAGCCACACAGAGATCTTCTTCAGATCTTTGAAAGGTACTCTGAGCATCGCAGCTAAATGCAAGGTGGAACAGATTGTGTAGCATATGTAATTAACACACATTTTGACGGAGCTTAAATTCATAACTGTACTATGATGCTTGGAATATATTTCCCTGATCTGAATAAGAGCTCTGGTGGCTCAGAAGCTTGTCTCTCTCACCAACAGAAGTTGGGCCAATAAAAGATATTACCTCACCCGCCTTGTCGCTCTGGTAAATATGGTGTCATTTGTGGTAGGGCGAATGTCAAGTCACTCTAAAACAATTTTGTGGGAGAAAGACTGATGCACATGTAGTCAAATTCTTGGAACTAGTCCAGTGACAATATGGCATCTGATCTGTATAGCTATAAAATTAGGGTAGCTGGTGACTTTGGTCATGTCCTTGGCATATGCTTTCATCACATTTATTGCATAAAAGAAACTTGGTGCTGATGGATTATCTTTCCATGATCTCCAAGCACTGTATTATTGTTAATGAATTAAGCCTCACAACGCACCTTTTAGGCAGGCAAGTAGAATCTTGCATCACAATTGTGGTATAGATAGTTTTGGCCTTTACCTCTCTATCTGTAATTAGATACCTAAATAAGTGGTTTGACTCTTAAAAGGTGTGCTGAAAATCAAGCTACTAGTTCAGGTTCCTCAGCCAATTATTTTGAATTGACTTGCTCAAGGTCATGCAGTCAGTCAGTAGCAAGCCTGATAATAAAGCCAAGTGTAAATAACCACTTGATAACGTTCCCGTTTGCTGTTTATCTTCTACAACAAATGTATGTATATGTTAGCTCTTTGGCTACAAAGCAGGATTGGGAGTTTCAGGATGTTTTTGGCCTTTTGTCTGGATTTGAACAAATCACTTAATCTCTCTGTACCTTAGCTGTAAAATTAGGACAATATGAATCTGAGGGGGATGTTAAGAGGCCTTGTTAATATTCATAAAGCACTCTGAGATTTTTGAATGGCAAGTATTATATGAATATAAAGTGCATGTTGAAATATGAAAACCATATCTTCATTATGGTTTAAACAAGATAATATAATACGCAATAATTTCATTTAAAATCCATGTGCCTCCTTTCAAATATTATGCTTCAGTCTGCACTTTTTATTTTGTTTTTATTAGTAAAATTACTTACTTAATTGTCAAAACAGGTTTACTTACTATGTAACATGAAGCCCTTTCTAGCTCAATGATATCAGGAAAGTGTTCTTTTGTACTAACTGTTCTGTCACTGATACAGAAGCACTTGAAACAAATTGCGGTTACTTTATAAAAGAATGGCCATACTGGGTCAGACCAGCGATCCATGTGGCCCAGTATCCTGTCTCTGACAATAGCCGGTACCAGATGCTTCAGAAGGAATGAACGGAACGGGGCATTTTCCAGTGACCCATCCCCTGTTGTCCAGTCCCAGTTTCTGGTAGTTGGAGGTTTAGGGGCACCCAGAGCATGGGGTTGCGTCCCTGACCATCTTGGCTAATAGCCATTCATGCACCTATCTTCCTTGAGCTAATCCAATTCTTTTTTGAACTCAGTTCTACTTTTGGCCTTCACGACATACTGTGGCAACAAGTTCCACAAGTTGTCTGTGCTTGTGTGATGGCCTTCCTTTTGTTTGTTTTAAACCTGCTGCCTATTAATTTAATCAGATGACCCCTGGTTCTTGTGTTATGTGAAGGAGTAAATAACACTTCTTATTCATTTTCTCCATATCATTCATGATTTTATAGACCTCTATTGTCCCCTGAGTAGTCTCTTTTCCAAATTGAACAGTCTTTTAATCTCTCATCCTGTGGAAGCTGTTCCATCCCCCAGTCATTTTCTTTGTCCTTTTCTGTATCTTTCCAATTCTATGTTATCTTTTTTTGAAAAGAAGCGACCAGAACAGCATGCAGTATTCAAGGTGTGGGTTACCGTGGATTTATATAGAGGCCTTATGATATTTCCTGTTTTATGATCTATCCCTTTCCTAATGGCTCCTAACATTCTGTTGGCTTTTTTGACTGCTGCTGCATATTGAGCAGATGTTTTCATTGCACTATCCATGGTGACTCCCAAGATCTCTCGAGTGGTAACAGCTAATTTAGACCCATCATTTCATGTGTATAGTTGGGATTATATATTCCAATGTGCATTACTTTGCACTTATCAACATTGAACTTCATCTGCTGTTTTGTTGCCCAGTCTCCCAGTTTTGTGAGATCCCTTTGTAACTCCTCATATCAGCTTATATGTTCCATTCTATGCATCCGATGAAGTGGGCTGTAGCCCACGAAAGCTTAAAATTTGTTAGTCTCTAAGGTGCCACAAGTACTCCTGTTCTTTTTGGGTAATTTTGTATCTTCTCCAAACTTTGCTTCCTTACTGTTCATGCCTTTTTCCAGATCATTTATGAATATATTGATCCTTGGGGGATCCTGATATTGACCTCTCTCCATTCTGAAAATTGACCATTAATTTCTACCCTTTATTTCTTGTCTTTTAACCAGTTACTGATCAATGAGAGGACCTTCCCTCTTATCTCATGATTGTATACTTTACTTTGGTGTGGGACCTTGTCAAAGGCATTCTGAAAGTCCAGGTACACTATATACACTGGATCACCCTTGTCCATGTGCTTATTGCCACCGTCAAAGAATTATAATAGATTGGCATAATTTCCCTTTCCAAAATCATGTTGACTCTTCCCCCAACAAATTGTGTTCATCTATGCGCCTGATAATTCTGTGGTTTACTATACAGTAGTTTCAACCAGTTTGCCTGGTACAGAGGTTAGGCTTACTGGCCTGTAATTGCCAGGATTGCCTCTGGAGCCTTTTTTTAAAAACAGCTGTTAATTAGCTACCCTGTAGTCATCTGGTACAATGGCTGATTTAAGCATTAGATTACATACCACAGTTAGTAGTTCTGCAATTTCATATTTGAGTTGGTTCAGAACTCTTGGGTGAATATCATCTGATCCTGGTGAGTTATTACTGTATAATTTTATCAGTTTGTTTGAAAACCTCCTCTATTGAGACCTCAATCTTGAACAGTTCCTCAGAGTTGTCATGTAAAAAGAATGGTTTGGGTATGGGGCTCTCACCCATATCCTGTGCAGTGCAGGCTGACGCAAAGAATTAATGTAGCTTTGTCTTCCCAGAGTGCTCCTTTAGCACCTCAATTATCTAGTGGCCCCACTGACTGTTTGGCAGCCTTCCTGCTTCTGGTGTACTTATAGGGTTTTTTGCTATTAGTTTTTGTGTCCTTAGCTAGTTGCTCTTCAAATTCTTTCTTGGCTTGCCTTATAATGCTTGACTTGCCAGAGTTTAGGCTTATTTGTATTTTTCTCAGTAGGTCTTGACTTCCAATTTTTAAAGGATGTCTTTTGGTCTCTAACCACGTTTTACTCTGCTGTCTAGCCACAGTGGCATCTTTTTGGTCCTCTTACAGTTTGGTTGGTTGGTTGTACAGTAGGACCCTGTTTATCCAACCTAATTGGGACTGGGGTGAGATCGGATAATCTGGAGAATGGGGAAATTCTGAGGCTGCACCCGCAATCTAGCTACCACAGGAGTGATCGCCGTCTTCTGGACCTGTATGTGCTAGTTGTTTCGTTAATATGGAGAGCCGGATAATGGAGTGTCAGATGAATGAAGTTTTACTGTATACATTTAGTTTGAGCCTCTATTCTGGTGTTTTTAAACAGTCTCCATGCAGTTTGCAGGCATTTCACCCTTGTGAGTGTTTCTTTTAATTTCTGTTCAATTTCTGCTTCCTCATTTTTGTGTAGCTCCCCTTTTTGAAGTTCAGTTCTATTGTGGCACTTTTCCCCCTGCAAGGATATTAAATTTAATTATTTTATGGTCACTACTACTGAGCAGTTCCATTATATTCACCTCCTGGACCAGATCCTTTGTTCCACTTGGGACTAAGGCCATGTCTACACTAGCACTTATGTCGCAAAACTTTTGTCACTGAAGGGTATGAAAAAAACACACCCCCAAGCGACATAAGTTTTGCCAGCATAAGCACTTGGGTGCATAGCGCTTTGTCAGCAGGAGACGCTTTCCTGCCAATATAGATACTGCCGCTCATTGAGCTGGGTGTATTACGTCAAGGGGAGAGCTCTCTCCTCTCAGCATAATGTGGCTACATGAGTGCCCTTACAGTGGCACAGCTGTATCAGTACAGTTGTGCCACTGTAAGCTTGCAAATGTAGACATGGCCTTAAGAATTGCCTTTCCCCTTGTGAGTTCCAGGACAAACTGCTCCAAGAAGCAGTCATTTAATGTGTCTGCAGATTTTATCTTTGCATCTCGTCCAGTTGGAAATCAAATTGTTTAGTGACATGTAGAAACTATACTTTAACTAAGTATATAGAAGTTTTGACTTAAAAGTAGATTTATTGTACACTGTTTAGTTAATTTCTACATGATTTTCAGTGATGGTTTAAAGACTTGACTGTACTTCCAGGAGGCAGAGTGCTGCTCCAACCATTAGCAGATTAGTATAAAATGTACAAACACTTACTGGCTATACAGTATCATTCTGAGTTACTATATAGAAACTATATTGAATTTCTGTTATGGAGTTAAATATAGGATATCTGGTTAACTCATGGGAATGTTTGCTTATTGCAAGCATCCATGTGCTTTATTCACGCCACGTAGCTTAATAGATGCAGATGTTAGCTTGTCTTTCTTGAAGTATATCTTTATTACATTTTATAAAGGACACTCAGATTATTTGTTAATGTGGCTTGCTAAGTTTTCTTTAGAACTACAAAGAGAAACTATTTAAACTACCTGTACAGTAACTCCTTGCTTAACGTTGTAGTTATGTTCCTGAAAAATGCGACTTTAAGCGAAACAATGTTAAGCGAATCCAATTTCCCCATACGAATTAATGTAAATGGGGGGGGGGTTAGGTTCCAGGGAAATTTTTTTTCACCAGACAAAAAACTATATATTATATAGATATATACACACAGTATACGTTTTAAACAAACAATTTAATACTGTTCACCGCTATGATGATTGTGAAGCTTGGTTGAGGTGGTGGAGTCAGAGGGTGGGATATTTCCCAGGGAATGCCTTGCTGCTAAATGATGAACTAGCACTCGGCTGAGCCCTCAAGGGTTAACACATTGTTGTTAATGTAGCCTCTCATCAAGGCAGCACGAACAGGAGGGAGGGGAGAAGCATAGCAGACAGAGACAGACACACACCTTGTGTGTGGGAGAGAGAGATGCACACTGCCCCTTTAAATAAGCTGACCCACTCTTAAGTGCATTGTCTTTTTAAGTGGATCAGGAAGTTGAGACAGCAGCTGCTGCCCCAAGCTCTCTCTGTCTCTCTCCGTTCGTGTCCCCTCCCTGCTCTATATGGAGAAGG
Source organism: Platysternon megacephalum (assembly GCA_003942145.1). Classification (NCBI taxonomy): domain Eukaryota; kingdom Metazoa; phylum Chordata; order Testudines; family Platysternidae; genus Platysternon; species Platysternon megacephalum. The sequence goes on from QXTE01000029.1 coordinate 12,379,027, forward strand.
GGTAAGCAGGATGCAGGAGGGAGGGGGACACCCTGACATTAGCCCCTTCCTCCCTTGCACAGCAAGCAGGAGTCTCTGGGAGCAGCTCCAAGGCAGAGGGCAGGAGCAGCACATGGCAATGGGGGGAGGGACAGCTGAACTGCCGATTGATAGCCTGCTGGGCGGCTGCAGCACAGGGAACTTAGGGGAGCAGGGAGCTGATAGGGGGGCTGCCGGTCCACTCTGGTTACAATCCCTCACCAGCTAGCTGCAACGGGCTGCTTTTCCTGCAATTAGTGGACAAAGCGGGCAGCTGCCAAACGACGCTAGAAGGGAGCATTGCACAACTTTAAACGAGCATGTTCCCTAATTGATCAGCAATGTAACAGCGAAGCAACGTTAACCGGGACGACTTTAAGTGAGGAGTTACTGTATTACTGTAGCACCTGAAGGCCCCAACTGAGATCAGGTCCCCATTGTGTGAAGTACAGTACTGTGTAGACATAGCAAGAGAGAGTCTCTGCTCCAAAGAGGTTGCACTCTGAATAGGCAAGACAGCCAAAAGGTCTGAAAACGGAAATAGTTTTATACCTATTTTACACATGGACACAGAAAAATTAATTGACTCACCCAGGAAGTCTGTGGCAGAAGGAGAAAACTGAATCTTGATCTCCTGAATTCAACTCCAGTTCCTTAACCATAAGACCAACCTTCCCCACAAGTTGTCTCAGATTGCTATCTCAGATGAACTTTGAATAAGGCACTGTAAAACATGGAGTTCCCTTTAATTACAACATTTTGAATTATGAGATGATAAACAATGAAATGTTAAATTTAAACATGTTACTACTTTAATTGCCCCTTAACTGTTCAAATGTTAGGTTCTTAAAACTACAATCCGAAAACAGTTGGCTCTTCAATTAGAGGGACCATCTACCTGCAAAATTATAAGGTAAAGTGTGCTTAGCAAATCCAGTATTTGCCTTATAATTGCAGGATGTCCTCTTCATGTTCTCTCATATGTTCACTGTTGATTTTTTTTTTTCTTTTTTCTTTTTCAGACGCCATACCTAGTGCAGATCAGATTCGAATAACTCCATCTTTAAAAAGCCAGAGAGGATCAGTGTGGACAAAAAACAAGTCTATATTTGAATACTGGGAGGTTGAGGTGACATTTCGAGTGACAGGGAGAGGCCGGATTGGAGCTGATGGACTAGTAAATGAACTTGATTTAATTTTGAAAACAAATTTATTTTATAAATGTAAATCTTAATTTATGACTTTATTTAATTTCTGTGCACAGGCAATCTGGTTTACTGAAGGTCAAGGCTTAGAAGGTCCGGTTTTTGGGGCAGCTGATACTTGGAATGGTGTTGGCATTTTCTTTGACTCTTTTGACAATGATGGAAAGGTTAGTTGGAAGCAAACTCTTATAATAAAGGTTCCAGAATGGTTTCACTTTTACCATTTTGTGTTCACACATACTTATACTTTTTGTGAAAAATTAGCTGTTTTATATCAGGGTTTTTTGGTTTTCAGCTAGATGCAGGTTTTTTAAAAAATGAAGCTTACAACTTTTCTGTTATGCAGTTTCCTAAAAGACTCCTATTTGACCAGGCTATGTTAATTTAAAAAAAAAAAAGCTGAAGCTTGAAAGATTAACCTTGCTGTAATTGAGGATCAATGAGGACCAGTTCCTTTGCTAGATTTGAAGGGGAAATGGTTTTGATAGTTATACATGTTGAAACTCCTTGTACTTTATTAGGTCTAAATGTTTATGCGTTAGGAGAGGGATACTGGCATATGTATGCAGATCAGGAAATACATGTTTTTGAAGCGTCTTTATTTTTGATTCTTCTGCATCCAACTGCCCTGCACTCTACCTACTGTATATACTCGTTCATTAGCCCGTTCGTTTATAAGCCAACCCCCCAAGATGGTTAGGTAAAAATATCAAAAACTGTATGACCCTTTCATAAGCCGACCCTATATTTCAGGGGTTGGCAAACTTTGCCTCCTGGCCCGTCAGTGTAAGCCGCTAGTGGGTCGGGACGTTTTGTTTACTTGGAGCGTCTGCAGGCACGGAGACCCTCAACTCCCTGTGGCCCCGGTTCGCCGTTCCCAGCCAATGGGAGCTGCGGGAAGTGGCGCAGGCAGTTTTAGTTCTGTCCTCCCTAGCTGGAGGAATGGATAGTGAGGTGTTATCTAAATTCCTTGTCCCTGTCTACTCTTCGGTACCTTTCCACTATCTGGAAAGTGGTTTCTTAACTCCTAAGTGCTTACTACGTTTATAGGCATTGTTATGGTACCACCAAGAAGTATACCTGTGCCCCTGGTATTTTCTGGGTTTAAAAAAAAAGTAACAGTGGGGAACTAAATGTGTATAAAAATTATATTGGAGCAAGGGCCTCATTAAGGTTGAATAGTTAAAATGAGTAATGGAATACAGTAGTTAATGTTCCAACAGCGATGTTAACTTTGCATGTGTATCCCTGTGTTTTTTCTTATCTAAATATTAAGGCATTTTTGACATCCTAAAATAGACAGAATTTGCAGCGTGACAGAGTTGCTTTAGGGATCCAAACTATAGCTCAGTGGTTAGAGCATTGGCCTGCTAAACCCAGGGTTGTGAGTTTAATCCTTGAGGGGGCCATTTAAGGATTTGGGGCAAAAAAAATAGTTGGGGATTGGCCCTGCTTTGAGCAGGGGGTTGGACTAGATGACCTCCTGAGGTCCCTTCCAACCCTGATATTCTATGATTTGTTGAAGATGTTTTGTAATAATGTCAAACTATGTGAACTTAATTCATTTTTTTTGTTGGTAATTCTAATAAGAAGGTCATTCTTATGGATTCTGATAGTCAAACTTTACACCATAGACAGACTAAAATAAATTCTTCAATTTTGAAATACTGTCAGAACTATCTTTACATATGTTAACCACACCTATTAATACAAAGCACAGAAGTCTAAAGACATAGGTGAGATTTTATGTTGTACCTATAAAGGGTATAGCACAGAACTCACAGCCCGGGGACAAGGGGTAAGGGTGCCTTTAAGTCACCATTATGTTCCCCCAGTTTTGGGAAGGTCTAGGAACCAGAGTGGACCCTGGCATCTAATTTGATAATCCTGGAGGACTGAGTTGTGGCATCCTGTCACTGCTTATAGGCAGCAGTGCTGCTCAGAATCGCCACAGCATTATGTCTCGGAATGTATTCTACACTGAGGTTTTTGAGAGGGTCCTCAAAAGACAACCTGTGACTGTCTTTCTCACTTCCTGTGCCAGAGGAGTCCTCTCTCTGTCTGGATCCAAGTCTATTTGATTGTCTTTACATAGCTTTGGCCCCTTAACTCTGCATATGTGGAGTGGAACTGAGGTAAGAATCGAACCAACCCAAAGTCTCATGAATCATGCCCTCAAAATCATGAAATTGATTTAAAAATCACAAGGTTTTTAAATATCAGAGGGGTAGCCGTGTTAGTCTGGATCTGTAAAAGCAGCAAAGAATCCTGTGGCACCTTATAGACTAACAGACGTTTTGCAGCATGAGCTTTCGTGGGTGGGTACCCACTTCTTCGGATGCAAGGTTTTTAAAAATTCTGTCTTCTGCTTTTTGAGCCTTAAGTTTCACTTGTGTCTGTTTTCCATATTTTCTCTGCAACCATGGTGGCAAAAATCTTTTTTTCTTTTTTTAAATGACAACTAAGATACTCATGACTTCAGGAGCTGGAGCTTTGGAAAAAAACACCAAATATCACAAGACTTGTGATAATATTGTGGGATAATATTGAAACCCCATCATCTGATGTTAAGATCTTTTTAAGGAGCAAAAACTGTCTTTTTACACTCTTTGATTTTGATTTCTTTAGCTCTTTTCAAGACGTTATATCTCCTTTCACTATTTGTCCACGTCTTATTTTCAGACATGACCTTTTACAGAAATCAGCTTGCTAGTTAACAATTAACAGAATGCTTCAAGTTAGGAGCTCATGTAATCTCTTCTAAAATACTTAAAAACTTAATTGACTGTTCATTGGCCTTTGAAATGCGAATAATTTGTAAACTTAGTCTAGACTGTGCAAATATTTAAAAAACTCATTAGTTTCAGTTGAATAGTGCCACTTTTAAACTTTAAATGAACAATTAAATGGTGCTAGTAAAGTACTTTAACTTGACTAAAACATTTAGGCCTTGTCTACACTGAACACCTTACAACAGCCCAGCTGTGCCGCTGCAGCCACGCCGTTGTAAGGTGCGCACTGTAGTCGCTCTTTGTCGCTGGGAGAGAGCTCTCCCAGTGACAAAATAAAACCACCCCGAACGAGGGGCAGTAGCTTAGTCGATGGGAGAGCGGGTTACGACGGTGAAGTGCTGTCCACACCAGTGGTTTTCCTCGTTAAAACTTTTGTTGTTCAGGGGTATGTTTTTTTTCACACCCTTGAGCAACAAAAGTTTTAATGACAAAAGTGCAGTGTAGACATGGCCTAACGCCAGATAAACACTGACATAATTGAATGTGGTTGTATAATTAACATACAAGATTAACTCTAGCCATAGAAAAGCAGAAATAATTTTTTGGGTTTTTTTTTTTTTTTTTTTTTAAGTATAATTCCCTATAGTCCTCACACACTAGGTACTTTTTTGTGTTTTGTCATGCTGCAGGGACACAGTCAAATAGTTTAGGGTCCATAGTCAGAATTTATTTTAAAAGATTGCTTAAAAAACAAAACCGCTGGAGACTTTAATATGTAGGAATTCCCAAATACAATTCAAGAACAATGGGAAAGTGAACTCTAAATTTATATTTTTATTTTAGATTTCTTTCCCTCTTTCTAAGGACATTTCCTTACTCTTTCTCAAAGGAGTATGTTGTAGAGAATTCAAAGAATTATATAGAATTCTAGTGGAATAATATGTACTTTGAGGAGAGGGAAAGAATTTTTTTCACCTTTTAGGGGTCTCCGAAACTCCATGTTTTCTGCATAACTAATTCATTTCTCAACCCTTGGAGGCTTTTATCAGCCACTCCATTATGTTGCCCAGGATTGATGTCAGGCTGACAGGCCTATAATTACTCAGGTCATCCCATTACCTTTTAAAAAAATTGGCAGATCATTAGCTTTTTTCCAGTCTTCTGGAATTTCTCCAGTGCTCCAAGACGTATTGCAAATCAACATTAATGATCCAGCGAGCTCCCCAGCCAGCTCTTTTAAAGCTCTTGGATGCTTATCATTTGAACCTGCTACTTTAAAAATGTCTAACTTGGCAGCTTTTGTTTAACATCCTCCAAAGATACTAGTGGAATGGAAGGTCAGTCCTTCACCTACTGCTCCTGTTATAGTGTTTAGGCGTGAAATGCTGTATCTTTATTGGATTTGATCATCTTTCAACTAATACCTTCAGTTTTTATTTTTAAATTATCAAATGGCAAGAATAAATAGTAAATATGAAAATAGTATGCCCATCACTGAACTCCCATACTTTTTTTCCACCAGCAGATCTTTTATAGAACAAAAGCAGGTTGCCATTCTTTGTGTTGATTGACACAGTGCTATTTCATCAAACTATTTAGTTTTCCTACTTCCCTCCCACCAAAGCTGCATCAGAGTTAAGACTTTGGCTGTCTCTATAGCCTACTACCATGCTGTTGGGAAGGCTGTTAATGATATTGAATCTGTTTCTAATTCGTAAAATTACTTCATTTTAAATTTTTAAACCCTGTCTTTCAGAAAAACAATCCATCAATAATTGTTGTAGGCAACAATGGAAAACTCCATTATGACCATCAGAAGTAAGTCTGTTAATTTTATTTGAATGTGATAGACCTGTGGTATTGATTGCTGAAATGTTTGGAGGCTTTTTAAACAAGGTTGAAGACACTTAATTTTTATTGGTAAGAGAATGTCAAATAGTTTTTGTTGTGTTCCATGTAGGTGCACATGCCAGACTGTGTGTGTGTGTTATAATATAACTGCATTGATTGAAATCACCTAGAAGCATACACTTTTCCTACAGATTGTCTTCTTCCATGGGGGTTTGAATTTGAGTAGAACCATAAAATGCTTTTTTTGTTATTGGAGAACCAGTATAATTTAATAGCTTTGAATTTTTTTTTTTAACTGTTGTGAATTTAGCAGAAGCTGCACTGGAGTGCCAATTTTTTTTTAAAATAGCATGGTGAATGTTGTGGTAATATAATACCAAGTCTACTGGGACAAGGTGGCTCAGATAAACTGGTGAGGTACAGAATTTTTCACCTGTAGATCACTCATTCAGATATGCCACAAATTCTCAGTGATCACAAGTAGCTACCAGTTGACAACTGACATACCTCTGTGAAATGAATTGGTGGTCTCATTCATATTCCTGATGGACAAATGTCTACATCATATTTGACACCCTTGTTAGCTGTCTGCATAGAGAGACTCTGGGAGGTGGTCCCTGTGGGTCAGTACTGAAGCGCATTGGGAAGCTTGTACTGCCTCTGCCCACGTTTGTGTCCTGTGCTAAAGGACTTCACTTCACTTCCAGTGCTGTCAATCCTAAACCTTTTGGAAATGCAAAACTTAATTTAACTATCCAGTGGGCTTTTGTTCTTGCTTGACATTTGTAATCCACTAAAATAATGAAATTTTCATGCCTTTTTTTCTAGCTAGTTCATAGTAAAGATGTAGTTCTGTAAGCAGATTCTCTTCTTTCATAGTGATGGTTCCACACAAGCATTGGCAACTTGTCAGAGAGATTTTCGTAACAAGCCCTATCCTGTCCGAGCAAAGATTACATATTACCAAAAAACACTAACTGTAAGTACTCTGGTAGTCTTGAGATAACACAGTACATTATTCAACTTCTGGAGCTTTTAAGTATGAAATTTTCTTGAACTCTTCTTATTAAAAAAAAACAACAACCAAGGGAACTGTAAAACTTATGAAAATGAGGGACTGATAGAAATCAGATAAAAGTATAGTGTCGACAGCCACTCTGCAAGCTTCCCTAACTCTGCTATGCACGTGCAACATTCTTGCTTCTACATTCCAAGGCTGCTTTTGGCAGGTATGTCCATTTTTGTGGTGTTTTTATGATGTAAGGAAATGTCCAAGAAATTTTTTTAAGTTTGTGATGGAATGAACCCACTCCAGATGGAGAAATGGCACTAGGATGAGGCAGCTATGAAATAAATGTTTGTTCTATTTTTAACCTTAATTTTGGGCTCCCATAAAATGTGCCCAATTACCAAGTTCCAGAGTAGTTACATGAGCTAATTAATATGTTCAACTCTTTTGCTTTGGGATAAAAGTAGTAAAAGATGTCCTCCAAAAAGCAAACACCAGGAAGCCTCAGAAAAGATGCATCTTTCCTGGAGCCCTTAGCTGAGTGGGCCCTGACACTCTTGCCAGTACTTTAGATCTCAGGGATGTTAGCCCAAGCAACTCAGTGCATTTTGTGGTGAAGGAGGCCGTCTCTAAGCTAACATCCAAATCCTTGACTGTACATTGAAGCCAACCCTTTGAGTGGCACCAAAAAGTATACAGGAAATTATTACATTTGTCAGAACTTGTGTAATACTCTTGCATGCTGGATAATAGAACTACTTGTATTACCCCAGTGATGCTTAGACTGAGGCTCAGGAGCTGCAAGTGGCTCTTTAATGTGTCTCGTGGCTCTTTGCAGCATGATATTAAAACACTGTGATTTGGTTAATAATTTAAACAGTTAATAATCAGGATGCTTTTACTATGCTATTACCCAATTGTAGTTGATAAAATAATACTTGGTCAGTCATTTTGCTGTGAGAATAACATATAAATTAACACACATAATTTCCCCTGTCAAACTGTTTAAATATGAATATATAGTACTATGGTAAATGAAGCCATGAATTCTCCCCATTGTGGCTCTTTTGGGTAACGTTGATCGCTAATTTGGCTCCTGATCCACGGACCTCTGAATATCACTGAACTGGGGAGCTACCTTTGAATTAGAATTTGTTTTTTTCTTCTATTGCTACACTTTGGAAAATTAAGTTCTAACTGCTTTCTTTCACTGTTGGTGTCCTTTGGTATAAAAGATCTGTATTTCATACCCTGTATGTCTAATGTATAATCTTATAGATTTATAAAATAAAGAAATAATGCATTTGCTGCATACTCCCTAACTAAAACTTTAATAGCTAAAATTATGAGGGGTTTTACTAACTCCTTATTTCTAGAGCCTCTTTCTAACTTACCTAATGCACTTTTTACTTTGCTTTAAGCAAGTTCTGTGCTAATTAAACTGGCATGTTTTGAGCATCAAATTCAAATTTGTAGGTGTAATCTAGGTGTCTTTCTTTCTAGGTAATGATTAACAATGGCTTTACTCCAGATAAAGAAGACTATGAGTTTTGTGCTAAAGTGGAAAATATGGTACTACCATCGCAAGGGTACTTTGGAATATCTGCAGCAACAGGGGGGCTTGCAGGTAATGTTCACTGTATTTAAGTTTGAGGTCCATGTTGATGAGCTGTGATGTATAGGGCTTCAGTAAATCATTACTTGGCAACTGACATTTTAAGATAGAATGAGGCTAGTTGTAAATGACGGGATGTCGAAGTGGGTTGGTATGGAATGATGGTGACTAGCTGAAAGTAAGAGTCTAGGCTGTGCTGGCCATGATAGCTGTTTGGCCTGTGTGAAATGACTTGCTGATCACTCTCTAGTGTCTATTAAACAACTAGCCAAGCTGCAAAGCCATCACCCTAATTAGCAGTACTTGGAACCCTTGTTGGTGATCCACTGTCCCTACAGGTAAGGACTGCATATTAGCAGGATAGTCTGAAAAAGCATGCGCAACTGCTGTCTGTGCTGCACCTGTTTTATGGATGTGAAATCAAGAAGCCAACACTGCCCAATGCCTGAGTAATTGGTCCTTGTGTAAGGATCAGTTCTGGATTTGTGTGAGTAATGGAATGAATGTTGTCAACCAGTGGACGGCACAGTTACTATTGCAGTCTTCCTTTACTGTGGTTTCTGGCCCCATAATATAGATACAGTGGTCATGACCTCCCCACAAACCACCTTTTATGCTTTGGCCTATTTGTGGCTAGAGCAGACTCTCCTTTTAATTGTATGGAGAAGGACACCACCCTGTGCACCTGTTCTGCCTGTGCCACCTCCACTCCTTGCTCCCTGTGCAGTCCCCCTGCCCACTCTCTGCATCTGGGTGAATTTTAGAGGACTTCAGTCTCCCACAGTATTAACTGAACACCATTCATGAGTACTAAGCTCACGGGGGAGGGGAAATCTTGAGGGGATATATGAAAGGAATTGTTGAAAAGATAAACTTTTTAAAAACAAACACCATCTATTTGTTTAGGTTTGAGATTTGCAACTTGGCAGTTCCATCCCAAATAAAACAAAGGAGTATTAGAACATTTTAAAGCCAGACTGACTGTACTTCCCAACTTCTTTGTGTGTGTGTGTGTGTGTGTGTGTACACACACACCCCACCAAAAACAAAACATTCATTCATTTATTTATTTATTACCACTATTAGTTATGAAATATTTTTTCTAACACATAATTTATATTAATATATATATAATTTTAATTAAAAATATATTTTTGTTTTTGGGAGGTTGGGGCGGGCAGGCAGGGGACAGATGGGTGGAAGGGAAATTATCTAATACACTAGTTAGTGTGTCCTTGTAACTTTTTAAAGTACTGTATAGAAGACTTTTCTCACTTCTTCTGTCTTTGGTATGCCATTCATCTGGGCTACAAATCCAAGTGACCAACTAATGAGAACTGAGAGAGCATACCACAAAACCCCAACAGTCAAAAGAAGGCTAGAATTGTATTGTAGTAAATCAGAAACTTCCATAATAAATTATAATGTGTTAGAAAAAATATTTCATAACTAATAGTGGTAATTTAAATACTAGTATATTCAGACTAATTTGATGTATTTTGCTTTTTATCCAGATGACCACGATGTACTGTCTTTCCTAACTTTCCAGTTGACTGAGCCTGGGAAAGAAGCAGTAAGCATCTTTATGCACTAGAATATATTAATTTTACAGATGTGCATATGTTCAGCATGTGGCTGGGAGTCCATTAAAATGTCAGCATTGAAGCACCTTATTTCATGTTTTTCTTTTCTGTTTCAAAATGTTGATGTGGGTATACAGTCTACTATCTTGGGAAAATGAGACTAATACAATATAACGTCTGAATAGTAAAATGTGGAAGAATCTTAAACTAGACACTTTGAAAGGGCACTGAATTAAATTGCATAGTTTTAAAAACAAAATATACCGTTTTGTCATATTTATATTAATAGTGAAAATTTTAAAAATTTACTTTTCACTATTTCTCTTTCCTGGAAAATGCTTGGCCAGTTTCACTTTCTACTTTGCATGGCTCTTGTTTAGTACTGTAGTATTTGTTCACAATGTCTGTCTGTCTCTCACAGTAGAAAGTTCTGATGTTTCTAACTGCAAAAAAAATTCCTACAAACAGTAGGAAAAATTAAAATGGTAGGAATCACAATAGGGATGTGTAGTGTCTTATAATATCAACTTTACACTCTGAAGTATGTGTTTCTTAAGTGTAGATCTTATAGCAAGTAGCATGAGTGTTGAAGCATGTTTGTTTGCCTCAGAATGTGAACAAATCTTGACGAGAGCCCCTGGGAGATAAGATTTGTTGGAAAGAGGACTGAAAATGTTGAGGATTTCTAGTAATATATAAATACCTTGTTTTTAAAAATTGTTTTAAAGCCTATTCCAGATGCAGAAATTCCTGAGAAGGATAAAGAGAAATATCAAGAGGAGTTTGAGCATTTTCAACAAGAACTGGATAAAAAGAAGGAAGAATTTCAGAAGGATCATCCTGACATGCAAGGGCAGCCAGGCAAGTTAAATAAACAAATGATTAATTGTCAGGGAAAACACATTATTAAACCTGAAGATGATATCCATGCTTACGATTACATTAGCTGTGCCAGTGTATTTAGAACTGGGGCCCAGTCCCATAAATCCTGAGCTCCCCCAACTCCCTTTATGTCAATTATTTTATCCAGAAGTTCTTTGGACTTCTCTATGCCAAGGGATTGCTGAAATATTAACAAACATGTCTGATGTTCCTTTGTAACTGAAGGAGCAAATAGAAGTCTGTGTGCCTGTGGGGTGATGGGTGGACAGGTGGCTTTTTAATGGGCTGGGAAAAAAGTTTGACAGTTTCTTGAAAATTTATTGAGAAAACTAATCTCTTCTGCTGATCTGAAAGTAAGGAGCCAGGCAAATGTTTTCTGTGGATCCTCTTTCTGTCTGTGATGTGTTGGTTGTTAAAGCCCTAATTCAACAGTCCATCCCTATTCAGTAAAGCCTTTGAGCATATGTTTAACTTCAAGCAGATATTTGAGTCCCATTAATTTCAACTCTGCAGAAATAACTAGCATTGAAATATTAAAAATACCAGTAACTCATGTTAACTCAGGGTTAGATTTGAAAGTTATGGCCTAAGTCTATTGTATACCATACCTCTAACAAATAGGACTACCAAATTATTAACGTCATGGTATTTAAAATATAAGTACCTAACAGTAGGCTCCTAAACCCATATTTAGGATCTTATACCTGTAGCTCCCAGTGACTTAAATGAGATTTGTGAGTGAGCTGGTCTTAAATTCAAGTCATTTATATTTAGATGCCTAAATATGGATTTAGGGACCCAGTTTAGAAAATTTTAGCTATACCAGGTCTGCTGCTAGGATCATCTGTTCTGTCAAGTCATATGACCACCCTGCCCCCCACTTTGCATTCCTCCACTGACTCCCCCTTGCCCACTGTATCAAGCTTCTTGCCTTCACTTTATAACCCTCTACCATTTTAGCCCCACCTTGCCTTTCAAATCAGATTTTTTTTTTATTGCACAGTTGACTTCAGCTTTTACTTTGCTACTGAATGCTGGTTTTGATTGACTGCTTTTCTCCCAGTCCCACATTGCTTGAGAAGAACTCCTGTCAAAATTTGGAAAGAGACCTCTTTATCTCAAAATTCTCCTTAAAATATACTTTTACGATTATTCCTTCAAATTGCTCCTGATTGACAATGGTTAGGCTGGTGACTATTGAGACCACTATGACTACTAATTTACGCGAACTTGTCTGTCCATATTATTACCTTGTCTTTCTTGCACATTGTCTGAAACGCAGCTTGAGCTTTCTGAAGCAGGGACTGTCTTTGTTTGGGGTTTTTTTGTGTGTGTGTGGTTTTTTTTTTTTTTTTTTTTACTGTGACTAATACAAAAGGGGCTCTATAATCCTAGGCTGGGGTTTTGAGGTGCTGCAGGCATTAATATAAATACAAAAATGAGTCTACTCATAACCTGGGTGTTTTTTGGGGCTGAGGTGAAATAAAACTCTATGGCATATGAATATGCATGCACATATTTGACTATCTGAAAATGGGGAACTATAATAAGTCACTTATTTTTGTTTTGTTAGCGGATGATTTCTATGAAACTGTAAGTGATCGTGAATTGAGACAAATCTTTGAAGGGCAGAATCGAATTCATCTTGAAATCAAGCAGCTTAATAGGCAGTTGGACATGATTCTCGATGAGCAGAGGAGGTACGTCTCTGCAGTTACAGAAGAGATTACCAAAAGAGGAGCTGGTATTCCAGGCCAACAAGGACAGGTGAACTCAAAATGTGTATCATTGTTAATATGTTGACATGAATTCAAACATGTAATCAGTTTACTACTTTTCTACATGCATAGCTCTGTACTCTGGCATTGACCATTTTTTGGGGTTTGTTATTTCAGGTCTCCCAACAAGAGCTTGACACTATTGTGAAAACTCAAGAGGAGGTCCTCAGACAAGTGAATGAAATGAGGTAAGCGTGTGTCCTTAGTGTCTTGTTGAAGACCTGATTCAGATTTCTCTTACACTGGTTTTACAAAGGTCTAACTCCATTTTGTACTTCATTGTAATTCTTCCTGATTTAAACCAGTGTAGGTCAGGTCAAACTCAAATCTGAAAAATTTGTACATGAGTGTAGAGCAGGGGTCTCAAACTCAAATGACCTCGAGGGCCACATGAGGACTAGTACATTGGGCCGAGGGCCGCATTTACTGACACACACACCCCCCCCGCCGCCCTCGGCCCCGCCCCCACTCCACCCCTTCCATGAGGCCCCGCCCCTGCCCCGCCTCTTCCCACCCCTTCCCTGCCCCCATTCCAACCCCTTCCCCGAAATCCCCACCCGAACTCTGCCCCCTCCCTGCCCCCAGGGGGCACAGGAGGGGTGTGGGGTGTGGTGGGGGCTCAGAGCAGGGGGTCGGGGTGCGGCAGGGGACTCAGCGCAGGGGGTCGGGGTACAGCAGGGGGCTCAGGGTAAGGGGTTGGGGTGCAGGGTGCAGCAGGGGGCTCAGGGCAGGGTGTCGGGATGTGGGGTGTGGCTGGGGCTCAGCGCAGGGGGTCGGGGTACAGCAGGGGGCTCAGGGTAAGGGGTTGGGGTGCAGGGTGCAGCAGGGNAGTTCCCATTGGCTGGGAATGGGGAACTGTGGCCAATGGGAGCTGCTGGGGGCGGTGCCTGAAGCAACAGCCACACACCCCCCTGCGCCCCTCCTCCCCCAGGTTCCAGCTGCTTCCTGGTGCGGCGCCGCGGCAGGGCAAGCAAGCAGGGAGCCTGCCCTGCCCCCAGTGCTGGTCGGCCAGGTAAATGGGGGGGGCGGGGGGGGCCGGGAGGAGCTCGCGGGCCGCATGCGATAGCCCTGCGGGCCGCATGCGGCCCGCGGGCCGCGTGTTTGAGACCCCTGGTGTAGAGGGACCTTCATGTACAGACAGTAGTTCAGTGAGCCTCTTTAAATTTTTCTTACATAGGTAAATGAAGGGTTAAGATTTCAGATGTTACTCTGACAATATGAGATTAAAGGGACATGATCAGCTGGCAGGCTAGTGAATTTTTAGAAGAGGTTTCAGATTGCTGCGCTTGCCTCTGAGTCCATGTGTCAATTTTTGTGTTTTTACAATCTAATTTTCCTGGGTTTTTTGTTCTTTAGAGAGTAAACTTCTTCCCTGTTTCATTGTGGAAAAATTGCCACACAAACTGGGAAACTGACTGTGGAGGGGAAACAGTGAAAGTGACTTTTGAGGAGTGTTAGAGAAAATATTTTCATAGCATTTGTTCTTCCCAGGCAAATTACCTTGGCCATAGCAAGATCCTTTGTGGATTTATGGAATCATCTCATTTCCTTGATTATACAAAGCTCTCCTTCCCTGCATATAAAATGCACACAGTAAACAACCTGAAATACATTATCTTTTCTCTAATCTTTCTGTCACCACCTAAAATGACTGTGTTTGTACCATAGTAGCTTAAAATCCAGACTAATTTTGTTTATTGAAAAGTAGGCAACTTTTTAATTTGGCTGATATTTCTCAATCTTATAGCCTCTTGAATTTGGCTCTGGATATTGTAAAAATAGAATTTTTTTGTTCACACTATTAATATTGTATCACTTGATTACTGCTCTCCCCATGACATAACACTATCTATATGGGGGATTAGGTTGGTATAACTACATCGCTCATGGATGTGGATTTTTCACGAGCAACGTAGAGGTGTATAGTGTCGACCAGATCTTAGGGACAAACAGTCGGGGACACGCATGCTCTATCATGACTAATCGCCATTGATGGACTTATCCTTCCTGAGCTTATCTAATCCTTTTTTGAACTCAGGTTTGTACCTCATCATGAGAAGATGATATTGTTAGCAATGTAACTATCTCAAAAGACTGTAACATTAGTGCAGTGACTTTCAACCTGTGGTCCGCGGACCCCTGGGGGTATGCAGACTGTTTAAGATTTCCAAAGGGGTCCACACCTGTATTTGAAATTTGTTAGGGGCCCACAAATGAAAAAAGGTTGAAAACCACTGCATTAGTGAATTCTGGCTTCTGAAAAAAGCGTTTTCTGCCAGGCATAGGGGTGTTTCATGCCAGGAGCAAACACGTGAAATTAAATATTTCCAGTATATGTGTTAATGTCAAACAAGTTATGTTAAGGAAGTTAGCTTTCCAGGAACATTGACTGACACTGTACAAAAGTTCATAAATTTTAATATTTTTTGTATGTAAAAGTTCAGAAGTTACCATTCAGAAAAAAGTATTTTTTTCTTCAGTATGTACATCAAAAATTATTATGATTAGATCAGTTGGACGTGTCCCTCTAAGTGTATCTAATTTTTATTGCTCTGCTTTACCATTCCTCTTGCTTAAAGATATCTAGCTGTATGTTATACCTACTAACTTTATTAGTTGGGGATTGGTCCTGCTTTGAGCAAGGGATTGGACTAGATGACCTCCTGAGATCCCTTCCAACCCTGATATTCTATGATTCTAACTTCATGCTCTTTTTTGCCATATAACTTCATTTGATCACTTGTTTTGAGTGAAGCAGCTCTGCTTGAATTACTTCGTGTGTGTGTGTGTGTGTGAAACACGTTTTAGATGAAGTGAAGAAGCGTAGCTCCTTACCACAATGGTAGTTGAGATGATCCCTTTCCTAGTCACTATGATGTCTAAATGGCTCCACCTTGATCTGTAGCCTGTCTTTTAGTTTGCATCCCACAGAAATTTTTTTTTACAGTTGTTTGCATTTTTAGTCACATAGACTACTCAAATCTCTGTAAATCTTATATAGTTGTCCTTTGTTGTTTGGACACTCCCCAAACCTCTATATTTAAAAACAAATATTTAATATCCCAGTGAGGGCCCAGTCCTGCTCCTGCTGAAGTCAGTTTCCCATTGACTTAAGTGGAATGAGAGTTCAAGGACCAGACTTGAAAAAGTACTGAGCGCAATGTTCCGTCTAATTTTTTCCATCCATGTGCAGAATGAATTTTGTTATATGCACCAATATGGAGGTGATGTGTGGCGGGGGTGGGGCCAAGAGGTTTGGCGTGTGGGAGGGGGCTCAGGGCTGGGGCAGAGGGTTGGCGTATGGGGGGGTGAGGGCTCTGGCTGGAGGTGCGGGCTCTGGGGTGGGGCCGGGGATGAGGGGTTTGGGGTATGGGCCCCGGGGCTGCGGCAGGGAGAGAGGACTCCCGCCAGCCCTCTCCCTGCTGCAGCAGTCCCCGGACCAGGGCCACGGGAGAGGCACCCCAAACTCCCCCTATTCTCTCTCTCTCACACTCACACACACACACCTCTTTCCAGGCCCCTGTGGCTACATGGCTCTCCTCATCAGGTGCGCAGTCCTTGATGGGCTCCTATGCGGTCGCGCCGACGTGCACATTAGAGGGAACACAGACTGAGCGCTCTCAACTGGGGCTAGATTTTCAAAATAGTCCAGTGCCTCTTGTGAGTCAGAGCTTCTGGGTGTTGAGCACTTTTGGAAAAATTTACCTCAACTCTTGAAAACCTGGCTCCAGTTCTATGCACTGGGGCCTTCTGAAAATTCTGGCCTAAACTACAAAGAAATCCTATACAAGAAAAATAAACTGTGTACTGTGTTTATAATGCAAAAAGTTAGGAAAATATCAACCGTAATTACCTCTAATCATAGTGTTCTGATACAATATCTGCTGCCAAGCTGCACATTAAATACAGAAATGTTAACTGTAACTTCAGATTTCCTGAGTTCTTCATGTGTCATGTCATTGTAAGAAACATGTTAATACAATCTCCTGGATTTTGGCGGGAGAAACATTAAAAATCTCGCAGTCAGAAAAACGTTTGCCTTTCAGAAACTGCACTTCAAAATAGATACATTGTGCATCTCAGCATGTATGTGTTTGTTTGTATTCATTTAACTTGTTCAGATATTTATCATTTTAGAAATGAATGTGGCAAGTCATTGTAAATTATGGATCTATCCATTAATACACCGAAGTGTCTTTTGTGTAGCACAATTAATGACAGAGGTAGAGCAGGGCAAAAATATTTCGGCAAATAGTTTATTTGCTGAAAAATACAGTTTTGGTCAACTCAAAACTATGTGTGTTGGGTTTGACTAATAGTTTCGACTGAACCAAAAAAATCAAAACACAAAAATTTCAAAACAAAATGTCAAAAGCAAAGGAAGACTAGATCCAGAAAATGGCAGAGGAGGACAACCGCCTTCTTTATAACCTTTATCCCAGTCGGTAAGGTACTCACCTGGGATTTGGCAGGCTGAGGGTCTATTTCTCCCTCTCTGCCTGATGTGGAGAAGGGATTTAAAACTTGGTCTCCCTCACGGGGGGGGGGTGTCATCCTAGCCATTGGGCTATGGGATATTCTGATATGGATCTTTCTCAGGGCTGGTCCACACTAGGGGGGGAGTTCGAAGTAAGATACGCGACTTCAGCTACAAGAATAGCGTAGCTGAAATCGAAGTATCTTACTTCGAACTAACGCGACTTACCTCGCGTCCGCGCGGCGCGCGATCGACGTTCGCGGCTCCCACGTCGACTCCGGTAACTCCGCTCGCCCTGCAGGAGTACCAGAGTTCGAAGTAGCGCGTTCGGGGATCGATTTATCGCGTCCAGACAAGACGCGATAATTCGATCCCCGATAGTTCGATGGCTACCCGCCGATTTCGGCGGGTAGTGTAGACGTAGCCTCAGTCTGTTCTGTTGAAGATGTTCTACTTTAAAAAAAAAAAAACGCTCATTGGGGTAGGGACTTGAACTTAAGTCTCCCACATCCCAGGTGAGTGCCCTAACTCCTGCGCTATAGTCATTCTGTCTTTCTCTGGTCCAGTGACTGTTCAATGCAGGGCTTTGGAGCGGAGCTGGAGCGCGGAGCAGCTCCGGAGCAGTGGAGCTGCAGGTTTTTGCCTGGAGCTGGAGCGGAGCCGGAGCACAGCTCCAAAGCCCTGGTTCAATGTCATGAATGACAGTGAATTGCTACCGTGAATTACAGTTGTCTCTGGGCCAGTTGTTTCCTGTCCCTGGGCCAGGAAAAGAGAGTGAGAATTACTCTATAGCCTGTTAGGGCACTTACCTAGGATGTGAGGGACCCAGGTTCAAATCCCTACTCCAATGACTATAAAGAGTGGAACACTTCAACAGGCGAGATCGAGAGAGACCCAAATAATGCATGTTTAAAAATCTCTGCTCACAGTTGTATATTGGCACACAGCTACTCTTATTTGAACCTTTTGTAAACATAAATTATCACTTTGTTCTTTGGTAGTGGCTTGTAGCTTAAGTATTAAGTAAGTACCAATAAAACTAATGGATTTTAATATTGGGAATTTTCTGAAAGGCATGTTTGTACATTGTATTCAAAATTTTTCACAGTTGTATAATTTAATTCCTTTAACTTTGTATTCACAAAAGTTAAAACATTAATGATCTTTTGTAAATATTTTGCAGACAACTTTATGCTATAATTATAAACAATTGTATTTTGCCAGTATTAATAGTTCAAGGGAAACATCTTGTAATTCATCTAAGTAGGTCAGGTTTTTTGTAGAACGAAGATTAGAGTACTTCCATTTTCACTCTTGTTCTTCCAGGAAAGCTTTTATTTTAATATTCTTGGCCAATCCTTATGCCAAGCAAGTAAATTAGATTTTCTTGTTAACATTGGTAGTCTGCCCTTTCAGTGACTACTTATTAGGTATGCATTTGCGTAACATCTTAATATTTTCTGCTTAGATTAAAGAAATGTCTGATGTTATAGATAAGGAAATAACAAAAATGAACAGCCCACTGCTGCTTTATTGGTCATCCCTGGAGGAAAAGGACTTATTGTCAAAGTAATTTTCATGTCAAGATTTGTAGATTTCTTAATCATCTGATTACAGAAGAATCCTTGCCAGTGTAGACAATAGCAACAAACAGCATGTTGTCTTTGTAGGAGCAACATAATTTCAATTTGACATGGCCCACATTTATTTAGAGAACTTAATATTTTATTTTAATAACAAAAATGGATCATAGTTAATTTTGTCTTTTTTTAATCTTACCCCATCATGTATTCTTAGTGCTAGAAGTCAATGGTTGATTCAGAGACTTAGAACACCTGCTCCCGTAAAGTCATCCCATATATAATGGACATAAATTATTACAAAAATCAATGTACTGTATTTGTACAGATTTCATTATAACAAGCGTTTATTAGGTGGAGGTCACTATAACTGTTGAATATAGCTTGTATGGCTTAGATTACAAGCAAAATTATTTCTCAAATATATGCAGTCTGTTCGAGAAAAAAGACTTGTAAAAGTGATTCAAACAAAGGCCTGCTTTCACATATTGACTTCTGATATAGTGATGATAAAAAGAAAACTGGGGTGGGGGGACATTGGATGAAAAGTTCACTAATCTTAGCATGTATACAGTTTGTGTCACATTCAAAGTTTTATTTAGTCTTGGAAGGATTAGATTTTTTTTTTATAGGTAAATGTCTGTAAAAGACAATTTTACCATATATATATATATATATATATATATACACACACACACACACACACACACACACACACACACACTGGTGAAAAAATATTTCCATCAATGATGATCGAAATTTACATATAGGCTAAGTGAGAAATGCTGCTTGAGAACTTATTACAGTTTGATTTAAGCATATTTGTATATTTTGACATGATGATGACAATTTGTGTTTTAATAGCTATAAAGCTTTAACTGTTCGAATCTCAATATCTGCTGTCATTAAATAATTGTCACCCTTTTGCCTGATCATAATTTCCCTTAACTGTGAAAACTTAAATAGATTATTTTTAAGCATTTTTATTTTTAAACATATTATCTCTCAATTATTTTAAAAAAATTCGAATTCTGCCAAGCCTAGTTATATTTCTGACTGTTGAAGAGGAAAAATACAGAAAGATTGAGAGCTGTTTGTAGGGCCACTTTGGCTAGTGTTGTTAGCAGTGGCTGGCAGAAGGAAAATGGCTTCAAAAGGTAAACCCCTCTTTCTCATAGTACATTTTGAATTGTGTTCAGAATGGGAACTTATTTTTGGCAAATACCAAAAGTCATGCAGTAACTTACGACTGACAATATTTTGCTTATTGTGAAGTAAATCTCCTGGAATTAACCATTCTAAATTTGAAATTTAACCAGGAAGAGCAGACTGTAACTATGTTCTTAAAACTCACTTTTTCTTTAATAGCTTTTAAACAGCGTAATGTGGAGAGAGATACTTCTTATGTTAAGTTATTTTTTTGTCTTTTTGTGAGAAACCTGAAATGAAAAGGGGATTCCTGGGTTTTGTCATTTAAGAAGATTGGTGGAGAAGAAAAGTAGAATTCTTGAAAAGCTGTACCAAGGAGAAATATACCTAATAATGAATGAAAGTCTAGCGTGTTGTATTGGTTGATTTTCCCCTGAGCCTCATAAAGAAACTGATAGTAACCAAATTCAAGAAACAGATGAAAATCTAATTGTCAGCTCATGAAAAGAAGAATATTTCCATATTAGTAACTGAAAGAAACAAATAGATTTTTAGGCTAGTCATATCTAAATATTATACCAAGATGGTTAGTAATTAAATAACTTCAGTGCTTCTTATTAACTCAGTACTGGTTATGTCTGGAGTAAAACTGAGATGAGTGTTGATCAGTACTGTATATCCTGGGCTAAGTTAAGAATCCTCCCCACCAAATGATCTAAATCAGGGGTAGGCAACCTGTGGCACGCGTGCTGAAGGCGGCATGCGAGCTGATTTTCAGTGGCACTCACACTGCCCAGGTCCTGGCCACCGGTCTGGGGGGCTCTGCATTTTAATTTAATTTTAAATGAAGTTTCTTAAACATTTTAAAAACCTTATTTACTTTACATACAACAATAGTTTAGTTATATATTATAGACTTATAGAAAGAGACCTTCTAAAAACGTTAAAATGTATTACCGGCACGCGAAACCTTAAATTAGAGTGAATAAATGAAGACTCAGCACAGCACTTCTGCAAGGATGCCGACCCCTGATCTAAATACACTTCACTGCAATCACAATGGAGGGAGAAACCTCTAGTGAGCTGTGGTTTAACAATACATATACTACTACAATCAAAACCACTCACAGAATCTGCAGTGATAAATAGTATATTTGTGGTGTAGTGCTTGTAGATATGTATGGTGCATTGTCCTATTATCTTTTTGGATACTTATACTTTTTACATTTTCCCCTTACAGAATTCCAAAAATAAAAAGACTGATCTTGAAATTCAAATGCTTATTTTAACGATGTGACTGGTAATTAATGCAAAAGTTAGGGGGTGTTTAAAGTTTTAATTTGTATTATAACTATTAATTATAATTACTTAAATTAACCATTATGTTTATAGATGATCAAACACTAGCAGCAAAACTTGATCTTTGCTTTCACCTCTAGCTCTTACAATAAACATAATCCTATTTTGAATGTTAAAGAATGTATAAAAATGATTTAACAGTCTTTCTAGTGTGTGGAATTATACGCATTGGTAACTGCAGTACAACAATGGTAAACATCCAAGCCAAATGACTTGAGTTTTTAGATGGAAGTTGAGTCACAGACCGTTGGATGAAGAGTTAGGGCTTTACATACAGATAGTTGTCAAGCTGTCTTGTCTGAACAAAATGTAAAGTTTAAAGTAAATTAAATCCAAGATATAAATTTTGATTATTCTGTTAATAATGAAGGGATTAACATTCACATGATAAATGTTTTAGCTGTAGACTTTAATCCTCTTTGCAACTGAAAAGAAGCATCACAATAGGGAAAAATTATATGAACATATTGATAGAGGAGCATGTATGTTTTCTTCATTGATTAGTTTATATTAGTTATGGAGTTTCAACTTTTTGTGGATTTAATTTGATTTGTTGTAACAATAAAATGAATTCATGTGAACACAGTATTAAGTATTACAGCAGTGTATATGGGGAAATGAGTTTCTCATGTAAAAGGTAATCGTGTAACATGAATGGCCCTAAATCTTTTCTTATCCCTAAAGCCTCTTCTTTATTTCTTACATGACTGCATTATTTTTTTTATTTTTTTGGAACAGCTTTTAGTTTCCTTAAAAGATAGCATTATACCATGTTTATCCTAAAGCCTTGGTCAGATCCACAGATTCAAAACATTTGTTTGAGACTTCATCAAAAAATAAGCCAAAGCAGATGCTTAGCAAAAGAATATTCACCATAGAGCTGATTTTGCTTTTACTATAGCTTTGGGACATGTTGCACTCTACAAAATTGAGATTCTTCTGCTCAATGCAAGTTTAAAAATAGGTATTTTGAAAAACTAAGTGCTTCTTAACAGATATTCATGGAAACTATAAAAAAAGTGTCCTACCTTTATTTGTAAGATGTTAAATTGAAACTAATCTTAATAGGTTATAAATATAGCATGTATGCAAGAGGGAATTTTTCAGGAACTGCCCTATGCTGAAACAAGTCGTCTTTTTGTTTTCAGAAATTCCATGGGTGACACTCTGAGGTTGGTCAGTGGAGTTCAGCACCCTGGCTCTGCAGGAGGACTCTATGAAACAACTCAGCACTTCAATGACATCAAAGAGCATCTTCATATAGTAAAGAGGGACATCGAGCATTTAGTACAGCGAAATATGGTAATTTGTGTACTACTAGTGTAAAGAATGGCTGCGGAAATTCAGCATATGGCTGTTAGTGAAATGTTGGGAAAAGCCAGCATGTAATTTACTGAACAATTAATCTTTCATTAAGCTGCTCTACTGAAACTGTTTTGCCTTAACTGCATGATCAGTGTTTTGATAAGATAGGCATAAAAAGCATGATATTTTTAACTGCCTTAACTTGAAATCACATTTATAATGTGCATGCAAATCTTGTATTAATGTAAGTGGCCAGTTAAATGCACAACTGCCCATTTGAGCGTGCACATTCTCAATGTTTGCTGTTGTGGTAATTGCACACTCAAACACAAACATTGTTCAGAATCTGATCAAAAATAAATGTTGTGTGACCACTTAGAAGGTAATTCCTCAGACTACACTAGAATTTTTTTTTTCAAATTGCATGAAGAGGAGCTACAGCAATTGTCATAGCTAATACTTAATAATTAGAAAACCCTTTTTATTATAAAGGTACCTGTACGTGCATGGGGGGTACATACACTATTTTTATCATACTTGCAAAGCAAGAGCTGCAATCGTTTAAAAACCCCAGCTGTAAGAAGCTGTGTGGGAATTGCTGTCAAATACTGCATATTAGTTGCTTTAATATGGTTGTTTGAATATTTACCTATACAGTAGCCTGAAACTTGTAACCTGTGGAATCACTCAGTCTTGGTGGTGTGTGTTTTTTTGTTTGTTTTTGTTTGTTTTGGAATGATGCAATGTTTCCTTTGTAAGCTGGGAACATTGATTCAAATGACTTCCTATTTGTCCATCTAATGTATTTAGCAGAGTTCCATCCATAATAGGCCTGTTCTGTCTTTGGTAACAGGCCTGAGATGCATTCGGAGTATGAATACATCTCAAATATTTTTTTACCCATGTCATATTTAACTTCTGTATTTACAAAGCAAAAACGCTTGGAATTTCCAGAAAACTGAAAGAAAAGGTTGGCACCTTTTGTCCCACAACCTGATGTGTTCCCCTAACAATGGCACATTATTTTTCTTTTCACCAGTTTCTAAGGCCATAAGTAACTGGCTTCAGCATGTGCTTCAGTAATAACATCATCTGCAGACTTTCCAGCTGCCCCTATTGCTGCAAGGAAAAAGTCCAAGCATGCTGATGTGCTTTAACATGGAGAGTGTCTATTTTGCATATAGCTCAGGCATTCGGAACTTCCCAACTACAATCCAGATTAGATAATTCAAGGCCCCTTCACCACCGTTGCGCTCAAATGGCTTGAGTCCTGCAAGAAATTTTTGTAATTATGTCGTCTGGGGTGCTTAACTAAACATGTATCCTCGCACTCCCAGCCTCCAAGTAACTTCAATCTGTTCAGCTCTCGTAGACAAAAATAAAAATTAAAACAAAGTTACATCTTGAGTCTCCTACCCACACACTCCTTCACTTTCCCCTATTCTTTCTGTAAACATGTATGTGCAACTTTCTTTTGAAAATGTTGTTTTTTTAAAATAGCAGTCTTAAAAATTCAATTGGCATCTTTCTGCATTATCTTAACAAATTTTTGCTTTCTAGCCATCAAATGAGAAACCAAAGTGTCCAGAATTACCGCCGTTTCCATCATGCCTATCTACAACTCACTTCTTCATTTTTGTAGCAGTTCAAACAGTGTTATTCATCGGTTATATCATGTATAGGTAAGTTACTCTTTAAAAGATTGATAGATATCTTTATTTAGGAGTTCTAATTTTAAGTACAGTTAAAGTGACATGATCATATTAATCATTGTTTTCAAAACAAACTTGTATTAAGTAAGATTTTTAAAATATTTTTTTATTATATATTTGCACATACTATCGATTTTGTCCAGGCTGACAAATTAAAATAGCATAGTCAGCTTTCCTCTTTGATGTATATATCCCTTAGCACAGTGCTACATTGTTAAACTCAAACGTGGCAGAGGAATCTTTTTAACTATTTCAGTTAAACTTTCTCAAAATACGCTAATTAAAACTTTTTTTATGTATTGGGCTTGGTTTTCTAAAACGTTTTTTTGTTTTGTTTTGTTTTTGGCGGGGGGAGGTAGGGGTTTTTTTTTTGTTTTATTTTTTTATAAAACCTAAATTTTGGGTTGAATGTTCTGTTAACCAATCTGATTGATGTCCCTGATCGTGCCATGCTTGCAATGTAATTGAAGCTTTATTGGAAAAAAAATATTGCTTTATATGAGTAGCTTTCTCACGTAATGAAATGTACTAAGTTCTTTGTGCATTATCTCCTGCTTTTTTTTTTTTTTTCCTTTTTAGGAGTCAGCAAGAAGCAGCAGCTAAAAAGTTCTTTTGATGATCTGTTCCTTTTGTGTGTATATGCCTGCAGTATGTATGCACAGAATATTACATAAGTCTGTAAATGAGGGAAATTCTAGTGTTTAAAATGCTTCAATATTGTAAATTATTGAATTTTTGCTAAACAAAATAAGTTCTTGTTTAAAACATTAATACTGTGGTTAAAAACAGCCCTTAGAGCAATGGAGCAAGTACAAAGGAAAACTGTGGACCTTATTTACCCTTTTTTTTTTTTAACGTTTCTGGTAGATACTGCGACTTGACCATGGTATTCCTATTGTTTTATCAATAAGTTTCCAAGGTAGAGAATTGGGGCATAGAGGTCCAGTCGCTATTGCTGAGTATTTCATGTCCAATGATTTGTGCAGAAAAATATATTTAAGCATCCTGACATACGAGATTTCTTTTAAATAAAAAAATTGCATTCCTCTAATTTGGGAAAAAAGCATTGTTATAAATATTTTATTTGTCCTTTGGATTTCAGTTTGGCAATGATTTAATGGCTTGTAGATCTAAATTTCACAAGAGTTTGTAGAAATAACTTGGTAATTTGTGGACCCTGAAAGACAAAGGCCTTTAATAACAGTCTGACTAGTAGCTGCTGGAGTGTAGAACAAAGGCTCTCTATGCAGAACAAGCAAACAAAGGCTTGTCTCTTATGAGACAATGGGAGAAAACAATACATTCTAATAGAGTAGAGGTCCTTTAAGCAGTTGTGTGGGGATTGTTAGGATTATAGTAGTTTCATGATTGACCGTAATATTGTAAAGTAATTAACGGAACCTCTCCGACAACGAGATAATATTGCTGATATTTCTTAAACTCCAATTGAGATAAGGGCATTAGATTGACAAATGCTTTTATTTTTATAAGCTGTTTCATGAATCTAATAGAAATATCACAGTGGAGACTCTGGTAATATTTTACATAGTAAGTGTTGAAAACTAGAAGTTCTGTGTACACGTTTCCTACTTCCTCACAAGCCGTTGCCTCAGACGTGTTTTGCTGTTAGTCCAGCAACTCTTACTGAACCAGTATTGTGTAAGTTAACTAAGTGTTCAGTCTGATGGATTTGAAGATTGTTTAACATTGCTTATCATGTGAACATTTGCTTCAGGGACAAAATAGAACAGATGCTCAAATTAGTAATAAGAAAAGGATTCACCCTACTTTGTTTACATATCCATAGTAATCTGTTCTTGAGTAGCTCTCCTACAGAGTTAAAGTATTTCTAAGTTTCTGCAAGGCACATGATGAAAACTGGACATTGGGACTGTTCATTTTTAATTACAGAATGTGTTTGTCTCAATACCTGCAGAAATTGTCTAGAACTTAATGTATGTAACTTTGACTCCTTTGGAGGAGGCAACACATGCTGTCAAGTTCAGTGTCATGAAAAACGATTTGTTAGTATTGTGCCTGAGAATTTGGAGAAATAATAAATCTATGCAATATATTTTTGTTACTTTAAAAATTAAACTATCATATAAATGTGGATGTCTATGCTATACCAATAAAGTGTGATTTAGTCCATTCCACACCTATTTGTATAGCTAAAGTATGTGATACATTTACTTAAATTATGGGAAGGCTTTGTTTACTGTACCGATAGGAGAAACTACTGCCCCAAACTGATCTACATAGATAAAGACAAGTCAATGGCAGAACCCTTGCTATAGCCTAGAGTAACACAAGGCAGCAATTAATCTGCTCCCTTCTCTCACACCAGTAAGTATTTACAGATGCCTTGGACTAAACTAAATTAATGAAGAAAATACAAGTGTTCATTATCTTTCCAACAATGTACAGTATTATTTCTTTCACCTCTGGCGCTGGAACATGGTCAAACAAACAAAACCCCACTTTCATGATAAATAGTTCGTATGTTCTACTGAAAGAATAGATCTCATATGGTCCTACTTTCCAGAATACATTTGGTAAAATGATGTACAGTTCTTAAAGATATCTTCCAATTAATACAGTCTTGTTTCTCCATTTTGTGAATCTCTCCAACTATGACTTATTCAATTTGAAAATTAAAATGTTGAAGCAACCAGTGGTATTGTATCTTGTGTTGGGAAGAGGAAAACACTGGGGGCAACTCGTGCAGTTTCTGAATTAGCTCACTATCTACACTATCATGTTAAATTAAAATGCATTTATGCTGCGGCTGGACCTGATCCCACGGGAAACAGTAGCAGTTTGCCATTGACTTCTGTGGAAACAGAAGGCCCAAAATGTGTAACTTTCAAAAGGTGATTGCATCTAATTCTAGCAATGAAACAATAATTCATGGGTTATCCTTGCTACTTGCTGGAGGGGTGGAAAGTATAAAACATCTTGGGCCCCGTCCAGACTACCCGCCCGGATCGGCGGGTAGCCATCGAAGTATCGGGGATCGATCTATCGCGTCTCGTCTGGACGCGATAGATCGATCCCCGAACGCGCTACTTCGAACTCCGGTACTCCTGCAGGGCGAGCGGAGTACCGGAGTTCGAAGTAGGAGCCGCGAACTTCGATCGCGGCGCCGCGCGGACGCGAGGTAAGTCGCGTTAGTTCGAACTAAGGTACTTCGACTTCAGCTACGCTATTCGCGTAGCTGAAGTCGAAGTACCTTAGTTCGATCCCGCCCCTAGTGTGGACCAGCCCTTGGTAATTACTTGACTTTACTCTCCTTCCTACCATGACTTTAAACTGTGGCTTTTTCGTCAGACTATCTTGTTAGCTAAAATACTGTTTCATTAGTTCCACTAAGTGTTGCAATGTTGTGTGCAAACACACTTGCTTTTTGCAAACAGAAATTGAGTCTTAGAGAGATGAAAAAACTTGGAATCTAATTTTAACAGTTTGAGGGGCAAATTAGCCTGGTCTGAGTCTTAAAATTGAGCGTAGCATGATAAATGGCACATGGAAATGAAGAGAGAATCTCAACACAAGTCATCTGAGCCCTTTAAGCAAAATCACTGTTATTTAAATTGACTGTTTCCTGTTTGAGAGACTTTGACTTGTATTGATGTATCAATTACTGTAACACTGAAAAGGTTGTCCATCTGTTGTTTTGGAAGTGAAGAACATAACCTTATTTGAATAAAGATACATATTTTAGTAAATGTTTTCCCTCTGAATTTGGTACAGTAACTCCTCACTTAACGTTGTAGTTATGTTCCCGAAAAATGCTACTTTAAGCAAAACTATGTTAAGTGAATCCAATTTCCCCATAAGAATTAATGTAAATTGGGGGGGGAGGGGTTAGGTTCCAGGGAAATTTTTTTCGCCAGACAAGAGACATTATATACATATACACACACACAGTTTATGTTTTAAACAAACAATTTAATACTGTAAAAGCAGCAAAGAATCCTGTGGCACCTTATAGACTAACAGACGTTTTGCAGCATGAGCTTTCGTGGGTGAATACCCACTTCTTCGGATGCAATTTAATACTGTACACAGCAATGATGATTGTGCAGCTTAGTTGAGGTGGTGGAGTCAGAGGGTGGGATATTTCCTCGGGAATGCCTTGCTGCTAAATGATGAACTAGCACTCGGCTGAGCTCTCAAGGGTTAACACGTTGTTAATGTAGCCTCACACTCTACAAGGCAGCAGGAATGGAGGAAGAAGACCCAGTAGAGGCATGGCAGTGGCTGCAAACATTCCATGTGGAAACTGAACCCACGCTATCCTGCTGGAGCACACCACTCCCTCTACTTTCCAAAGTGCTGGGGGTGGGAGGGTGCGTGTGTGTGTGTGGGGGGAGCATGTCTACACTTACCTCTGGAGCGATCAATCCAGCGGGGTTGATTATCACGTCTAGTGAAGATGTGATAAATCGACTGCCGAGTGCTCTCCCGTCGACTCCGGTACTCCACCGGAGCGAGAAGCGTAGGTGGAGTTGACGGGGGAGCGGCAGCAGTCACCCTACCGCAGTGAAGACACCGCGGTAAGTAGATCTAAGTACGTCAACTTCAGCTACGCTATTTTCGTAGTTGAAGTTGTGTAACTTAGACCGACTTAGCTCGCGTCTCCCCCCCAGTGTAGACCAGGCCTCTGTGTGTGAGAGAGAGAGAGAGACATGCATTGCCTCTTTAAGTAGGCTGACCCCACTCTTAAGTACACTGCCTTCTTAAGTAGATCAACAAGTTGAGACAGCAGCTGCTGCCCGCAAGCTCCCTCCGTCCTGAGCCCTGTCCTGTCCCGTCCCCCACCCCGCTTTGTGGAGATGGGGTACAGGAGCGGGGGGAGAGGGGGACACCCTGGCAGCACCCTTCTTCCCCTACCCCCTGCACAGCAAGCAGGAGGCTCGCAGGAGCAGCACACGGCAGTGGGGGGCGGGACACCTGAATGGCCAGGCAATTGATAGCCTGCTGGGTGGCTGCAGCACAGGAACTTATGGGGGCTGCCGGCCCACCCTGGTTCCAAGCCCCCCCAGCTAGTTCCAATGGGCTGCTCTTTCTGCAAGCAGTGGACAAAGCAGGCAGCTGCCAAACAATGTTATAAGGGAGCATTGCGCAACTTTAAACAAGCATGTTCTCTAATTGATCAGCGACGTAACAATGGGATGACGTTAAGTGAGGAGTTACTGTATAGCAGTCAATGAATCACTTCAAAAAAAATCTTCAATCTATTCCGCATGGTGTCATGTTGCATAACTTTAGAAAATTTCCTGGGCAGGCAAACTGTAAAAATTCTGTAACTGCTGTTGCTGCTTGGCAGAAATTGGATGCTTTCTGGGATTAGGGGCTCAGTATCTTTAATTTACAGTGAAATGCTGATCATGAGTGTATCGAGCCCTTAGTGCCCATTGGCCTGGGGACTGAGATTCCACCGATTTGTCTCTTGGTTTAATAATACAAAATGCTTACAATGAGGATTAACTACACTAACTCTAGTATCAATTCATTTTGTGGAAAGAAACTAATATCCTTTTTATCATGTTCTGTTAGCTATAGCTACTAATCTTAGCGTTTGACTACTCTCAATCTACTTCAGATCTGCCATTGATTACAGTAGTAGGGTTACACAAAAATTTAGGATTGAATATGGCCTTTCTGTATCAACTAAACATTTAGTTCCTGATTTTTAAGTTCATTTAAACCAGTGTAACTCCACTGCCATGACAGTATAAGTGAGATAGGAGTTACTTGTCTGTCTCATTTAAAATATGTGGTAAGAAGAATGATGCAGG
Organism: Platysternon megacephalum; assembly: GCA_003942145.1. Taxonomy (NCBI): domain Eukaryota; kingdom Metazoa; phylum Chordata; order Testudines; family Platysternidae; genus Platysternon; species Platysternon megacephalum. Next base: position 12,409,086 of record QXTE01000029.1, read on the forward strand.
GTGGTGTTAGGGTGCAGCATGGTATTACTGCCTGTTAGGTAGAATAAATAACATTAACGACTCTGTTTAATTCACACACAGTTGTGCATCTATTCTAAGTTGACAATTTTGGCCCTAGAAGTGTTTTAATGAGCTTCATAACAAACATCTTTTAAAGAGAAGCTGGAATAGTTCACACCTCTCTGCTGTTTCATTCTGTCAAAGACAGACCTCTTCTACACTAGAAAGTTGTACTACTTCCTCTATACATGTATAGTTATATGGCTATGGATAAAATGGTACAAACCTCCCTAGTGTGGATGTAGTTATATTGGTATAAACGTGCTTTATACCAATATAGCTATTCCTGTATGGGAAGAGGGATAACTACCAGTAGGAGGCTTTTTTTAAATAAATATATATATATATATATATATATATATATATATATATATATATATACTGGTATAGCAGTGTCCAATCTTGGACTGGTATGACTATTGGTTTAAAAAAAAATTCCAATCCATTTAGTTATATTAGAACAGGGGTCGGCAACCTTTCAGAAGTGGTGTGCCGAGTCTTCATTTATTCACTCTAATTTAAGGTTTCGCGTGCCAGTAATACATTTTAATGTTTTTAGAAGGTCTCTTTCTATAAGTCTATAATATATAACTAAACTATTGTTGTATGTAAAGTAAATAAGGTTTTTAAAATGTTTAAGAAGCTTCATTTAAAATTAAATTAAAATGCAGAGCCCCCCGGACCGGTGGCCAGGACTCGAGCAGTGGGAGTGCCACTGAAAATCAGCTTGTGTGCCGCCTTCGGCACGCGTGCCATAGGTTGCCTACCCCTGTATTAGTACCACTTAGAGTATAGACTGCTCCAAAGTTTACATTGGTTTGCAACAGGGCTGTCAAGTGATTAAAAAAATTGTTAAACAATAATAGAATACCATTTATTTAAATATTTTGGATGTTTTCTACATTTTCAAATATATTTATTTCAGTTATAACAGAATACAAAGTGCACAGAGCTCACTTGATATTTTTTATTACAAATATTTGCACTGTCATAAACAAAAGAAATAGTTTTCACCTAATACAAGTACTGTAGTGCAATCTCCTTATCGTGAAAGTTGAACTTACAAATGTAGAATTATGTACCAAAAAAAACTGCATTCAAAAATAAAACAATATAAAACTTTATAGCTTACAAGTCCACTCAGTCCTATTTCTTGTTTCTGCCAATCGCTCAGACAAACAAGTTTGTTTACATTGGCAGGCGATAATGCTGCCTGCTTCTTGTTCACAATGTCACCTGAAAGTGAGAACAGGTGTTCTCATGGCACTTTTGTAGCCGGCGTCACAAGATATTTCTGTGCCAGATGCACTAAAGATTCATATGTCCCTTTATGCTTCAACCACCATTCCAAAGGACATGCTTCTATGCTGATGACAGGTTCTACTCGATAACGATCCAAAGCAGTTTGGACTGACGCATGTTCATTTTCATCGTCTGAGCCAGATGCCACCCGCAGAAGGTTGATTTTCTTTTTTGGTGGTTCGTGTTCTGTAGTTTCCACATTGGAGTGTTGCTCTTTTAAGACTTCTGAAAGCATGCTCCACACGTCATCCTCTCAGATTTTAGAAGGCAAAAATGTTAGAGAGCTAATACTTCTTAATCTTCCAGTGCATCAAAGCTTTTAAGGATGGATGAGGAAACATATATATGCAAATCACCAGTTTGTAAACCACTTTAGATAGTAGGTGGGCAGGTTCTTTCAAATGAGGAAACAATCATATTACCACTTCCTGAAAATGCTTCCCTTTGACAATTGGCCTAATTCTTCTTATCCAGAGCTTTCTTAAACCAAGCCTGCGGCTTGCTGTCTCTCTGCTAGATGTTTGGTAAGGTAAGGCACCCCCTGGGTTTTAAAGGGCTTGAGACGATTGTTCTCCAACATGTTGATGATTGTTAGCTTGCTTTGTGTAAACATGAAACAAAGACTGGTAATTCTGCACCCTGTTCAACTCCACAGCCAAGGACCTTGAAGAGGAAAGGCAGTATCCTGTTACCTCTCTCTAGGATCTGACTGGAATGATAAGAAACAGTGATTCTCTTCATCCATTCTAACTCCTGCTGGCCTTAACAACCGGCCACTCATAGTTGGTAATACTGAAGACTATTGAAAGATCTAGCAGTGTTAGCAAGGGCAGCTGTCCTGATTGGCTAGTGTCCATAACTTCAGGATGCCAATTCTCCATGCTCTTTCCCAAATAGCAGGTAGTGGTTGCATCCCACAGTTGATGCCCTGACACCTAAGAGGCTCTTCCACAACCTAGACAGAGTATGTTGCTTTTACTACAGTAGAGAATATTCAAGCGCTGGTGTTGAAAAACATCTAGGACTTTGAACAAGCTATAGAATAAGGAGTTCTTGCATTACAGCTATAGAAGAAGCCAAGAGATCCTTCTCCAGTGCTCTAGTGACCACATTGCAGAGCCAGCAGAGGACAAAATTGGGAAGGCCAATGGAGAGCAAGGTTTCTGAGAAGAGTGAATGCTAACTTGTCAGGGTGAATGTCAAGTAGGTCCCAAAATATTTCTCTTCCCTTACCCTAAAAATATTAATTCCTTTAAAGTCTGTGAATGAAGATTATAGAGATTTAAAAATGTTGCAATAGAATTGATGTTCTGTGTGCAGTGGAATGTAAGAATTTAAGGGGTGACTTGATTACAGTCTGTAAGTATCTATATGGGGAACAAATTTGATAACAGGCTCTTGAATGTAGCAGAGAAAAGTATAACAATGGCTGGAAGTTGAGAGAGACAAACTGGAAATAAGGTAACGTTGTAATGGTGAGAGTAATTGACCATGAGTACAATTTACTAATGGTCATGGTGGATTCTTCATCACTGACTATTTTTAAATCAAGATTGGATGTTTTTCTTAAAGCTATGGTGTAGGAATTATTTGGGGGAAACTTCTTTGGCAGGTGTTATACAGAAGGTCAGACTAGATCAGGGGTCTCAAACACGCGGCCCGCGGGGCTCTTGCGTGCGGCCCGCCGAGCTCCCCTCCCCTCCCCTCTGCCTACCCGCGGGATTCCCCTCTGTGGTGCTGCGAGCCCCACGCTGCTTTCAGAGAGCAGCCGGCAGCACAGCCCCTTCGGGCGGGGGGAGGGGGAAGAAGGCAGAGGACTCCTCCTTCCAGGCACCGCCCCCCGCAGCTCCCATTGGCCGGGAACAGGGAACCGCGGCCAATGGGAGCTTTGTGGGAGGTACCTGGAGGAGTGGCAAGAGCAGCACATGGCTGCAACCCGGAGCCCCTCCCCCTCCCCCAGGGGCTGCAGGAACAGGGTTCCAGCTGCTTCCTGGAAGGGAGCAGCGCGGGGGGACAGGGCAGGCAAGGAGCCTGCCCTGGCCCCGGTGCGCGCTGCTGCCACCCCGGAGCCGCTCTAGGTAAGCGGTGCCGGGCTGGAGCTCGCTCCCTGAACCCCTCCTGCACCCCAACTCCTTGCCTGAGCCCCCTGCCGCACCCCGCACCCGTCCCGCACCCCAACCCCTTTCCTGAGCCCCCTGCTGCACCCCACACCCCTCCCGCACCCGAACCCCCTGCCCCGAGCCCCCTGCCACATCCCGCACCCCAACCCCCTGCCCCGAGCCCCCTGCCATATCCCGCACCCCAACCCCTGCCCCCTGCCACATCCCGCCCCCTGCCACATTTATGTTCCTTAAGTTTCCTTATCCTGCCAACTGTTTCATATATACTGCCAGAATTAAAGTTAAGAATATGTCCCTTGAATCATTTTCACTATATGTTTGCTCCGCTTCTGTGGAACCTAAACTTGGGCAAACCGCATTAACTTCTCACTGACTTAACCCATGAACAGGCATGGTGATCACCCTTTATTTTTAGAATCGCTTGAGCATAACTGCTAGTTTTAAAGGGCTCTTAAGTTTTTGAGTTATGAGCATTAATTACTCCAAAACATTTTTATGGTCTGTCCAGTCGTGCAAAGGCAATGCCTCTCCAGACCCACGAAAGCTTATGCTCCGATACATCTGTTAGTCTTAAAGGTGCCACAAGATTCTTTGTTGCTTTTTACAGAACTAGAAGACTGTCCCTGCCCTGAAGAGCTGACAGTCTCAAAATGCTTTATTGTGCTGACTAGTAGGAAGTGTCTATGGACAAGTGGTGGTCCATCAATCCAACTGCTGCCCTGTTGGATTTAGCTGGGATGCAGGAACTGTACTTTCTAATCCTCTCTGACACTAACTCACTGAATGGCCTGGGGAAAGCCACTTAAAACTATGTTGATGACATTGAGAGTTACTTTGAATCCTGCCCATCCCTTATCTGTTTCCCCACCTATAAAGTGTGGATGGTAACTATGCAATAGGTGTGATGAGGCCTGTGTATGTGGACCATACAGAGCTATGAGATGGCTAAATGCTATAAGTGTTACGTTTTTGTTAGATGCCTCTTGAGAGGATGTGTTATGTTCAACAGCAGCTCCTTTAGGTCATTGAGGAGTGATACTACCAAGCGCAGGACAGTGACCAAAAAGAGGTGTGAAACAGAAAAAGTGGGAGGAAGTCTGTATTTTTGGGGTTTTTAATATAGATGTGGCAGAGAAGCCACTGGTGGGAAGGAAACATCCATCACATGGCTCATAGTCTCAAGTGGTCTTCGTACATAATTGGATTGCTATCACTGTGCACCACAGCCAGCAAATGTTTCTTCCCTAAGAGGAAGATGGGCTGTGCAGGAGTGTTGCCAGCCTGCTACTGAGAGGTCATCTCCTGTCTTGACCCTCATGATACGATCTTATATACATTAATAAATAGAGGACAGGTGGGTCTTACTTGATCCTAGCAAAAAGAAAGGGAGTGCTTTCTAGGGCTGCTGTTCCAGAAGCAGCATGGTGAGATTTTTCTTGTACCAATACATTTGAATTTGCTCTGTCACAGTAAGCTATTCCAAGCAAAACTAGAGAACTCCAGGTTCTTAGCTTCAGAGTATGTCAGCTAACAACCTGAATAGGGCATTTTATTCTTCAGGCAAAGATGCACCAGTCATTGTGGTATTTGAGTACCCGAATCCCTGAAGAGCTGCCAGACCAGAGATTCTGAACACCAACTCCATTGCAGCTCTCTGGGCACTTTGCAGGGGTGGGACAAAGATCTAGCCAGATGTTCTGCAAAGTGTACAGAACCATAGGCCTATGAACCCACTCATGCAGGACCTAGTAAAAGTGATATTTCTGCTATGCCCACATAGCTGAAACATGCCACCTGCTGTGTAGATTGGGGATGAAGACCATTCCTCAGCTCCATGTGCATTTGTCTGGACTGTGCACTCTACCAGGATTTTACTCTTTAATAGCAGCCATCATCCACTTTGGAAGCAACTTCCCTTCTGTGATGGGCATTGTGATGCCTATCTATAGAATCTGTAAAGGTGCTATGTAAATGTAAGACATTAATTACTATTTTTGCTTATTGCTACTCTCTTCTGTGTAATGTGGGCTCATAGTAATTTAGAGGTTGGCAACTGTATCGGTGAAAATTCTTAATAGTCATTTCTCAAAGCAAAAGTGATGTTTCCTATCCTGCATGAATCTGTACTCTGGCCAATGAACAGAGCAGGTTGGGTTATTTTTCTTTTTTCTGTTTGCAAACTGTGTGACTAGATAATGAGTTTTATTCATTATTTGGCAAACAGTTTGTGCATCAGTTTCAGTCTGTGGCTTGCTTGTGAGCTGCAACTGGTCCAAATTTTCTATTCAAACTGATTGGTGATTGCATGTTCTTGTTTCTTGGTCCCTGATTGGATGACTGAAATTTTGGAAAGTACTTGGGGCCCAGTTTTGCTAGGGGCTGAAGAAGCCAGCAAAGTAAAAGGCAATTTCTACTCCCAAAGAATTTAGTTATGCAGGACCTTAAATGGGAGCATAATATTTACAAAATGATTTCAGGCTTTAAAAAGCAATAGTTTTGTAAATCTTTTCGGTAGATCAAATGTATTTTGTTTGATTTTAAATTCTCCTAAGTAATATTTATCTGTTTTCAAAAGGAAAGTTAAAGTCTGTTGATTAATCAGAGATAATCCAGGATTACTGGACATCCTGCACTTTTTTTTTTTTAGTAGCAGGGAGTGCTTTAATTAGAAAGGTACTAATGTAGATTAGGGCATTAACTGAACTGGACTCCTCCCATATCGCCAATGAAATGACGACTGCATTGGGAGAGCCATTTTGATAATCAGAGCTCAAAAATATTTCATTAAACAGTACCCAATAATCCTCAGTGTGATTATTAAAATACCCCAAAGTGTGCAAGGCATTTGACACACAATTTCCCATCCCCAAAGAGTTTGCAATTTTAAGTGCTAGCTCCTGCAAACCCTTATGTGAGTATACCCAACTCCCACAACTAATTCCACTGAAGTCAATGGGCTCATTCATGTGAGTAAGGGTGTGCAAGACCAGCCCTAAGAAGACAATTTTCAGACAAAGGCTAGCAATGCTGTAATCTAGCTGAACAAAATGCATTTCTTCTTACCTGGCTAAGAACCGTCAGCACTAAATATTCCATGCAGTGCCAATCAAAGTGATGGTCTAGAGAGAGAGTATAGTGCCATAAGCAAATCAGAATGGTGGAGAAAAATGGGAAGAAATAACTTTTTTTTTTTTTTTTTTAAATAGAAGGAAGAAATTATGATCACACTAAGGATTCGTTCATCTGTCACAGAAACCAACCATTTAAAAGGCTTGAAAAAGCAGATGAAGAAAACCCCCATCGTACTGTACTTTCTGTCCAATGGGATAAAAATATTAATGGATAAAAGGATTGTTTTTGCTTAATGAAGAATCCTAGTTTTCAAATCTCATTGGACTGTGTACATCCAACTGGATTTGCTGCTCGGTAGCCTGAATTTTACAATTCTGCTGTGATCATGTAATCAACCAAGTCTTATTTTAATTCAGATACTGTGTGTTCTGATGAAGGCTCTTTGGTCTCCATGTAATTGAGAGTTTCAAGACTAAAGAAATCAAAATGCTATTGTGAACCATGTGAATTTTTCTGTATTTACAATTAGCTTAAGGTATTAATATTAAAAGTAGGGAGCTGCATCTAATGACTTTTGGGAGTAATCTGAACCATCTGCCTCTAGATACTAAGGAGTTCACCACTTTAATCCAGATTATGGCTGACGAACTGTTTTTGGCATCCACTTCTCACTAGCATTGTGCCCTTGAAGAGCTGCTGAGGCTGTAGAAATTCCCTTGCTGACAAACATATTGTTGTCTTTCGGGAGCCTTTTTTGGTTTGGTTTTGTTTTTAAATTTTCTTGGGAAGAAAATGGCTTTCTTAATGAAAAGCATGTTGAGCAACCAGGTAAAGAATTTAGGACTTGGTGGTGGAGGTGAGGAAAGCAAAGAAGAAAGTGGTCCTTCCGACCCAGCTGCAGCAGCAGGAATGACTAGAGAGGAATATGAGGAATATCAAAAGCAAATTGTTGAGGAGAAGTGAGTACACATTCCCTTATTATCAATGTGTGACTAATTCATGATGACTTGGCTCATCTGAGAATAACCTCAGAAAAAGTCAGTACATTGTCTCCTTACCCCACGTTCCTATTTTTAAGCATAGGGAACATTGCCTGGCCGAACAGCCTCTCCAAAACAAAAGCTCATCTAGCTGCAAATTGTAAGATGTTTTGTATTGTGGTTTCATCCTTCACCCTCATTTCCAATCCTCCCCACCTCCCCACACACTTACCTACACATCTTGTGCTGGTGTTGCTTTCTGCTTCCATATGGGCAAGAGAATTTCAAGTTTATTTCTGTAGGTTTAATGGTGTAAATGCTGGTTGCAATCTAAGAATGCAGTGGTTAATGCTGAAAATCACATGATCTACCCTCTTAAAACACTAAATCTGATATGCTTAAAATATTTAATCTCCCCCATTTATCATTGCAAAAATTGAGGATAGGGTAAGAACGAAGAATGTAAAGCTGGTAATGTTTATGCAAAGGATGCTTGACTAATTTCAAAACTATAAATTTAAACCATTTTTTCAGTTGTCCAAACTCTATTAAATGAAGCAGAGAGGTTTTGCTCTCTGTTTACAGCTCAGGAATTTTATTTGGCTGATAATTGCAATCCATAACCACATTCTGACAAGTAAAATGTGGAGACACTGTTTACATAGCAGATATAAAGTAAAATAATGGGTTTCAAGCAGGTAGGAGTTTAAACCCTGCATAATTATAAAGAAAGACAATTGAATTCTAAATCTCCACTGCATCTAGTTCACTAATGATCAATTACATAATGGTTGTCTAAATCCTACATTTAAGATGATTATAGGTGAAAGGTTAATGACTTGTAGAATTGAAGAGGTATCCAGGTCTATATTTAGCAGCAGCAACTTCAGTCATAAAATTCCGAATAAATGTAACCTGTTTGTAAACACAATTCCAAATGTTACTTTCTTTTGTGGTACATTACATAGGGGAGATTATTTTTTCTTTTCAATCAGCCTGCAAAAAGATGCTGTGCTGGAATAGATAAGCAAAGCAAGAAATCTGGAGAGGAGAAAAGATTCGAAAGTGAAGAGCATGTTCTTTCAATAATGTTTTGAAGTCTGCTGTGTTTGTTAAATATGAAGCTGTGCTATAAGTCAATAACTGAACAATATTCCTTCTAGCACAGGCGGGGGTAGGGGAACTGTAATAAAAATGGTTGTGTTTTTGCACAGAAAAACTGAATGATGGAACTGGACACTGCACTGGTTCTGTAATTGTATGTCAGTTCACCCTGGAAACATGATCACAGATGCAACATCTGGTTTTAGTGACCTCCTAATTTTACTCAGTTTTACAGCTGCACAGTCTGAGGATCAAAGAGGTTAAGTGACTTGCCCGAGGTCACCCAGTGAGTCAGAGGCTCAGACTGGATTGGAACCCCTGACGTGACCCCGTTGTCTCCACTATTTTTGTTTAACCTCTAACCAACACTGCTTAGGTTAAAAATGTAAAAATGCATCAATCACCATTCATCAGGAAGGCATGTAAACGAGCAAATGAGAGACTTGTTAAAAGCGAAGGTGTCCTTTAATGAGTCACATAGTCCATTCTCCTGCATCATAAGAAGGTTGATTTCACTATTCATGATAGATGGGCATCAATTCTAGCCTTGATTTTCTAGAACTTCATCTCTGAAGTAACACTTTGACCCCATCTTCTTTATAAAGATTTGAGGATAGCAATAAATAAGTGGGAAATAACTATCTACAAGTATGTGATGGATGTAAAAACGCAGAAAGAGAATCTCTTATTATTGTACACGGACAGGCTACCTAGAGTATTGGGATGACATTAGGTGAGAAAATGTATGCTGAATATCAGAAAAAGTTCCTGAGTGAGATCTATTCGGCTGTGAAATAGCTTTTCAAGTGCATGCTTAAAACTAGCTTACATTAAACTCTAGAATATGTTCCACAGAAAATAATGTTGCACCGGCAAGAGGGTGGACTACACGACCTAATAGGTATGTCACAGTTGTTATGAATCTCTACAACAGCCCATTAACCTCTAGTGGACAGGAACAGGAAACTGCATGGCAGGCAATTGCACATTACGTATGCAGGTTTTTAACTTTAAAGGAAGTTTTTCTGCTAAATCCACGTATATTTTGAAAGCTTATGGTTAAGATTTGATCAAACCACTTTTTGTATATGTACAAAAACAAACATTTTATGAAAAAAAATCATGAAAATGAAGAAGTTTGGAGAGTGTGTGTGTGTGGGGGGGTATTTCTCAACCAGCTGTAGTGCTATCAACTTTACAGCTGAAAATATAAACAATCTAACCAAAAATCACTGTGAATGTTTTTGAAATCAAATTAAGTCAAATTTTACCTTGATTCAGTAAAATGGCCATTCATAAATTTGGCAGTGACGAATGTCTGTTTACCCCTTATTTACCTTCAGTCTCGGAAGGTATTTGATAGGAATGGCCAAATCCTGGAGTTTTGATTAAGGACTGTTGCATTTGGCCCAAAGGTAGCATCCCTATAAAATATCGCTTGGAAGCAATGGTCATGTGAGGGGTAAACAGACCTATGACTTTGTTTCTTTTTTCTTTTTTGCTCCCATTAAATTTGTGGCGATATAGCTGCCTCCCTTCAACAGGCACATTGTTACTGAATGGAGGATAAGATTCTCCTCTCAGATTATGAGGGAAAGATTTGAACTTTCAGATTCTGTTGTACAGAGCTCTCCATTGATCTCAGTGATGATCAATGCAAGATCCAGCCAAGCAGAGAGAACAAAACTGTAGGAGAGACCAAAACATCACTTATGTCATTAGACTTGTCCTTAATTTCTTACAGAGATTAATGACCTTCTAGACTGAGCACAGGCCTGGTAATCAGGGACTCCTGACTTCTAGTGCAACCGTGACTCCATTTGTAGCTTTGGACCAGTAACTTAACTTTGTGGCTCAAGTTCCCCTGTAAAATGGGCATAATACTAGCCTACCTCCCATAGGTGCCGTGAAGCTGATTAGTAAATGTCTGGAAAGAGCTCTACATATGTTCGTTGTTGTTTGTTTAGTCTGATACAGACTATGCTGTGTTAAAGCATAAAATGGGATGAGAATGACTTCAGCCTGTAGTTTTCTGTAGCTGAGTAATTAGTTCCGTGACAATGACAAGTTGTCATATGATAGGTTTCTGGTTACACACTTATTATTTTGATTTTCAGGATGGAGAGAGATGCAGCATTTGCACAAAAAAAGGCAGAGAGAGCCTGTCTGAGGGTTCATCTGAGAGAAAAGTACAGGCTTCCTAAGGTAAGACAAAGTCACAATCGTGACCTAGTTCACAGGCCAATTTTAAAACAGCTGCAGTCAGACCTGCTGTCTGGCTGGGGAGATGTCCATACCCATGTCATCTTCCAACAAATGTGCACATTGAGACTATCGAGACTCTTGGCCAAAGAGATTCCTATGCTACACTACATTTCACATAACACAAAAATGGAGGAAGGCTGGCTTTAGGTTCTCAAAAGTGGCTAGTGATTTTCAGTGCCTCCATTTTAGTTGCCCAATCTGAGATGCTTTAAAGGGACTTGATTTTTAAAGGGTGCTCAGATAAATCTCCATCAGGTTTGGCACTCAAAATTGCTAGTCACCCTTGAAATCCTGTCTCGTTAAGGCGTGGGGATTGGGCTTCGGAGATTTTAGGAGATGGCTGAAAATTTTCCATCGGTATGGTTTTTCAAGAAAATTGGGGTTTGATAAAATGAAATTTTTGGCAAAATGTGTCTGCTTTAGAAAACTTTGATGTTTTTGTCAAAAATCTTTTGGTTTTTCCAAGGAAAAGTCAAAATTATCCCGGGGGGGGGAGGGGCATTTTCTGACCCACTCTAATTCCTGGCTCTGCCACAGCCTGCCTCTTGCTTTGGGACCCAGTATAGTATCACTTAATCTCTCTGTGCCCAAGTTTCTCCACTTTACCTTGCAGGATTATTGTGAGGCTTCATTGATTAATATTTATGATGAGCTACTTCAGATGAGCAGCCCTATAGAGTGAAAAATATTTTAATGATAAAATAGTGTTACTGAAATAATTTTTAAAAATAATCTTGTGGTTTCTTACTCCATTTGTCCCACCTACAATAATGGGGGTGAACTGCCCTTTGCAATATTACCAAGTATCACTACAATTAAATATTTGGGGTAAATTTTTCAAAAGCACCTAGGTGATTTAGGAGCCTACATTCCTTTCTTTTTTTTTAAGTGACAAACACACCGTGGCGGCTAAATTCCACTGATTTTTCAATGAGACTTCAGCTCGTAAGTGTGTTGGTCATTTCTGAAAATGGGATATAGGCTCTTTTGAAAATTTTACCCTTTGTTCTTGGTATGTATGATTAAGCATAAAAGGGGAGGACAACTAGCGGGTGAGACTTGTGTGGCTTTAGGTTCCTGTTACTCCTCAGTGAGAGAATTTTGGAAGGTCTGTAAGCAGAGTGCTTTGGCAGCAAAAGAAAAGAAGAAAAGAGGAAGTTGGAACTGAATTGGCATTTGGAGCCTTTTTTAAATTTAAAGCTTCATATAGAGGCTGTATACCAAGCATTGCAGTTAAATGACATTTAGTTAAGACTTAATTGTTAGGTTTTAACAGCTGTATTTATACTGTAACTCTGGGGGAATGAGCGTGTTTCTAGCTTTGTTCCGTACTGCACTGAACAGAGGGCCAGTGCTCAGCAAGACACACACAATAACATTGAAAACTAGGGCTTTCAGCATTTTGATGGCATTGCAAACTCCCACTTCAATGTTGTAGGTTCAAACCCTCTGAACCTTTTGAATGCTGAGTTTCATTTATTCTGCCGTTCTTATAAGGTCAGAAGTTTGTTGCAATGGGTAGTCCCTCCTTCTCCCATCCCTGTCCCTAATGCCACTAATCAAATATTAACTGAGAAACCAAAAGGTAACCCCAAAAGAAATAAAAGCTGTTAAGCAACAAAGACATCTGGAACATTGCTAACAGCCTGGGCAAGCTGTGATGGCTTCAGGAGCATTTTAGATAGCATGGTTAACCCTTAAGACAGTGGCATTTCCCAGACTGGTATCCAAATGAATATGTAGAAAGATGTATATATGTCCATAGAGTTAAGTCAATGTGAAATCATAGTATCTGAAAGAGTTGCTCAGAAAATTGACAGGGATTCATTGAGACTCCAGCCTGTTCTATCTGACTTCATGCCTGGCCTCCTCCAGCGGCTGCCAATCTGACCCAAGTATGTGATTCATCTCCACTAATCAGAACTTGCAACCACACCTCCTTTTTCTTTTCTAGTCACTTCTGAGTTCATAGTTGTAGCGTTTTGCTATGGTTTCAGCCTGTGAAAAGTAGCAAAATGTATTTCTTTCCTTCTACATTTCTCTGAGACAAGGCCTTAGAGACCACTGTGGAATTTTGTGGCCCATAAGTCACTGCCACCTGCTGAAGTGGAGAAGGCTGGGGTTTTTTCCACAGTACTTGGGATAACTGAGCTACTAATGATCAATTTTTTCTGATACTGAGCTTATTTTTTTTCTCTTATTAGAGGACTTGTCTGGTGGGTTAGGAGAGCTCTGCAGGAAGATCTAAAGATTGCTTTGGTTAACTTAATTTGTCAATTCTCTGCTTGAAATTTCAGCTTTTATTCCCTTTCTCTAAAAGACTGATTTGTCCTCATCGGTAATATGTATTTTCCCCTTGATTCCCTACTCAACCCTCTTTCTGAAGGCTAAGAAGCCCTACAAATAATTCTGGGCCACTCAGCCTTCCTGGGGAGCTAATAGCTCTGTGAACAGCTACACTAGACTAGGCATGGATGCAGGGCCAGCTCCAGGTTTTCTGCCGCCCCAAGCGGCCAAAAAAAAAAAAAAAAAAAAAAAGCCACGGCAGCACGATCGCACCGCTCCATTCTTCGGCGGCAGGTCCTTCGCTCCGAGAGGGACTGATGGACCCGCCGCCGAATTACCGCCGAAGACCCGGACGTGCTGCCCCTTGGTATTGGCCGCCCCAAGCACCTGCTTCTTTAGCATGGATGTAATGCTTAGTTTCTTCACCTTAAGCCCTTTTGTACTGGACATTTCTGTGTACTGTGTGAGCAACTGACTCCTTAAAGTTTACAAGCCGGCCTTACATCTTCGTTTCCTCATGCAAAGGTCTGAGTTTACATAATAACACACATCTGCTCTTCCAAGACTGCCTTGTATTAAAAGTAAAAGTATTTTTCTGACCACAGTTTAACCAGACCAGGAACCAACTCAGTTTCTTATACAGAATCAAACATCTGCTGCATCAATCAGTACTACAATGGTTGTCCTTGAAAATCTTTACGCTTTTTGCCTAGTGCAAAAAGATAAATGGTTCTCTGGCATATTCCATATACAGTGAGTACATGTACAGTGGGTGGTATAGCAATATTAATTACAATTGTCTTTGTAATTTTAATGTCAGACCCTTTGAAATGAATGTATTAATCCTCATTACACTTACCATAATTGAGTCACTGTTACCTCGTGCTCCCCACATCTGTTTGTTGTATCCACCTGTTGTCTCTCATTTTATACCTTTTTTTTCCCCACCTGGAGGTTCTTGCAGGATCAGCTCCATTAATTGTGTCTCATTATATTTGTCTATTCCTTTGTACTTAGCACATTTAGAATAGAATGAGATGAAGCAGGTTCAAAAATGCTGTTGATATAGGACTCGGTCCAGCAGTTTTTGATCATGTGTCTCCAGTGGGGCTATTTGTGTCATTTAAGGCTGCATGATCAGACCCATAATAGAAAGGGCATTGGGGAGCCATGTAAAAATTAGAGCTGGGTAGGAGTCAAATCATGTTTATAAGTTGCAGAGATAGTGTTAGTACTGGCAACCCAGTCAAATGTTATTGAAAGTGGAGGGTTGTCTAAAGAGAAGCTTTGTCCAAACCCCTCAATCCTCTCCTGTGTTAACTGAGTTTCAAGTTTTTGCTTCCCATGTTCAGAAATACATGAAACACTCTGGGCACAATGGCAACATCTCTAAAAATGAGACTGATATATCTGAATCACCAATGCTCTGGTTGAATATTGTATTTCTGTAGTATGGCCCTGATCCTGCAGCTTGTTGTCGGATGAACTGCTTTGCCACACACAGCCCATGAAGTCGAACTTAAATGGGGATCCATGCAGGTGCATTGGGGTCTAGTAGTCCATATTAATTGTGAGCCTAACTGTGGGAAAGTGGATAGAAGGTTAAAAATGGTTAAATTACCTGTAACAGGCAGAGTTGGTCATCTGTTGCCTTTTCTCATCAACATTTATTATTATTAGATGATTGGACCATTTTATAAACTTGCATCCACTTTCCCACAATTAGGCTCACAATTCGGGCAGGCCTATGAGGCACCAATAGGATCACTTCATAGCATTTTAAAGATTGCTAGAGAGTTTCTCTTTCCATGTTGGATAAAATAGCCATTGTGTACAAATACAACTTACAAGGGTTTTTGGTCCTCAACTATACTGAATTTCTGAGATTTTAGATAGATTCATACTCTCAGTTTTTAAGGTCAGAAGGGACCATCGTGATCATCTAGTCTGACCTTCTGCACATTGCAGGCCACAGAATCTCACCCATCCACTCCTGTAATAGACTCCTAACCTCTAGCTGAGTTACTGAAGTCCTCAAATCATGATTTAAAGACTTCAAGTTACAGAGAATCCACCATTTACACTAGTTTAGTTTAAACCTGCAGGCAACCTGTACCCCATGCTGCAGAGGAAGGCAAAAAAAACCCAGGGTCTCAGCCAATCTGACCCAGGGTAAAATTCCTTCCTGACCCCAAATATAGCGATCAGTTAAGGGTATATTCCTTTGTCAAGAGTTCCTCTGGATGGCATCGACTGGCACCTTCTTGGAACAGGGGGCATTGTCTTGAGTTCTCTGCTTGGTGTCCTCCTCTGGATCCCTTGTTTGATCCTGTGATCTGTACTCCCATCCCTGTTTTTCATTCTCTGTCTCTTGTAATCAGCTGGGTTTCTGGCTCTGTGGCCCCTCTCTCACCTGAGAGGGCGGGCTTTCCTTTGTTTTGGTGGACTCTGCCCCCTGACCCAGGATTCAAATACGCTGAATCAAGATACATTTTATCGAACATGAGACTGCTGAGTCAAGGACTTATAAGTAAAGTTCTAGTAACTAGTGCAGTGTATGTAGACGTCAGGTTATTGTAGCAGTAAACTCAGCATTTTCCTGCAGTCTTCTTTTACTGGGTGAAGGCATTTATCTGGGATGATGGCCCTATTAAATGTTGAGAAGTCTCCATGCAACTTTGTTCTCTATATTAACTAAGCAGCAATAATGAAATTAGCAATCGACAGGGAGTTCAACACATTCAAAATGCCCTCAAATAACAAATTATTAATCCGCCAAGGTACTTCATTCATAATTGCTCAGGGTTACTATCACAGAGGTTATGTAACAGCAGGGAATAAAGAGTCAACCATGGACCCATCGGCAACCACCGTATTAAGGCCCAACTTAAAGAAAAGTTAAGAAAAAAATCTTCCCATGAGCTGTCAGCTCTTATAATTTTAACTTTGCCAAAGCACGGATTTGGGAATGGATTTTTCGGGGAGGAAAAAATAAGTCTATGGCATCTTCTTTCCTGTGCAAAAAGAATGTGCTAACTACTGAAATGGGTAAGGAAAATGTAGGATGTCAGCAATAAACCTAACACAGTTGAGCCCCACTTATATTAACCCCTCTTATCCGAATGCTTCTGTTATCCTCATTTAGATTGTGTTCTTCTGTGAGCCTCGCTTACCTGGAAAAACTCCCACTTTTACTGACACTTCCATTTACCAGAATAAATTCCATGACCTCCGTTTTATTTGGATAAATGGGTTTTTTACTGTAATAGCATAACCATTGCTGAAGGCTACCAATAGAGATGGTCACACTTTTAAAAAAAAAAGTTCCATTTTGCATGATTTCGAATGGATTCATTTTCTGGTTTTCATGGATTTTTCACAATATTTTTACCAACATTTTATAAAAATGTCTTATTTAAGAAAAACAGTGTATTCTTTGTGGGGGAGAAGAAGGGGGGAGGTCCGTTTTCTATAATGTCTTAAAAACAATTTTGATAAAATTTGTCTAAAATATAGATTAAAGTCATGGTAAGTTTCACCAAAAAAACAGAAAAAAAATCTGTCAATTTTTTCTCAAAAATGTTTGTAAAAAGGCCATTATTTCATTAAAATCTTTTTGTGTGGAAAAATTTCCATCAGCTCTAGCTAGCAGTATGAGACTTCTTGCCATGAGTTTTGTTCTTGCTTATTTGAGCACAATAAGAAGGATTTAACCTGATCAAAGTTGATAAAAATACTGAAGTCACTTGGTGTCCCTTCTTTGCTTTGATCTGGAAGGTGATGGAGAAAAATAAACATACTGAAAGAGTTAGACAAGGGTTTTTTTAGCAGATTTTTGTTGGGGGCATTTTTTGTTGCCCAAACTTATCTGATTTAAAAACAATTTTGAAATTTAGTGAGAATCGTGGCAGTGGAGTTCAATATAAATGTATGCCTTGTTTATGTATTGTTCGGGTTACCCCAATATATCAATGAGGTACAACAAGAAGTTTCTTGTTCTGGCAGAGGTGCATTTTGATATGCTTCCTAAAATGGCTCTATGGTTCCTTGGCTAAAATGCCAAATGTTGTCGTTATTGTTGTTATTAATTATTTGAATTGTGGTAGCACCTTGGAGACCCAGCTATTGTCCAAGATCCTATTGCATGGAGCTGGTTGGAAATTTTTTGACAATTTTTTTTCATCAAAACTTGCCAATTCATCAAAATTTAAACTTTATGAAACAGGGACAAATATCCAGACTAGAAAAGAGTCCATTTTTTTAAAATTGTAAAATAAAAATTTGGTTTTGACATTTTTTGACACAACTTTTCATTTCAATTTTTATGCTAACTAGCCTGAGAAAATGTTTTTAAAAGTCTAAATCTAAACAAGACATTTCAAAATTATTGAAATGAAATGTTTCAACTAATCTAAAACAAAAACATTATTCATTAATATTTTTTAGATTTGGGTATTTTGTCCTGATTCAAAACAGGAAAAATTTAAGTCTTAAAAAATATTCACAGGACAGGAAAACTATTTCCAACACAACTGTACTATTGTGCTTGGTGCTGTACATACACCAAACAAAAAGATGTCCCTACCCAAAACAGCTTCCGATCTAAAAATTTTAGCCAACTTATAACCCTTTCTAAAGTGGCATTCAACTCTTCAATGCATCAGGTACTTCCTTTATCACCATATACGTAAACTACTATTTGCCTGTTTTCTGTGAAGGTAAAGCACAAGGTAAGCAGCGGCCTATCACTTCCCCTGGTTGGTAAAATTGGGAATAAGAGACCTGCACAGGTCTCGTGAGTTTATTTACATGAACGTTTGTTTTTATAGCTAAAAGTCAGGAAGCAGAACTTGTAGTAAAAATTTTTCACCAACTAAAGTTTTCCCATTAAGAATGCTATAGTAATGTTCATTGTGCAACAAAATAAAGGCCTTTTTCTTGGAGATTCTTCACCCACTGTTAAGAGGTCTCCAGTTCAATGCTACAGGACTGATTCCTGTGGCACCTTATAGACCAGGGGTCGGCAACCTTCCAGAAGTGGTGTGCCGAGTCTTCATTTATTCACTTTAATTTAAGGTTTCGCGTGCCGGTAATACATTTTAACGTTTTTTAGAAGGTCTCTCTCTATAAGTCTATATTATATAACTAAACTATTGTTGTATGTAAAGTAAACAAGGTTTTCAAAATGTTTAAGAAGCTTCATTTAAAATTAAATTAAAATGCTGATCTTAAGCTGCCAGCCTGGGGTTCTGTTCACCTAGGCCTGCAGCGGGTTGAGCGC